>CM052335.1:21604242-21773986 GCA_028455595.1 Lasioglossum vierecki | reverse complement strand
CATTTTTGTAAAGGAAAATGTCGCTTCAAATGACCCAAGGAACCTCCTATTTCCGGGAAGTACACGAATTTTGGGACACCCTGTATAGACCGTTCAACGAACGTAGTAATATATTTGTAGAAATAGTTGACGAGCGGTCGCATCGTGCTGACGCACACGCACAGCACGGACGTGCACATATACACAAAATTCAATGTGTTGTAACTGTAGTTTTTCACGAATATCTCGAAAACTATTCATTTTAGCCAAAAATGACACGTACATTTTGTGTTCAGCATGTTAAAACGAATAGAATGACGTATGTCACATATCGAAAGGACGGGGGGGGGGGGGGTTTTTGATGTTCCGAAACATGAAAAATGACCTTTCAATTTTTTCACCCCAATTAAAAAAAATCATGCAGAGAAGAGTTAAAGTTTTGATCACTAATGCATTGACGTCGATTAAATTGCATTATTGTTTTCAGCCTTTCGAATTTATTTAAAAGACTTTCTTCCTAAATACGTAATTCCTATACTATTATATGGTGAAAGTACGGATGATGTGTGTATGTATTGTATGTGTGGGTGTTAATAAGCAACCCTATATATGATTGAATTCATAACAAAAAAGAATCGAAATTAACAGAAGAGTTATTAAAAATACGATCGCCGACGAAATGCAAAAAGAAGATCAGATAATTACGAGCAACCGCCGCGACAAATACATCTAACAACGATAGGTTATTCGTGCTTCCTTTTAATTCTTTATAATTAAAAACGGCTTTTTATAACGGCTTGACTTTTTCCTTACAAATAGAAACTCAAATTTTTTGAAATTGTGACATGCGGCGTTTTTCGTGGAAACCACGGATATATTTACGAATGTATATTTAGTAAATACGCAAATTTTTATCGGGAAATATTCAGACATGAGGATAGTCGAGCAGGCGTGTAGGCGGCCAAACAGACGTAGGAATGTTTCATCACATAAATGCGATTATACGTATACGGGTTGCGGGTAATCTGTACACGTGTATCCCATGTGCGCAGCCCGACCCACCATAAAGGTTCGACCTTCTCGATCTGCAGCTATTTGATGGTTCCTTTCGGAGTCGAACAGTTTCAGCGAATTTTGCAAATATTAGATGGTTGCATAAGTTCGTGAACGATCTTTTAATAAATTCAAACGGTGACGTTTTAAAGAAAACATTACAGCTTTTTCATTCAATCATATAGTCACCATTCTTTTCTAATAGTACAAAATATAATTTCTTTTTACACTCCGCCGTGCAGTACGGTTTGCGACATTTATGAAAATACGGAACGAATTTATGCAATTATCTGATACGGTACGATCTCGATTAACCGGATCCCGATTATAAACAAATATGCGTTTAAATACGATTATATTATATAAAGGGAAATCAATTTTCAAAAAGAACAAATTTTTTTGGGGGTATAATGCATATTTTAATTATTTCCTCAGATCCTGATTATCCGGGCTGTTTGTCTGCCGATCAAGCCGGTTAATCGAGATCTTACTGTATATTCCAGACAATTGTTTTTCGTTATGTCCCGTTATATCCCGATTATAAACAAATATGCGTTTAAATACGATTATATTATATGAAGGAAAATCAATTTTCAAAAATACAAATTTATTTTGGGGTATAATGCATATTTTAATTATTTCCTCAGGTCCTGATTATCCGGGCTGTTTGTCTGCCGATCAAGCCGGTTAATCGAGATCTTACTGTATATTTCAGGCTATTGTTTTTCGTTGTTTCTTTGTGGACTCACGCGTACCTGCCGTTACGCTATAGAAAATTATATCGGTTTGTTCGAGGCATTGCGAAAGTTACGAAAATTCTGTGAACTGTGTGCAAAGGTTAGAACAAAGGTTGCGATGATAGCATCGCCGAAAGAAAAGACATAGTTCCGAAGGGCGAGGGTCGGAACAGAACCGGAACGCCGTTCTTTCGTTGCAGTCGCGTTCATCGTGAAATACTTCCGCAGGAAGTTGATGCAGTCTCTGTGACGGACGTTAGGTCTTTCTACCTGCGTTATTTCTTAAGCAGTATGCCGAATATTTGATCGCACTCTGCTACATTTATAAAACATGTACACTGCAAAAATAATACCTATTGATGCTAGATTTACGACGGACTTCAGGTCATTCTACCTACGTTATTTCTTAAGCTCTGTAGTGTAGTAGGATTGCTCTGCTATTTGACTATTGATTTCTTTTACGACACCTCCCAGGGATCTTTGCGAGGTTTGTGCTCGAACCGATAACGGGAAAACCTAGCTGGTACAATTTAGTACAATATTCTGGTGCATTGTTCTAATGTTCATAAAATCATTTTCTCGTATATTGTCGAAACTATGCGCCGCGTCGAAAAATATGTTAAACAAAACCTGCAGATCTGCACAGGCTGCGTTTTTTATGTCGTATTACTTTTTTTCGCGAAACAAACGGTTTTCGAGAAATTAAGGAGAACGTCGGACCAAACTCCATAAACTTCTTTCTGAAATTTGAAAATTCAAGCGTAGTTTCATTATCTTCTATCGATAGAACATGTACAATGTATAAAACGAGTACATATGGGTGCTCGATTCGTACCAGCCTATCCACTGCACTAGATCTGAATTCGTTAATCGAACAGACGCCGAATCGTTTTGCAAGATCCGATAACAACGTCGAGTAACCGAACGAATCAACCAGTCGAAGCTATACGAGGCTGTCGCTGTCACCATGCCCATGGCATGTTGGAACGACCCGAATAAAAAACGCGGTGGTTAAATATATACCGCGGGAGGGTGAGGGAGACGCGTGTGCGACCACGGGGGAGGGTCTGCGTTACGTACGGCGAGTCGCGCACGGGTATTAACTTGAAAATAACCACCCTCGGAAATCTATTTTCGACTTGAAAATCTGTTCCATAAATAGTGTTTAAACAGTCTCGAGTAAACCGTGTACGAACGAAATTAGAAATGATATTCGGTGCTAGGCGGATGTGCTCCACACCCCCGTCTGCGAACCGGTACGAAGTTACTTTACGTTACCCGTTACGTTTCTTCATATGTGAGCGTCCCAGATGCACGAAGAAGAGCAAGTTCGAGCGTAACAATTGTGTCCTTCTTCAAGATTAATCGAACAAACAAACCGACGGATAAAAGCGAATATCTGTGTTTAATGTTTGATACGCGATGTCCGAACGTAATAATTTAAAGTCTGCGAACCGGTACGAAGTTATTTTACGTTACTCGTTACGTTTCTTCATATGTGAGCGTCCCAGATGCACGAATGAGAGCAAGGTTCGGGCGTAACGATTGTGTTCTTCTTCAAGATTAATCGAACAAACAAATCGACGGATAAAAGCGAATATCCGTGTTTAATGTTTGATACGCGATGTCGAACGTAATGATTTAAAGTCTCCGAACCGGTACGAAGTTATTTTACGTTACTCGTTACGTTTCTTCATATGTGAGCGTCCCAGATGCACGAATGAGAGCAACGTTCGGGCGTAACGATTGTGTCCTTCTTCAAGATTAATCGAACAAACAAATCGACGGATAAAAGCGAATGTCCGTGTTTAATGCTTGATACACAATGTCCGAACGTAATGATTTAAAAACCGTTAATACCTCTTCAAGGCGGATCGAACACACAGACCAACGAATAAAAGAAAATGTCCGAACATAATGCCTGCTATGCGATATGCTAGCGCAACGATTAACAATTTTTCATTTTTCTTCAAGGTGTATCCAACAAACGAACCAACGAATACAAGAAAATGTCCGAGCGTGATATCTAACGCGCGATGTCCGAGCGTAACGATTGACTATCGTTAATTTTTCTTCAAGATGAAACGAGCAATCAAACCAACGAGTAAAAGCAAATGTCAGAGCGTATTTCCTGCTATGCGATGTCCTAACGCAACGATTAACAATTTTTCATTCTTCTTCAAGGTGTATCGAACAAACGAACCAACGAGTAAAAGCAAATGCCCGAGGGTAAGGCCTGACACGCGATGTCCGAGCGTAACGATTAACAATCGTTAATTTCATTTCAAGGTAAACCGAACAAACGAACGGACGTTTCTGTCGGACACGTTCCAATTAAGTCGCTGCGAAGCGAAAGGTGAAAGAAGGAAGTGTAAAATTCAGAAATCGAAAATGGAAAGTGGAGAAAGGAAATTCCTACGACAATGTCGAATGGCACGAGCCAAGAGAGTTGTGTAGGGGTCATGGTACGCTTAGTGGGTAGGGGGTACCCTAAACGTTGCACGTATATAGTACATATAGGTTCCATCGACGATGCGAGTATGCTCGCACGCACGGGGATGGCAAGCGTTCGCTATACGATGCCAGGTGGCGAATGTCGTTCCATGTGTGCTCATATGTCTGCCCCCGTGAGCCCTTACCTTCCCTTCTAGGGGTGAACCGACCCCTCGAAATACCAGGAGCACCAGAGACACCAGCAGCACGTTAGCGCCCCATCGTTACCGTACGTTCGCGCGCGAGTCCTCGACCGTCTAATTACTCTCGTTCGTGTCGCGCGGCTATCTCCAACGAGCATCTAGCACAAGCCGATTCCTGCTTTCACCGTCCCTCTGCCCACACCACCATTTCCTCGATGGAAATTCACTTGATTAGAATGGAGGAAGAAGTCGCGTGGAACCACTTCGTTACGTTCCCTATCGTCTTTGAAATTGAACGCGTCGTTCTTTGTGCGCTCTACTTAAAACAAACGTTCCTTTCTGTCCTATCTGAAACTGTTCGCATCGAATTCCACCATGAAACCCAAAAAAATATTTACAGAAGGGTGCTAGTATCGATCGAAAGTCGACGCGACGACGGGTGCCTGCCTGTGTCTCTATCGGCAATCGCCTAAGCCCTTCGAGCATCGACGATCAATAGTCTGCTTCGAGCATTCGAACGGATAATTATTAATCTTTAGTTACTCGCATAATTCCTTTCTTAGCTCAGCTTAGTTCTAATTAACTAAGAAAAGAATTGTCTAAAGTTGTCTTATTTGCATTGAAATATCATTATATTAGGGTTTTACAAGAACCGATAAATGCGAGTAATTGAACTCTTGGGTTTATTTTGCTTTACATGAAAAATGTAGGTAAATACAATAACGTGGATTACAGGAATAATACAATAAGAGTTCTATGAAATACAAGTGAATATAACAGCAATATCTGTTGACGCTAAATATGTAGGTTACAGCTTTGGAAAAAGGAGTAGATGCTAGTACAAGCTTTCATATTTGGATTTGCGATAATTGTGTCTATATTAAGGGGCAGTTAGAGGCCCATATTGAGTAGGGAATTTATTAGTTTCCATCTTTGTGAATTGTAGGTTAGCACTAAACCTGTTTTTTTTTTAAGAGTGTGACTAAAACCAGGCGAACCCGTAAACACCCACACCCGGGACAGCCAATGGGCTGCCCCTCTACGCGCCTCCTCCCCTTGTGTCGAAGATTTACTTAAACTGAAGTACCCGCTATTCTTCAGTTTCATTTCCTTCAGCTCTTCTAGGTTAACACTAAACTTGTCAGGCACTAAAAGCGATTAAAATGTTTCAGCTTACAAAAGTGACAAGGCTCTATTTATATAGACGGTTGTGCAGTCTTAATCACAATATGTATTCGTATAAAGAAATGTAACAAATCAAAATCAGTAAAGAACTTCTTAATTTCAATAATCCTGATGTGAAAAATATAAAATCAGCCGACCGGCAATAACGTTTCCAGCTCGCTGTGGAACACGTTGACTTTTATTTTCACTTTAGGAAGGTACACAAAACCAAAGTCGAAATTACTTTATTATGACAAACATCTGGTTATACTCTACTCTCCAAGGAGTATTTAGGAAGGTTAGGGTACAGCCAGCTAGGTACAGGGGAATTAAGGGACGGCAAGCAAGTATAATAAAAATTCTGACCCAAAGAGACAGGGAACAAGCCCAGGTGCAAAATAATAAAATCCGGAATGCACGACATAACGGGAGGTACAGGTATATGAGAACGGCAGGTAGAATGGAGTACTTAGCGAAACAAGGAAAAGGCAACCAACAACTAATAGCAAAAGCTACATGCGGAAACTTTGAGGAAGGGAATCGGTACTGGCTAGAAGAGGAAAAAAAGAAATGTCTGTTGTGCACATTACAGACAGTAATGTAGAGGGCAGATCAGAAGAGAGGGTGGTAGGATGGTTGAGGAAGATAGAAACTATGCGCAGAATAGTCGGAAAGGAGCAACAAACCAAAGACAACTACAGTAGGATGTGCAATATAGGTTGAGTGTGCACGTGTGCGGTATGAAACAGAGTAAGTGAGATTTGTAGATTATACAAAACCAAGTCCTTTTTTGGGCTAAGAAGCCGAAAAATAAAGTATATTACTTTAATCTCCAGGTAGCGTGACCCAAGTGCAATTCTGAACACAGGTATCATGCCTCTGGCCCAACCATACGGTCCTCCGTCACGCCTTCACCTTGACTTAAGACTTTTATTTTGGTTGTTTTATTGTTTTACAGTTGTTTATTATATGTACCGACAAGCAGGTAAAAAACAGCATCTGTGAAAGTAGCGTGTACACGACCGTAGATAGAAGTCTGATTAAATTTACGGACCGTGAAGCGTAAGAACGAAGACCACATCTGCGCGCTAGCGAGCTTATCCTTTTGCGTGGCACAGGTGCAACTTACCCCACCGTGACCGAACACCACCGACGAACACTGTAGTTTCACTGTAAAAAATGACTCGATCGTCGCGAAATTTTTTTACCACTCGTACAGTTATCCGACTATTCTAACACCAAACCTACCGACCACTAAAACCAATGAAAATGTTTCAGCCTGCAAAAATATTGACGCTCTATTTATTTAGGTTTCGCGCAATTTTTATTACAATATACGCTTGGATAAAGAAATTTATCGAATCAATTTCCATGCAAGTAGCTTCATCATTTCAATAATTGTAAGATGAAAGATACAAAACCCAAGTTTAACACTAAATCTTCAACCACCGGTTTCAGATTTTTCATTTCACTATTGATAGAAGCATAATAGAGAGCACATATTGTAATAGGGGTCCGCACAAAGTCTAAATAAAATCAATCTTGTCATTTTTATATAGGTAGAAGGGTAGGTACCGTAGCTCGAGTGGTGCTTCTGAGGCACCACTAAATATTGCTCTACCATTATTTAAAAAATATTAGATATGTCGGTATCTAATCCATTTATGCATTGTATGTGGTATTGTATAAATGTCCACCGAATTTAAAAAATCACAGAGGATGGAACTATTCTAGGTCGGAAAAAATATTTAAATTTTTAGTTGAAATTCCTCCGAGTGCTAAGGGTTGAAGATTCTCTAATGTCAACCGTTCGAGGTTTCCTTTAGCGCGTTGTATTAATGCGAACACGTTTGTTCTTCACGGGGTAAACCCGACAAAAAATCGGAACAGGGGTAACGCAGGTAGAACCTTGGAACATTCGACGAAATTAACGACACATACTAATGCGGCGGCTAACATTCTTTCTTCGAGAGCGTACTGGTAAAAAGACAAGAAATATCGAGCGTACTCGTGCATCAACGCGTGAAAAATGATAAAGAACGGACACCGATTAAACAAAGCACGCTGTTGAGCGAGTCGCACAGCTGCTAACTAAGTAGATGCAACGGCACGATGCACTCGCGTATCGTATAAGCCGCGATAAAAGTCTGATAATGAGCGAAAAGTCGGTTTACGGGATCAACTTGTCTTTGTTACAATAATCGTTGGTGCAAAAAGCTACCTAAACGCTACGAAACATTACCGACACATCAATGACATAGAATGTGACGTATTGAACGAGTTACGCTAGTTCTTAAACAAAGTCTCTTTACATGAAATAAAAATTGATTCGTTTGCAATCAATATTTAAGCATTCAAATAAACGTAGCTATACAAAAGATATCAATTTTATTCTCTATTCTACATGTGGGATGATGACTGTAACTGTAAAGAAAATGATACTCCAAAGGGTTGATAGTTAATTCGATTGTCGAGTCGACGGATAGCGCTTATTCGAGTTCTCTTTTCCTTATTGTCAGTCGGTCTGGGCCTGGGCGAGGTCTCTCCCTCGATTCTGTATGCTCTGCCTGCACTACAGTAAAACTAGGGGTGGCGAGCGGTGAATCGGTGAGTAGTCGTGTAACCGGCACGCGCCCAACGAATTTTTCAAATAACGGATATCCAGTCGATTAATAACGGAAGGGAACTAGCGGAGCGTTGTCGCTGTGCACATTCGACAAACATACAATAACTTGCATGTCAACTTCTTTTTAAAATTTCTTTAATAATTTTGTGGACAAAAAGCACAATTATTGTTGCTTTTTATATGACCACAGATTAGTTTACGATTTAAGACATAAAAATATACGTAATTGAAACTGTAAAGTACATAATCGAATATTGTAGGAAATTTGGTTATTGCTATTTATACTAAAAGAACCATAATTTTTTCATGTTTGACTGTACGACGTGTGACTAGGTTTTTTGGGGGGAAACAGCGGTCTAGATTGATCTTTTATCTAGCGCTTTCCCCTTAGAGCGGTGACTCAGAGTCGACACTAAAATGCGTTGGATCTGACTTCAATTACTAAACATTAAAGTATTGGAGGAGGAACTATATCAATTACATGTCCATAAAATGAGAAAAATCATATACAATAAAATTATTCTAGCTCGGAAGAACTGTCTGATTTTCAAATTGAAACAGCTCTGACTGCAAGGGTTAACAGGCATGTTTCCAAGAAAATGATTCTTATCGAGGGAAACAAAATCGATTACCGTTTCCGTCGAAAACCGTTAAAGGTTAACCGGAGCGCATATTTAATCAGAGTCTTTTCAGATCAAGTTGCGAGACCTGCCTTACCGGCCTTGCAAGAAATGCTAATCAGCCGAAGCCAGATAGACCCCCGAGAGACCCCGGAGACCCGTAAACCTCCTGAGACCCAAGGAACCCTCGAGACCTCAAAGACTTCGTGTACCGTGTACGTATACATACGTATACCATAGTCGCGAAACCCTTCATCGTCCTTTCTCTTCCCTTTCCGTTTCAGAATTCGTTTATCACCGGTATTTTCGTCTGAATTTATTCAGCGCGACCGACAACGTTTTCGCGCAAGAAACTTTGCGAAATAGACCTCGCCTCTATTCGACCTTGGAAAATCGTGACCCATCTAATACGAACCACAAAGGCTGTACCCGGGGTTTGGTGATGAAATTTTCGCCTCTGGCCCGATTTTAATCGAGCTTGCACCAATCGATAGTCTACCCAAAAAGTTCCCTCTCCGTCTAGTTTCAGCCCCATGTCTCATATGTAAGGGGGTAGTTATCGAGGGAACTCGAAAAGCCAGTTTATGGCCCATTTTCCCCATTTATTGGCAATTCAATATTCTGAAAAAAATCTGATACATTTCGGATACGAAGCCACATGTTACATTGTATTTCCAGATTTTTCCGGTGCAAACTTTGGTCGTAAAAAATGAAAAACACATGTTGCTTACCTTCAATTTGGCGGCTTTCATCTGTTCTTCTCTTATATTTCTGCTTACACTTTTCCGACGAAAGCGACGATTTCAATAACCCGCGAGCAATGGCGGTAATCGGCGAAGGAGTTGCTGCTCCTTTTTCGGAGTGTTTCGGCGGACTTTCACCCATTTTCCGAATATTCGATAGTATTGTAAGCGACTGAAAAAGAGACACGTTGTTTTATATCTGCAGGATGATTCTGGGAAGTAGGGCCAATTACTGCTATCTTTTATAAGAAAAAATAGAAAAAAACGATAGGAGAAGAAATCATACGTTACAATACGTCCTAACTTTCTATGACCTGATTTTTTATGTGCATGGACAGATGCATCTGCCAGGTACAACTGCACTTAATTCTTTAATGCAACCCATCTTTTTGTTCAACCAATCGACCCCTTTTATTATCCTACGTATAAAAGTAATAACCCAAAGAATATGTATAATTGATACAGATTTACGAAACGTATTTTTTAAATATTCGATACAGGCCCGCATAAAAAAGTTGTAAAGTGCCATTTTTAATATTTGTTATACAACTCCGACCTATTGCAATTTTCAAAAAGAATTTCTTTTCGCGCAACATGTACTAAACTAATTGATCTAACTACTTAAAAAAATAACAAAAAATGTTATCGACCTTTAAAGTATCCGAATATTACTGTCGTTCACTGTACTCCTCGTATCTCTGTGGTTGCAAGGGAAAACGCCGCATGTCACAATTTTAAAAAATTCGAGTTTATGCATTTATTGAACTCTGTAGTGTGGGATTTATGTATTAACCAGAAAAAAAGTCATGAAAACAAATTCGAAAGGCTCCAAAAATAGTGCAATGTAATCAATGTCCTATACCGAAGTATTAGTGATCAAAACTTCCAACGACAATATCTCGAAAGTGAAAACATGTAACATGCGATGTTCTTCCTGTCAACCACAGATCTATAGTCCATAATCGTGTTTCCAAATTGTAACCACGACCCGACGCAAATTTGTAAATACATACCGCTCGACAGTGAACAGTAGTATTTACACAAATACGTGTATGCCATTATAACACTGTCCTTGTCCGACTCGGTCCATAACAAACGAATCCCATACAGAAATATACATCAATTATTCTTCTGTTTCAAAACGATTAACATGTTTGTTCACAACGCTTTTAATTTAACATTTTAATCGTTTGCATTCAATCGACAATTTCTAAATGCAAGTCGATCGACACTTGTAATCTTTATAACTTCCGCGACAACGATGAACATTTGTTTACAAATGAAAAATTAGACTGCGGATCTTTACGACTCCTGAAAATGTTCAACAAATGGTAGAATATAAAATTCGATAACTTTAATACGATTTTCATTTATTACAGATCCACAACAGCTGCTACCACTGACAACAAGATTTCATTCGATTCCACTTTACGAAAATTCGCGTACAATAATTGCTAATCGCATAAACAGTCGCAGTCTAGTATTAATTAATATTACCGACTCGGTATCCGAGAAAATGATGTATTTAAATAGCTGCAATCGAACAAAATTGACGTCTTCTCCTAGGTTAGAGGGAAAATTCTGTCGTATTTTAAAGAAAACATTTTAATCCATTTATACAAATATATTAATATTATTCAATAATATAATTTCCATTATTTGTAACAACTTGTTGTCAACTTTCAGATAACCTGTCAATTCCTGTTTCCCTATGACTCGCTAACATGCTTTTTTTATTTACAAGCAAAATTACCTACTTATTTCGAATACGACAGAACTTTAAAAATCAACATTTCCCCAAACTTGTCACACCAACGTATACCTATACTTTGAAAATGATTCCCAGCTGTGTGTCAAATTCTATTCGCGAGGGAAGCGGGAATTACTCACCACGTGTATTTAGAAGAAAGAAAATTGCATCTAATACACGTACACATACGCGTGTAGTCTAGTCAAATCATAATCAAATTTATTGATAAACTGAACAGTAGTTCGATAGCAATATTGTTATATTGTTTACTTACCTTTCGTTCAAGACTTTTAAATATCTCGAAGGAGCACTGTCACTGCGATGATGTTATTAACTATCAGTAGTACTCTGAGAGGTTCTTTCTCGATATATTTGACGCATTCAACACGGCAAAATCAATTGTTGGGGACTCGACGATCGATCGAGGACGATCAACCAGACGATCTCAACTGTAATTCTTGTCTCGTTGCTGCACTTATACGGATACAGAACGACCTTTACCAGCCCGCGTAAAGTACTGTATTAGCATATGCAACGCCACCTACGAAAATACCGAAGCGAACTGACGGATGTAAACAAACGAAGAATACGAAAGTATATGTAATAAGTACCGTTCGCGATTGGTCGTCGACCCGTATTCGTGTATTTAAAGTATTATCTATATTTAAATACACGCGTACTATTTCACGTACATTTAAATACACATGTATTAACGTATCCGCATTTTAATTCAAAATATGGCTCTATAAAATAAATATAAAAATAAATTGGAAACCACTCTCATTAAAAAAGTGTAACCAACAACTCTCTAGTCAATTAGGAAAGAAGCTGATATGTTTTAATGTTCTGAAAATAAACGACTTCTTTTGGATTAAGAATATTCTTAGCTATTGGACATCACCATTTCGGAGCAACTCCTGTTGCTGATATGTTTAAATATTTTCTTATCGGTTCTCAGGCTTCGAATTGTAATTAAGTCTCAAATGTCGGCTTAAAGATCGGCGATACCATTCATCTCATGGTTAAAAATGTTTACGTACATCTACCGCTGCATATGCTACAATTAACATCCGGTCATAATTGAAGCAGATTCGCTCATTCGTACCGTACAAAACATGGGTGTATACTTAAAACAAAATAAACTATATGCGCTGGTATTCCGCGTAAAATTTCAAATATTTATTTTAGCTTATGCGTAACAACATTCGTCGACTATAAATTACAATAAAATATATGTCCTGTATAACCAGGAGAGTAACAGCTGTATTGTAAAGGAATCATAAATATTTATCAACTAAGATTGTCGTTCGTTGAGCGACAACGTTGCTCGCGTCAAGGCACTTTTCAAATTTCATGATTCGGATCACTCTATCGATCGGATGGATCGATAGAGGTAAAACGCCGGATAAAACATCGTATACGTATACAGTAGGACCTCGATTATAAATAGCTCAATCTACGACGACCCATATGCAATACTATTTATTGTGTAAATTAATAAAAATTGAATCTAGCATTATAACCGAGTAACTGTTCCCATATTCGAACAGTTATATTTCCCTTTTTTGTTCAGATAATTGACATTCTACTGTAATAGTATAAAAAATCAAAGACAACGGCCACAATCGCGATGATATCGTGGTCGTGGTCCTCGTGATCCTGATCCTCGTCGTGGTATTTGTTCGATGTCTCCTTACATATTAAATAGTACGAAACAATAGTACGGATCAGGTATGTATATGCGTATAGCATGTATTCGAATTCGAAAATGTCTAAAAATTGTGTAAAACGTTTGTAGTCGAATAACAAAGTCGGTGTGCGATATATAAAAAGAGAAAAAATATGTGCGGTGTAGTTTCGAGCGTGTTAAAACATATTTTTCCGACTTAATTCGGTCGAGCCAAGGGGGACTGTTCGAGTAGGCTTTGGTAAAGATTTCGAGGACAAGACATACCCAGATTTACTAACACTTGAAACAAGATTTTTCGGTTTCGGAGGAAGAGGAGGAGGTTTCGGTGATTTCATACTTGACAAAGTTCGCACGTCGAAATTATTCAAGGCGGCTGTCCTGGAGGCAGATCCGTTCTCTAGAACGATCCGATCTCCATCCGTTATGGTCGTTGTTGTACCCAATGCTATCGAACCGTCCTCAGACTTGCTTCGTGTTTCTTTTCCAGTTGTGGATATAGAGATTTCTTCCTTAACATTTCCGTTTCTCGAGGATGCTACTATCGTCTCTTTAGTCTGTCCTTCGCAACTTTCCCGTTCGGTCATCGACCCATAAAACTTGGAATTCGCTTCGGAGGAACTGGCACAAATTATCCTATGTCTGCGAACCTTGTTGCAGCGATCCGCCGGCTTACCATTTTCCTTGTTCTGATCAGTAATTTCATAGCTTTAAGGGTCGAAACGTAGCATGATCAAAGTTTCAACGTAACATATATTAATGTAAAAACGCAACGAGATATCCGCATGCGCAAAATGCACAAAATCTCATACCATCGGACATATTGTAGATACGTATCAACACGAGTATATCTCAGAGAATATGCTTTTATCCGTTTACCTTTAAAAAGTCTGGCAACTCAAAATTGATCTCCGTTCCTCTTTGATCTTCCAACCTGGATCTCTGAGCTCGTTTCAAACCTTCGTACAGATCTGCAAAAAGAACAACGACGATGTATTACGTGCTCCGGTTGGTAATCAATAGACAGCGGATCTTTATGCAAAATTTTTTACCTGATTCGCTACAAACTGGAGTGAAATAGAGATCTATTTTCTTTCTTACTATAGTTGATAAGTTAAAGATAATATTTTTACTGTTTTAAATTACGCTTACTCATTTTTATCGTAAATGCATATAATCTGCTGTCTAGTAATCAACGTTATCGGATATACATACAATGGGTATACAAAGTATTATTTACACAAGTAAACTAATCCTTCTAACGTCTCAAAACAACTGGAGCTGTTGGCTCCAATTTTGAAGAAGTTATTCGTTTGTAAAAGTTGCATGAATACTTTGCACGCCCACTGCAGCGTTATGGCTTCCATGATCCTCACCTTCGCCGTCAAATTTTCCCGGCAATTGTAATTTAACGCCGTTCCGCCACTTCGCTATCAAAGGAGGATGGGACTTGACAGTTTCTTCGGATGTGTAATCATTTGCGCTTCCTTTCTCGCTCGTGCTACACTTGGACTTTCCCTTTAGTAGACATAAGAAAGGGTCAACAAAGACATCGAACGCAAGCTCAATACGAGAGGAAATATCAAGATGTATTATATCGATGTACCTTCTTCTTTCCGTGCATCGTAGAATCGCGAAGAAAAAATTTACTGGGTAAGATCGAGGAGCCCTCAGAGCGTTGATCGTCCGACTGCTTGTACAACATAAACAACTCGATCAGAGAGAAGCCGAAAAATATAAAACAATACTCTTTTCAATAATTCCAAGCATCTCGACAACATTACTTCCATTACCTTGCACGAGCCTTCATTGTACTGATACTTGCTCGCACCTTTTCCAACCAATAGTTCTTCGAAGACTCTGTTCGTGATTTCATCCAACGTCGGTTGAGCGAACGGCACATCGTGCGTATATTTCACCGTATGCAACTCGTTCCGAGAATCTATTACACACATATACATGCATATGCGTATGCGTATGCATTATATATAGAAATATTGTATGTTCTACATGCCACAATTAAATAGAAACGTTTAGTCTCAGACTACTCTACCAATCTGCACAATTACAAAACTAGTTATAAAAATGTTTTTTCGGTTTTACCTTCGCCTTTGACATTAGTCAACGTCAATCTAGGCGGAGCATCGATAGCTGGCATGTCCATGGAAACACAGTGATTATCGCTCCATACGTTGATCGTATTTAAATTGAAACCGTATTTGTTTAAAAGCGGTTTCAACACTTCCTTCAGGGTTCTACCTTTATGCGCAATCACAGTTATCACGCGTCGCGAAGGTAAATCTACTTTCAATATTTTCGTTGGTACAACCTCCACTTCTTGGCCGGCCAGTACGGACGACGGACATTTTGCTTCTATTGTCTGGAAGTATAGAACACAGAACGAAGCAACGTAAAGCATCGGTTAATGCAACAAATCCTTCGTAACGATTTCTCGTTGATCAGAAGCCATAAACATCGCGAGTTACAACTGTTTTCGTGTCGTATAAACAAGTACACAAGTATGCTCATACACTCGAGTGCGCAACTACAAAAGCAGTGTCGAAAAACGCATGCATGTTGCGATACTCTCACGATAACAACATGTAATCGAACGCGTCCTCCTCGCAACATTTAATCACATTCTTCTTATATACATGTATACCTTACCAAAATGCTATTGTAACAATGCTATTATTGTCGACGTCGAGCACCAAGTACAATACTTGGTGAACAGTAGGAGAATCACCATTGTGCAATAGTTTATAATACATGGTCGAACTGTGTAATTCAAGACAAGGCGTGGTAGAAAACAAAAGACAGTACCTCACTTTTATTTATGGCTTATGAAAATTTCCAGAAAAGGGTAGAATATGAAATTCGGCAGAATTTAGTACAATTTTTATTTTATCGAGATCTGCAAAGGCTACTACCACTGGAATTATGATTGTTTTGTGACACTTTCTTAAAATTCGTCTACAAAAATTGAAAATTGCAAAAAAACTTCTACACTCTATTAATAATAAACTTTTATAAAGGCCCTACAAATCGGAAACAAGTTCTGTTTATTAAATATACTGTCTTCTGTTTGTTAACATGCCTTGTCTTGAACGTCTTCGCATCTACAACAGAAACTGTTACAGTTCAGCCATATATTATAAACTGTTACAATTAGGTGGCAGAAACGTGTCTGGAAAATTGGGAGTGTGATGGAAAATAGCGAAGCGTGTCCTGGTACTAGCGTGGACTCAAGAGAGAAAGAGGGAGATGGAATGAACGCTGCGTGTGTGAGAGAGAGACAGAGAAAGAGAGAAAGAGTTAGTTAGAAACAGCAAATCAGTAGATTTTCAAAAGATGCGTTAAATAAATACGAGAGAACACAAACCTCGTCTGTGGCTAGGATTAGAACATCATAGTTAGAGTATCGAAGAGCTCTTTTATCAAGGAGGCGTGTAACCACATCTTTAATACTCTCCGTTTGGCTAGTTGGCACAACCGTAGTCGATCCGTCGGGTAATATTACCCGACACAAACCGGTACATTTGGTACGAACCTCTTTCAATTCGTTCGACTGTCCTTCGTAGGACGATAAAGACTACAAGTCATACATACAGCAATTTTGTAGAGATTCGAAAAACAAAAACATTTATTTAATTAATCTTATTGCACATTATGTGTCATCCGTTGTATTTATTTATCGTTTTGCTTCAACAACAATTTTTCTACTCGTGCTTTTATAATACGATTCTCGCAAACAATTATCAAAAAGAAATAAAACACTAAGAAATTCTCTTTTCAAACACATCGTAAAACAAAATTCTATTACAATAAACTCACACATAACGTATGTCATTTAACTAATAAATACACCACTGTTCTATCAAATATCCGTTTTCGTTTAACTCGCAGTTGGTACAATGTACAAGAGTACTTACATGTTTGTGAAACGATTGTCTCAACGCCAAATCCCAGGACGCTAACGAGGACCTGCTACTAGATATAGAAATACTGTCGTCGTTGTTATTACCTTCGGTTTCTCTCTTCATAGTCGTGAAGCTCTTATAAATGGTTTCACTTCTGCTAGGGGTTTTACTGTATTCAGTCTCCCCACGATCTTTTGATTTCGACCTGGAAGAATAACACAAAAGAATGGTACATAACACTTTACGCATCTTTGTGCCACATGATAATTACCTGTTTTTTCTATTCCATGGAAGAATAGATTTTCTACAACGATCTTCTGCATCCGAGTGACTCTTTTTCAGTTTCACGCTAGGCGAATTAGTGAGACTTAAATCGCAGTCCTCTATGCCAACTACGGAACATCCTGCTTCCATACAACGACGGTACAGATCCGACCTCAAAAACCTTGGATAACTATCGAATTTCATCAAATTGAAGACTTGCTTTTGCGCCTAACAACAAAAATCAGAACGATCGTGTCCATTTCTTCTCACAGTAAAAGAACAAGGTGCAGATAACAGAGGCACCAACGAGCACTTGCCTGCAAAAATAAATCAGCAGGGGCTTCGCCAAGAAGCTCTACTGTTATTTGTCCCGTGGCATGGCTATCGACGTTTACAGGTTCCGATGCTGTATTTGACAAATGACGTTCGTAGATTTGACTGGCCAACTTGTGCCGTGTGACAATGTCCCTAGTGTCTTTGTATCTCTCGCAGGCAGCCCAGAAGTAAATGTTTTCATGACTGAACTCCTTCTTCAGAAATTCCTTTAAAAGAACAATAAATGAGGAGAATTGCCTTATAACAATCAAATATATCATGTACTTACAGCGAATGTTTGCAACCCTTTTGGATCTTCCAATAATTTCTCGAATCCATTAGCCCATGCGTGTATACCTTTGTAATCAGTGTTTTTGTCGCATAGCTCTGTGCTACCGTGCTGCGATCAAAGAAACATTAAAAAATTTTACCTTGCTGATCAACGTCGTTAACTACGAGTTAACAAGTCGTAAAGGGGAACAATCGAGCGCTTGCGCGATTACGTCGTCAGAACTCTCATTTGAAAACTTAAAACTGCGATCAAGTACGAATTTATTAAAGGTCGGACGACAATGAAATTTTCTGCGGAATTTTCAATTTCCGAAAATTCGTCAGACGCGTCGAATTAATCGACTTGATATCGATACTAGGATAAAAGTACCAGTTACCGTGCCCCACCCGATTATCGGACGCAAAACAATTTTTAAAAAAGGCTTTTTATGTTTCCTCTTCGTACATAAATCGAAAGTATTTATACAATCATTTTTGTTTAAGATATAGTAATTTATTGATAGTGAAATAATGATTTTATTGTGCAGTAAACAGCACCAAAAGTTCGGATTAAAACTTCAATAATATTTCTTTTGCTTTTCAACAAAATAGTCCATAAAAATTTGACGATACAGAAGATAGCTTGATAATCGATCATTCATCGCAAATAATGCGGAATAAAAACTTTCAAGTATCCGGCAACTGGTACCTTTACCGTATACGTGGATACACAAATCTCTGGAAAAGTTCGAATAAACACGTTGATGAAGATCTCGTTCGCATTTCCCATGAATTGTATTAATGGAACGAATCCTACGTGCGCGCAAGCAAACTTACGAGTCAAAGCGTGTAAAGAGAGAGGTAGAAACAGAGCGTGGGAATGAGGAATAGCATTCTCAATACACCGTAACAAACAACTACAAAGGTTTTCTTCAACAACATACGTTGCACGATCGCTTATGTTTATTCGAAGATCGATCAGGAGCTGTCGCGACGAGTCAACAACAGAAGTAAACGTAATATTACACCATGATTCAAGAAACGATGAGAGTCATCGAAAATTCTTGGAATGATATCGTATGGGTAGAACGATCGATTCCGTAATTGAATCAATCTTAAATTCACTCTACTGACTCGTTATAATTGCATGGAGAAGACGCATGAAATGATTCTGTTTTCAATTGTTTTTAGTCGAGAAAAGAAAATGAAACAAGTTCGTGTCTGCGATGGAACAATATCGACCGTCGTCTAGTACCGCACGTACCGATTTCACCTCGGTGTCCATGTCGTGACCGAAGATCGTATTCCTTTGTATAGCCGCGGCACGATCCCATTTATCGAGGAGAAAAACTAACAAATTATTGGATATCGAAACGATTGGCTTACGAGGCGTGATTTCCACGAATTATTTCCATAGAAAACATTGCCCCGAATCCGCGTTAATAAGGGCTCCGCCCAGCTGCACCGGTGCACCGTTGACAATTGTGATTCCACACACGGCGCTCTCCGAGCTGTGCTCATCAGCGAAACGCAATGACCACTAACCGACCGACACTATCGACCAATCAACTTGCTATCGACCAAACGAAACACGATCAATGAAATCTCAAAACAACGAGTTTTAATTTCATCACACATTGTTCGAACGCTATCGAAAGCAACGCGATCAACGTCACGTTCATTTCATGTCACTCTCATGTGCACACTGCCACGAGCATGTATTCGCCCGAACTTCATTTCCTTCTCCCTCTCACTCCTTCTCTCGTTCTATCTATCTCGTTCGCTCTCTTCCCCTCCCACTTCTACTCAATTTACTCAGTCGGTTGGTTGATCTCTCGGTCGGTCTGTCCGTTTGTCGGTTTACTTTTTCGCATAAACTTTCGAAAATCAGTCAAATAGGATTCAGCTAAAATTTTGAACATGGGTTCATTTTGCATTAAAAACAGGTTTCCCAAAAGGACCATCGGCGACACAAAGAAAAATTTCTTATCATTTTAGTGTAGTTTTTTACCTTACCGGGTTTACGTTTAATCAAAATTAAATGTAATCATATTGAAATCTTTTTTTTTTCGGCTCCCTTGAAGGTATGTACCTCGATATGTACCAACTAAACCCTAGAAATTATTGCGTGGTGGATCCAGGAACTCTATAAAATCAAAAATCCCTTTGGGAAACATGTTTTTAATGCAAAATTAACTTATGCAAAAAATTGTAGCTCAATCCGATTTGACCGACTTTTGGAAGTTCACCCATTTGTTCGTCCATTTATCCGTCAGTGGTACATTTAATTGCAGGAATGCTCAATAAATTAATTTCTTATTGTTTTTATATCTCTTTCGTGTATACCGATGATTTAGGAATTGACAGACCGTTATCGTAAAGTAATATAATAAAGTAGAACTTACCAAACAGGTATCCTGCACGCAGCTCCCGATGTTCCGAATCTCTTGCAAGCTTCCCCACGGTCTTGAATTATCCGATTTATCCGAATAACTTTGGCACAGCGGTCGAGTATAATCCATGCTTGCTTTCAGATCTTCAAAACTATGCACTAAAGATTTCGAGATACCGGAGAATACTTTTGGACTGAATTTATCCCGATTATCCGTTTCTGTCGGTTCGGCTAATTGCGTGAATGTAAGCAACGCGTTCGATTTGAATATAGGATTATCGGACGGTTCGACACGATCTTCGATGCCATGCAGCATCGCGGCGGTACAAACGGATGCAAGCGAACCAACGGACGAACTAACCAACCCCTGCTTCACAGTAGAAGCAGATGGTAATGGGCAGGTGGGCATATTCCCCCTCTTCGATTCCTTTTGTAAGTCGGGGTGTGCCTCGTGATCCTTTACCGATGTCGTGCACACACTTATTCCATTGCAAAAATCGTCGAAGACGACACTCTCGTGAGACAACTTCGAATTATTTTTACACGCGTCCGTTTCGTTTCTCTCAGTCTGGCATGCGTTGGATACAGCTCGAACAGTCAATCGAAAGTCAATGGCCGCGTTACCGTACGTTTTCGGCAGATGTGCACACGCGTCCTGAAAATACATTACATTCATTGTGAGCGTCATTGTTCTCTGCGGGTTATCGTAATCATTAAATAATTCTTTATTTCGCAGATTGTATTAATACGTGCGGTACTGTAATTTATAGACTGCAGATTTTATGCATTTATGACAAAAAAGAATAGATGTAATTTAAAGCAGTGGACATGTTAAAAATATTTAAGGACATCAATGTACTAGTTTCAGCGTAATAGGATAATTAAAAGAAGAATACAATTTTTATTTAGCTCCTGTGTCCTGCAATCTGTACAAACATTTTTTATTTTGCATAAAGATCAATAGTCTAATAATTTAATTACGATCTCCTTCGCAATCTCCAGCATCAAACGAATATGAGGAATTTCTGTTATCAAGGTACCTTATACTCCGAAGTAGGGTAGCATCTTCTTCGGACAACATCCTGCACGTTATTCTTATCCAAACGGCTAGTACAATCGTCTTTGAATCCAATTCCTGAATCGCTGTTACTCGAGTGTGCCGTAGAAGTGCTTATGTTACTCGGCTGTGGGGAAGACGCGTCTTGATGCCTGCGTATTTCATTGTACGAGTTTGCATCCGTGCTCGTGGGATCAGATATATATAAAGTTTGTATCGCGCCGATCAAACTATTACAACTGTCAGGAAATTCTTGGCAAACGTTCAACTCAGATGTTTTAGTACACGTGAAGCCGAATATGTTACACGCACTGGAATGTACAGCATGATCTATCAGTTTATAATAGATTGTGAAAACATGACACGAATTGGAGACAATATTCTCTTTATCCTTAACGGATTTGGTCAGTATACCGAAATACTGTTTATCTTGGTCGGAGAAAGAGTTGCAAAATATGATTCTATAAGATGGATACTCTGCTATAACATGATTCTCTGAATTGGTAAGCTTTATGTTGGCCACGTGTATAGTCAGGAGCACCGTAGTAGGATTTCTCTTCTCTGCTTTCAAGCGCTTGATGCATTTCTTTAGAACCTGAAACGATAAATAAATATCAATGACACGCTAAACTTCTCATTCTTTCATATGCTTGCGTTACCTGCATCATACACGAAGGATGCAACTGGTTCGGAATATCAATTGTTCCCAGGTAACCAACTACTGTTCTATGCACTATTTTCTCGGAGTCTCTTTTATGCGAAGTGGGCGGCGGCGGCGGTGGAAGAGGACTAGACATATCCCAACGATACTGTATACCGTTATAATTTTCTTGATTCTGTAAATCGGTCGATGTTCTCTCTGTCGTATCGAACATAACTCCACTTTGTAGATCTCTGACAACTTTGGCAACTCTACATTGTAATTGCAGTGCTCCCATGTTACTGGTACGTGGTTTGTGCGTATATTTAGGCCTGCAGCGTACCGTTGCAACACCTTCTTCGTCCGAAGAATCAGAATAATAATTTTCAGCAATTTGTAACCTTAGGATACCTTTAGAACGACCAATAAGCTGTACAACATCATCGTGGGGCACTTTACTGACATTATGACCATTCACCGATACCAAATAATCGCCAGCTCGTAATCCTGCATTTTCAGCTGGACTTCCTGGAACGATGCAACTCAAAATACAAGGTTGCTGTCCCGAGATCGTGAAACCGAACCCCTTCGAACCCCGTAATACTTCCACGGTCCTTACGCCATAATTCACACGCTTTTTCTTCCTTCGATTTTGATGCATTCTTGTGTTTTCTTTTCATTAATATTCGCTAAATCGACCGATAAAATTATCATCGAACCAACACTTTCGCGAACGAAAAAGTATCTCGAACTGTCTTTCTATGTATCCGGCCCAATGGATCCTTTCTGCTTTCTAAGGGGGGAATGATATATTTGAAAATCAAATGACTTCTTTCTGCCCTTGAGAGATCGAAAATATTGATCATCGTCGATCGTCAATGTTGATTATAGAACATTTTCCTTGTGGTAGTCCGTTTACACCATGAATCGCGGCGGCGTTCTTTCTGCATTCTTGCACCTCTTTCTTGTACTCGCTACATATATATCATCGTTATCATTACACAACTACCAAACATATTTTCGAACGCTATACTACCGTTGAACGATTCTCAACATTTTCAGCTGAAAATATATCACTGATCGATTATCTCGTGCACCTAACAAGTCAAAGCAATTATAAAATGTTTTGATAGTCACTTTACTCCTTTTCTTCTGCTTCCATCCTTTCACTCCCTCCACTTTTGCCTTTCTTTCGTTTGCATCATTGTCATATATATATATATATATATATATATATATATATATGTATGTGTGTATATATATGTATATGTATGTGTATATATATGTATGTATATATATATATGTACACAGATGTATACATATGTATTTATCTAGATGTATATATATATTTATCTAGATGTAGTCACATCTATATGTACATCTATACATGCATAGTACACACATATCCATCGATTCTCACACTTCCGGTATGCATTTAAACGATACAAAACTCATTCAGACCAAATTTTCTCTTTATATATGATAGGGTAACAACAATCATTAAAATTTCCTCAAATATTTCTTTTTTATCGTATTCGCACGATTATATGGCCATACAGTACACTATATACATGTAACTGATTCTTCAATTCCTTTACAGTACTTTCACATCGAAATTAAAAACAATCATTGGAATTTTCTAAAATATTTCTTTTTCATCATGTTCACACGATTATGTGGACACAGCACCTTTGCAAGTATACTTGTTGAAATAAAATTAATCATAAATAATAATTTATAAATTATTGTATACATGGAAAATCTGATAAATTTTACATATTTATCAATTTGGAGCTCTTATACGCTGTTTATAGCTTTGTAAAACTCTATACGTTTCACAGATTTAATTCTGTCTCGTTTATATGCATAATTTTTCTATTTTATAATTGCTTTTAGTTGAAAGATATATGCGTGTGGATAGTGCATATACGATATAATATCGTCGACCGTTATTGGTCGGTTTAGTCGCGTCTTTTCAAACTATACAAAATCAACTGTAGAATAATACCTCTGACACAATTTAAACAATCAAGAAATATTTTCGGGAAGGAGATAATAATAACAATAATAATACAGCATTTAGTGAAACATTGCTGTAAATAGTGATTTCTTCCACGTGCTCCTACAAATCGTACGTCATGCGCGTCTAAATATGTATATGCGCGACTGCTTCTATACATGTGTGTAAATATATTTCAAATGCCTCAGCGTGCTGGAAAACGTAAACAACGTTTACGCGAGTTTTTTACTTGCATTTGCTTTTTATCTTACATTTTTAAGACACTGTAAGTTATTACATACGAACTATTACAATTACATCGACGTATGAGCTTGTGTGTTTCCATCGAAAAGGATACTTTTCGAATCAACTGAAAGTTTGGTTAGACTTCTCACACAAAGTACAGAAAACATTTTCTTTGACGTTTATTTTCCGAAGTTAATTTCGAAATGGGTGAATGTAAATGGCAAATAGTACCAAACACAGTAACGAAAAGAATGGTGGATTCTTCTTTTGTACACAAACTGGCACGGACCAAAAGATTATGTCGCCAAACGAAGGTTATGAATACTGCCATTAGATACATCCATCATCTTAAACACTACAAAGAGTACGTTAAAATGAAAACTGCTATTCTTCGGAATGTTTCGGATAATGACGATACCGACGATAACAATGATGTCTCTGATACTGAGTATAGTGTTTTGTATAAATCCGATTTGGACTTAACAAGTTCCGTGATAGATTATTCGCATCATTCTGAATCGGAATCTGATGTTAACGACTATTATATATCAAACATCAAAAAACAAATTCTAAATGCTAAACAATCCAAGAATAAATCCACCTCTGGTACGGTAAATTTAGGTTCGCAAACTGTTGTTAAGAACAAACCAAATGAACTGCATGAAACTAGTAATAACGAATTTTCTGAAAGTAGTTCTGAGGAGGTTGTCTGTAAAAGGAAGATTCGAGAGAGCAAACCAAATGGACCTTCTGCCAGTAATTCTGATAAGGTTGTTTGTAAAAAGAATAGTCAAAAGTGGAAGTCAAATGAATTAAATAAAACTCATAATAATGAATCTTCAGGAAGTAGTTCTGATGAGGTTGCCTGTAAAAGGAAGATTCGAGAAAGCAAACCAAATGTACCTTCTGTGAGTAATTCTGATAAGGTTGTTTGTAAAAAGAATAGTCAAAAGTGCAAGTCAAATGAATTAAATAAAACTCATAATAATGAATCTTCTGAAAGTAGTTCTGAGAAGGTTGTCTGTAAAAGGAAGATTCGAGAGAGCAAACCAAATGAATCTTCTGCGAATAGTCCTGAGAAGGTCGTCTGTAAAAAGAATATTCAAAAGAGCAAGTCAAACGAATTAAATGAAACTAATAATAATGAATCTTCTGAAAGTAGTTTTGAGGAGGTTGTCTGTAAGAGGAAGATTCGAGAGAGCAAACCAAATGAATCTTCTGCGAATAGTCCTGAGAAGGTCGTCTGTAAAAAGAATATTCAAAAGAGCAAGTCAAACGAATTAAATGAAACTAATAATAATGAATCTTCTGAAAGTAGTTCTGAGGAGGTTGTCTGTAAGAGGAAAATTCGAGAGAGCAAACCAAATGAATCTTCTGCGAATAGTCCTGAGAAGGTTGTCTGTAAAAAGAATATTCAAAAGTGCAAGTCAAACGAATTAAATAAAACTAATAATAATGAATCTTCTGAAAGTAGTTCTGATGAGGTTGTCTGTAAAAGGAAGATTCGAGAAAGCAAACCAAATGAATCTTCTGTGAGTAGTCCTGAGAAGGTTGTCTGTAAAAAGAATATTCAAAAGAGCAAGGCAAATGAATTAAATGAAACTAATAATAACGAATCTTCTGAAAGTAGTTCTGAGGAGGTTGTCTGTAAGAGGAAGATTCGAGAGAGCAAACCAAATGGACCTTCTGTGAGTAATTCTGATAATGTAGTTTGTAAAAAGAATAGTCAAAAGTGGAAGTCAAATGAATTCAATAAAACTCATAATAATGAATCTTCAGGAAGTAGTTCTGAAGAGGTTGTCTGTAAAAAGAAGATTCAAGAGAGCCAATCAAATGAACTAAACGGATTTTGTAATTATGAACCTTCTGCAAATAGTTCTAATAAGGCTGCTTGTAAAAAGGACAGGGCATCATCAGTTCCAGTGACTTGTAGTAAAAGTATGTATTTCAATAACAAAACCAGTGGCATTAACACAAAACAGGGAACAAATAAGAATTACACAAGGTTATCAGAAGGAGTAGGTAACAGTAGCAATGACGAAGTCAATGAAAAGTTGGATATAAGTACTAATTGTTCTAAAACGCTTGAAAGTAAAGAGATATTAAACGGTATGAGAAAAGACTTGATCTCTTTTTTAGATGAGGAGACTGTGGTTCAACATGTTGATAAACATTCTGTGAACACAGAGATATACATAAAAAAAATCAAAGAAGTATCGATAGATGAAAACAAAAGTAGCGAGTCTTTGCTGATGCAACCTCCATTTAATGGCAATACAAATCACCCAAAAGATTCTGGTATCGACGAAGATACAGAAGAAGAATTACATGATGTAGGAATAATAGTTTATGCAAAGGAAAAGAAAGAAATGCCAGAGATCTGTAAAAATGCAGAGCTTACATCACCTGTACTTAATCGTAAGAATGCTTCCATGATTGAAACGACCTTGTCGAATGCTGACAACTTATTATCTGATATTCATGATACATTGGATACCACAGATTCACAGTATACAACACTAATTACAAATGAAGATACGAATAGCGAATCAAAGGAGGAAAATAAATTTCAAAAAGTAAAATCGCAGCCGAAAGTTACTTGCACTAAAGTTATTACAAACAGATACAGAATTATATCGGACAATTCTTTGTTATTGGATAAATGTTCGGAGTCAAGCGTCACTGATGACCATATTAGCAACAAACCAATGGATCCTGCAAACATTAAACACAATATGGAAGATAGCATGTCACCTTTGTCCAAAAGACGATTACAACAAATGAGAAGACTAAACCTGACTGGGGATAGCGAATCTAGTCCTAGCGACGATGACAATGAATATTGTAACATGGAGAATATGAGAGACAAGTTATTCAAGAGGTCAAAAGAACCTTGTGATTTGTCGGATAGCGAAGACGAGAACATGGGTTTCAAACACTCATTGTCACTAGAAAATAGTAAAAAATTAAATGCACATGAAAACTCTAGATTCGGAAAGAATAGAATAAAAAAGAATATTCACTTGAGAGAATCATATACTGATAATAATGAATCTATACAATCGTCAAGAAGAAGTAGTAACGATTACAACGATACTTCCAGTGAGACAGAAACGTATTTGTTAGCAGACCAATACGAAACAAATACACGGAATTCTTTCAAACAGAGTAATGAAACTCTTTGCTCGAGTAATGAAAGCGATAGTGCCAAAGAGAATACGAAACACAAAAGATTGTCTCAAAAACATCACCAGACTAAAAAAGTTTCAAAAACCGATGAAACCGCAACACGAACCATGATGAAGAATTCAGTGTCACAAACCAGACCTCGTAATGTACGAAATAAAAATGTGTGAATATTGTATCATGTCACTTTGCATCATTTCGTTCTTTCTTTCAAAATCTGTTCTTTACAGTTACAGGAATTGATGGATGAGGAAAATTTAGTATACGAAACTACCCTGCCTTCTATTACACTGAAAGATCTACAAGAGAACAATATTTTTCTATTAGATATCCCTTCTATGGTAAGTTATACATGCGCAATAATACAATTAAATATGTTTAACACAGAATTCTTTTTTATAATTAGGTAGTTGAAACTAAACTGTTGGGACGGAAATTTATTCTAACAGAAAGTAAGCTAAAACTGGGGAAACATAAATATAGAATCACACACACTGATGTAGATCATTTGTCCTGTGTCCTCAGCACTGGAGAATCTTTTGCAGATTACAAAGCTGGTAAGATATTGAATAAGTTGCCTGATCTCTCTGTTTTTTCTAAACTCTCAAGATTATCGTGTTATGTTTTACATTTTTTTCCAGTTAATATTAAACCAATAAAAAAGTTAGTTGCATACGAAAAAATAGTGAAAGCAACGAAATAACAAACCATACCGATGATACCAGTGCAAAAAGGATACCAATTTATCTTTATCTAATGCTGCAATTGCCTTCTTTTAAATAAAAGATGAATATATATATATGTACATTAGCAACGACAAACAAAGGAACTGTATTACATTCCAAGAAAGTTATTTTCATGACTTTTCTACGAGCTGTTACTAATGTTAAGTTTGAACTTGAAGGAGAAAGTTTACGATTATCCGAACATTGTAAAATATGTATTAATATTTCTTTTTTAATATTATATATTTTAGTTTCCTTAAATATCAAATCTCACGTTTAATTATACAATGACGAGGATAATACGGAACGATAAATAAACAAATATGATTCGTAGTATTAATGTTTTTATTGAAATACAGAAATAAAAGACGACGTTTATGAAGTTTCCATGGCGGCGGTCGAGTCCTCTGTATATTTTCCTTTGTCCTTACCTAAAGCAGCCAATCTGCCTTTACTTCTCCTGTCAATAATCTTTTTGCGATCTTTATCCATCTTCAGCTTTACGATAACAGTCTACGAGAAAAAATTCATTCATGTACAACAACAGTTGCTATATATATATATCGTAGAAACTTCTGCATTGTATCGAAAGTATCAGTGCCAGTTTGTCTGCAGCAGAAAGACTAAGCAGGATAAACTTACAGATACAAAGGAGAACCCTAAGCTCTGATTCATTTATCTAGCTCATTGTCTTTCTCTACGTGAATGGTTTAGTTCATCATCGATCGAAGTGAAACAGTTATATTGTAGTTAGAAGTAGTTATAAGCTAAAAGTAATTGTTTACCTTAGATGGATCAATACCGACGTACACACTGGCAGTATTAATCTTTTCTCGCTGTATTCTTTCTATGTATATGACGAACTTTTTTCTGTAAACCTGTACAACTTTGCCTACTTGTTGGCCCTTGTAGTGGCCACGAACAACCTTTGAACAGAAAGAAGGAAAGAGAAATATAATTTATAGTATAGGATAAAACCATATTATAAAGATTATGATTGAAGTGAACGAGCATACCTGTACTTCATCATCTTTGCGAATCGGCATAGAGCGTACATTATACTTCTGTCTTAATTCTTTGGAAAGTGGTGCTGACATAAGCCGCCTCCGAATGTGCGAAGGCGCCGTGAAGTGCCTTTTCCTATTTTTTCTGCGCGAAGAAGTAACAAGTCGATTGAACTTCATCGTTGCTGGTTTCCTGTACAAACAAAGAAATTCTTCACTGTAGTTTATTAGCACTGGAATTAAACTAGCAAAACGTCAAAGGAGTCACATGGCTTTTTTCGATAAAAACAACAGTACGGAGGAGATAACCACCACTGTTGGAAATATTGTTATTGTTCGCGTTTTAATGTGAAAAGAATGCAACGAGTCGCGAGTTGGAAGATAATTGGTACGAATCGATTGAAAATATGTCGTTAAAACCGATTGTCTAAGTTCGATTGGCATCGATTTAGATTTCAGCGAACTTACGTTAACCGTTTAACACCACGGTCAAAACCGGAAGAACATTCGACGGGACGAGTCTTTACCACTACAAGCGCCGGAAAACTACATGCACGCGCGCACATTCAAACCAAACTGAACGGTACCGTCTTGTGATAGGAGAATTCGAAGCACCGTTTCGATTGGCTGATTGTGTACACGGCTGATACAATATTGGTTGCGATTGGTCAAGAGAAAGTAAAATGTACCTACAGAGGAAAAAGGAATCATATGTTGATAATATGAAATCTGTATTTATTTCCTCTCGGTACCTCACAAGTTGTCTCGTGGCAGGAATTCGAAAGAAATGCGGCAGCAAGCCATCTGATTGGGTCATTCCACTCTCACTTTTGGTTCCAGCTAAACGATTGGCTGAACTATGTGACGTCACGGCCCATTGACTGCGAGCGAACGACAATTTGTAAGGCGTCGAGAGTATAGATAATATATATATATATAGTTGTATAGATTAAATAATTGTTGAACAATATGGACAAATAAGATTGTACGTCTCGTTTCCATAATTGCCGTGTTCTTTTTTTTGGGAAGGTCAAACACAAATAAATGTTATCGTTTCCGTTCTAGTTTTCCCTAGACTGTCCTAGTTCTTTTGGCTTTCTACCGAAAACAGGAAATTTCCAACGAGGAAAAGTATCGCTTCCTTTGACAACACGAAACGACACAATGTATGTCCGAAGCTTGTGTCATTCGCTGTGATCGGTCGACAACTGTGTCGTTTCAAAGTGTACGGTGTTACCGTTTCCAAGGCCTTGCAAAAGTAACGTAATTATGGGGCTACTAATTACACGGAAATATTCGACGCATCGTAAAAATCGCGTAAGTATACGCTCAGTTTACCTGTATGAGATCACAGTACTTACCTACGTCGTTGCAACGAGAGAAGCAATTTGTTTACACGGTAGTGTCGGAGGAGACGCGTGACGTTGAACGTTGTGAACTGTTTGCGATCTTTTCGATTATTTTATTATATATTCGAGTATACGATTATTCGCTATGACATCGAATTGAAACTCGATAGCAGATCGTTAAAAGAAAAAAGAACCTTCACTTGTTCATTTTATTGTTGGTTTTCGCTTGTTCGCCACAGGTGCAAATTTTCAATTACTTCCGTTCACGATCGTTCATTTTTTTCTTTTTCCTCTTTTCCTGGTTCCGTATGAACGTAAATCTCGATCCGTTGCGGAACGTGATAACTAGATCGCGAATTTTTACACGTTTATACGGAAATTGGACAAATCTAAGAATATCGTTATGATGTTTTCAATGTGAACAGTCTATTAACCCCTTGAACGACAATTTATTTTCAGTCAGCACTGCTCTGGTAGACGATTTAATTTATTATCTTTAATTTTTAAAGATTTTAATTTTAATATTTAATTTAATGACTTACAGATACTGCTCTCATAAAAAGCATCAAACCTCAATAATTTCTGGCGAGTCCAGCTCGTCATTGTCAGTTTGTTCAGGAAAGTTTATGACGAGCTGGACTCGTCATTTCCGTTCAAGGGATTAAGGGACTAAGTGAATTTCTATTTAATTCCTGTTACCCAGAATCGTTGCAAAATATTTTTATTTCCCATAAAGATCGGCGGTCTAACATTGTAATTCGATCGAAAGAAATCGGTTTACATCGGCGAGAGCTACGGGGAATTGTATCGATCGAGAATTCAAGCGAAATATCTAAGCGAACACGTTCACGAGGTAGTCTTACAAATAGAGAAATGCTTTACAATAGGAAGAAGAGAACAGAGAATGTAAAGAATGATCGACGTGAAGATTACTGGACAAACCATAACGTTTTAGGATGCGGTAAATACGAATAACCTGGTTCATTCGGTTCAGAGAATAAATTCGTTCTCATCTACGGGACGAACAGAGAAACCTCGTATTTGTCCGCTTCTGAAGCGGATGATACTTCTGCATAATACAGATAGACTACGTAATTACTTACGTACGCAGGCACGCATGCACCGTTCCGTTTCTATGTTGTAGGTCGGTAGAAGAGCGTGCAGATTGATTTCCTAGGAAAGGAGTCGTTCTGTAAAATTAAGTTTCAAGAAAATCTTTCTTACGAAACATTTTCGAACGGTATTGTAACCCCATGCGTCGAAGTACAAGTCAACGAAAATAAAAACAAAAGAAAGTAACCAATAAGGGAAGGGATATTGGCGCCTCTTACGAAAATCGTACCGGAGAAACGAAAATCTCGATAGCGATGGATTCGACGAGACCAGAAGACAGATCACTCGGCGGCGGATTATCTTTACCGCAATGGATGAAGGGAAAGATCGATAATAGGTACCACTTTTTCATCTGCTTTACCAGCTTTTCCGTTTTATATTCACATTCATTATAAAAGAAAAGATAATCGTGTATTTTTTTTAATATGTTATCAGGCTGAAGATAATGAACAATGTTTTCCTATACACGTAACCGGCGCTCAGTTTTAGTTTTCGAGATGTTTGCGAAAAACTGTACATCATTCTTCATCATTGTACGTTATGAAAAAATTCACTGTGTATAAGATCGTTCGGCAATTGTCGTGATATATCTCTAGAAACAATTGACGAGCGGTCGCGTCATGCTGACGCGTACGCACTCCACGGACGTGCACGTATAGGCAAAATTGAGTGTACAAGTAGTTTCTCAATGTAGTTGAAGTTTTTCATAAATATCTCCAGTGGCGCACCTATGATTTAATCTTGAGGGCGGGTGGGGGGGGCCGATTTGAACAAATTACTTTTACATAGAACATATCCAAAAATCATTGAAATCAGAGAGGAACCAGTTATTCTACGGTTTAGCTAATTTTCCAGTGATTTATTTCCTTTTTCTTGGGGGTGGGAGGAGAGGAATTGGCCTCCTGGCTCCTTCCCTGGGTGTGCCACTGCAGGTATTATGTCTCAAATAATTAATGGTGAGCGACGGTTCTGTCTATAGGAAAATTTGTTCAAACTCGGTGAGGTGGGAGCTTCGATGCACAATTACCAAGAAAAAGACCGGATGTGACAATCTCATTCCGTAACATTACGAAGATTGAATTCCTTTTCTGATTTGGTATACAATGCGTACGAAAACGTATCTTTTTTATCGTATGTGTACATCACTTACAAAAAATTATGATTACTACTGAAGCTATTTGTAAATTGCACGGAAGAATTTTTAATGAATTCTGCAGCTATCTTTATGCTGGGTCTCTTATTTTGCTAAATTCACTTTTGTAATGAATATAGGTCCCTGGCGTGCCATATGAAGTTACAAACAACGAGAAAAGTAAATGCGTCTAAAATTTCTTCCTTGCAGTGGCATATACGAATGGTTTTTCTAGTGATCTTGATTTTTTTTAAGTATTCATCGTAGGAGACGTTTTTGTTGAAATAGTATGGGGTGCGTCTAAACTTCTTATAAGCACTGTATACCAAATAAGAAAAAAGAAAGTCAATCTTAATTTTATGGAATGCGATGAAATAGTGCGGTGCGTCTAAATTTCTGATGCGCGATGTATTCGCGAACGAGAGAACGAGCTAGTGGAAGAGGGAGCGAGTGCGCGCGCGCACGTGTGAGCGAGAAAGAGAGAGAAAGAGAGAGAGAGAGAGACAGACTATTTACGCGGAATGTGAGCATCGTGACTAAACAGCTGGTTGTGCGGGCCACTGCTGATCGCTATTCTTAGATGTCAGAGACACGACTGTGTTCGCGCGTTCGAATCCGCGTGGTTCAACCGCGGCTCACATCGTTCGCTTTGCTCTATGCTCGAAAATCGAGTAAAAATTGAGGAACGTTTTTATCGGTTTTCCTCTTTTTTTGTTTTACTGATTTCTTGTTTGCCGATAATCCGCGACGTACACAATGCCGTAGCGTATTCAAGTTCCGAATCAATCGACCGAAACCAACGAATCCGAACATGACGTTTCCACTGGTACGACACGCGAGCGATAGCCCGAGAGTTTAGCATATCGTAATCTCGATTCTCGACTCTCGACTCTCGACTCTCGACTCGTTTTTACACACGTATCCTTTACGCAACCAACCCTTTATAGCACGATTATTTCTTTCGAATACTTTCTACCAGTCCTTCTCTGTTTCGCAGATTCGATTTCGATGACAGCACGTTCAGCCCGCCATCTCATGACGACAATTTCTTTTACATACGATACCCGAAGGCGCAGAACGATTTGCCAGTTTCGCAAGAATTTCGTCCGATCGATAAAGTGTTCGGTGAACAAAATATCGGCTCGTCGGCGAGTAATGCGAAAGCTGAACAACAACAGCTTGTTACCGAGAGTAAACGGAGTAATCAGACGATCGACTTCAGCAAGCATCCGTTACCGTGTCAACCGTTTGTACCGAATTCAGTAGCTAACAAAGGTATTGTAGTAGTATTCGTCGTGGTACGCATCAAATTCGTCTAGAATCGAAGAACATGTGTGCTTGTTGATTTTAGGGAACGAGATCAAGCAAAGTTCAAAGGTATTGGCGGTCGGAAAGGTGATAGCAAAGTCTCAAGGTGTGGACGATGGGTTTCACAGTGAACCAGCGCTTTGCGGAAAATCGATTGTACTTGTAGCCAATCAGATAATGTCAAACAAATTCAACAAAACGTTCGCGGCTGAACAGGCCGAGATTCAGCCGAAAAAGGGCAGCAAATCGTTGCCAGCTACGCCGTTAGCCTCGCCAGCAGGAAGTCCCGACAGTTCGCCGAAACCACGTCGACGCACGCCATCGAATCGATACTTCACAGGCTCTTTCTTCCCTGATCGAGAAAAATATCAAGGAGGTTGGATCTTGGCGAGTATATTGGGACAGTCCAGAGAAATCGTTACCCCCAAGATCGACGAGGAAGACGAGTCCATCGACGCGTCGTCGTCGTCCCAACCACCCCCATCCAGACTTCTAAGCCGAAAGAAATCTATATCTTCCCAAAATCTTACGTATGTAGGATCCGACGAGAAATCCGCTGCCGAGAAATCGGCCGTCTACCCGAACGTATTCCAAGCGAAGCCATCCGAGTTGAGGGAAATGAATTTTTGGTCTCCCACGTCTATGTAAACGAACATATTTCTTTCTCGCGTTTCTCTTTCTCTCCACCGGGTGTTTCGTAATTCATGGTACAAATTAGGTCAGGAAATAAAGACAGAAATCAAGAATAACGAAATTGCGTGGGAGCCTTCGTTTTCAAGAAAATTTAATTTAAACGTCGCTCGAGTACACGCGTTCTTAATATTAGGTTGGACGGAAAGTTCTGTCGTATTTTAAATAAACGTTTGAATGAATTTATAATAAGTTCCATTATTTGTAACAACTTGTTGCCATCTTTCAGACAACCCGTTATTTCCTGTTTCCCGACTACCAGCAGAATTACCTCAATCGTCACACACGACAGAACTTCCCTCAAACCTAATAAATAAACCGGATCTTTTTATGCAAAATAAAAATTTTTTAGTCGAATTGCAACAACCTAGAGCGAAGTAGAAATGTATTTTTTTTCTCTTAATACGTTTACTATGTTGAAAAATAATGCAACAGTATGTTTGAATTCTTTTAATGTTGTTACTGTTTGAAGTTGTACCTAATTATTTTTGTTGTAAATGCATACAATTCGCTGTCTAATAATAAATAACGCGTTTCTCCACGGTACAATGCCAGAGCTTGAAAACAAAACTTCCCACGCAATTTCGTTATTCCTGATTTTCATCTCGTCTAATTTGTATTACGAATTATGAAACACCCGGTATATTACTATATTAAAATATTATTATTGACACGCGATCCCGCAGGTAGGTTTTGCGGACATGGTTTCAGTGAATCCGTATATTCGCTGTTTCAGTTCTTCTTCCTCTTCTCTTCTCTTCTCACTTATTTCGCTACTTCTTGTTTTATGCATAGCTTGTATTTTTGCGACTCGTACCTCGGGAGAAACCTATGCTTTCGTTTACGTCTGTCGTAGTTTGATAGTTAGCAATAATATATCCTATTATCAAATGTGCTTTTAGTTGTCGCGTTGTCGTCCCCTGAGCTTCTTTGATTGTTCATTGACATTGTACAACAAGTAGATTATGAAACAAACGAAATGGTTGCGCGATTCGAAAATTCCTTTCGAACTTTGCAACGTGCGAGACTTTTGTTGCGCGTTAGAAGTACGTGACCACTATTTACCCTTTCCCTTAGTTGATTGTTTGTTTTTAATATTTAATTTTAAACGATAGAATAGAAAAGAAAGAATAATGTATATCGCGTAGGTCTCCATGGTATTTATTATTATTATTTTTATTATTATTGCTATTATTATTACTACTATTATTATACTACTACTATTATTACTATTATTATTATTATTATTCGTTACGCTTGTGCAGCACGAGTGATTATAGAATCCGTAAAAGAGCCTACTATTTGGTAAATCCTTGTAAGTAGCATAATTTTTTAAAGTTCTATCGATCGAATGACAGCATACCTTGCACTGTCGATATCTTATCGGTAATAGAAACGAAAACAAAAATGCGTATCGTATAGGCCAGATATGAAAATCGTATCACACGAGCGTGTTGACGATTAGGTATTACCGTGTTGGATGACATATCGAAACAGTTTTGTACAGTGGACAGATCGAATCGTGCACATCGACATGTCAGAGACTCTTTCGTCAAACTGTTAACGATAAAAGCGTCCGTGGCTACGAATCACACGCAAACTTACAATGTCTGTATTAAATTTTCCAAAGAATCAATAAAATCAAAAGAGTTTCCCATGCCAGCAACATTGTTATCTTGTATTTCTCTCGGAACATCGAATTCAATGAAAATCAAGTTCACCCTCCGGCGACAGTAATAGTCGCAACAATTTCATTCTTTTTATAGCAACCACGTTCAAACTGCCAACAGATTTCGCAACGTGATCGATCATTTTTTATCCACGCACGAAAGTGACAAGCTCAGGTAAGAAATTTCTCCTAGCTCGAAACAAACGCGCTTAGGCGGCTGTTAGCGAGAGATCGATGCCTAAGGGCTTCAATCGGGAAACGTAAAAGGCGGGATACCGGTTTGACAAAGTATCTCACGCGTAGCTGTGCCTTTAGCGTGCTTATGAAATCGCAAAGCTTTTGGCCGTGCTCGACTTGCTACACTTTGCCAATGTCGATTACGTAACTCGCGCGAACGACTACGACGCGATGAAACATTCCAATTCCCATTCCGGATGCCCGTACTGTTCTCGTTTTCGTTTCTGCGTTTTCTTTTTCATTCTCGTTTTCGGTCGTTCATCGTGTATGTACCTTTTTTGCGCAGAATTTTACAATTTATGCGAATTTGAGAAAGAGAAGACATTCTTCCATTTACAAAATCGAAGGTGACCCTTGTATCCCGATAAAAAAAGGTAAAGTAATAAAAAACAGATTAGAGTACGGTAGAACCCCTAGCAACCACGCAACTATTGTTCAACACATTTTTTCGTACAACAAATAACTTACGAGTTTTATATATACTTTATATTATTTTTTATTATATATTTATTTATATTATTTTTTATTATATATTTATTTATATTATTTTTATTATAGATTTATTTCTATTATTTTTTATTATATATTCATTTATATTATTTTTTATTATATATTTATTTATATTATTTTTATTATATATTTATTTATATTATTTTTTATTATATATTCATTTATATTATTTTTTATTATATATTTATTTATATTATTTTTTATTATATATTTATTTATATATTATATATTTTTTAATATATGTATATATATTATATATATATGCGTCGGAAAATATACATTACATACTCCAATCGCGTATCGCAGTTAGGGGAGAAAAAATGGACTTCCTCGAGGCCAGAATGCAACACCGATTGCCCGAGTTTAGCAATTCGGTATCAAATGCTCTTCAACTCGACGAACGTAACGTAATATCGACTGTATCGTTATGAGCCTATGCGTCTATGTGTGTTGCCTTTGGTCAAGGGATACTCGATACCGCGTTTTCGGGCTCGAAAAAAATATTTCAAGTCTCACTGATGGATAGGTTTACTAACGCTCATGTATAAATACTCTGTCGGATTTGCCATAAGCATTCAATTCGTTCTACGTTTTGCTTCTGCACAGTACAAGGAGAATCCGCTTCGATCTCTCTCTCTCATCATGTTTAGGGTAAGTACGGAGAGCGGGGAAACAAAAACGAAGATATATCTCGAAAATGTTGATTTCCTTACGGATATCCCGATCGTCTGCGCCTAGCAGGGAAAAGTTGTAAAAATCAATGTTCTCTATTGTTTCTCACAATTCCGAGCAAACGCATTTTTTTCAACATATCTATTAGACGTCAATTACTAAACGAATTCTTCTAGCCTTACAGAGAAATTGGAGTCGTTTGGTCCATTTATAAAAAAAAGAGTTATTATGATTTAAAGTATGTGCGATCAGTTATCCTCCTAAGTGTAGAGAATTCTACACCAGTGGCGCATCCGGGGGGTGGCCAGTGGGTCTTGCCTCTCCACCCCAGAAAAAATTAAATAGAACATCGGAAAATTAGTTAAACCGTAGAACAACTGCATTTTCAATATATTATTAAATATATATTATTATATATATCTTATTAAATATATATATTATTTAACAATTTTCCTAAACAACGGTTTCAGATTTGTTGTCGGTGAAATTTGTGTCGATGATTTCCATGGGACCCAAATGTTTAGCATGTAAAATTGTATAATAATAGCCCCGACTATCGTTAATAGATATTTTTATAAAAAAAGGGTCATTCTGTTCAACTCGGGCCCTGACCAAGATTTATCCTGGGTGCATCACTGTTGTACACATTTGTTTTTATATCGACATCGTGATCGTGATGGTGAAGACAACGATGCACGAATAACCGTGAATATTTCTTTCCAGTTCTTGGTGATCTGTGGATGCTTGTTGGCAGTCGCGCAAGCTGGTGTGATCGGCGGGGGTTTGCTCGCAGCGACTGCGCCTGCTGCACTCGCGGTGCAACCGGCAGCTCTTCCTCTGTCAGCAGCTACGGTCGCGTTGCCAACCATCGCAACATCCACCTCTAATGTCATCCGGGGTATCGGTAACCTAGGTGCCATATCAGCCTACTCGAAGAGCGTAGATTCACCAATCAGTAGCATCAGGAATGCGGACGTGCGCGTTAATAATCCAGGAATCGTGGCGGCGACCGCTGTGCCAGCGCCAGTACTCACCCTCGCAAATACTGCTCTCGCAGGTACCTGATTCGCAGGGTGCCGCCAGTTTACTTCACAACTAGTTTACCCGCAACACAATCCATCCTAATTCTTATTCTTTTTGTTGAAAAGTCTATCGGTTTCCGCTGTTCTATCAAAGAAAATATTAGACAAATCCTTTGATTATATTATCGTATCGAAGGAGAACGCGAGAAATTATTCGTCGAAGACTTCTCCTCGCGAAGAAATTTCGGCTTGGCGCTTGGCAAACGCTTGCTGACACGCATCCCTTTATCTTTCCGGATTTGAATCGTTCCATTCTTCGTTTCCCACACCATTACCATCTTCCCCAGTTCACTGCACCGCACGCGCAGTTGTGTAGATTATCTACTAACCCTTTTCAGTCGGGTTTAGCTATTTTAATTCGAACATTAAACTTCTTTTCTTTTTCATTTTATGGATATGAAATTACATACGATACTTAAACATATTTTTAATAATCGAAAATCTTGATCTTAAAATAGCTCCGACTGCTGAAGGTTAATCATCACACGGATTGAGATCCGGATTCGTTTGCTACCTGAAATAGGGATCTCTAATATCTACGTACAGCGTTCTAGCGTGTGGTGATTACGGCGAACTGATGAACTTTTTGATCTTTTCTCGATCTGCTTCTATCATGGCCATTTGGAACGATCTACGGCGATCTACATCGATCTATGGTTTGACGGGTTTAGGTCCAGTGGCTACGGCTGCCCTTGCTGCGCCCACGCTCCTCGCACCCGGACTGACAACCGCAATCGGAGCTGGACCAGCCTTAGCTTCTCTGGGACTCAATGGCCTGGCATTGAACGGCTTGGGAGCGGTTAAGGTTATTTAAAAACAACATGCGAACAGCCACGGATCGTCGAAGGGGGGCTTCGACGCTGTCAACCGCGTCCCTAATTCGCGGCGACCACCAATCGTTGCCACCACGCAAACAAACTACATGTCACAGAATGTAATAACCGATTAACGAATAAACATAAAACCCTTACGACTTCAGTTTTGCATTGCTCCGTCTTGAAACTCTGTTGCTCGGGAACCATGCAAGGTTCCCCATTAGCGTTTATGGTTGCGGCTATATAGAGTGTTCGCGATATAATTTGTACCAGCGCACAGTGCGGCATGCAATGGACAAAAATCAAAATAATCATGGCTCCATTCTAATCTAATTATCCAAGAAAATCATCAGTCAGTGAGTAAGGAATGTATATGTAAAAAGTAGTATCCAAGAGTTTATTGTAGTATAAATACTAAAAAGTTAGATTACTCTTAGGTAAGGAGAGTTTCTTACAACTTAGGTAAGGAGAGTTTGACCAGAAGTATGCACAATTTTAACTGGCAATTTAGGAATTGCGTTTTTTCCTTAAAATGCAATTTATAAAAAAAAAAAACGGTTCAAAACATTCTATAATTTTGGCTGTTCCATATCAACAAGATGTTGTGGTATATTGCTATATAATTTTTTTCTTCGATAAATTACAAGAATCGATGTTATTTTTGTTAGAGAAATGCATTCGTAATCGCAATTTGGTTGAAGTAAATTATTATGTGCATTATAGTAGATATAATTAAATTCTCCATTGTAATAACTCTTCATTAAAAAAGAAATTAGAATAAACATTTTTACTAATGGAACCTTATATTTTTGGTGCATTAATCGATGCATTTTTGTATTCCCTTTAAAAAATTATTAAGGTACTTAGGTCAAAAATTGATTAGTTTATAAGTTATGATTTTTGTCTCGAATGTCCATTAACATTCCGCACTGTGCAGCGTTCTGTTTCTCGTAAACTTTTTCGAACGATATCTGCGCACTACGTAAATTCAATGTTACTTTAAGTTCTCGGTGTACAGGGTGATTCTGGGAATTGGAACAAGTTAAACGACGATAAAGGAATAAATTAGCCGCGTCCACGTTTCACTTGTACTATATTTAATCCATATAAACAGTGATCAGTTAAAATCCGCGTACAGAGTCATCGAAGAATTCACAGTCAAGTCTAGGAATCGACGAGCGATTACCAGGAGTAAGATACGCCGACGGGGCTGCTGTAGACCATGTGCGAAACAGCGACGGCCGGAGAGTAAGCAACGCCGAGGAGCGGACTCGGGTGAGCAGCAGCCAGGGGTGCAGCCAAAGGTGCAGCGAGAGGTGTAGCCAAAGGTGCCGAAGCGTATGCCAATGGAGCAGCGTGTGCATAGATAGCCGGGTTCGTCACGCGAATGTCGGATCTGCTGCTGCTAGAGAACGGGGTGTTGATCGTTTTCGATTGAGTCGCGATCTGCGCCAAATTTCCTGAGCTACGGAGGATGTTGTCCGATGTTGATGTCAATGCTGCGGTGGTCAAAGTGTATTGACCAGCTGATCCCACGAATCCGGCGTTGCTCATTGCCAGAGCACAGGCGAGAATGATGATCTGAAAACGATAAGATGTGTAAGTATACGTATTTCACTCGAATCCGTTCTTCTGTCTGGTGAATGCGAGTAGACAAAGACAAATGTTATTATCCCTTTGCAGTCGGAGCTATTTGAACTCGGAAATTAAACATTTCTTCGTAGAACAATTCCGTTCTACCATTGTTCAAAGTGTTGCTCAATTATTAAATAATATTTAAAATTACGAAAATAATGTAACTCTTAAATTCCTCTAATATTTTTACTGTTTTATAATAACACCTGTTTCTCATCTCATAGGATGAGGGGAGGGAGCACAGATTGAGGGGAAGGTTACCCTCTCTCTGTTAATATCGGAAGCGTGAGGAATTAGCGTTATAGTTCTTGTCATCTCACCACAGTAAGTATTGTATTATATCAATTTCATATTCATCGAAAGAAACAAATCGTATAGAGTGGAATTATTCTAAGTCGGAAGAGATGTTTCATTTACGAGTTGAAATAGCTCCGACGTTTCTTCCGACCTAGGATAATTTCATTGTAAATTGATTTGTTTCATTTCACGGACATGAAATTGATATATCTCAGTAGATTAGGTATACCAACGTATTTAACAATGTAAATTATATTTTGAACAATGACTCAGAGTCACGCCACTCGAGTGTTAAGGGTTAATATGTATATGTAACAGTACCAACCTTGGAGAACATTGTGAGTCTGCGATTAGAGACGGTAAACGATCAGGAGTCTTCGATGATGCTTGGAAGCGAATGTGTACCAATCGTTGAACAGCCAAAATCTTATATAGTGCAAACGAGCCGGCTGGAATGAAGTGGGGTACAAGGGCGTGTTTCGTACCGATGACGAAAGACTTTCGCCGCAAAAGAATACGGCGTAATCTTAAATCGTTCTACCACGCCCGATCTTTCTTCTTTTTTCGACAAAATCGTCGAGTTATCCCCTCGGTGACCTTGGACCAGAAATTCAAATCCGTCGACTGGTTATACACCGGCAAAAAACGACCGTGATCCATTTAACTTGTCCTTTCACCCTCCGGCCGAATTTTTCATTGGAACGCCGCGCCGCCGTACCGATACAAACGATAACGCGCACGTACCATTCGATTGCTTTCAAAATGTCCCGCTCATTTCCTATAGAAACACTCGCGTCAAGTTGTATCCCATGTCGCCATATGCGGATGATATGCGACTTCAAATCACATATCTACACCTATATCATTATATTATTTAATTCAATCGAACAATTATATCCCTACAAAGAAAAATTATGTCAATTTGCCGACGAATTCCCAACGTAGAGCCAACGACGAATACCGAATGTAGGGCCTACAGATATTATAGTCGGGGAATTAACGTGGAATTTACAACGATTATACAACATTGGCCCAACGAAAATCTGCCAACATTTACATATTTCATCTAACAGACGCCACAAGTGTTGTCGCAACCAAAAATAAGTTATATTCCAAATTAATTTTTTTCGTATTTCTATAAATATACTTAAAATTTGTAATTTTTGCGCGATAGTTGATCCACTAAAGTTTTATTGTGAGCGGTCTTGGAATTTTTTAATTTCTTTAATTGTTCCATTTTCCAAGAGCAAATCAAGGGGGATGTTCATGTAGTATAAGAAGACCCTTTTGGATTTCTTCAAGATGGGTCTTCCTTTTTTAGATACTTCAATTTTAATTTGTTGACGTATCTAGTAGTTCTAATCATAGCATCTACAAACAAGAATCATTTGTAGGTTCAGCGATAGAGCATGTACTTACTACGCAAGTGGGTCCGGGTTCAAGTCCGACGTTGGCATTATTTTTAATTTTTTCCTTTTTTTCCAAAAATTTTACCGTGAAAATCCATTTTTAATATGTATATTATTTATGATATACCATAAAAATAACTATTAAAAAGAAAATCAGAATGTGGGCTCTGTAGGTTCGTTTTATAGTACCGTTGGCTCTATAGGTTGGGTGTGATCGTTGGCCCAACTGCAAAAAAGAGCGACATCCCTAACGTTTGCCCAACGCATACCGCCAACGGTGGCCCAACGAAACGCCAACCATAAATGCTACTAGGGATGTAATTACTTCTACTTTGTGTACAGGGTAATTCTGAGAACTGGGACTAACTGCGTCCGTCGACTTCAAACCACATATCCTATTTATGCTGTTTAGATATTGATTTACTTGTTTAACTTTAATTCAATTGAACAATTACATGTAATTATACTTCTACTTTTGGGTACAGGGTGATTTTGGGAACTAGGACAATGTCAGACAATGTCCTTTTTTAACCCTCACCCGTCCCTCGTGTGTCTCATGTCGCCATTAGTTCAACGATCATGATATTTCGGAAATCTTGAATCTCGATGAATGAAGCCGTGATCGTGATTCTACGATTACTTTGATAAATCAATAATCTCCTATACAGATGCGACCCTTGAAAATAAAAAATACTCAGAGGTACCTATAAAGTTCCCATACGTTCGAAAAGGATGCGTCCTCTATGCGAATCTTTGCCAAACTCGTATTGTAGTTCAATTTCAAGCAGTTACGTTACTAGTGTACCTCGGACGTATGAATACGACGATACGACTTGTAATTCGTCATCTTTCAATTCAGGCGTATGAGAACTTTAATCAAAGAAAAACCTTGTTTTCCATTCTGAAAGAAATATCGAAGAACTGATAGAATTAGAAATGTATCAGCAGTTTCAACGTTTACGAAATCCTGAGAAGCAACAGGAATTGCGCGCATTTATTCAAGATTCGAACGTAGAAGAGGTAACGATATTGCGTATAATAATTTATTAGTATGTGGAACTGTCGAATAATTTACTATTAATTAACATTTTCTATTATCGTTATGAACAGCTCACGAAAATAATAAACCAAAGCGTTTGTAAAACAGACGCACCGAAAATATTCGACGATTTATTACAAGCGTTCCCTGATGCTGAAGTTTATCGATCAAAGCGGCTCAAATTGATCGAGAACACGCTAGGAATTTTAGAAAAAAACAAAATACCTACCGTGCACGCGGATGCGATTGTCAATCGAATAATTTTCGATCTTCCGAAGCATCCGAAGCACAATATTGTTAAACTTGTAGATTTTTGTATGAACGGTATTCGAGACGATAATAATAAAAATAACGAACTACTAAGGTATAATTAACGAACACTATTTCTGTATAACTGTACATACGATCTGAAATATCATGCTGATTTTATTATTTTTTTCTGACCAGTTGGAAAGACTTATTACCTGCGTTGCTCGAAGCACTGGAAAATGAAAAACAGATTGTCCATGTGGATAAAGAAGTCTCTGGAAGCGAGTATAAATTGTTGATTGTTAAAGCGATATGTAATTATCAGTGGAATACCAACCACCTAGCGTTGCTAGCCAAAATGTTTGGGTAAATGACTTTTTAGCAGAACACGGTTGCATGTTTTCAAACATTCTGCTATACTATACAATATTTGTTCAAAGGGAAATGGCTTTGGATAAACAAGATCGGCAAATAGTAGTCAAAGCATTGTGTCGTGCTTTGCCCGATGTATTGCCGAATCAAGTGCCACCTTTTGTTTATCAAGCTTTAAAATTATGTAAGAATCAAGACCAGCGATACTTCTTCGACGCGCTGTGTAAATATTTTGAGTCTTCCTATGCAAAAGCAATTTCTACAGATGATAAGGACAGTATGGAAAGTATTGGTATGTAACTCAACGATGTGTTGCAACATATTCTATTCTATCTTGGTCCAATTATTCTGTACAGGTATCGTCGGCACAAAAGAACTCGCAGATATCGAAAGCACTATACTGTACTATGTCTACCAAGCTGTACAATTAGACCATGAAAGTCTGAAAGACTTTCTTCGTCACCTCAAATGTGCTTGCCACGCACCAAAGTATATCTTACAACCGTTTATGCTTGCCGTGTTAACATCTGTATCCAGTATATACACAGATCAGGTAATCAGAATTTCAGCAAATAAAAACATCATTTGTTTTACTTGAGAAGTAGTAAGGTCTGTTTCATTTTAATGACAAAGGATGCATCCGTCAGATTTTCGAAATACTAAAATTGGCTATCGTCAATGGCAGCATGGACAAAGAGAAAAGACAAAGTAGCGCCTGGCTGAGACAACTGCTGTCCTCTGATCTCAGTGTAATCGATATTGTTCGACGAATCATAGACACCAGGTAAGGTATTCGAATTTCTTTTATGTACAGCTTTCTATTTCTTACGTTTACAGCAACAAGGATCGTCATATGGTATTGAAAGGTCTGATAGATCTAGCATTCGTGTTAATGAGTACGAGCCAAAAGTTTAAACATAATGCGGCGGTCTTGTGGAATACAGGAGCTGAGATTATTCGAGAAATAATTAAAAAACGACACGAAACGGTAGCCACTGTGTTACAGGAACTAGTTGACAAAATAGTAGTGACTGGTACACCAATGATACACTATACGGGTAACAAATCATTTCTATTGGATACAAATTCTCTAACAAATTTGAAACTGTGTAAAATGTACATCTTTTAGATTGTTTAAAGTACGCATGCCGTGATTTATCGGTGATAATTCTGGATCATCAAATTTGGATCATGACTCTCCTCGAACGATTGATATTCCTGCCGACTGTTGTAGCTGATCAAGTTTTGTTTGCTATTCTGCCGTTGATGCATGTGTCGCCTAATATACGGGAGAATCTTCTTTTGACTTTGAGGAAAGCTCTTTATAGGAAAGGTATAGCCAAACGTCAAATGGCTATTACAGGATTTCTTGAAATGTTGAAATATTCTAAGATGCACTCCTTGAGCAACTTTAGATTGAGTCAACGTTGCAACTCTTCTATGTATGCTGTTAGCTCGAGTTCTACGTCGACGTTAACTCAGGTATATTCGGTTGAAATCTAGCAGCAAAGCAAATTGTAGCACCTGCAGGTTCTGCTCTTCAAATTCACCCTTTCGCAAATCGATTTCAACCTTTAATTTCAAAGGGTGAAATTGATTTGTATGAGACTGAGAATTTTTACGCAAAACCTATATTAACGCGACAATGCTGATCTTGGTAATTCTTGTAACAGGTGACTGTAGAATATGGTACACAACGGGAAAGGCCAACCAGCGAAACTGACAAGACTTTGTGTTACGAAATATTGGATATATTAAAGAAAAGCTTTACTTATGAGTTTGAAGTTCGATTGCACATGTACAAAGGTTCACCTGGCAGATTATATATCTACTTTGTACATTGTATATATGTGGAACATTTCATCGGTACTAAATAATATTATATATTTTAGGCTTTTACAGTATCACTGAGAAAAATCATGAAATAACAGAAGTCGTGCTGAATATGCTTGTTTCGCATTTGGACATTTACCTTGAGAAGGACGAGAATGTCTCACCACCTATCAAATTTGATCTGTGCATCGACGTTCAGGATATAGAAATTGTTTTAAAAGAACCTATAGCAGAGCTGATATTTGTGATACAGAAACTATACATTGGTATGTTATCAAGGAAATCGAATCCATCCGACAAATGGTGCGATATTTTAGAGTCTCTGTGCACACGTATGACAGCCACTGATTTCAATTTGGTAATATAAATAAACTCATTGTTCACAAATTTTCTGTACACAGAATTGCTTACATTTGTTTATCTACGATCATTCTAGGAACAGGGGATAGATCTTTCAGAGGACTCTTTGAAATCTCAGATCAAGTTGCAACACCTCAACATGGCAATTATGACTTACGAAGCTTTGATAGCATTTCGAATAGGAAAATGGTTTCTAGAAGGAAGTCCAGAAACTTCTGGTAGTATTGTGAATTTATTCAAGGGATATACGCGGTCGATAGACTTTATTAAAACGGTAATATACATATCATTATCCTTTTTATTTGTTAGAAGTTATAGTCTATTCACGGTGGTGTTATTAACAGCAACAATCTACAAAAACGAAAAAGTCAGACGATAGTAAAGCTAAGAGGAATAAGGATGCGAGTCATAATACGACCAAAAAATCTGTTAAATCGAATAACGTTAAAGTGCCTACCTCTATTATGGACTTGGATGCGATACATCAATGTCTATCCCTATTATACTCGTAAGTGTAGATACTCTTGTTTGGCAGAGTTCGATGCCATTCATACCTACGTATGTATGATTTATACAGGAACCAGCGATCTTCTTCAGCTCAAACCCAACTTGTTAAGCTTCGTGAAAATCGTAACTTCTGTTGTTACATACTCCAAACGTGCGAACAACTTTTACAAACAACAAAGCCACTGAAGACCGATACTTGTCGAGTGCAATCGAACTCGTGCGTAGACGTGTACATCGGGATCGGAGGGTGAGTAAAACAGGAGAAAAATCCATGCGTCTCTGCATTTGTTAACATCCCATATTTCGTGTTAAAGGATACTTTACGAGTACTTTTTCCTAAACCTGGCCAATGAGTTGGAAGAAGATGAACAGTTAACAGTATTAGCCCTGCAATGTTTCAAGGAGATTTGCTGTTGTATGTGCACAACATTTTCAGCAGAACTGCCTCGCTTTCTCAACACGATACGTAGGTGATTTTCTGTAATTGCTTGTATTTAATAATTACATCTTTTCATTAAATATGTGCATCTGTTTCCTGCTAAAGTACAATCGAAGAGTAACTACGCATCGGGGGATATTAATTTACAACTGCAGGAAGTTGTTCTCTCGTTAAACGAATATTTCGTGGAATCGGTTGGCCAAGAAACAGATAGTAGCACAAAGAAGAAAGTACTCATTCTGCTGTTACAGATTATGGAACAGTTTGCGTACAAAATTAATTTCGCTGAATTCAATGGCGAGAAGGTTGGTAGATCAATTGGTAGATCTACATTGGCATTGCTGCTTTATAATATTGTATTCTGTATGTATACAAAAGGTATTCGAGAGCGTTAAAAAGGTGGTGCAAATGAAAGAGCTGGAAACGTCTGTCGTCGCTATTGTAGTTAAGTTTCTATTTCGTTTGGAGCAATATACGCAAGAATACGGAGAGACATTGAATGAAATCTGTCAGAACCTGTATGAAAAAGTTGGCAGTATCGATGGTGTAAGTAATCATGCGACTGTTTTTAATGTATTCTTATTCCTTACGGTTTGATTTGATAAACACAGAATCAATCGACATCGAACGAGCAGTACGAGATTATTCGCGAAGAGACATTCGAGCTGATTTACAACGTGCTAAACGATTGCATAAAAGAAAAATTGAGTAACGCTTCCTGGTTGTTGTTGCACTTGAAAGCTCAAGATATCATAGTTCGAGCGTCTGGAACGATCGACGAAATCTGTATGTAGCAATCCGAAATCTACAATAATTATTAGCTACGATTGTTTCCTGGTGTTTTGTACTCAATAGAAATATCTCGATGACGATATCGAAACAGATAATAACAGTTTAAGGGACAAGGAACGAAATTTGTGTAAACAGCTGTCCTACCTTATGCATGTGCTTCATACGTTAACGCACACGTCGATAGAGCCAGGTCCATCTACCGATACCACGTTTAAAAATTTACAATATTTGTATCATTTGCTGGGGAACCTTACGAAATACTTTTACGCTAAATCGAACGAACAGAACGCGGCATTCCAAACAGTCAAGTATGTAACGAGTATCACGGTACATATATTATTATTATTGTTGTTGTTGTGATATTTATGTACATGTTACATTGCAGATTTATTCAAGTGATACAATTGGCAGGGAAACCATTAAAATCTGCCTTTTACAATCTGGTGACGTACCTCGAGGTAACCAAACTTACTCTCAGCGTTATTTAGATTTTTCTTCCTCTATTAGAAATACTGAACAACGCCAAATTTGTTCTGCAATTACTGTTGAATGATTTTTATTAAATTCATCATTCTAAAACGAAATCCGAAAGTAAAATCATCTCTATAAGAATTCAACCCAACAGTAATTGCTGAACAAAGGTGTCCTACAGAGTATATAATTGGGGCTCCCAGTTATTCGAGATATTTTATCACAGGAAAATCAAAACAAATTGGACTCCAAGGCTGACTCTCACGCGCGAAGGAACAAAATTTTACGCGAAACGAAAGTGATACCGCGCGTGGTTTATGAGATCGAGCAGTTCAACAAAGAAGTACTGCTACTTGGCAAAAGAACGGGCGTGAGTGTTGCTACAGATACACAGCGATACAAAACACTTATCATTTTATTGACAGTCCATATGAAATTAGAATTGCATTTTCGTGTATATTTGTGACAGATACCTTTGGAGAATTACATGAAACACAGCGTCACGCGAGATTTCCGCATTAAGAATCCACAACTAGTGGAAGGTCTTGAGAAAATGGACACGAGCTCGGTAATGATGTCGATCGAACAATTAAGTATACGAATGTCGCAGAGACATTTCCCGAGGTTATCGTTTATATTAATTTTTATCTTTAATAGCTTTCATTGTCAAATTCGGAAGAAGACAGCGAAGTCCGCAATTCCCATATGAACAAGTCGACGAGCAGCTCTACCGATGATGACACGCCTTCGAAGAAACGATCGAGAATCGAAAATTGAAGCAGCGTGCCCTCCTCAATAATAAATTACCTTTAATTTTCATTTCTCGAGAATTGTATTTTTTTGATAAACACTTTGTAAAGATAATCTGTTTATTTCTGTCATTTCTGTGGTAAACTTGCACATTCGGAACAGCTTTTCTATGCCACAAAGTCCAATGGTCTATTGAAACCTCCTTTTCTGTTCATGTACTGCCTATACTTTCTCTTCAAAATAACGTGCACGGCACCCACGTCATTGCCGTCTACCTTTTTACCCTTGGTAGTATCAAACCCACAGAAACCCATTATTCTCATCATTTCCTGTTCCTCGGGTGTTTTCCCTTGAAGATCAGCCTCTGTTGAACATCAATCTTATTAATAAAATCGTTCAGCTTACAATCAAACATACCATTATCTTTAACACGTCCATGAATATTTTATAACAAGTTTGAGTGTTAAATTGCAACAGCTATACCTGTGATAACAGGACGTTCTGCCGTGTTAGCTTTTTGTTTAGGTTTCGGTCTATCCCTTTCTCTAGATCTGGACCTACTGTACGAGCGTCTGTGCCTCTCTCGATCACGATCTCGTTCTCTTTCTCTATCCCTCGACTTTACCCTATCTCGTTCTACGGATCTAAAATAAGTTTTAGTTTGCGATAGACACTTTTATACGTCGCAGTGGATTTAGAAACATATACCTTCTTCTTCTCTCACGAGAACGTCTTCTTCTTCGATCTCTGTCGCGTTCTCTTTCGCGATCCCGATCTCTTGATCGATCTCTCCTCCTTGCCGGGGAAGGTGTACGACTGCGTCCCATTATTCTATGAAACTCTCTACTATTACGATCAAACTACATAAGTTGTTTCATTGACGCACGTCTCGCCGTGTTCCTCCAGTATCTGATCCTAAATAATGTTTCGAAACTATCTCCAAACATGCCTGAAAGTTATAAGCATACGTTTTACAAGTTAGGTTATGTTTACGTGTTCCGGTTGCTGCACCACCTAAGTTTAGTATTACTTACCTCATCCGATTTATGAAATTCGAATAATTGATGTTGTCTGCATAGATTAACTGTACTGCAATAAGCAACCGTAGACATGTAACATTATTATACTTTCGACATGCCGATATTGTTATGCACTGTTGTGTACACTGTACGTACGCTTTTGTGTATTTTTGTGTAGTAGTGTGGAGAACTATCGAGGTTATCGATAGTTCTCACTGTCGAAGACTATCGATACTCGACAAGTATCGTTTTACTCGACAAGTATTGCGATAAAAATCCGATGAAATTAAAAAAAAATGTTTTTTATTCTAGACTAACCAGCAATATCAGCATTCATTAAATATGGAGATGATGAAAACATCTCTAATTGAAATTCAATCTTCATTGCAAATGTTCTAAATTCAAATGGCGTCACCTAGCAGTAACTCGAGATACTAATAGTCGCCAGCAGTTTCAGCGTTTTACCACGGATGGCGCCACTGGTCCAAAACTGGACACTTTACAGAGCAAATGTTTTTTGCCGAATTCTGCATTCTATCTTACGGTCAAAACGGCAAGAATTTTTCCATAACTGTACACAGTAGTTAAATTTCTATCTTATTATCTCGTACAAGTTTAAGCGATGCGTCCCAAGCGTCTGTAATAATTATAATCACATTCATGCTACGTTATCTTCATCGTTTTGCGTAATTTTTTGGAACGGGTCCAACTTAGATGATTGAAAGATATCGATAATCGACAAGTTTACGCAGATCCAGTTAACAAAGGGAATAATAAAGATGATCAAATATTCTCCGAACGAATTCATAATTATATGTACGCAGAATTTAGATATCGTGAAACGGCTGGGACCTCGAGGATTACAGAGAGAGAACGAGGTGTACATTAGGATAGAAATAGAATAGAGGAATTTGCGTCGTGAACGTTTCGTTGGACCAGGCTTTGCGCATCTTGGCTGGCTAACGTTCATTCGGGTCGATGAAGTAGCTAGTTCGCTATTTATATCTGTTTATTAAATACGAATCTGAAATTACCTGCGACGTAATCGTTCGAAAGGTAGATCTCACCGAAATGCTTCCGACGTTCGGTGTCGATCGTGTACATTTCCCATCGGATGCTAAGATAATCGAACGATAAACCGAAACGTGTGTACATAAATAGTTGGTCGAACGTATTCGGTTTAATAATCAAAAGCAACTGTGAAAACGTTGGGGAAACCGCACAATTCTTAACAAGATGATTGCTCGCAATCATTACGAGATAATTCTGAGACGACGCGAAGGCGAGGATATAAGCGGCCGTCGACCGTACTCGCGTCATTAGTTGCTATCGTTCAGAGAAACGGCGTCACGTTTTTCTAGAAACCGCGTTGGTGCTCGACGGATCCGTGTTTCACCTTTCGACGACACAGGGAATACGCTTTCAAAATGGTAAGACGGAATTGCAGCGGTGTCGACTCGTGAAATTACAGTGTCAACATCGATCAAAATCGATCGTTAATACGACGTTGTCCCAAATGTCGAAATCCGACGTAGCATCGGGCAATCGGGACTAGTTCGTCTCTTTTTCATGGTTGTTTCTTTGCTTTGCTCTAATATTCGCCGATATCGACCATCGCGAAACACAGAAGAAAATAGAGTAAGAAAGAGTGGGGAAGGGGGACGGAGGGGTGAGAGAGAGAGAGAGAGTTGGAGAGTGTGAGAGAGGGTGGGGGTGAGGACGACAGAGCGAGCGCGGGAAATGAACAAATATTTAAAACGGAACGTTCGATTGTTTCTGGCGCGAAAATTGCAAACGCTTGTTGGGAGTTTGAATTTCATGTTTGAAACACGATGTACATTATGATTATTCGTGATTACGAAGCTTTAATAGTATTTCGAATAGGACAATGATTTTTGGGAGTTCAGAAATTTCTGATTGTAGATATTGAGAATTTATTCAATTTATACGTGGTCGATAGATTTGATTAAAACGGTAATATACATGTGAATATCCTTTTTTGTGTTTCTTCGTTAGAAGAAAAACTAGATGAAAACTTAAGCCTAAAATAAACTACGAAGAAAATAGAACAAATTTTTGAATAAGAACGTTCGATTGTTTCAGCGCGAGTGCATATCAATTCACGTCGGCCAGGCTGGCGTGCAAATTGGAAACGCTTGTTGGGAGTTGTACTGTTTGGAACACGGTATAAACCCGGATGGACAGATGCCGTCAGACAAAATGTTAGGGGACGATAGTTTCAGTACTTTCTTCATGGAGACTAGTGCTGGGAAGCACGTGCCGAGGGCGGTGTTCGTCGATCTAGAGCCTACGGTGGTCGGTAAGCGAGAACGAGAAAAAAAACAAGAATGAAATGCAAATAGAAATGGAATATGAGATACGACAATTATGTTTTCAGACGAGGTACGAACGGGAGCGTATCGACAGCTGTTTCATCCGGAACAATTGATCACCGGGAAGGAGGATGCGGCGAACAATTACGCGCGTGGTCATTACACCATTGGCAAGGAGATCGTCGATCTGGTGATCGATCGAGTGCGCAAGTTGTCGGACCAGTGCACCGGATTACAAGGATTTCTGATCTTCCATTCATTCGGAGGCGGCACCGGCTCAGGGTTTGCTTCCCTATTGATGGAACGACTTTCCGTCGAGTATGGGAAAAAATCAAAATTGGAATTCGCGATTTACCCGGCGCCAAGGATTTCCACGGCGGTCGTTGAACCTTACAACTCCATTCTCACCACTCACACGACCCTCGAGCATTCGGACTGCGCTTTCATGGTGGATAACGAAGCGATATACGACATTTGTCGACGGAACCTTGACATAGAAAGGCCCACTTACACAAACTTGAACAGGCTGATAGGACAGATCGTGTCATCGATAACGGCTTCGTTGCGATTCGATGGCGCGTTGAACGTCGATCTAACCGAGTTTCAAACGAATTTGGTACCCTATCCGAGAATTCATTTCCCCTTGGTGACCTATGCCCCCGTGATCTCAGCAGAGAAAGCTTATCACGAGCAGATCTCCGTGTCAGAAATTACGAATTCTTGCTTCGAGCCGGCGAATCAAATGGTCAAGTGTGATCCGCGACACGGAAAGTACATGGCCTGCTGTATGCTCTACAGAGGAGACGTTGTTCCGAAAGACGTAAACGCTGCGATCGCCACCATCAAGACCAAACGTTCGATACAGTTCGTAGATTGGTGTCCGACTGGATTCAAGGTCGGGATCAATTATCAACCACCAACGGTCGTTCCTGGTGGCGATTTGGCCAAAGTACAACGGGCAGTATGCATGCTGGCCAATACCACGGCCATCGCCGAAGCTTGGGCCCGGCTCGATCACAAATTCGATCTTATGTATGCCAAGAGAGCTTTCGTTCATTGGTACGTCGGCGAGGGAATGGAAGAAGGCGAGTTTTCCGAAGCTCGCGAAGATCTTGCAGCGCTTGAGAAGGACTACGAAGAAGTTGGACTTGATTCGGTCGATGTCGACGCGGACGCGGACCCGAACGAAGAATACTGATGCACCTTTTGGTTTTTCCTCTCTCACTTCCCTCCGTCTCGTACACGCCTTGTCTTTGCTCTTTCCCTTTACGCGCCCTCTCTTTCTCGTCGCAGACTACCCTAGTACATAGCATTTATGGTTAGCATTTTGCTGGGCCTTGAGTGGCTCATTATAATACGAACGGCCAACTGGATCCCCTAACTTATTATTCTAATCTTCTCTTTTACTTTTATTTCTTTAGTATATATAATAATTTACAAGTTTTTAGTTTTAGCAACGTTTCCAGCGCTGTAAGATGTACGATATTTAAGTTTTAATTACTTGCATACAGTATTTACAATCTCGAAACTTTAAGTTTAGCGTTTCAAGCAAAAACAGAGATGTCGATTACACTAGCCAATATTTATTTTTCAATAAGGTAGTTTATTCGATAAAAATTGATTTATGTTGGAGTGATATAAAGTTCCATGTAGCCAGTTATGTACACTGATGATTAAATGTTGGTAAATTTCTTGTTAATTAACCGACTATAATAATTGTAGATCCAACGTTCGATACTCGTTGGTAAATTGTTGTAAAGTTTTGTTTTAGGCCTACCAACTATATCGCAACCATTTCTCAACAGTTGGCCAACCATAAATGCTACTAGGGTATAAAATTCCCACAATTGATCTGAAACGAGATACAGGATGCAACCACAAGGAGAAATCAACGTGAACAATAGAATACTACACAAAGAGCATTGACAATGCGAAAAATCTATTCCGTACGTTGTACAATGTACAATTTAAAATTGCACCGGAAATGTTCGTCCAAGTAATATATATATATACGTGTATAATATATATATAAAAGCAAGCATAGCAATACCCGAAAATTATATTTCTGTGGTTGCTTCGTAAATTTCAGACGTAATTTTGTTTTTATTGCATTACACAAACGGGGGCTGGGAAGGCGAAATTAAATAGCGGATTAAATACATCAGCGTGACGCCTTAACAAATTAAAAACGTAAAAACATTAACAGTACAATATAGTTCCTTATCATAGACGTAATGCGATGGCAGTCTTGAGTCCTGGAAAGATGCTGTGATTGTTGCACAATTAGTTTTACTTCCGATCTTCTATTTTCTATTTTCTATTTCCTATTTCCTATATTCATTCGTCTTCTAGATACGCACTTTTTGTTTCGCATTGCGACCTCCGACTCTTCGCTGTCTCGCCTTGTCATCTTTATTCGGTTCCATTCGTTTGTGTTTTCATTTCTTTTCTTAATTATTTATTTATTTATTTATTTGCAATAAGCTTTTGTTCGTGGCAGTGTCTGCGAATGGAAAGAAAAGTAAAACGATTATATTAACGGTAACAGTACCCGGTGGAGTACGAGAAAGAAGGAAATGACGACACAGTCTTCCCTCGCATAGTGTTACTGCAGTTGTTTCTTTATATTAAAAATATTAATTTATATTAAAACAAATAAATACCATCGCAATTCTATCGTATTTAGCCTTGTTTTAATCAGGACAATGTCATCAATCCGTTGGTAAAGGTTTTGTAACGAAATCACTAAAACTAGGAGGAATAAAAACGTAATACTATGCAAAGGAAGACTGTATATGCGATTGTTGGGATGCGTCGCGACCGAATATTTCAGTGATAAACAACAGAGAAATCTGAATAGAATATGTAAGACGTATATAGATGTATAACGGTCGTAAGGAACAATACGATTCATACCGCTGCAGCAACCATGACAATCTCTATCTGGCGGCTAAGAAAAACGCGTTCTAAGTTTACTGCGTCTATGCGAATTACAGTAGCGCCAGCTCGTCTACGCTAATATAAAAAGAATGCACAGACGTGGAAACCTCCTGCCTACCTTGTCTTACTTTGCGCGTCTTCTCGGTTATTCCAAAATATAGGTATGAACGGTATAGGCCGCGAGTCAACGAATATCCAACTAACTCGGAGCTCGGAGCTCGGAACTGTTAAAAGATGACAGTCTCGCCGTCTTGTGATCGCTATATCGAGGAATCGTTATAGAAATCTCCGATGTGATTCACGAGACTCTTCGTCGCCATAGTGATCCGGCAACGCGATTTTACTAGGCAAACTTTGATTTTCCAGATTCAATCTTTTCTTTGATGTCGCTTATTTTTTATTTTATGTGTTCAACGAAAAAAATATATATATTTCCAAGAAAAAAAATATTGATCTTGAAAATTCTGGAAAAAAATTACATTTGCAAATTGCAAAGCATTCACCTTGTGATTCCGTTTACATTGCATTCAAAACATTTGTTGTGTCACCAAAGATGAAGATATTTAGGTGGACCACCCTGTATATACAGGATATTACGTTATTTAAAGTGAATAACTAAAATATATTGCGTTGAAAAATGTCAATACGTGTCTTTTCTATTTTGACCAAGAAAAACGAGTTTCCACGAGTTTTGACCAGTAGAATCGCGTTCTCGGAGCACTGTGCGTCGGTCGCTCGATACAGTACAAGTAATAATGATACAAGATCGACCGATCGATCACTCGTTGATAGAAACAAAAGTTATTGTTGACGTTTGCGATTTGCGTGTACGTACCAGAATTAGGACTACCTACGCCTCGAGTGGCTTCTTCTTTTCTTTCTTCTTCTTTAGGAATGACGGTGTCCTGAGGCCTTTCTTCTTCTTCTTTTCCTTCTTTGGCGATTCCTCGCTAACGCTCACATCCTGCGACACGGAACCCTTAACACGGAAGGTCCCAACCATAACCATAAACCTTTTTGCATGCACATGCAAACAGCCAATTTTTGCAAATACATGGCTACATGCATTTCCACCCCCATCTCGCGTATTCCCATAGTCCCTCCGTCCCTCTCAATTTTGGTCCGCCCGCGCCACCCCTTTCTATCTCAACCGTTGTTTTTAATGTACAAAAATATGAACACGAACTATACGTTGTCTATATGGCTTTAAAAGAAGAACAATATCCCACCCCTGCCGCCCCGATCATGCAAGCAAACATTATCGACAGACTAGCTTGTTTAAAGGCCGTTTATAACACTATTTATGCATGAGTTTGAAAATATTTATGTCGTCAACTTGATGCGATGAAACGATGAAATACGAAACTTTGTCGGACAAGCTTTCTGATAAATATACTTTCCAGGAGGTGTACAAAGTATTCGTACACCTTTTTAAAATGAATAACTTTTTCAAAATTGCACCCAACAACTCGAGTTTTTCTATGACGTTAGAAGGATCAGTTTACTAACTAATGTGTAAGTAAAAAGAAATGAAACTTTGTACACGTACATAACTCAATCAGATTTACATGTTTAAAATTTTCATTACAGCCAAAGATAAAAAATTTTTTAATCAAGAAAGAAAAAGGAATTATTTACACATTGGCTAATAAACTAATCCTTCGTTAGTTATTCGTTTTTAAAAGGTGTACGAATACTTTCTACAACCACTGTATTTATGTCGTCAACTTGAAACGATGAAAAACGAAACGTTGTCGGACAAGCTATCCGATAAATAAACTCTCCGAGAGGTACGTATGTATGTGAGTCGGTGGTGGAAACGATAGTGTCTCGATGTCGTTTTCAGACACATTTTAGATGTCCTCCAACTATTCCAAAGTCGAACTTGGTCGTCGAAACTGGCGTAAATGAATTTTATCGAAGCGACGCTAAAATTGTTCGTCGCTGAGAACACGGACAATAAATAAGTGATTGTACCGCGTCAAGTTACTTCGATGAAAGCTCGAGAACAACATAAAATGTGTCAGTGAACGAAAATACGGGCAACAAACCTCTTTGCTACTTTGTGAAAATGTACTGTGATGTGCGTCTGAGTGATCGCCGTTTACAGTATTTTCTCCTGCAACATAAAGCATAAAGTTACGTATTGCAAATTTAAAAGCACGCGTCCGTACGCAACGATTGTCGCAGGTGCAAGCAGTACACTCTTGGTAACGCGCGTTGACCAAGGTCGCAAAACGTACAGAAATTAACGAATCGCCGAGATCATGATCAAGCATATGTGAATGGCGACGAATGGCGAAAGAAACAGAAGAGACAAGTTACAGTCGCGTCGATTTGAAAAACACCTAAACAATTTATTTCGCTGCAAACGAAAGATATACATGTCTGATGTGCAAAGCAGTCATAAAACAAAAGAAACAGCAATACAAATGAGGAAAAAAAGCAGAACAAAAAATGCATTCTTCGAATTACATTGTCGCTCGACCGACATCGGCTGTTGCTAGCGGTTAGACGCGAGAGCGTATGATCAACAATTAATGAAACTAAACATTAAAAAGCCAACAAAAAATAAATAAATCCGCATTCCGAATATAAAAGTAAATCAATAAAAACGAAACTGAAAAAGCATTCTTCGCAATATGATTCAATGCTCGGGTCTTTTCTGACTTAACCTTTTGCACTCGGAGCTATTGTAATTCGAAAACCGGATTTTATCAATATAAAATTGATACCTCGTGCAGTACCTTCAGTGGTTTATTAAAATATTAAATAAAAAATAACTCTGGGTCACACCACTCGAGTTCAAAGGGTTAAACCGATAACGAGGGAACATCTAGAGAACAGTCACGTTCGGAAAATCAAATTGAGGTAGTTTCTCATTCCAGGATTCTCATTCTGAGGTAGTACGGACCTCATTCTCGTAACAATAATCATCCCGTTGTATTCGTCGACGCTACAAATGAGTTCTCGGATTCCTCGTTTATAGATGGCAGAAAGCCCTCGCGATCGTGATCGAGCGCACAGCACTGATGAACACAGTGAATGCAGTCGTCGCAAAACTCGGAACTTTTCAAATATGTCTCGTCGTCGATAAGATCCTCGAATCCTGACAGTTTCGACGACCCTGTTTGCTTATCATTGCTCTCGTTCTCGAAGGAATTGCCGAAACTGATTTCTCGCTCTGCACAATTCATGCAATCGGAACTTGAAATAGAACTCGAAGACAACGCTTCCGCCCGTAACACAGTTGCTTCGTCACTTGTACAGTTATTGTACCGTGTCTCGTGTTTTTCATCGTCTTCTTCGTCGACGATGTATCTATCGCGGCTCGTTTCGACTCGAAAATTCAGTTCAAACTCTTTTTCGTTGTCTACCGAGTTTCTTCTCGCTATCGTGTGGAATTCGAAAACGGCAACAGACTCTGACTTGGTTCCAATATCCGGTTCTATCGTAACAGTGTCAGATTCGTTTTCTTCATTGGTCAAGGGAATTTGATTTTTTGTAGTGTTTTCAGCTTCTTTAAGATCCGCGTTCGCGCAGTCTTTAGCCTGTTTGAAAGACCAGTCCGCGATCGTTTCAGCCGCGGTGTTCTTGAATTTCCGTTCAAATTGATCGTTTGGATCGATTACGTGGTGGACGATTTCGTTTACAACGAATATAGGCATCTCTTCTCTGCTTCTCTCGTGTATTTCGACGTTCTTCTCTGTGGGATGATAAGCTTCGTCTCTCACCGTGGACAACAACGTCGATGAAGAAAGGCATCGAGACAGTAAAGGCGATAAAGTCGAGGTGGACGTGGACACGTGTAATTCGCCGTGTTGATCGATCGACCGTGTACCGCAAAGAGTATAAACTCTCTCGAAAATTTCTGCGACAAGACAAAAGATAGTCGTGTAAATATCCTCGGCGTCAAGCTCTGCGATAATTTCGTTTGCGCTATTGCTGATATCATTTCCGAAATCATCACCAACGGCCTCAAACAATTTCAAAACTATGGAGTCAGACAATTCCAACATGTCGGATGCCTCGTTCGAATAAACTCCGGTGTGTTCGGTGTCGAACGAACGATCGTGTTTCTCGTTATATTCGAGAAGATCCTCGAACCAGATGAAATTTGAATCTTCTTCGAGATCACGATCTTGCTGTTTCCCTTCGTTCAATTGGTTGGGAGTTGTTGAGTTGTTGTTCGTTTCACCTGCTAGCAACGTTCTCTCGTTCACGTTCTCCGACTCCGTGGAAGGTGTCAAGCTATACAGTAACGTCATATCCGCCTCATTTAAGTTGTATTTCGTCGAAATCCCGAAAGCAGATCGTGAAGGGGCGTTCGATCTTATCGACTTCGAACACGTGGACACATCACTCTTGTTTAGAATTTCTGCGATACGTACTGAAACGTTCGATTCGACCGACTTGTGACTTATTACTTCGTCTTTATCGTTTTCTCGTATTTGTTTATCGGGACAGGTCTGTGAACCGAACATTTCCATTGTTGTTTGGTCGACTCCTGTTTCGCTCGCATTCCACAGATTTTTTAGCTCTTCTGTCTTCATCCCCTTCTTCTGCTTCTTTACAGTTTCCATACGTACCAAATTCGAATCAGACAAAGTGACGAGCTTCTGGTACATTATTTTCGGAATGTATATTGCCGTAGGTGTCATTCGCTCCGCGATCGTACTACTTCGAGCTACCTCTAACCGAGGTCCGTGATCATGTTCGCGAAAGGTTTCGTGTATGTATTCGTATAAGTGTTCATGTCCGTGTCGATGTCGAATGCATACTTGACAACCGCATTTCTCGTTATCGACGCAAATTTCATTCTTCATCTCTCGACCATTTTCACTTTCGCTGCAGTACCTGCTCGGCGAATCACGATCTGCAACCACATTGTCTAAGAATACTACTTTTGTTTAGGAAAATTCACCCCCTTTGGTGTTATGATCACGGATGCTCACACCCGTGTACCTGAAACTCGACGTATTCGCGAGAAACCTATATGAAGAGAACGTACAACGCGTTGCAATAAAACTATTCGATAAAAAATGCGTATGCACAGCGACAATGTAGTCTCGTATTCTTTGGATTTTCTCCTTTCTTAGATTTGACAGTGTTTTGGGACACTCCTTCCAAGGCTCGACGATTCGTAATTGATAATAAGTGACAAGCATGAGTACGATACGATACATAGCGTTAAACGTGCGTGCAGAAAAGAACAAAACAGAAAATGAACAAGACAATATAAAACGATTGATAAAAAAAACAGTAAACATGTGGATATGCGAATTTAGGGTCATGCACGGTGCAAGCGTTAGTGATCATAAATGAAAAGTATTGTGATAGAAGGTAGGAGAACAAATGGATTTTCAATTGATAACCCTTAGCACTCGATTGTTAAATATGTCGATATCTAATCAATGACTAAACATTTAGGTATTTTCACATCCATGAAATTTAAAAAAGTCTAGCTAGTAAGAAATGTAAGAAATTTTTGAGTGCAAAGGGTTAAGATTCTCACCATAAACCTCGACGAGGATATATAGAAACAATTAGTAAAAGATATAGGAAAGACGGAAGTAAAGTGGGTAAAAAAGAAAAAAAGCTCCTGCGAACCAAGATTTTCCACAGAATTCGCTCTTTCTCTATCCATTACCTGACCCTTGAGAATGTGCTACGTGTCTACACGAAAGCGAGAGTATCATTTAACAAATGGAAAAAAACGCTTTCGTGACGACACGCACAATATAAATAAATATTACCAAGCCTCGATAGACTCTTACCGTCGCTCAGGACAACTTCTGGCTGACTCGGCGCAGGCACTTGTTTCGTTTCTATCCGGAGCACTCGCGGTTCTGTGAATCAAAATTAAATGTCTCTGGTTATCTTCGTTCATACACACTGTATACAGGGTGGGGCTTTGTGAACAGGTTACCTGAATAACTCGCTTACTTTTGAAGAATCACATGAAAAATGAATCACACATACACAAACCAAACTTATTTGATATCGAGGCGCTCGTAATCTGATATTACTCATTTTTTACAGGTGGAACCGTCGAAGAGATATGAAGGTCAACTCTGTCTCTTTAAATGGAACATATGGTTCTCTATCTAAATTCTGATAGTGTTTCAAGACGAATACGATCAATTATTGGAAACACATTATTAGAATTTAAATAGCAAACCATACTATTCCATTAAAAAAAAATAAAGTTGACCTTCATATCTCCTCGACGTCTGCACCTATAAAATATCTTCAAAAGCAAGCGAGTTAGTCATGCATGTACACATACTTACCATCTCTGCTTTCTTCTTCAGTTTCTGAAGTTACAGAGACCGGCGACTGGATCGGACTTTTCGCAGTACTAGACTCGTGTGTTGCGCGACTAACGTTAAACGACGACAAGGCTTCCGATTCTGACTGCGACTCGTCGTCTAAATCGAAAAGAAGATCATGCTATAGTACATGTACTTTGGTAGTGGAAAAGTTTGATAGTGCGTTATTACTCACATGGATCTCCTTTTTGTTTGCGTTCAACTTCTTTCTTATATTGATCTAGCTCTTGATCCGTGACGGCGTCGAAGGGATTTTTGGCATACGGAGTTTTGTAGACCATCGCGTTGTGCTGGAAACCTCGTTGAATGATACCTTTACTGGCTGCCCCCACCAAAACTACTTGTTCTCCTGTTCCGCTAATCGTGGCATCCTTCAAACCAAGAAAACGCATGTATCTTATATTCTTATCTTTGTGGAAAGCATAGCTACTATAAAATAATATTCGGCTGTGATAGATATCGTTTGGTCGGACATAGTTATGCGAATCTCTAGAAGATGATGTGCGTTACCTGCATCTTCTTAGCTTCTTCCCATGTAACACCTTCTAATATGTGGGACTGTGGTCCGGCCGATATCTTGTCCGCTCTTCGGTAATCTTTTATCTAGAAATATCGAAATGCCAATGTGGAAACAGCGCGCAAAAGTTCGTGAATCCTCTTAATTTCCAAGTACTACACGTTAAGTCAGAATAACGAATACTTACGCGCGAAGTGGGAACACTTACCTGTTGTTGTATTTGCTTAAACTCCTTCGGATTGGTGTTTTTCGGTACAAATTGGAGAGCACTGTCGATCTTGACCGGTGTACTGCTATGGGTCGGTGAGCCGTCTGGCACCCACTGCACACAAAACCAGAACGTTAGTCGACCACCGTCAATAATTCAACGTACGGTACAGCATTGTCAAAGTGTGTCTCGCATTGTTTGCGTACGCTATGTGTGCCTGCGTAGTCGGTGAGGTCGTCGCGTATTATTGCAAACCATAATATCGTATCATAAAGTGGGACGGTGCAATATTATATTATGTTATATATTCTAGTATAATATAGTTCATAGTATTTCGGGAGAGATGCTGTAATCTTTAGTATCGTTCGCCCATCGAATTCGACAGTTCGAGTTCTTCGGCTCGTCAACGACTTTCATTACTTTGCGAACGAATTCCGTATGGAATTCTGAGTGAAACGCGTAAAATCGTCCGCGTGTATCGATCGCGAATACTTCGTTTCCTTTTTCTCTATTTACAGGGTCGATCGATCTGGTTTTGTATATGCAGTGGGGCGAAGAATCGAACATTCATCGCTTCGACGACACGACTAACAGGCACACGTTCATACACAATTCCGAATTATCGTTTTACGGCTACCGGTAACATCGCGATCGCGTAAATTCGGACAGATAATCCGTACAACTTCGTCGTTCATGAGAACAAGTCTGATCGAACAATCGCAACATCTGATTTCTTTATCACTTTTTCCCTGTCTCTTGTAATACTTAGCTAACGTAAAAAAAGGTCCATTTCTTTTCTAAAGAATTACCTATACACGATGAACAGTAGACATATATTTATTTGAATATCAAGAAGCTACAATAGAGAAATCCAGTAAAGATTATTAACGGCGACAATCGTTTCAATACGGACCAAACGACACATTGCTTACGGCTCGATAGACAGAATTATATTTCGAGTTCGATCACAAGCGACAGTCCATGCAAGTCATTTCGATGATTCTTATATGATAAATTACGTTTCTGTTGCTTGCTCTCTCAATCCTCCCTTTCTCTCTCGCTCTCACGCTCTCTCCATTTCACACGCCCCCTAATTCTTTTCGTAGACTATATATATATATATATTTATCCGCAATGTATCTTCTATTGAATTAGCATAAAATGGAATGCATGTAACAGAATACGAACGTGTTTCACGCGCGACAGTCGGTTCAGTGATACGATATAGCTACAAACAGTAGAAGCGTTCAAATCGTTCGAGTAACTTTTTTGAAAAAGAGACAAACAAGTTTAAAGGGAATGGCGGTTCGTTCGTTGAAATGGAACTATATGTGTTTCTCGAAAGCGAAAGAAAGTCGAGGAACGATATCTAGTCGTACCATTCCTCTTTTTGCTTATCGACTAACGAAACGAGTAATAGTTACAAAAAGTTGCACGTACAATTTCTTTTCTTTCAAACGAATAGCGAGCGATAGTTCCTAAACAATGGCGAATATAAGAACACGTGTCTTGGAACATTTACGAACGTCGATACTGACATTTTTTCAATAGTACTTTTTTTTCTCATAATATAGTTTGCACTTTTCGTTCAACATTTCGATAACATTTTTTCCCGAATTGCACCTTACATTTTTTTTTAAGTTACTATTATACGTGCTTTTCCGTACGCAATTATATCTCCGACTCTACTCGGTTTTATTTTCAAAAGTGATAACCTCTACCTTTGTGATCTTTTTCGGGTCAGGAGTTCCGGTCTCCAGTATTTCAACCTTCTGATACACATTTGGTGAATTTAGCCAACGGGATCTATCCGTGCCTTTCCGACCGCCTTTCCAAAGTCTGTAAAAGTGAAAGACGAACGGTTTGATTTGTTTTATCTCGTCAACACTCCCATTACGTTTACACTCCCGTCCATAAATCTCCGAGAACCTACTTATCTTCAACATAATGGTACTGAAAGAATAGAAGCTTCCAGCTTGATTTTACTATTTTATTCGGATTACATGTAGCTATTATAAACTTGGAAGTTTTTTTTATTAATTTGACAGCATTCTATAATTTATTTTGCATTACTCGTGATAAACAATTGATTATCAACCTTTCTACTGTATCGTCAAGTTTTTCTGGACTTATGGGTGAGAGTGTATACGCGCGATCGATTCGTATATTTACCCTTGTTTGTACAGCTCTTCCTCTTCGAGTAAATATCCCAAGGATGAAACTGCCGGCGGTACTTCGACGTCGTTTCGAGGTCGTGGAGGTTCTCCTTTCACCAATGGATTTCTATACATGTAGCCAGTACGAAATCCCTACAAGAAATACAAATGAATTGTTTCTCGAACAAACAAAAGTAAAACGCCGATGAAAATGCTAAGGCGAAGATAGAACGACAAGAATGAAAGTAGAAAATAAGAAAAAATAAGAGAAGAGTGCGACAAATGCTTACGGCATTATCGAGCATCCTCATGAGAGCATCGAATTCGGATCCGCCGATTCGCCAACGTTTCTCAAGTTTCTCAGCTAAAGCCGTCCCCTCGGGGATTGAGATCGTTTGCTGCGGAGTTGGTGGTTTTCTAGAAGCCTCAAATATAGCTTTCTTCGATTCTTCGGAGATAAGATTTAAATTATCGAGCCCGGCAGGCATCAATTTTAGTTGCGTTTCGCAAGCTAACACTGTATTGTAAACGTTGTAGAAGGCTTCTTCGACAGTTTCTCCGCAACAAAGAGCTCCGCGATTCGTTAACAGCATCACTTTGTTCACTGGACCAAGATTTCTGGCTATTTTCTCCTTCTCCTCCGGTTCGAAAGACCCGCCTATGTACTGATGCGAGCTCACCTCCCCTATCACTATACTCTCTTGTCCGATAGGCAGCAGACCACACTTTAAAGATGAAATCTGTACAAAAAGGTTTTTAAGCATATCGCCAAAATTAGTCGCATAGCAAACACGCGCGGATTCGTTATACATAGAATGTACGGTAAAAGCACCAATAATTTTTATCCTTTACTCCGAACCGGCCAATTATTTACGACCACCGCGCTGCGACAACTTCAGCCCCGACAGATGGACAACACACGTGTGACAAACCCACCGAAGCAGATCGACGGTATCATATGTACGCACATACGCACACATATATTGTGTATATATATCGGAATTAACTAATATGAGAAACTATATTTATCTACCGCGCCTTCTCCGAAAAATTATTACATCCAGAAATATTATGTTTTCCTGAAATGATCACCGGTGCCTTTACCTCAACAAGTACAGCTCTCGAATAGTTTTTCACTTACGGCGGTAACGGACGGAGTAGTGATGTGAACGATGCACTTGATGTCAGGCCTAGCGGCATGAATCGTCGAGTGTAATTGAAATCCTGTCACGTGGACCCCGAAATTGGTCGTTCCTTGTTCCACGATCGTCCCTTGCATATCAACCTTCACCAAACTGGAGGCAGTTATTTCATGGTATAGCAGCCCGTACGGATTAACTAAAAAGTGTTCTTGATCTTGATTCAAACGAGCCGTGATTTGTCCACCTACGCCCTGAGTCCAACCGTATAGGTCAAGCAACCTAAACACTGCCGCCAACTTGCAACGCAGCAATTTCTCTCCTTTCGCGTATCCCATGCTTTCCACACCGCGTATATCGTTAATAGGTAAAACGCAATTCGAATCTGCAAACAGACCAACCATGGTTAAATCGGATCACTGAAAGAACGTTTATTAACATACTTCTCAACCTACTTTTAAATACATTGCCGTTAAACCGAGCACCTTGCGCACCCATCATATCCGAAATTTGCTGCAGAAGGCCGGATGACGCGGCTCCGTCTTTCATTTGCGTTTCAATAATTCGTTCCAGTTCTTCCCGAAAGAGTCTCGAGTTCATCATCATCTCGACTCTCTTCCTTCTTTCCATTTCTCTCATATCCTATAACAGAAATTACGAAACGTTTAATTTTCCACCCTGTTTTATTTTATCGGAGGAATGGACGCTATTAGTAGACTTCATGCAAATTAAGAATGTTCTACCTGACTTCCAACAAACCGGGGTGAAATAGGAATTGATTTTCTTTCTTAATATGTTTAACATGTTGAAAATAGTATAACGGTATTTTTAAATTCTTCATAAATACATCAAATCCGTTGTCTAGATTTTAGAGAAAGATATACCGCGTGTATTACCGCGTCGATATCGGCAGGCCTCATTTTACTTTTCTCCTCTTCCGTCAAGCCGTCCATTATGCCGTTCGTATGCGGCTCGGACAAAGTCTGTTGCTCGCTCGTGTCCGTCATCTTCGGTCAGCTAGTATAGGTCCTCTCCACAAATTTCGATCTCTTCTTTGTTTCCCTAAACTATAATCCGTTATTACATATTTTTCGTTCGAACCGTTCCTTTCATTTTTCGTTTCAATATTACCTTCTCAACCAATACCGCCGCCACTGCCGCCGCAGCCACCACCACCGCCTCCTCCGCCTCCTCCGCCTCCTCCGCCGCCGTCACTTTCTTCCTTCCCCTTTGCAGGATACCGACTGAAACAAATTTTATTCTTCAAAACCACAGTACTATTTCCCTATGATTTTGTTGCCAAGCAATTTTTAGTGGCATCTCAATTACCATTCGAGCGCTAAGGGTTAAAGGTACGTGTACATCTGAGAGTTTCCGTCGATAGTTTCTCTCGAGGGTGTTCTCAATTTGCGCGTCCATTTGATAGTACTTCAGAAATGTCTAGCTCTCAGATGAATTTCGATCGTTATAAGTAGACTATTCTCTTTCTGACGAATTTCACTCTCGAGAGTAACTCGCAATAAGTAGCTTTACCCTCAGATTGACACGCACCCTTACGCATCTTTCGCCGATATCTGACATGTTCTAAATGCGAACGCGATCTGCTTAGAAATGCTTCTAATGCAACGTCTAGAAATGTTGTAGGCAACGCAAACAAAATAGAAAAAAGAATGAAAGAGAAACATCGGGCGTTGTTTCGATCGCGGCTTCCGGCGTCCAACTTGTACACGGCATTTTATATTTCGTCGATCGGCGGGACGCGGAGAACGTCAGAAAACCGGTAGAAGTCAGCAAACGATCAATAAACTCGCAGCCAACAGTCAAGTGTAACGCGCGTTGAATGCGTAGACAGTAGGGGTGACTGACGACAGGAATCCCTAGAACGGCTGAAATCGCAACGTTCTTTTTCCCTTTTTTCCCTTTTTCCGTTTTCGTTTTTCGGAAATTCTTACTGCGTTTATTTATACCGCAGCCGCATCTCGTCTTTCCTTCGCCCCCACCATCGTTCTAGTTCTCATGTTCCATCTATCTTTTCGTTTTCGCTGCTGCATTTCTTTCGGAGAGATTAATTGGCTAGCTTTTGCTGTACAGCTTAATGCATATTTCTATCTGGCTCGCAAAGAGAGACTACATATACAATTTACCGATTTTGTACACGCGAATTTTCCGAAACCCGAAATTCACGATTATATTATCGAGTCTCGAGTATCCTATCGCTATAACCTTGATACCTAACAGTAATTAGACAGCGGATTTTGTGAATTAAAACAGACAAACATTAAGACAATGTAAAAAATATAAAGAAATTATTTTTTAAATAAATCTTTGTTCAGCTTCATTTCCATGCAAACTACGTATAAATGTTTTATTTTTGCATAAACATCCGCTGTCTACTAATTACACATATTAATCGTAACTATAACTATGCAGGTGGAATTTTAAACTAAATTAATTCTGACATAGTACTCGTGATTTTCCTTTAAATATCTCGAAACGAGAAATACAGGGTGAACGACGAATCGTGAAGATTACGCTGTTATTAGCACATTTTACGTCACCTCATTTTTTTCATGATTTGTCAAGGTCACCTTCAATACTGTGCAAATACATCTATAATATTTTTACACCTGTCTGCTCGAGGATCTCAAGACGAATTCGATAAGTACGATAACGTTAAAAGAATTGCTTTTCTTATTTTTCTTTACAATTATAGTCACAATTATGTAACTGAAAAAAGTTTTTTTTCTAGAAACTTTTTCGTCGATTTACCTTCACCCGATCTACCCTACGCCTGAAACGTACAATTAGCCGTGACTAAATAGTCGAAGCCCGTCAATTGATGTTCATCAGTGTTATTTAACGGCAAACTTCAATTGAACGTTCTTTATTTATAACCGGTACTTGTATAATCGTTTATTCGCCGTTCCGCATGATTCGATCAACAGCGTGAGACTCTATCGTTCGTCGACGGGATACTGGAATATAGACCGGTAAAAAATCAGCATTGCAATGTAAAATTCGTAATGAGTCGGAGCGGTAAGACCTGATAATGGACCGGGCCGAATAGAACACGTATCGCGCGCGAGATACTTAATGTGACGCGTCCGCTGTTCCTCGACGCGATGATGTCATAACTTAAAACGCGAAGCTTATTCTGCTATCGTTGAATGGGTGGTACACGGTACACTGCGTTCGGCCGATCAAACATAGCACACCGTATTCGTGACTATCGAGTACACTCGTAGGTACATGCGTACAGCAATGTAGGTGCATTGCATGACAAATGTATTTGCTCAAAACGAAGTTTGTTCAATTTTGAGAAATGTCCGATCGACAAGTATTCAGCGGGGCTCGATGCAAAATGTTCTACCTGAATCGCAACAAAGTAGTGTGGACTAGAAATTTATTTTCCTTCCGATGATGTCATAACTAAAAACACGAAGTTTATTCTGCTACCGTCGAATGGGTGGTACACGGTACATTGCGTATTCGTGACCGTCGAGTATATTCGTATGTAGATGTGTGCAGCAATGTAGGTGTATCGTATGAAAGGAAGTTTATCCAATTTAAAAGATATCGATAAGCACATAGCGGATCTTGATAAAACATAAAAAATGTTCTACCTGCAAAGTGGAGTGGATTAGAAATTGATTTTCTCTCAAAATATGTTTAACAGGTTGAAAACAATGCCCGACACGCATGGGGAATCATTTCCCATGAAGCGTACTTGCATTGTACAAAAACTTTTCGGCTGTGTTTACACGTATTCAGTTTCGCTATAAATGCGCAAAATCCGTTGTCCGCTGAAGTTTCCAAAGACTATGCTGAAATCGAGTCATCTCCGTGTAACAAGACACCAGAAGTAAAAGCGACGCGCCTCGGTGAAATGGCTTGATTAGATGCTGTCGAAGCAACGATTGCATTGAATCGATGATACGAATCGCACGGGATTCCATTAATCGTAATCAAAATAGAGATAACCGGCGCACATCTTTCTATAGACTCGGAATCGTAAAGAGAAAGAGCTACAGGAGAGAAAGAGAGAGAGAGAACAGTCAGTTTATTTCAAAGGCATAGACGATAGATTGCGCGCGGGCGGTCTCGAGCTCCTTCGACAAAAAATATAGATAGGCATCTGGTAGTTGGTTGGAAAATTTGACCTGATTCAAACGGTCGTTTTCTCCATTCAGACTTGTGACACACAGTCAAAAATAATATGAAACTTTTCAAGATACGTATACGAATTTCTCGACGAACAAACACAGACACAGAGGACACAGACACGCGGATTGCACCGCACCCCATCGCATCTCGCTTCACATCCACGTTACATCAATATTTACTATACATCGAATACGATGATCATGAGGACGTCGAGACGAGCTCAGTATACGATTATTCGTGTGAATACGCCCAAATGACCGAATCTACAATGAACGTGCTATGCCACGAAGTTTATAATTTGTCAATATCTCGTCAAGCTTTCTACGTTATCACGAATGTTGCTACACATACAGCGAGTCGAATCGAGGCGAAGATAATTCCAGAGAAATTTTTGAAAAATGTCACGACGATTCGACGACGACTGCCATAAAAACCAGTGCTCCTAACGGATCGATTAAACGCGTATGCAGAGGAAAGAACTGAACCACCATGATCCACCCGGGGATACCGAAATTTCTTACTGGCAAAACAATCCGCGAACATTCCAATTGAACAAGTAACAAAGATCTTTGACAAGAAACGAGAAAGACCATTCGAATTCGCGATCGCGAGATAACCGAAAGAATTGTTACGATTCGACCGAAAATTCTTGGGATACGTGACAAACCAGAATAAGCAGGATCGTTTGGGTTCGCTTCTATGAACCGTATACGGTGGAACGCGACGACGGATGTTTCATCTTTTTCAACGGAAATTAGGAAGAAAATAAGGTCAATGATTTAACAATGCAAATGGCGATACAGCGGCAGAGAACGATGGTTTTCGATGGCGTAACTATCGCAACGTAAGAGCATCTCGATAATTACCGTTAACGGTAGTTTCGCGAGATGCTCGAGCTACGGTGCGAACGATAATAATCTAGATGCGCGAGAATAGACTGTATAATGTTATTCGGAAGCGATTATCGGACACCGAGAAAAAACTATCCAAGATTACCGCCTAATCGACGACACACCCCTTCAGCTACGTCATTCCTGTCAATTAATAGTAGCCACGATGTTCGCTCGCGTCTAAACAACTTTCCGGAATCGAAACGCGACTCCGCGGATCACACACAACTTCCTCGACCGTACAAAACAAACGTACCTGACAGAAAATCGGTGACTACCGTTGATAGTTGGTATTCTCGTATCCGTTTGGGAAACCGTTCGACTCGCTGTTCGTATCACCGAGCGGTCGTTCCGTTCGGTGGACAGCTTCCCCGCCCCCGTCGCCGTCGATGCTCTTCCGGCGGCTGGTAGAGCCTTCCTCGAGCCTTCTCTACCTCCTGCTTCCCCCGTACTACTACTACTACTACTACTACCGTCACCACCACCACCACTGCCACCACCACTGCCACCACCGCTATCGCCGTTACCACCACCACCAATTCCACGTTTCGTCGTCCCCACTGTCTCCGCTATGAAAAGCAAAGCGCGCCTCCCTTTCCCGTCACCCGTGTTCCGCACAAACTGGGACAACAGACGTTCTTTAACCTATTATTCTACACATATATCTGCTTCGATATTCGAACGTGCTTCAATATTTTCATACACGATCTCATTTCTATTCTTCCGAATGAATCGCAAGCTTGTTTATCGTACTTGTACACCTGATCATATACACGTAAAACTTTGTCTCTCTGGTCGGTGCAGATTCCGCGTCCCTTCTCTGCTCTTCCTTTTCATCTAATTCTAGGTTGAACTGGGTTGAACGCCGCACACGCGGAACGTGCGCAGAACCCTGTTGCGCACCTATTTGCGAAACATTCGCGGCATCCAGGGCCGTGCAACCATATATACCCATAGACGCAGCATAGGTATAGTACGTGCATACAATGCAGTGTGACAACATCCAAAATTATCTGGTGCCCACAAGCCTCGTTTCGAGATAATTCAAAATGGTGGATGGTGTATGAGACGAAGCGAGTTAGACAAGTATATTTCACAAGTTCATCATTTGGTAAAAATTTGAAAAAATGGTGCAAACTTGTTGCATAAAGAATTGTAAAGAACTACAAAACCGTGATACAAATAGTCAATCATATTTAAAATGATAAAAATAAAGTAAAAATGAACGAGTAATAAAATAAAATACATGTATGTATATTGCACAGTTACAGTTTTCCTAAATATTTATACAGAATGCGATTTTTCAACATACTATAGCACTGTGCCCACAAGAGTCGTCTGCTAGACGGGGCAGCTTTATCTCGCCGCGTCTACAGGGTGTCCCAAAATTCGTGTACTTCCCGGAAATGTTCCTTGGATCATTTGAAGCGACATTTTCCTTTACAAAAATGATGTCGGCGGCTTTGTTTAGGAGTTATTAACGAAAAACACGGACCAATCAGAGCACGGCTATAGCGAACGGAGTCCGATTCAGCGACAGGTCCCGCTTAGCGTGGCGGCGCCATTGGCCGAGCCAGAATCAATCCGCTGTAGCTGCGCTCTGATTGGTCAATGTTTTTCGTTAATAACTCCTAAACAAAGCCGCCGACGTCATTTTTGTAAAGGAAAATGTCGCTTCAAATGACTCAAGGAACCTCCCATTTCCGGGAAGTACACGAATTTTGGGACACCCTGTATATGGTCTAAGGGGCCGTGTCTTAGACCATATACATATACTTCTATACACGGCATAGGTATAGTATGTGTATAGGAAAGCCGAGAGTTGACATGGCAAAGATCGTTGTAAAATCCAGTAAAATGTGACGTCACAAGATAATTCTTAAGATAATTTCAAAATGGCTGATACGGCAGACCGACGCCGACGCTACCCATTACACGTGATTACACGACTGACCATAGCATAATATGCGAAAGTTGTTAATCTTCAGAATCAAATATTGATTCCTAAAATAGTTAATATATATAATACTATTATTAATTAATAGTTCATTGTAATGCCTTAATGAAACACATAGAACAAACATTTGTATCTCAAATATACTTTATATAATGATTATTTCATGATAAAATGTCAAATTCTTTGAAATTATCCTGTCCATTCTTTCCGGGTATACCCCCCTCATCATCATAAGCCAAGCGTAGCTGTAGACGCTGTCGATGAGCGTAGCTTGTACATCTTTCGAAACTGTGACGTCACATTTTACTATGATCTGAATGATCTTTGCCTTAGCCAAAATTATCTGCGCCGTGTCTAGAAGTATATATGATCTAAGGATCGAGTTATGCGGTGTTATCAAGTGTTATTGTACCTTAGACCTTAGACTATGTATATTTATAGAGCCGACATAGGTGTAGGATATCCATAGCAGTGGTCCAAGATAACAGAGTATCTGGTGCCCATCAATCACTTCACAAGATAATTCGAAATTGTGAATGGCCATATAAAACCAGCAATTATAACAACAGGCAATTTCTTTTTTAAACCACAATCGAAGGTTATTTTAAAGAAAAACCAATTCGAAGATTTACATCGTACTGAGAAAATCTAATGTACGGCCCTGGCGGCATCCCGGCGAGAGATCGATTCTCGCGACGCTGCTGTTCAACTGAACTGAAGTTAGCGTCCAATGGGAGTATTCAAAATTTCTAGAATTGATCTTGATTGATCGCGCACGGAATGCGATCCATCGTATCTATCGTGACATACGATGATCGAAATTCATCACCTATCCGAGCGGGACGATATTCAACATGTACCCGAGTATAAAATCATAGTACAATAATCGAAATCATCGAAATCACGAGAATTTCTCGTCAGCATTGTCTAACGTGTAATTGCGTTTACAAATACGACGCGTTAACGTAGTAAATAAAGTTATAGCATTATTTCGTATGGCATCGTTGCATATCGGCATGGCACACGTCCGTTTTTGTTCTTCTCCAGCACAGATATCCTCTTTATCGGGTGTTACATGTTGGTGGCACGCGTAGTTTAAAGTACGCCGATAACGTGTTTACAGTTAACAAGCTTCAATCAAAAGTAATCGAATTATATATGGTATAGAAGTGGTATGCCGCGTCGAATACGAACGGATATATAACGTATTTCTTTAACACAATCTCATCCGTATGGATCCAGATCGAAAAACTCTTCTTTTTTTCCAACCGAGCACTAACATATGAAAAGGGTCTAATCATAGACCACGCGAATGTTAGTATACGTGTATACTTTCTCCTATCCTTCCTTGTGTACGTAGAAGGGGATCTTTGATTTGTCAAATGAATCACGTACGAATGCCTAATACGGCTATATGTGTATTCATGTACTCGTGTGACAATATGTATCGCGTATTCGTGTATGTATACAATAAAGAACACAGGAGAAAGCAAAACCAACCGTCGCAGATAAGAAGATAGATCGAGACAGGTTCGGTAATACATCAGAAATCGTATTTGTTTCTCTTATTACATAAGAACCTGTTCGATGCTTCGACAAAATAAACTATGAGTCGAGGAGTTTCAAGGGGGGCCGATATTCACAACATCGCGTTCCAGAAGTCAGTGTTGGCTTAGCTTGGAACCTGGCGACACGCGGATCTACTTTGTTCAACTAAATCTACATATTCGAGCAACGTATCATATATACGCTTACTTTTTAATTCCACGACGAGAGTACGTATCGAAGCATGAATTCCAAATTAAGTATGAAATCGTTCGCATCGCTGATAAGACAGGTACGTGGAAACACAGAATATACTGTTGCCTTTTATACCTACTTTTATAATTTAATATATAGTTCGTATAATTGGTCGGTCGATTAATAAGTGCATACTTGTCGGCGCATTATATCGAGAGTATATCGAGATTCGAAAAGAATAGCGACCGTTATCCGTCTGTTAATCTATTAGGAGTACATATGTATGTGCGTGTATGTATATCTTCTGTACCTAGCGAAAAACATCGTGCCGCAGTATTTATCTCGGTTTTTGTCCCAATTAGTACATAGATTACAAATCGAGTTTTTGCTAGCTCGATATGGTGAACGAATCGCTCCAAAATGTACAAACGGTTTGATTTTTGAAAATGATAATTTATTATTATTTATTATTATAGACGGGCATAAGCCCTTTTTACATAAGTATTTACAAAGTAAAGAAGAGAAAAAAAAGAAATAACAAAAAAAGAGAAGTATACAAAATAACAAAATACTAATGGTACAATCGATAGATATTAACATATAATCCTGCGTAGTTGCATTTTAAAATTATCCAAAGATTCAAAGCAAAAATCAATACTGTTATAAATAGTACGTGATTTAGCTATAATGCGATTCATTGGATTAATTAATCCATAAGTAGATTTCGCTTTAAGTGTTTGAAAACCCGCTCTTGTTCTTAGTTCACGTTCCGGTAATTAAAAATTCATTTGCGCAAGTAGAGAAGAACAATCAATATGATTATTAATTAAATTAAAAATAAAGCTTTGGTCGGATATTATTCTTCTAGCAGATAAAGGTTCAAGGTTCATTGTAGTTGTTATTGCGGATAATATTATGTACACGGAGAGTCCCAAAAATGGAGTGTTCCCTTGAAAGGGGCGATTCCTGATGTCATTTGAAATAATCTATTCTTTTGCGAAAATATTCCTCGCGGCGTTGCTAAAGAATCATTAATAGTTATATTATAGAAGATATCTTTTTCTATAGCTTATCTGTATGTATGACGAGTATCGCGTGCCCCCTATTTTAACGCAACAGATTCTAACATTTATCGTTATCGTGCTGATTTAGTACTGGAAAAAAATGTTTATGATTTGTCTTTTATTTTATTTACGCAACTGCTTAAATTCGCAATCAGCGCAACGCAACGTATGTACGTTTGTTGTACGTCTTGTTTTCCCTCGGAATTTTGTGCAGCTTATCGGTATCGTAAGCCGTAAATTATACAGCTTAGTAAAACAAGTATTATATTAGTTGTATTGCTTGTTTAATACTCGTACTTGCTGTTAATCGATAATTAACGGCTTAATAATTCGATTGAAATTCCACAGAGCGGATACTTTGCGAGACATTTCGGTATAAGCACACCACGATACGAACAATGTCTAGGACCCCTGACTCAATTCTCGGAGGATGAACTTCTGATGAAACAAGCTGGTACAATAGTTATGCACGATTAACCCTTTGCCCTAGAAGTAATTTTAATTCCACAATCAAGACATTTCTTAGAATCCACATCATTTTTATCTATACATCGAATTGAACCTGTTTTTTCATATAACAGTCGAGCTTTTCACAATTTATTGAATATAGACGAATTTAATACTATTAAGATTATCTTGAATAATGGTATAGCAATTTTTACTGGCGCCTCAGAAGGTACGAAGAGTTTTTTACGATTCCCATTTTCTACCTAACTGCATGGCTACAAGAAATCTTCTATCACTCGAACATAAATAAATTTTTATTCGACAAATTTGTTTATGCTTGAAACACTAAATTCAATGTTCTGGGGTACTATATGCGAGTAATTAAAAGTAAATCGTATTGCTCGTGATACATTTTAGTTAGTAAATTAGCGAAGGAAGAGATCACTCCTCTCGTACGCGACATGGAGAAGAAAGGCAAGATCGACGAAGGACTGTTGCAGAAGCTCTTCGACAATGGTGTACGTGAATAATATACTGACAAAATCTTATCGTTATCCTGTTTTCGATGGAATTACGCGGTAAGACGTAGTCATACTGTTATCGGCTTTAGTTGATGGGCATCGAGATTCCTGAAAAATATGGTGGTTCTGGATGCAATTTTATGTCGACGATTTTGGCGGTCGAAGAAGTGGCGAAAGCCGATGGGGCTGTCGCGGCACTGGTGGATATTCATAATACCTTGGTAAACTCGTTGATCTCGAAGGTTGCCACGGAGGAACACAAAGCAAAGTACTTGCCCCGACTAGCGCAAAATTACGTAAGTTCGATATCTATTCATACGTGTATACGCTACTAACTGCACGACTATGACGTAAAAACAAAGTCTATCATGCAGCTCGTACCCGGTTTCGATTTCACAATTGGATGACGCACCTAACCACGTTTATCACGCACCAGTTTCGCTGCTTTTATGTAAATACCGAGATAGTAATGCAAGACAAATTACGTGTTCTCGTTTTAGGCGGGCAGCTTTTGTCTTACAGAGCCTGGATCGGGATCGGATGCGTTTTCTTTGAAAACCGAAGCGAAAAAGAACGGATCCCATTATATAATAAATGGTACAAAAATGTGGATTTCAAATTCAGATATTGCCGGATTATTTATAGTTTTTGCAAACGCAAACCCATCTATCGTAAGTCGATGTGTTCCACTTACTTTCACAATCAGCAAAATGGTCAAAAAAATTTCGCATGTAATCGTGAAGGTCGAAATTAAAGAATCGAATTATACATATAGAAACTCGAGGAAACATTTCAACAAATACGAATACGATTTTAGGGATACCGTGGCATCACGGCGTTCTTTGTGGAACGAGATACGCCCGGACTGACGATCGCCAAGCCGGAGGACAAACTGGGAATAAAAGCTTCGGGTACCTGCATGATCCATTTTGATAATGTTCAAGTAAGGAAATTGCTTAGTTCGAATCATCAAGATCCAACACTTGAGAGTAGAACGGTTTAGAAGAACGTATTCATTGTGCGCACAGGTTCCGGAAACTAATATCTTAGGAGAGTATGGCCACGGCTACAAATACGCGGCTGGATTTCTCAACGAAGGTCGAATCGGTATCGGAGCTCAAATGATTGGTATCGCACAAGGATGCCTGGATGCCACTATACCATACACCTTGGAAAGGAAGCAGTTCGGCAAAGATATTTTCTCATTTCAAGTATATAGAAAGAAAACTCGTACTTTTATTTAAACAAAGTAGCAACTCGGAGAAACATGGTATAATAGAAAGCACGTTAATGTTTCCTTAGTCGATGCAACATCAAATCGCGCAAGTGGTCACCGAACTCGAGTGCGCCAGATTATTGGTTTACAATGCCGCCAGGCTGGTCGACGCGAAAAAGGACGTTATGAAAGAGGCCGCCATGGCGAAACTGGTCGCATCTGGTAAAAGCCATAATAATAAGGATGACGATGATGTTGATTGGAACGATAAATTCTTAACTTGTCAAATTTCAGAGACAGCATTACGCGTTACCGCAAAATGCATCGATTTCATGGGCGGAGTAGGATTTACGACAGACTTCCCTCAAGAAAAGTACTTCAGAGATTCGAAGATCGGTACCATTTACGAAGGTACAAGCAACATGCAGCTATCAACCATAGCCAAGTGTATTCGCAAGGAATTTTCATAAATTGGCCCGTGTCGCCGGTTCCAAGTTTATTCTTCCGCTTCATTTCATATTATACATTATAGATGATTTTTTATACATTTTTGTATTATTCTACGCGATCCTAGTGATCAATAAATATATGTTTTGTTTATAACTGGTTCGAACGAAGACTACAATGGATCGGCGGGGGGTAATTTAAATCCTAGAAGGTTGGCAGTTTCTTGGGTACTTCGTTCACCTTTACCGCTGTAGCGGGTGAGAATCTCTTTGCACGTTCTGCGAGAATTCAAATAACACAAGTACGTCTCTGCTAAATTTCTCAACTCCTCTCGGGCTTTGCATAAAACCTCCGAAGTTTCTCGGTGAGCTCGTGCTTGCTCCAAAATGTAACGCACCATCGCATCATTTTGTACCTTTCGATCGGGCGGCGTTGATCGCCGAATTTCCTGTATAAGCGCACGAATCAATTGCACGTTGGTTTTCATCATCCAGTAGGTCTAAAACAAAGGAAATCGATTATTAAAACCAACGCATAAAACGTTAGTGTTAGATTATCGAGATATCATGAGATCTTATCGCGTCGACAATATTACATTCGTCGTTTCATGCATTTTCTTGCGAATCTGAAAGGTTAATACCTAGAAACGTAATTAGAGATTCTAGCATCTACTTGTTCTGTTTGTTTCGCAGTGAAATAATCTATGGTCGTGTTTCGATAACAGGGTTCCTCTCTTTTGTCCCAGAAATTCCTGGGTATCTTATTGAGATCTTGTTCCAAAAATATGTGAAGGTTCAGATCGTTGAATGCTTCTTCGTGTGGGAAATTGTTTCTCAAGACAATTTCTGTGACGTATGGTTGAATGCGTACGATAAAATCTATACACCCAGACCTATTAGCTGACGTCAAATTATCAACCACGGAAGAAAAGCTATTCGTCAAAAGGATACATTTTCGTAACCTTTCACCCCAATTCGCATAAAGGAAATTATTGATCAAATGCGTCGCACAGTGCGGCATATATACTAATGTCACGTCATTCTCGACAATTCGTTTTCCCTCCTCGTTGACATTCAAAACATTGAAACCAAACCTTAGCAAGAACTCGATTTCTTTGGAAGAAAAAATTGGGTCATATACATATACACGTGAACCGTATTGATTTTTCAAAGAAAGCAGCAACGCCAATTGATATTTAGAAGATTTAAGACGCAAGAAAGGCCCTAGACCGTAACATAGTATCTCTGAAACACCGTCCGCATTCAAAGCATTCAATGAGCTCTTCATGGAATGGAAAACATTATCGGCGAACAATGTGCTTCGCAATTCAATCTCTGCTTCGAGAAGTCTTCTGAAAATGATTGTAAAATAAACTAACGAGTGTGCACATGTGCAACAAATGTTCTCAATACGTCGGAGAAAGTCTCTTACCCAAACAGGACCTCGCAATTAACATCGCTAAAATTGTTGTCATTATCGTCCTCGGGTAAAGATACATTTGGATCAGAACTGTTTCGAACGCGAGACACTCGCTTCTTTCGACGAGATACAAGTTTGAATTCTCCGGTGTCTCTTGTCTCGCAAGCCAGTCTAGGTGTATCCGATTTGGATTGTACTTTCGCATACATGATTTCTCAGGAACTCGTGTCACTGATAAATTAAGCGACTTACGTAAACATAAATCTCTAACTCTCAAATTTAGCGATGCAAAATACGCAGTACGTGTGCAAAAACTAACCGCACTTTTAAATACTCGAAACTAAATTGCCATGCATTCACTAAAGATTAGTATAAGCGTCATACCGGTGTAAATCGCGGTCACTTTGAATCAATATTATTGATATACGACTATCGAATTTGCTGCCTTCTAGATATTTTCACAAAATCTTCGTTCAACAATACATGTGTGTTTACATATGATCATTTGTCATGGCCTATGTAGTGATGAGATGACTATACATATGTATACTTATAGACCCAACTTCATCTATAAGATTACATTATCTACCAGATGACGGATGTGGGCAAAGTGCTATAGTCTCACTGATATGGTCAGTGTATAGTCTGTTGAGAAAGGGGAAATGTCGCCGCATCTCATTCTGTATAAATATTTATGAACTGTATTTATTACAAATACTGTTCTTATACACTGTTCGGTATACTGTTTTTATTACAAATATGTCTAACTCGTTTCGTCGATTATAATTTGGAAAGAGCTCAATTTTAATGTAGACGTTGATAATATGAAATCTGTATTTATATTCTCACATAACCTATACCCATTTTTAACATGCTAGATATGTTACTACGTGTATCATTGGATAATGTCTATTGATAATGTATATTGCAGGCTCTAGATGGAGCCAACGAGTCCAATTGTTCGACTTTTACTATCTATATCGTCACAGACGGTACTGTTGCCGTTGCTATTGTGATTGTATTCGTGAATTGTGTATGCGTGCAGGCATGTGCATACAGTATGCACAAAATGTATACACAGTATAGAGTATACATATTTTTTTTTGCACGAGATAAGAAAATGTTCAACTATTGTCTTCACCGCGACGCTGTCGCGTTACTCTTCTTCCACGGCATTACTTATTTTTTTTTTTGGTCGTACATAGTTTCGAGATAAAAATGATAGTCACGATAAAACGTATTCTTCGAGCTCTCAGCCTTGATCACGAAATTTCTAACTGATATATCACACACGTATACCTAAATATACATTCATACGGTGTGCAAACGGTTTGGATTTCGGAAAGTTAAAACGCGAAGACTCGAAGAAACACGTGACTGAGCTCGGACTGGATAGAAGGAAGAAACGGTGAGACGATTGTAACATAACTAACGATGTGTAGGTACAGCGCATGACGTACGCGTTATTCGTCGACGACAAACTGACCGAACAGACGGTGACGGTCGGTCGTATTGTCGTACAAGCGTAAGGCGTAAGCGGTCAACCAAGCAAATCGACAGTTATGATCGATCGGCATAAATTGGATCACGCAAAGTGTACACAACAACAAGTTCGTATCGATGAATTCGTGCCGATCGATTTTGACTAACAGCATTTTCGCAAAGTGTATTATATGTTATAAAAACGGAGGGAACGCGACATTACCCGTAAAGGAAGGTAAAGGAAATATTTATCGTGCGAATCGCGTCGATCAACGAACGTGACCGTTCGATCTCTCGGTGGTATTTGTGCTTCCTTAGATGCACCTTGAAACGACGGCTTTCACATTTTATACTTTTATCATTGTGAGAAATGAAATCGTTCTAACTACCGTTTCTTTCTCTATAGATATCGGTAGGCGACCTAATCGGCTAGTAGATGACATATTTACTGGATGCGAAAGTAGAGACGAGAACGACAGTGAACGGTATCGAAATAATAACGTTACACGTACAAGATATACTTACTTAGCATTTTAATTTCTCGGTAGTATACAGTTTCTTTCTTTCGTTTCGCAAATCGATAGCTGTCTCAACAAATTCTCGATCGTGCGAAATTACAATCGGACTTGCGCGGCAAGTCCTTTTGTCCTTCGAATTGATTAACTTATCGTTACGGAACGATCCTAATCGGAGCGTGAATCACATTCCTCATTGCCTTCCAGAATCTAGGGACCGATCGTAAGAAAAAAAGGGGTAGCGAGATATCGTCTTCGAAACGAGAAAAACCTAAACCACAACGGGGAAGTAAGTTTCTCATCGTAAAATAATTCTTACTATTTTCTACTGCATACAAATTTGCTTCACCTTGAACGGCGATACATTTACATTGATTTGCGCCGGTGTCTTTTGTCCATTGTGATTCAGGCGTGAACCGGCTTCCGTTACCGACCTGCAGGCATTTTTTTATAAAGATGTCTTTTGCCACACAAACGAATAAATGGTCTCCGACATTAATAATAATTTTTCAATTAACCGTTTGGACCGCCGTTGGAATTATACTTCTGCGAAAAGGTGCAAAATCCTTACGCGATATACAGGATACACTACGAAACGACACTGCCGATACACAGGTTTGACATTTTTATAAAAGTACCAAATTATACGTGCTACACGCGTACGCGTGAAACTCACGTGCTAAACAGAACGTTGGCCAATGTAAATAAATACATATATGTATATGTATATACATATACGTACTCACATGCGTATGCAAACACGTATGCATGTGTATATGTTTACGTTAAACGTCCCGTTGAGTACGTGCGCGTACGTAGTGTGCGTATATATCTGTAAAAGGGAAACGCAATGTAAAAAATGAAATATCTATCGATTATTTTCGCGCTGGGACACACGACGCGCGACGTGTGATATTAGCTGGACGCGATACTAATATATCGAAAAAAAGACGAAACATGTCTGCATAGTAATTAATACCTAAATCGATTGACATTTCTTCAAGTTTCTTACATTTCTGTACACGTACATATATATACATATCTTTGAGAAAAAGAAAAGTGAATCAACGAAAGCTTCGGGAACACTATTTTCACAGGAAACGATCGCGAGGCGGAGCGAAAAAGAGTTGATCGAAGAATCGAGAATTACAGAAAATCGTGATCGAATTTCTGAGATTGCTACTCAACGGATCGAGGTTGCGGCGGCTTTGAACAATTCCGAGGCTCCTAGACGAAACAAAATATGGTTATCGCTGAAACCATATGCATCTTATCGAGCAGACAGTATTGCTATCAAAAAACGGACTACATCAATCGATCGTAAACAAGATTCTCGAGGCGTTCGCGCGATCCCAACTCTGAGGTTTCGCGCGTCCAACGAGAACAAAGACGAGCAACTGAAAAATAAAACAGGAACTGCTATTCACGATGTAGCTCAAACGATACAATCCGACGATACGACAAATCTTTTCGATACAGAAGAGAGCGCATTGTTGCAATCGACAGAACCTGATTCTACCAATCTCACTAGCCTAACGGGCATCGACAAAATCGGACGAAAAGTAGAGCGCGCTCCTGTGAACAGAGTCGGTGTGGCTGTTGCCATAACGATGCTGGCGATCGGTGTAGTTATGTTGCTGCTAGGACCTCTTATCGTTATCCTTCGGGCTTACAGCGATAGAAGACGGTCCACGCAAATCTTTCTAAAATCAAGGTGTAATTCCGATCGACCACCAACCTACGAGGAAGTAGTATTAATGGATCAAGCGCCGAGATATTCGACGCTTCAATTAGACACGATCACCGAATCTTCTCCCTCCCTGTAAACAATCTTCTTACGATTGATTTACAATCTTTGAATAATCTGTATATCGATCGCTGTATGCATGTGTACGCGTGTGAGTGTTGTGCGCATTTCAGTATTTTGTGAGTATATGTATCCGTGTTTGCATGTGTGCGTTTACATGTAATGTAGCGTAATCTTTCGTCAAATTTCATTTACATTCTGTGATCGCACAAGCATTTTCCATTTTCGTTACATTTCTGTATAATTTCGTTTCGAATCATAATACGAAGATTTCGATCGATGGACACGGTTTATCTATAACAGATCGTACTTACATTTGTCGTCCGTACTTACTTAAGTGATCTAAGTAAAATAATTTAAGAATACGCGTACAATCTAATTTTTTTTACTCCTATTCATATAGGATAGTTTTTTACTCCTATTCATATACTCCTATTCAAATATATATATATATATTTACCTTTTTCTTTTCTTTTAACCATTCATTGTTTACGTAAACAATTATTCGCGAGTCCGTTGCCTTCGAAAATTGACGTGTAGAATTTTAAAACGGAGCAGCGCGTGCGAATTGAACCGAACGGAGCTGAACATAGGAAAATACGACAACGCCAGATAGAACGGAACGGAACGAAACGGACTGAAACAACTCAGTAACTCGAGCCAAGATGGTACTGGAAAGTACGATGATATGGTAAGCTATTGACATTTGTTCGATTTATTCAAAGCAATATTGTATTTTATTGTTTCACGCTTTATGAGAGTCAAAATTTAATCATGCTCGACGATTGCGACCAAATCTCCAGGCAGCTTCGTGAGAATGAAAACCGCGAATAACTCGCGAACGTTGAACGCGAGTGACAGTGCAAAGTTGAAACGGGCCGAAGCGGACTCACGATCAATTTTTTTCACGTTATTGTAATTACAGAATATTAGGTGTAGTTTGAACGTGGATTATAAGCGAAATATTTCTCACCGAGAAAAGGAAAAATGGGTGTCCTCGGATCGGAATGTATTCGGCATAATAAATTGCGGTTGGAGGTTATACGGATCCCAAATGACTTCGGTACAAGTTGACTGAGAAACCGGAGTACTTATTGGTACCTGTTTAAATGTTTTCAGTGTCGACAACAGCGATTACATGAGAAATGGAGATTTTTTACCAACACGTCTTCAAGCACAACAGGAAGCTGTTAATTTGGTCTGCCACTCGAAGACTAGGTCTAATCCTGAAAACAACGTTGGTTTAATAACATTAGCCAAGTAAGTAAATAAATCGTTTTACATGTACGTGCTCTACATAGAACATATAATTATCCCTCCAATTAATTTTATATTTTTCCAACAGCGTCGAAGTATTAGCTACATTAACCAGCGATGTAGGTAGAATTATATCCAAGCTTCATCAAGTTCAGCCGAACGGCAATTTATGTTTGATCACTGGAATCAGAATTGCACACGTAAGTATATGTCGCTTGTTATCGTTCTCTTATGCAACGTGTAAACAAGTGATGCAAAATTAATAATAATCGTTGATGTAATGTTATACAACAGTTAGCGTTGAAACACCGTCAAGGTAAAAATCATAAAATGCGCATCGTGGCTTTCATCGGTAGTCCAATAGAGATCGACGAGAAGGAGCTGGTAAAATTAGCGAAACGTTTGAAGAAGGAGAAGGTGAACGTAGATGTGATTAGCTTTGGTGAGGAAAGCGTGAACAACGAAGTATTGACTGCGTTTGTTAACGCCTTGAACGGAAAGGATGGCACTGGCAGTCATTTGGTCACTGTTCCACCTGGACCGCATTTATCCGATGCATTAATTTCTTCTCCCATAATTCAAGGAGAAGATGGGATGGGTGGTACTGGCATGGGAGGAGCCGCCTATGAATTTGGTGTTGATCCAAACGAAGACCCAGAATTAGCATTGGTTTGTAATCTACTGTTTTCCTAATTCTCTATGAGTTTCTCATTGAAACGAATAAAGTTTCTCAAGCGACTTCTTTGCACAGGCATTACGTGTCTCTATGGAAGAGCAACGACAACGTCAAGAAGAAGAAGCACGGCGAGCTCAAGCGACCGAGGCAGCTGCGACCAAGCAACCGGAAACTATTAAAGAAGTGCCCAATGAAGAAGCAATGCTGAAACGCGCGCTCGCCATGTCTCTTGAGAACGCAGAAGACTCATCTTCGGCATCCGACAATACTACACCGTCTAGTGGAAATGTGCCGGACTTTGCTCGTATGACGGAAGAGGAGCAGATTGCTTTTGCTATGCAGATGTCCATGCAAGATCAACGTACGACAACATCCCCATATACATTTACCAGAACAGGTTGATCTAAACTGAAACTATCGTGTCTTTTCTCCTCTTTCTATTTTGCAGAAGAACACGAGTCCTTGAAGGAAGAGGCAATGGAAGTTGAGGAAGACTATGCCGCTGTCATGTCCGATCCAGCATTTCTGCAATCAGTTCTGGAGAATTTACCGGGTGTTGATCCTCATTCCGAAGCCGTCCGTCAAGCTGTTGGATCTCTTCAGCAGAACAAGGACAAAGACAAGGAGAAAGAAAAAGAGAAGGAGAAAGAGAAGGAGAAAGATAAAGACAAGGAAAAGAAATGAAAAATCAGTGCTCCTTCGATATATAACTATATGTTAATCGCTGTTTTGTGAATACATCTATACCAAATATAAGTTTTCGATTTTTCAGGACTTTATTCACCGTTTTCTGTCCAGTCCTTTTCTTCGTTCGAAACCGGTATCTAATGATATTGATCATCTCGTGTATATACATATAGATACTTGCATATATTCCCAAAGCTCGCTGCGTGTAATACATATATCTTACATTAGGTATACATACTGTATCCTTTTTCGTTGCCAACCACACTACCCCCTCTCTTTATGCTTCCCCACTAATTTTTCTCACAATGGCCGGCTACCACCGGCTACGTTCAAACGCTCTCCGTCTACCGTTGGACGAGAAACTCTAAACCTCAAAATGGCGCCACGCAGAAAAAGTATCGGAACTATTAGGGGTTGTTTTAACGATACTTTGGATAAAGAAAATAAATATTTACGTTCTTTGAGTGATTATCAAGCACGAGTTAGAAGACGCGATAGCATTAGAAACTGCAAATATGTAGCGGTAAATTTAAATCTGTTTGTTTACACTTGTTGCTCATCCTGTCACAAGCCATTTACCGCTCTACTTTTTATATATATATATATATGTTTATACGAATAAATTGCTATACACGGTAATTGTGTTTCTTCCAGGAACATGATTTATTACGAAAAATCGAGTTGGAAGTGAAAATAAAGGAAGGCTCGTCAAAATTATTAGCTGCAGCTCGGCATCCCACGCAAAGTTTGGAAGCTGCGCGTGCTCTACTCATATCGAGTAAGCGAATGTCTATTTACACGATGGAACTAGAACATCGTGGCACCGACGCTACTATAAACACAAGGTAATAGCTCTTTCTTTGGATGTACTTAAATATTAATTGTAGCTACTAGATACAACTTGTTACAGCATTTCCAGAACCAACGGAAGATTATCCGTTTCGGATCTGAGATTCCCTTTGATGTGGAGAGACTCGGATCATTTTAAAAATCGTGGAGATCATAGAAGATTTGCAGTTTTCTGTTTAGCTCGTGTCGGCACTGAAATTCATGATACAACCTTAGTCTATCCTGTTGACAGAGGACAGACAGACATCAGTTTCCCGGACACTTTACTATTGTAAGATGTCATAGTTTCATGCATTGTTTTTGAAAAAAATAACATTGTTCTATTTTCAGTAATAGTGTACCAGCCGAGTTCGAGTTAACATTGGAGGTCTATAGTCACGTTTTGGAGGAAGACCTTAGTATAGCCAGTACTCCGTTAAGAATCAGGAGGTCTATCCATTCGTCAATTTCAAAAACTGTGGGTAGAAAGTTAGCGTCATCTTTACGAGACGAATACAATGCCACGAAGACGTAAGCTTCCATTTGAATTAATGAACTGCATAACGATTAGAATATTAAACTATTTGGTACACTCGACCTTTTATCTTTCAGAGGACCACAATTTCATTTAGTGGCTCATGCAAAAATGTCTCTTGACGACACAGATGGGAGTATACATACGCACGACTTGGCCTTAAACACAGGTTGATTTCAATCTACAGTTTCTCTATGACCCTTCTTCTTGTTTGTACGGAAAATTTTCAAAATTTTACCTTTTAGAATCCAAAACCAATGCTTTGCCATTGTTCGGACACTTTTGTTGCCGTCTAGCCGTACAACCAGATTGTATTGATATGGAACTAAACATGGGTTTTGTAATTATAAACGATAAACGTTGCTGGGCACGATTACATGGCTTCGAGATAGAAGCCTGGAAAACGAAGAAACTTGCAGAAGAATTACAAAAGCCTGAAATAACGATTTACGTGAACAAGGTGCGGAAGAACGTAGCCGTAAATTTGTGAAACGTTCTGTTGATAAAACGATGATATTTCATTTCAGGATACTGTCGTCCGACAATCAAGATCAGTGATTTGTCAATTACGAATTATCAATTGCGTAGACGGCATCAGGAAACGGGATACTATTGAATTTTACTCAAAGGATGATGTTCAAAAGTGTGTTGAACAATTAATACATCGTATCGATGAACATTCAAAATGGAAACATGCAGCAATGAACTTTCAACGAATTCCATCTTTGGAGAATTCATGTTCGATTACAAATGCAAGAAACTTATTTGCTGCCAATAGAAAACAAGGATCCTTGTACGACGAAATTCCGTTAATAGGTAAATGTCCTCTACACAGTGAACATAATTAGAAATTTCAATAGCAAAATTTATATGCATGTTCAATCTTATAGAACCTGTACATACTGAATCTGTTTCGAGCATATGTATATCGAAAGGAACGCCAAAATCCAAGCGTCGCGGCTCTCAATCTTCAGTCACTGCATTGAATTCGCATCGGAAATTTTTCAATACAATTCACTATAGATGAATTTCTATATGAAAAAAGGTACAACATTGGTAACACAAAATATTCTTGTGTTATGCATTCTTATAAACAAGAACTTATATAGCTTGTATATTTTTTCTATATTCGACAGAAAATATTATTTATGTATTTCTCTAAATGCAGTAATTGCAAAATAAATTTTACTGAATAATCTTACATCGAACTCGAAACTTTCATATACAAAAAAACTGCTGTATGTTTCACCAGTTGTATTCATCATTGAGAATAACAGTATAGTCTAATCAAGGATATATATATCGAGTTTTAAATTAGGATTGCAAACATTTATTTCCTTGGTTTACTTGCTGTAAGATAAAGTCCGGCAACAATGGATAAGAGTGTGAATGCTTGTGCACCGACCCTTGCACGCATCATGTACTGAGACATTTTAATGTTTCCTATGTAAAAACTCCGGAGACCAATAAGAAGAGCAGTTACAGTTGCTACGGCACCTGAAGCAACAAAGGAACAATGTAATAATATTGCGACTTTCGTAAACTCAATTTCTTACCCAGTGGTACCATAGGATTTTCCTTTGTTTTGCGTATCAGTTTTTCTTTAAAGGTCTCGATACCTCCGTGTCCAAAAGCATCGTTATGTATTTGAACCCAATCCAATTCACTTAACGTTTCCACCTTATTTTTCGAATCTTCCGACATCATTTAGAAAATAATTTGTTAGTAATGGTACAATGCGTTGGTTCTTGAAATGTCGAACGTCTTGATTTGTTCTTTGAGTATTGTTTGAATTGTTTTGTACCAATTCTAACAAGAAAAAAAGAACACGTAACAATTATACCTTGCTGGTCAACAGCGATATGCGTTTCATTTATAAGTATTAATATACATTTTTCAATATTTATATAATAGTAAAGAACACATAACCTACTATTAACGTGTGGATGTGCTTGTTTATTTGGTATTTACCACACTACTACAAGTACTAAGTATTATCACACAGTGCTGAAGTAAAATCAGTGATATTGTGCGCTTTAAACGCGCATGCGCAAACAAAGTCAGGAACGAGAGGCCTTCTTTGATCCACAGATCTTTTGTGCACAAGGAGATGGCGCACGGACGATTGCACACAGCTCGAATGCGCACAGAAAGAATTCAAGCTGATGTTTGCCATTGTGAGTTGTGCTGTTTCACTAATTTATGAGGCAAGGGCACTGATATATATATATATATATACTATGGATACGGTATTGCCATAAGCCAGCCGTACAGCGATTGATACAAGTTGAAGAAGGACTTTAATATGGAAAAATATGGTTTATAAAGTTAATGAAGTTTGCAAAAAGTGAATTTGAACACTCGTGTCGCGTCGGCGCACTGATATTATTTCAGTGGTGCGTCTGCGCGTGGCGAAGTGAGGCAAAGCGTTTAACTTCAGGGTGATCGCGGGGCGAAGGGAAGTACATAGTACCATTGGTTTTCGATAGCGGCGCATCATGCCAATGCCAGCAATGGCGATTTTGAATTGGTCTCAAGGATCTCCTATCTATAGTGGGCAAGGGGCACCACGTGACATACCTATTCTATGGTATTTATCCGTATTACCAACGTCTGTGCGGAGAAAGTTTTTTTTTGTGGTACACTGATAAACATACATATGCACTGATATGCATCAGTCTAACGCTTCAATTTTGCTATGATTCCACGTTTTCCCCCTTTTTTTATTAATGTCTTTATTAAAAGACATTAATCAAGCCCCATATATTTTTGTTGTTGCGATTCCACGTCAGGGTAGTGTCACTCAATGTATTTTTCTGTTAGCACGAAATCGAACGCTATCTGAATTGTGTGTTGCACAGTGTTGCACACTAACGGGTCAAATCGTGGGGATTTGAAATCCATACTACCCATTCCTTGCTAATTTATAATTTTTATTTAAAAATAAAAAAATTAAAACATTTTATTACATTTTAAATACGTTCGATTCAATATTGAATTTTTTTACATTTATAATTACATATTACTACTATTTACAATGTTTCCTATATTTACTATTTCTAATCGCGATGCACTGTTTAATAAGTGAACATGAAGTTGGTGAAAGTCTTTCGCGCTTGCCACACATTAAAATACGAAGAAAGTACGAATGGAATGACCCAATCAGACGGCTTGCTGCCGCATTCCTTTCGAATTCCTGCCGGGAAACAACTTTAATCGTTGTTGTTAAGTCGAATTTATAAATATGTGATCAACAGACAAAAGACAATGCACGATTGATGCGATTAAAATACATTGAAAATTCGACCTTCTCTTCCATGATGCATTTGCATAATAATGTTGGTATGTATATACATGCGTATATACGTACATCCGACATGCATTCTTCCCCCTACTTTTAGAAAACTTAGTTCGTTTACAATTCTTGAATTCTACGTATTGTACGCATAGAATACTTGAGTCTTCCAAAGTCAGTAACTTTTTATAATAGATATACATTTTGTTCCGTACAGTGTGTTGATTGTTATTGTTCAGGGTGTGCCAAAATAAAAGCAACATGAACGTGCGAGACATTGTAGAAGAATTAACGCAAACTTGTATAGAAAATCGTCGTAATTTGGAATTGTGCGTCGACAAACAGGAACGAGAGGAGCTAGTGTTAAAGCATATCAAAACGTACACGGAAAAAGGGTTTCGTATTACTGATTTTCAAACAGGTTATTACACGGTTATAATATTTGTTTTCATGTACATGGTATTTAGAAAAATAAAACGCGATCGTGTCATCACAGATGTACATACACACCCATATCTACACACATCCTCGCACATTGTATTGTATACGTATATATGTTGAAAATCAGTGTGTGATGGAATTCAAATGATCTGTAATCAACAAATCATGTGTCGGCGTTTTTACGTATGATTCATCAATTGACGCTTATACTGTAGTTAAATGTGTTTAGACGTGTGCTTCGTTACGTGTATGATTGTTCGAGATTCTCGGTAGATTTTAATGGTTCACTTTGATTTTCGTTAGGTGAAAAATAAATTGTGATTGCATTAATGTCGTGCAGCGAAGAGTGTAACGAGTCCAACGAACCACCTCAGAAAAGCAGTAGCAGATCGAGTTCGAATTCATTGTCGAATTCGAATTCGAGTATGCCTCTTACGGAAGAAGAAGTACATGAGTATCGCGAGCTCGTAGAATTCGAAAAAGTTCTCGATAACGAATTATCCAATTTAAGGAACCATGAAAAAGAATTTCCATCCAGTAAAGAAATCATGGACTTATTACACAAGTATAACGATATCAGAGATGTGACACAGGCACTCGTAGGTGCGATAGCTGTAGCGAATAGAACTACCGTCAAGAATTTGTATCAACGTTATGGTTTATCCACGGAAGAAGAGTAAATAGTCTGCTTTCTCCCCTGGATCGTTGTCATCGTTCATTTATTGTTCCGAAAGAGTACCATTCTTTATTTTGGTCGATTCATTCGTCGTTGCGAAAATTTGAACCATACGGAAGATGAGTAAAGGCAATTTTCAAAAGATTTCCTTCTTTTAAAACATATCAGGGCTAGAATGGTTCAACGTCGCAGAAGGATTGTCGGTGTACGGACATCTGGCTGACAAGATAATCGTTCTGGATTTTTTTACTTATTGTTGCATTAATTGTATGCACGTGTTGCCAGATTTAAATCTCCTCGAAAAGCAATTTTCGATCACGGATGGGCTTGTTGTTGTTAGTTGATACGAATTATCATTTTTTACATATTCGACTTGTCTTAAATTAGGAAACAGACTGATAAACGTTTGTTTTCAGATTGGGGTGCACAGCGCCAAATTTTCCAATGAGCGCGATTCCAAGAGACTCTTGGCAGCGATTCAGAGATATAACATAACGCATCCTGTCGTGAACGATACGTCTCTGTCTGTATGGCAAAATCTAGGAATTTGTTGTTGGCCGACATTAGTGATGATAGGTAAAAGTAAAGTCGATACGATCATGTGTACCAAAACGCAAAGACTGTATTTTACCTATTAATGCAGGTCCTCGAGGGGAACCGTTGGCAGTCTTTGTAGGAGAAGGTCATAAAGAAGAATTGCTTCTATACACGAGTGTTGCGTTAGCGTACTTCAAGTCGTTAGGTCAAATATCTAACAGCAATCTTCCTCTGCAACTGGCAAAACATTTGCTGCCTTCCAGAGGAAACAAAATCCTTTTGTTTCCCAGTAAAATAGAGATCTTTCGCAAAGAGCAAGGAGAATGTTTGGTAATTTCGGATACAGGCAACAACAGAATTTTAGTCGCAGATGTAACTGGAAACGTGGAACACGTTATCGGTGGTCCTGATGCAGGGTTTCGCGACGGAAACTTGGAAGACGCTAGATTCAACGCCCCTCAGGGTGTGTGCATACTCGGTTCTACAATTTACGTTGCCGATAATGAAAATCATGCGATCAGAAAGGTAAATAGTTGTTAAATCAGCTGTTGTCGAGGCGTCCGCATATTCGAATGCAACAAATTGAACGCAGCAACGTTTGTAGGTAGATCTGGCAGAGAAAATTGTAAGTACGATCGCTGGTACGGGTTTCCAAGGCCACGATTACGTTGGAGGTAAAACTGGTAAGGATCAAGCTTTGTCTTCTCCTTGGGACATCTCGCTTTACAGACACGAGTACGCAGAGAAATCCGTGCCCGTGTTATTAATCGCAATGGCGGGTACCCATCAGATTTGGGCGCTTTTTCTGGAGGACAGTCTTTGGTGGAAAAACAGGTAATCGAGGTGTCTTAGCTTTAAATACAGAGTTGAAAATTTCTTCCTCTCACTGATAATTTAAAATGAGTCGAAGTGTATAACACCTTGATTTTTCTAGAGAGTACAAAGCAAACACATGCGTTGCGGTCGTCGGAAGCGGCAGGGAGGAAAATCGCAACAACACGTATCCTCACGCGGCTGGTTTAGCACAACCGTCTGGATTGGTCGTCGTACAGGACCGTAAACTCGCCTTCTTCGCCGATAGCGAGAGCAGCGCTGTCCGATCTGTAGATTTAAAGGATGGACGAGTTTCTGGCGTTTGCGGAGCAAATAGAAATCCAGCGGTTAGTTTCAATACAAATTATAACGTGTCGGAATAAGGGAACGTAATGGAATCGAGAATTTGTTCGGTAATGTAACGATATCTCTGAATCTTGTTGGTCACGGTAACTGTGTCCCCGTGTCGCAGGATTTACACGATTACGGGGATTCCGATGGTGTTCGATACGCCGTTAAGCTTCAACATCCGCTGGGGATAACATGGCACTCGAAAGACAATGTTGTCTATATAGCCGACACGTACAATCATAAGATCAAGAAGATCGATGTAAGCACAGGTTGCTGTAACACCATCTACGGCGATGGAAAACCGAACGAACTGTTTTCGGTACGTTGTATCGAGCACGAGATCTTCTAGTTTTCTATAATACTTTTCTATAATAATTTTCGTGGTGTCTTTGCACAGTTTGACGAACCTAGTGGTCTCGTAGTCAGTTCAAACGGGGATCTTTTATATGTGGCCGACACGAATAATCACGCCATCAAAGTGGTCGACACCAGAAACAATAGTATCACTGTGGTAAGCTATAATACATAAGCTGTACTGCAACGATTACACTCCCGTCCCTAAGTCACTGGACAGTTATTCAAATTTGAATGCAGACGATTTTTTTGTTATTAACGGATCTATACAGTATCCTATATTTTCTAAATTTTAATTATCATTCTTATATTCTCTAATTTTTTAAATTTAAGTGGGGTTACAGCTACATCTAATCAAAATAAAGCAATAAAATCAACTTGGAAGCTTGTATTCTTTAATTACTATTTTATTGGAGACAAGTAAGTGTCCGGTGATTAATGCACGGGAGTGTACATTCAAGCGCGACAAAAGCAACCATAGCACGTTCATGTATCGAAGTATTTTCATGTTTTAGTTGCCTATAGACGTTCTCGTAACTGGAAAATGCGATCCGGAAAGTGTATATTCCTTCGATACGACGATAAGCGAGATGGGGGGTGAATTGAATATTACGTTCGATGTGATCTTCTCCGATGATCGTTTACACTTGAACACGGAAGCGCCTCAAAGATGGTCCGTGAACTTGTCAGCGAGCGAATGGATCGCAAAAGTACGAACCGGTAACTTGACCACTCCGGTATCTATCAAAGTTTCCGAAGGAAGCGGCACGCACGAAGTCTACTTGACTTTGGATGTTGTAGCGTGTAGAACCACCGAATGCATACCAAAGAAATTATCGATAGTATATCGAGTACATCAACGGAAGCAAGCTGCCGACATTGTAACGGAGCACAGACAAGTTGTCGTTAAATAATAAACGATTTTCAATTTTACTTCACACTACGACTACGCAACTTCATTTACGCGTTATCGGAATATCTGGAACTGTTGGAATTCTGTATTTGAAAAGAACTGTCCGAGTAGCGTAGACGCGGCGTATTTCCAAACCTAAAGATCGGATTTCGTTCGACAATATTTATTCGGGATCGGTGCTTCGGCGGAGATACACAGATCGCGACAATGATCTTCCATCTTACGAACACTATCATGTCGGAACGCTGTCAACCTGTAGAAGCGAGTAAGTAACAAATCTAGGAGACCGAGAAAATCTGGTGTACAACAAGAACCACTTATGGTTTACAATTTTATACCTTTTCCACCAAGATTCGGGCGAACATTTCGAAAATGGTAACAACGACGAGAGAAGGTGAACGTTTGCGTCGTCTGGTTCCTGAGGAAACCAACATTCGTGAAGATCCGGTCGATGTCCAGTCGGTTCTGTCCAAGCTTTTCGACAGTTGTCTATTATCCATCGAGCCATCTTCGTGGTCGGTATTTTCACTACCTACGAGATTTCATTTTTACGTTTTCCTTTCTTTTGGTCTGTGTACGCTATACCTTTCTCGGATTTCCATAAGACATGATGCAATGAGTAGAGGGATCGAATATTCCAATACCCGAATCGTAACAGCGCGGCGGCAGCATAATTTCCTTCTCGTTGTTAGTACTCAAAGTAGCTCCAGCTGGGCGTAATCCATATTTCAGACACAGATAGTACCTGGAAGCGGAGACGGGAGTGTATATCTGATACGAGTCGTGTCTTTAAGGGGATGTTCTCCTTTCCAAGATTGTTAGGGTGCGTGATGCGCCTTCTCATTCCTCAAAAAAGCAAAGATAGGTTTTTTCGTATTATAAAAAATCAATCGAGACCGCTGATTTTCTCAAAAGTTTTGTTTTCACACTTCGTGAACGTAAAAGTAGTACCTTTGGGGTAGACAGCGGTCTAGAGCCGGGCAATTGGTGGCTCGCGGATGCACATCGCTTCTTTCCCCTCTCCTTAGTGCCTACCAACATCTTCCACCATTCAGACTTACGAAAGAAGCAGACATTGGGTGTCCTGGTGGGGACAGTTTTGTCTCAATTGAGACAAAAATGTCCACCCCTGTATTAGTGGGAAGAAGTGTAACGGTGAAGACTGCTATTCTCGGAGGGGAACTAATTGGAACTCCCTGTTCTACGTCAACGTCGAAGTCCAAGAGTGGGGGTAGAATCTAAGTCGACAATGCGCCGCATATGACTCGAGAGCTACAAGTTGGAACTCCTGATCTAGATTAACCTTTTGTCTAGCCCTTTGAGAAACGAGAAGGTGCATCCCTTCACCCTTGCAATCCTGGAAAGGAGACTTTGAAATTATGGTTTACCAACCGTCTATCGGGAAATTTACAGTATTTCCATCTATCTTTCAGGAAAATTAAATCGTCCGCGAAGACGTATCGGTTCTGTGTGCATTCGCCGCGAGACCACACACCGTCCATCCTTTGACCACGCGGCCAATAAACGGTGCCGTGCCCGTGAAATGTGTCATCGCGGAATTCTCCTTGAAACTTCGCATCTATTTCGTGCAAAGAGACGCGGGTCGTCTCGATTTAATGGAAGAGGAACCAACAAGGAAAAGAATATTCACCAATTTCGAACGTACATACACACAATTGTCTATGTACGACGCATGCTGCGTAAACGTATATTTTGAAACCAGTATTCCGAGATAGCCTCGGGTAAATGAAAAACACGTACAAACTCTAGAATACGAAGCAACCAAAATGGTCGTGTAACGGTACGCGTCGACTTACGCGCGAGAAATGCTCGATGTCGTGCTCAAAACCAGTACATACGATAGTACATATATACGTTCGTAGACACAATTACTGGCGTTGGCCAGCAGCTTGCCTACACCTCCTTCTTGTCCTCGTTTCTTTCGTAAATGCTCGCGAAACTTATTTATTCGAGTTTCTTTCGCCAGAAAACTCTTCTCGTGTTTCGCTATTTCTTTCGCACCCCTGAAACTGATCGTTCAAACTATTCTTTTTCTCCTTTTGTTATTCTTTCTCTTCTTCTTCTTCTTCTTCTTCGAAGAGAAAGAGAGGGGGGGGGAGAAAGAGAGAGACGCGAAAGGTTACGAGAAGTCGTTCGCGAAGCGACTTTGCCATGCCACTTTTTGCAAATTGTACTAACTATGTGGGAAAATGTATGTGCCGATTCCATCCATGCCAACTGCATTCCAAGTGCCCTCGTATTGGCTTCCATCGATGAAACGCGTACTACCATCTTCAAAATATTTCAGACATGCTTCCATAGTGTCTATAGTTACCTGCTCGCCGACGTCTATATTTTATATTTTATTTTTCAATAGCTTTTTCCTCGTTCGTGTTTTATTTGTTTTTTCTTTCTCGACGAAGAGGAAAACGTGACGACAGTTTAGAGTCGCACGGATCGATTCGAACTTCACGCATCCTTCGCGTAACTGCTTCAAGTTACTTCGGATGTCGACTATTAATCGATGTCCCTTTGATTTTTTACATTTGTAAAGTTCGGAAGTTGGTTCTACTTTTTTTTCGCAGCGACCAGACAAGTATACATCTTCTGTTTCATAGGCGACCAACGACGTCAAAAGATAACGTTACTTAAAATGACCTCGTATAAGCGATTGGTCTTGAAGAACCTCCTAACGGAGTCTTCTTGTGTTTTTCTTGCGCACAACGCCGCGCGCAATTCCTGGGCAGAGCATGCTGCCCAAATATTTCTCGAATCGGTCGAAAGATAAAGTGGAAAGGGAACTAGAATAAACGAATACCGTTAATCGTTCGTACGTGTTCAAAACTTTGGTTATGCATGTACTATATTATGCGCGTGTGTATCTATGGGAAAATGAGAATAGCGACGACGACGCGACGGCTTTGTTTCGGTCCTTTTTATATCGTATTATAGTTGAACCTGTGGTAATAATAATAATGTACGTTGCTCGATCGAATTTCCACGAAATTTCTTGCGACAAGACGCGAGAACGCGCCCGCTATCCAGAACGTGCCGTCAAGAAGGCGATTTATTCGGTCGATGTACCGTTAATCGCCGTTAATCGTCAACGTTCTATCTATAGTAAATTTTTATTTTACACGATCGACATTTTCCTCGTTTGTCCAATTGTGGTTGTCGGGAGCGCAGCGTCGCGCCGCAAAGTCGGCTGGTTCGCAGATTTTCTGTGACATTTTACCGAGATACGAACTATCTTGAATCGATGTTTAATCAATTGAAGAATGAAACAAATTAAATGGGAATTATATAGCTGCGCCGAAAAATGTCCTTTCTGTTTCGCGATATTTTCATGATCCTGTTTAATCCTTCATTCTCGTTTCTTTGTCTACAGTAATCAGCATTATTGTCCGTTAAGAAATTATCATATTGCAGCTACAGTTATTATCAGACAGTAGATTGCACGTATTTACGAGAAAAGTTAGAAAGCGTGATTTAAATAAAACGTAATATTAAACATATCAAGAAAGAAAATTTCAATTTCGTCCAGTCGGTTGTAAATCGGGCGGAACATTTATATCTTGCATAAAGATCCACTGTCTAGTAGAATATTACTGCAAATTTCGCCAATTGTCACTCTCGGTCCAGCCCACTGTGCGCCTTACAGTTCCTTTTCTGCGCCGAATACAAAGAACTATCGATAGACATTAGATACAGCGATGATATTTTTTGTTAAATTAAAGCTGAAATATTGCAGAATATGGGAAAAATAGAGAGACTACCAGGATTTCAAAGAACATCAATTTGCATGAAAGATGCTAATGCTTTGAACGAAACAAATGACTAATTTCTATTTCCCCATGTTCTGCACTACTTCAGCTTCAATCTAAAAAGAGAATCATCGCTCTATCTGATTTCTATTGAGTTCTTCGAATTTTGACAGGAAAATTCATCGGTTTTCTTCGTTGTGCGTCGCGCCGATGCAAAGCATCAACTCGAGTCGTTCAGAGAAGAATCGTTCGCGTAGGAACACGAGCACGGATAAAATCTCGAATAGCGAACAAGATGTAAAATTCTGGTCGTTACACCGTGGCACGGTCCGAAATATGGTACACATACCGTTCTATTCGTACAGTTTCTCTCTGCATTCTTCGTTTTCATCTCCTTTTATTCGCTTCGGTTAGTTCTACGGCTGGTCCTTCGACCTCATACTATATCCCTTCTTCCTTTCCTTTTCTTTCGTTTCCTCTCCTTCTCTTTTCTCCCGATATATATATTCTCATGTATTCCGACATCCGTCTGTCCCCCCCGCTGCGCTGGTGTGTCTGTAAACCGTACCGACCAACATCTTGACTCTCCAGGTTCACCCTTTCTCCATCTTTTCGTTCGAAAAGAACGAAGAGCCACGTTTCCCCTTCTACTCCCGCTTCTCTTTCTCAGTCCGATGCACTCGTCTGAACGAAGGATTCGGCCAGGCAGTTTGCGCTCATCCAAGGTAGGAGACAGTAGAAACGACAGGTGGTACGGAAAAGACGAACAAGCAGAAGGGCGGCGCGCGCTACCGCAAACGTACTTTTCAAAAGGACACACACGCACACGCGTACAGATTTGTTCCAATCCGATACGCCCTATTCGTGTATACATATATATATATACATATACATATACACACAGGTATATGTAGACAATATACGTATACAAGTTGTATCTATATAAAAGGGAATTAAACGGAAACAGCCAAGAGAAAAGGAAGAAACTGACCGCTTGTAAATTAACGATTCCACTCGGTCGTCTATCCTGGGTGAACTGAACCGTCAACGACCATCGTTTTCATACCGTTCGGTTGGTGAAAGATCGCTTCCGGCATCATTGCTCGTTAACTAGATTTTGTCATTGATGAACAGAGAGAAACAACTAGAAGAAGAAATAATAGTTAAACAAGTGGCAGTGCGCGTAAAAGCGCAACCGTTCATTTTCACCGGGAGACACATGTTCCTTTTACGTTGACGCGATTCACTCGAGACTTACGAGGTATCTATCAGTGAAATGATTTTCCTCATTATTCGTAAAACATCGACGGTTTACTTTCTTCAATCCGAGTAGTTTCAAAAAGATGCGGTGGTCTTGGTTTCGAATGAGATCGTTTAGAAATGAATGTGTTTAATTCGCTCCTATTTGTCGAAACCGAACTTAATATTTGTCGTCGTCCGTTCCACTCTATTTGACTCTGTTTTGTTTTCTGCTATTTTATGTAATAACGAGTTGCTTACAAGGAGAGTGCAAGGACGTTGTCGCACCGATTTAGTTGAGACTCCGTATACTTATAGATCTCGATCTCCCATTTATCAATATATACCATTATAGACGCTAACACTCAATAGTTTTTGAAATATTCATAAACAAAGTTCTTAAGTGGTATACAAAGAGACTTCCTCCCGGTGGGCTAGGGTTCGATTCTCGATTAGTGAAAATTTTTTTTTTTCATATTTATTTATATTATTTATTCGCTGTGTAACATTGACTTGTCTATATAAAATTGCACATTTATTACAAGTTGAAGAACAAAAGGATAATAAATTATAAATAAATTCGCTGTGTAATATTAACTTGTTCGTAAGATATTGCACATTTATTTATATACAAGTTAAAGAACAAACGTATTAATAAATTATAAATAAATTAGCCGAAATTAATTCGTTATATATCCCCAAAATAAATATTCGTTGTATACCTCCTCTACAATAGCAGATTTAAGCAGTAATGTAAGAATTTTGTTTATGAATATCTCAAAAACTATTGAGTGTTAGCATCTATAATACAGAGTCTCAACTAAATCGGTGTGACAATGTTCTTGCATTCTCCTTGTTAGAAATATGTATATTCTATGTACAAGTGACTCCCATTGATACTCGGACACTCGGAGCTACTCTAATTCGAAAACCGAATTTTTCTTCCGGTCTGAGATATTTCCATTTTATATGATTTTCTTAATTTGATCGATATAAAACTGACACAATTCCTCGTACAATACTTCCAGTAGTTTATTCAAATAATAGAATGGATTTAATAATGCTCCGAGTCACTGCTCGACTGCAAAGGGTTAATATTAATCAATACGATTTGAACTGTTTAGAGAAGTTGGAATAATTGGTTTGCTACGCAATGTGCCAAAAATTTCTCTTCGCATCCTGTTGTAAACCAATTGCTCCAACTTTGCCAAAAAATTTCAAACTCTAAAATAGAACGGTATGTGTACCATATTTCGTACCGTGCCACGGTATATATTAAAAAAGTGATTTTGAATTGAAGTTTATCTCGACAGCGTCCAAATATCAATGGGAGTTGAAAAGAAACTTCTCTTCACATCCTATAGTAAACTAATTGCTCCAACTTTTTCCAAAAAAGTTCAAACTCTATAATAGAACGGTATGTGTACCATATTTCGTACCGTGCCACGGTGTATATTAAAAAAGTGATTTCGAATTGAAGTTTATTTTGACAGCGTCCAAATATCAATGGGAGTTGAAAAGAAATATTTTAAAATTTGCAGCGAAATGCGTCCTTCAAATGTTCAATCTAGTCCCACACGAAAAAGTTGTAAACTGAACATTTAGTAGTTTCCTCTACAATTCCCACCAGTTGCAATTTCTGAAAGAATTTCTTTCCACATCCTATAGTGAACCAATTGCTCTAGCTTCCGAAAAGAAAGTCCAAATTGTATATTAAAAAAAGTTATCGTTTATTTTGAGAACGTCCGAATATTAACGGAGTCACTGTGCATCGATGGAATTTTGTTGTACCCACCGATCGGAGACCGTTTTCCTAAGAAAATTTGTTCAGTACCCACGGCTGAACGTGCTCGGCGCATATTAAAAAAAGTTATCGTTTATTTTGAGAACGTCCGAATATTAATGGAGTCACTGTGCATCGAAGGAATTTTGTTGTACCCACCGATCGGAGACCGTTTTCCTAAGAAAATCTGTTCAGTACCCACAGCTGAACGTGCTCGGCGCATTTGCTGAACGATTTACAACGCGATGGAAAACCGGTCGACACGTTAAGGCGATCGTCGCGTCGTCCGTAAGGGGGTAGCAAGGGATCGAAGGGTCGTTAACCGAAAAGAAGAAAACTAGACTCTCGAGTTTTTCTTTCTCTTCTTTCGTTCGTCCTGCCTTCCTCACTTTCTTCTTTCCTCGCTTCCTTCTTTCCTCTCTTCTTTCCCTTTCTACCTTCCTTCCTTCCTATCTTTCTCCTTTCTTTCTTCACGCTCTTCCCGCATCGCGCTTCACGAGTTCCATATCCGTGTCTGAATTTGCTATGCAAAATTCGGTGATACGTCTCTCAATTTTCTTCCAGAATATTCAAAAGGAGAAGCAAGCATGCGTTCGGAATGGTTTTACGTAACGGCATTCGTGATGTGGACGTGCTGTTTGAATTTGAGCGTGGCTGGGCCGTTTCCAGAGAACACCATGGCTCTACCATCTAGGAAATTTCTTAAATCTAGGTCAGTATCTCGTTGTTTCATTTTGCCACGGTGTGTGGGAAAGTATTCGATTGCGCTTGATTAAACTAATCAGGCGAAAGAGAAGAATAGGTTCGGGATCGTGAGAATGATTAAATGTACGCCGGAGAAAAGAAACGATCTCGCGCGAGTTGAATATGATCGCTGTTATATCGTGTTCTGTCTCGTTTAAATTAGAAAAATTTCACTAATCCGTTGGTAAAGGTTCAACGCGAATCAAGATGGAACATTATCAGAGAGAAGATTATATATTACAAACTAGCTTTTCCCCGCAGCTTCGCTCGCACAGGAAACTGTTTAATGCCCTCGAAAATTGAGATTGTTTCTCCATAAAACCTTTTAACCCCCCATTCGTCCGATTCAGATTGTATCAATGAGTATTAAGACCAAGTAATTCCTCATACAAATGTTGTAACCCCTTTTCACCCCCTTAGGAGATGAATTTTTAAAAATGCCAAAATAGGTTTTTGATTAATTGTATCGAAAAGCATTAAGACCAAGTTTCAAGCAAACCCGACCAAAAATAAAATATTCCTCATAAAAAAGTTGCAACCCTTTTTCACTCCCTTAGGGGTTGGATTTCGAAATATCCTTTCTTATTTCTTCTATAGATCATAAAGGAAACCTCTGTGCAAAATTTCAGCTTTCTAGGGCCAAGGGTTTAGCCTGGGCGTTGATAGGTGAGTGAGTCAGTCAGGACTTCGTTTTTATATGCAGGGTGATTCACGCAATTGTTTCAAGTCATAACTCCGTTATTATTGCATTTACGAAAAATGCCAAAGGAGAAAGATAAATGGTTCGAAGAGAACTACATCTGTAGGCCTTTAAATTTTTTTTAGATGCAGCAGTGCATGTGCAATTATTAATTGCATTATTTCTTTAAATAGAAATGCATATTGTTTTTTTTTACACAGATCGATTCTTCTGTTCATTCTACGTAAAAAATGATTAGGGTACACATGGCAAAAAATGATTAGATCTCGAGATATTTAAAAAAAAATGTCTTTATTGAAGAAGATGCCCAAGCGCTTCTCCATTACATTCTAAACATTTCTTATAACGTATTTTTATTATTTGAATAATGTTTACGTTTACATACTACGTTGTCATGAAGCGCTTGGGCATCTTCTTCAATAAAGACATTTTTTGAAAATATCTCCAGATCTAATAATTTTTTGCCATGCGTACCCTAATCATTTTTTACGTAGAATGAACAGAAGAATCGATCTGTGTAAAAAACAATATGCATTTCTATTTAAAGAAATGATGCAATTGTCAATTGCACATGCACTGCTGCATCTAAAAAAATTTAAAAGCCTACAGATGTAGTTCTCTCCGAACCATTTATCTTTCTCCTTTGGCATTTTTCGTAAATGCAATAATAACGGAGTTATGACTTGAAACAATTGCGTGAATCGCCCTGTATAGAAGATAAGAATACTAGCTTCGCGCTGACGAAAAGTCTTCCGGCGATCGTTCGCCAACGATGCACCTGCACCGGAAATCGAAATCGCAGGGTACCGAAAGCGCTTAGGCAGAGGTGTGCGGCAAATCATAAATCGTATACACCGATATATCGGAGTAACATAGACCAGTATAGAAGAGCGTTGCTAAAAGATTTTTAATTATCGAATGGTTGAAATTGTATTTTGATTTCTCTGCTTATTGTACAAGGTATTACGGTGTGTTGGTTTAATTTTCAGCGCGATCTCGCCGGTGTCTGTCTTCGCGGAGACTAGACGAAATAACGAAAGAAACGGCAACGATCACGCGGCAAGAAGAAAAGGTGGAAACAGCGATAGACCGTCGGTGGTGAACGACGTTAAGCTAATGTATCGTTTGCCACCTTCCCCTGCCAATTTACTGAAGCCCGATGCGTTTAAGTTTTACACTTATAACGATAGAGGCGACATGATCACGAAGCAAATGACTCCGCAAGAAATTCAAGCTTTGATCGCGAGCGGAGGACCGGATCATTCGAATATAGGTGTTCAGGAACCTCAGAAAGCCGAGGACATACTTACCGGTGGGAAAAAGGTCTGTAAACTGACGGGTGTGTTGCTGAACATTGTCTAAGGTAAAGGCACCGGTAATTCACCTCGTATCAGTCGATCATTTTCCAGGTAAACGTGAAAAATCATGTTTATGGATGTATAGTTTCTCACATTAATTATTAGACAGCGGATCTCATGCATTTATTATAAAAACGAGTTAGCGTGATTTAAAATAACGAAGCATTCGAAGGATTTCAAAATACCGTTATATAATTAACAACCTAATAAGCATGTTAAGAAAGAAACTAAATTGTCACACGATGTAAGAAGTTCAAACAGCATTCTCTGCAACGATTGCAAGAATTACTGCGGATCTTTATGCGAAATAAAAATTTTCTACGTCGATTGCAAGAATTAGAAACTAAATTGAATGTTATTTCTTCTTATTCATTGAAATCTTCAATTTTGAGTTTGATCTAGTCAATCATGCTGTAAATGCATAAAGAATAAAAGACATTTACTACGTTTCACGCAGAGAAGTGTTTCTAACTGGTCAAGATTGACATCTTCAATTTTGAGTTTGATCTAGTCAATCATGCTATAAATGCATAAAGAATAAAAGGCATTTACTACGTTTCCCGCAGAGATTGGTTTCTAACTGGTCAACATTGACATCTTCAATTTTGAGTTTGATCTAGTCCAGGGGTTGGCAACCTGCGGTTCGCGAGCCACATGCGACTCGTTGGATGTGAAGCTCTTTAGTTCCATATGCAAATATTATTTATTTTATAAAAAAAAACATTTAAAAATCGTTCTGAATCGATTAACGAGGATTAGGTACCAATTCTATCTCTCAGCCACTTGTACTCGCTTTTCATGTTTTTTTTTAAATTTTAAGTATAAGTTACATTGTTTAGTAAAGTTTAAATTTTCTACTTGAATAAACATGCTAAGCCATCGCTCCCATTGAATTTGATTGCTCAATTGTTTGTTATTGAAGTACAAGTTAGTGTTGTAAGTAAATGTTTAATTGTTTTAATTTTTTACTTAAATTATAAGTAATTACCTAATAATGCCATATATATATTATCTAATTTGTTGTGAAAAACACTACTTATATAAGAATAAATAGATATTTTTTCTTATGAATAAATAGATTAGTTTATTTATGCGAGTACTATTTATTGTTGGCAAGAAAAAATTTTGTGGCTCTTTAAAAACTTTGAAATTTTTTACTCTTTCGACTCAAAAGGTTGCCGACCCCTGGTCTAATTAATCATGCTGTAAGTGCGTAAAGAATAAAAGGCAATTACTACGTTTCACGCAGAGAAGTCTTTCTAACTGGTCACTTATCGGTGCATTTACCTTCCTCGCGTTAGAGTCTAACAAGCAGCATAATCATTTATATTATACATGTTAGTACTCGGTTCGCAGGTGATGGATGTCGTAGAGAAAGTGCAGAACGTGTTGAAGAGCGCAATGAACAAGCCTCCGACATTAATGGGAACGATGTCGAACCCGGTGCCGGAAACAGCGAACGTCGAATGGAGCAACATTCTGCCTGCTCTTTTGGGTGGTGACAAGCACGGAAACGTCAGCGACGACACTGCCTACGTCGAACGATCTACGCCAACTCCAACCTTGACGACCGTTCGAAACGATTACACTCTCGACAATACGTTCGCCACGGCGTTTACAACAACGGACAACGGTATCAAATATTCGGAGACAAAGGAGGATAAAATTCCTCAGGGATTTGGCGAGGATAGAACGAAACAAACAACTTCAATTATCGGTTCTACTCTAACTAGCACCGCTCACACTCCTACAGAAAAATTCATGATACCTGTGGCAGTTATAACGACCGAACAGAAACCACAACTATGGCGTAGCACCACTCAGAGTCCGGTCTTCCAGAAGATTACCGAAATCTTGCCAACAAACGACGCAGCCAACGTTGGAAATCCCAACGATAACATCAATCGTTTGCCTTCGAACGGGTCTAATCTCGATTCGGCAACATCGAATGTCTCTACAGCTCCTCCGGATGTTACGAAAACCAGCATTCTATCCACTGAATCTGTAATAAAAGTCGAAGAATCAACGACTTCCGCCGTTTATTCGTCGTCAACCAGCCAAACTAAACCGGCATCGGTGGCTGACACATCGACCACGTCGTTCTCGAGTAAACCAGAGGAACCGGTCACCAACGAAATACTTACAACATCGCCTGTTTCCTTGGTAACCGTTGACACGGATCAAAGTAGCATAAGTCCATCGTCGGTGAAGGAAAAAGAAGCAACTCCAACATCCTCCACATCTTTGCCCATGGAGCTGATAAACTCGTTGTCCAGCATGATCGGCCAAGTCTCAGAGATTCCCGCGTCTCCCATTCTACCTATATCCACCGATTTCCAAGGACCATTTTCTCAAATGGAGGAGAAAAATCGTAAAAACAATTCCGAGATATATAAAAGCGCAACAGCATCGTCGATAGACGTACCAATTAAATTATCTACGATCGACGAAGCCGAGGAACGCACAGCAGAATCGCTCGCAACGTCTACGGCGTTGCCGCGAGTCAATCAACCTCAAGTCACTTGGACCATCCCGGCCGCTTCTTCGACCGCACCATCGACGATGAACCATATGTATTCCGACGGAGGCGTCGCTTTTACTCGCATCTCAACGTCTTCTACTTCGTTGGAGAATAACACTGACACGGAAACGGCGGTTACAAAGGGACCGCTCGGCGGAACGACCAACGCGACCAACCTTGCTACCGTGAAACCACTCGATTCCGTGAAGACAAATCCGACGGAGATGAAGTCCTCGTCGAAAATATCGGACGTGAAGCAACAATCGGCCATCATCGACCCGATAGCGATGATCGAAAGCATGCTTGAAACGGTTTCCACCGAGGCGAACATCCGTTCCACGGAGCCGCTAGCTTTACCAAACGTTCCGTCCGAAATTCTTCCTCCGGGAACGTTGGCCAGCGGTCTCATCGCCGGCTACGAGTTCGCCAACTCGAAGGTGACAAACGCTACGGCTTCCATTGTCGAAGACGCTCTCTCGAAACCAGAGGCACAGATTCTAGAGGGCAGTCCAACCAGTAGGAACGAGACTCGAACAAGTCCCGCGAACGAAACGATTTACGTCGAGATCCCCCGACCACCGAATCCACTTGAAGAGCCGACGACCTTCAAGGCGGACCAGACGACGGTGTCCACTACGAACCAGGAAGATGAGCAAGTAGAGACTTCGACGATTCCAACGACAGACTTGTCTGTAACCGATGCTACTGCTTCGACGGACGCGGACAGTAGCAAGGTGTCTTCTTCGACTACAGTATCCAGTGGTTTATTCGAATCGAAGAAGCCGGTATCGCAAAGTACATCGAATGCTGACGGGACCACCGAGTCTTCGGTAATTGCCAAGCTCGAAGACGCTCCTCTGGAAGCGTTCAAGAAAGACGACGTAACCTCTTCTACGGAGTTGGATAGCCTCGATCGAGTTTCATTGACCGAGTCTATCCCGCAGGTTGTACGCGACACGTCAACGGTCGTAGATGCTGCTGGTTCAACGATCAGCAGTATCGCTGATGCCACCGTCACCGACGCATCGATCTCAACGAACAAGGAGACGAAAGATCCTTCGAGTACAACGATTCATACATTAAGCACAAGTCTACCTAACAAAACAAACTCGTTAGACGTTGAACCGACGACAGAGTCGATCTATTATACGTCCACAGGGACCGGATTGAAATTAAATGTTACGCAGAGTGCAACAAAGAATGAAACGGAGAAACTTGGAAGTACGATGAACGCAACGAACGACGGTAATCTTGATGATAAATGGCAGCGGATAACTTTACACGAAACGGCTCCAACGTCCCCGACGAAGTTTGCCGTGCAGGGAATTGGACAGGAATCGGAATCGACGACGATAGCGTTGTCGACACTCGAGACGAATGCTACGAAGACTGAGACAAAGTATCAAACGACTCCGGTGAGCCAAACAGCGACTACCGTTACGCTGAATCCTTCAAAGAGCACCGGCGGATTGGATAGCAGCACGAAAAACTCCAGCAACGATATAGTCAACTTTACAAGACTCTGCAACGAGCTGGCATTTAAATTTTGGATAGCGGCGAACAAGGGATTGAGCACTGGAAGATCGCTTGCTCTTTCGCCGTTCGGAATGATCAGCTTGCTAGCGATGATCTTCCTCGGCGCGCGGGGATCCACGTCCGACCAGATGAACGAAGTCCTTGGACTCGACAATGTAGCTACCTTTAATCCGCATTTGATCTTCCAGAATGTGACGGACGCTGTAGGATTGGCGAGGAACCAGGGAATCGCGAACGCGGCGTTCGTTCGGGAATTGTTCGCGGACAAGGTGAAGATCCGGAAGTTGTTACCGTTCTACAAGGAGCAGGCGCAACAGTTTTATGAAGGGCTAGTTGCCGAAGTGAACTTTGCTACCATCAGCGATCTAGCGCGGCGTCGGACCAACCTCTTGATCAGGAAACAAACTGGTGGGAGGATCAGGGATTTTGTGAAAAGTAATGCTGTTCCTTTGAGGTCACCTCTAGCGGCCATTTCCGCGAATGTATTCCAAACGGATTGTAATACTAGTTATGCTAGTACTATGGGAAGAGACGGGGAAATGTATTTTGCAGTGTCATCCGCGCATAGATTAAGGAAATTGATCCCGGTACCGGCAACCGTTTGGAGATCGAATGTACTCGCTGGTTATGAACCAAGCTTGGATGCTACCGCGATCGGTCTAGGTGGTGTCGGTAAATTGGTTTCAACGATATTCTTGTTACCCGGTCAACAAGGTCACGCAGCGCCTGGCGACACCTTAGACAGACTTGAACAGAGGTTGATCAAAGGAGCTTTCCGCGATGATACGTGGAATAAACTTCTCAAAGTTCTGATACCTAGAAACGGTCTCGAATTACAAATACCCAAGTTCAGTCATCGATCTGTTGTTAACGCTACTGCTGCTTTGAAAAGAATGGGCTTGGACCAGTTGTTCTCCAACGACGCTGACTTCAAAGGGATCAATGGAATCGGAAATCGTTTATTCTTGTCCGATGTTTTGCAGGTAACGTTGGCTTCGGTTTGATTTTATGTTTTCTACTTTGTTCTGTATCGTTGTCGTAGGTTTTGTAAGTCAATTTTAGTCTTAAATAAATCAATCTCAATTTTAAAAATTTAATTTAATTACTTTGAATGTATTGAATGATTACTTTGATGGTACATCTTTGCGATAAATAGAATTTCGAATTTCTTTGCAATTAATTTACAGTTAACTTGATTTTTTTACAAAAATTTACTGCAAAAGGTTGAAATCGATTTACAGAACTTGTGTAACGTTGAAATTAATTTGCAAAAGGATGTATGTATTTGACTTGCAAACTGGTGAAAACAATTTGCAAAACCTGTAAAAAATTGAAATTGATTTACAAAAGGGTATATTTGACTTGGAAACTGATGAAATTAATTTGCAAAACCTGTAACTCAGACCACCTTCTTTCCAGATGAATCTCTTCAGTACGTGCGGCGACGAAAACACCGCGAACGGGCGACATCATGTTGAAATTTATCCAGCGAGTCCTGTAGCGCGGCATTCTTGGAGTGAAGATTACGAGGGACAATTGGATTCTGATTCAGCTGCATCATCATTCGATTTTCGCTTGAAAAATCATCGAAGAACGTCCACGCCCGGAGTCTCTGAGAAACAAACCGAAGACAGACCAAGATTGAAATTAGACCAACCATTCCTCTATTTCGTACGACACAATCCGACCGGTCTTATTCTTCACATGGGTCGTTTCAACCCACGATTACTTTAATTTTGGCAACGTACGCGTATTCGTTCTCTTTCGCCAATTATTTATCACTATCTATTTAATCTCGTGTCCTATTTACGTATCCCTGTCGAAACCGATCCCCTATGTTTTCTCATCCATCGTCATTTTTACACGTATTCGCGTCACATTTTTAACTGGTTTGAACTGTACGTTTTCAAATTCTTCTCACGACTTGACAACTCGAGCACTTTGGTCGAGCTCGTTTCAGTCGTCCTACGTGTACGCGATTACGTGTAAACGCAAGCTACGCTTCTGCGATATTACTCAAGCTTTAATATCAGCAGGATCGTTCGAAAGAAAACTAATCTATTGCGCGTAAAACACGCAACATCGACCGGAAACAGATACGTTCTGGTTGGTGACAAACTCGATTCTTAACCCTTAGCACTCGACTAAATATTTCTATATCAGTAATGTAAAATATTTGTTACGTTATCAAATTATTTTATATCAAATAAATTACAACACATTTCAGTATTAAATGACAAAAGTCATATACAATGGAAATATTCTAGGTCGGAAGAAATGTTCAGTTTTCGTGTTCAAATAGTTTCGAGTGCAAAGGGTTGACATAGTATAATCATTATTATTTCTATTTAAAACAAGATATTTATTTAGATCAAGACTTTACTGTAAAAAACATTAGGTGACAAGATGGTCAAGGGAGTGCTTGTCGACATCGTTGGCAAAATGAATTGTTCGAAATAATAAATTGATCAGTGTATTGTGTTTAATAAATTAATGCGTGCGAATGTTTATCGTTTAAAAGTTATTCTGAACCTCGAGTTCCATTACCTGTTTTCGCTAAAAACAAAATTAGATGACATTGTTATAAGCATTGAAAAGCCAGAGATAATCAATTTATCAATAATCACTGTCACTGTAATTTAATTATTATAATGATTAAAATAATGTAATTTCTAACAGTATAGATCAATCGAGAATTGTAAATATAAGGAAACAAAAGTAGTGGTAAATCGTGGTTTATAAAATATGTTCTCAGTGTAACAATATTAATCTTGGAAGCACAGTAGAATTTTGAACGTTTTTAGTCATCGTGAAATAAACGATGAGAGACGTTGGTTACACATTGCGTCTATATTTGTATGTATAAACATATAAGTTATAAATACATGTACGATTCACGTATTTATAATTTATACACAATATATACATATATATACTTATAATATTTATAACTTTGTCCACAGTAGTTGTACAACATACAGAGATTACAAAAAGAAAAGAAGTGTTTCATTTGGCTTCGTCGGCGCATCAGGAACAAAAGATTTCTGGCGTTTCCTTTAGTCGATCGTGAAGGAAGTAGAACGGAGGAAGTAAAGGAAACGTCTATACATATGTATATATTTATATATATATGTATGTATATATACATATATATTTATAAACAAATTTTCCGAGGGCGATCTCGCTTAATACTTTTAAGAGCTGTGCGTCGAGTTTGAAAAGAGAGACGCGGATCCTTCAGACGATTGGCAGTTTAAAAAAGTTTTGTAAATTCGGTATAAAAAAAGAAATGGCGGCTCCAAGATTCCCTTGCGATAATCAATCGACTCGCTTCAACTAAATCTATATTTAGGCGACAATTCTCATTTACAAAAGCTTCGAAGCTTATATACTTAGTACCGTTGCTTCTTTTTGGTTTTGTTTATACAAATATAAATAGAAAAAATATCGAACTGAGTTCTCGAGATTCACAGAGTTTTCTTCTTCTCAGCCGACGATCTCTCTTTCCACGTTCGATCGGGAAATGTATCGAATCGTTAATTAACGCGCAACCTATGAAACTTAGGGTTTGTAACTGGCCTCGATCCAATTAGGATTACAGATCCCAGGTGCAAATAGCATTTGTAATAAGAAGGCTCGTTAAATTAATGCTTTCCGAGACGGAAGTTGAATTCAATGAGAATTACAGTCTTCCTTCGCATAGTGTTACTATTTTATCTCCCCTACGTGGTACCTTCAGTTATTCCGTTACAAAACTTTTACCAACGGATTTGTGAAACTTTACTGATTCAAAGGAGACCCAACACGATAGAAAATTGTAATTATATTTACTTATTTATTAAAGTTTAATAAAGATTTCAATAGCCAGTTACCATCGCACTTTAAATTAGTAAATATAGTCCGAATTACGCCGTGTTTAGATTCGTTTTTATCAGAAAAATCTCACAAATACATTGATAATAATTCTGTAAAAAAGAGTGAAGAATAAAAAACTTTCTTTCTCTATGTTTGGCAAACTTCGAAGAACGTAGTACCTCTACGTTTTCTGAGACTTCGTACACTATGCGAGGGAAGACTGTAAATAGAACCGTTCTTAAAAATGTAATTCCAAAAGTTTTTATTTCAAATACTATTTCACTGCCACGTTCGCTCGGCACCGTGGCTTTCTACGCGACGTGTTAAACGCTCTTACACATCGACACCTGGTTTTTCGAGAGTCTTTCACGATTAAAAAGAATTGTGGAAGAAGGTATGTAATATATAAATACATTGATAATCTCACGCCGGCTCGTTCCAGTCACCGAAGACATATTTCTGTGACCGCATTATTTCCATCCTTGCACCTATACAAACACGCATTCTACGCCTAACTCGTCGCTTTCTGTTTCCGCGTTACTAGTTTACCGTTAATATTGTTACTATCGTGAATGTATGTACAAAACAGAACGTTTACGTGCTTACGATTAGCTTACCGCATAATGCTTAGAGACTTCGAGGATCGTTCAGTGTCCTCTTACAATTGATAATTTAAACAATTGCACAGGAATAAGTGAAGTTGTTTCACGTATGAACAATTTTTCCTCGTACCTCAAAATATACATATAAATCGGTATTTCATTAAGCTTCTCATTATTTTAATCGTAAGATTCATTCTAAGGTTGCTTCTTCGGAAAATTGCTCTCGCCATTTAAAATGGACAGACTTTCAAGAACAATTTTCTATTCCATTGGATTTTGTCTTTCATCTGATACCTTAAAGATTAAATTAGAATTTCTAAGATTCATTCGAAGCTTATTGTTCTTTTAAAAATTGTATAAAACGTTGCAAATACACGGCAGATTTCTCGTCCCGATAGATGCTCTTCCTTCGCGGTATGTCTTAAAATTTCTTAAAGCTTCGCAATTGCTTAATTGTAAAACTTGTTCAGAGCTTGCTATCCTAAAAGCTGTAATAACTAAACAGCTGTTGATTAAAAAAAGAAATGTTTGAGCGTATTCGCGTGAATTAATATCAAACACTAATCTCAAGAAAGGATTTTCAGATCTGATTGGAAGAATTAGCGGCCTCCCAGTTACTCCTGTGCAATTGATTCAGCAAGAATGCCACCCAAGATGACCATCCACAAGCACACTCCCTTAATATTGCACTTAAAAGAGAAGATAAAAACAGTTCCACAGTCGGACGCTTGCGCAAAGAGAAAGAAAAAACAAAACTACTGGAATGATCTCTTCTTCTTCTTTTTTTCCACCCACTGTTATTCGCGTCGTCGCTTCATCCCTGTCCACTAAAAAGCAACACGCGTTCCCGGTATCGCGCGAGACGACGTAAAACGAATGAAAAAAGAAAAAGCAAATACGAGAAGACACGGTACAGAAACAACGTTAAAATCCCTTAAGTGTGTAATTTACAATGTAGAAAAGAAGGAAAGAGACTGGCGAACGGACGAAGAGACGTTTTATTTCGTCTCCCACTTCCGTGGTGAAACGAGAAAACGAACGCTACGAAGAAACTAACTATCGCGACGATGGCTAAAACGAGATACCAGGACATCTGTCCACCAGAATTCGAGGTACTTACATAGGGTATACAAAATGAGTTCCGTTATCTCTTCTGTGTTTCTCTTTTGAGCAAGACACGCGCGAGCATCCGTCGTTTTTCCTTGTCGGCCACGGTCGCCAACAGACAGCTCGGTGAATTGTTAATAAATTAATACACGGTTTTGGAGGACATCGGAAATAATCACAGTTGAAAGCACTGACAGGATCTACGCGCGGCTCTCGAGGTCATTGTCCTTCGTTCTCAAGAAACATTACGAACAGATTTTATGCATTTATAGCAAATAGCCCTGAAGAACGTGGCAGGGCTAAATTTCGTTTTTGAGAAGGAAAGGTTTTGTGCAGGAGTCGCACTAAAAATAGAAAAATAGTATAAGAATTATTGAAAAAGTTCGAACAATGACTCCGAGCACTGCACCGTCGTCCCGCGTGAGATTCTTTATGTAAGTCGGAAGTATTCAGGCCAGCAATATGGCGGCGTGACGCAACGAAAGATCAAACTACCTCAATCCCCGCGACACATCTTCTTCCCCCGATAATGATTCATTGTTTAACGCTAGCCTTACGATATACGGAGTAATGCAAAATTACGTCGCTACGTTCGTAACCATCTTGACGACTTCAGAAACCGCGCGCGCGATACCCTGACACCTTAGCTTCCGGTTCATGGACCACGGAGCACTTCCGGTTGCGAGGTCGCGTTTCATGATCATCCAATGAGAACTATACCGCAATTTGTACGAGTGACACGGTGTATCATGAGCGATTGAAAGATTCCGGGATTCGACCAGCGAACATTCTCACGATGTCAGTGATCTATGGATCCAATCCCGAGGAACGTTCGCAGGTAGAACCGCGACGAATGATAGATGATACCGCAATTAATCGATAGGAGGTCGCACCGTAATTCGTGGATTAATTAATAATACATTTAAATTACTAGATCGTTACCGCTTAGACGTGTACGCCTTTTTTCTCTTTTTAAATACGCAATGGTACATAAATATTACTATCGAGTCGACCGGCGAACGAACACCTACCAACTAACATATACTAACAGTAAAACACTGTTAAGGGGCTCGTCACTAATTAAAAAACGTCAAAAAACCTATCGAATCGAATATTCGTGCGCTGTACAGTGAAAATTATTTGTACAAAAATTGTAATTTCACGTTCGTTCGTCGGTCGATTCGTAACATACGGTAAGACTTGCCTCGGTATAGTGACATATAATACAATTCCCCTCCCCCCCGTTTTTTGTTGTTGGTAAATTTACGAGAAGGAGATGTTAACTCCCTTTCGTTATCATACTTCGTTATCAATTCTCGACAGAAATAAAAAGAGTTTCATCTACAAGCGTTGCGTTTCTCTTGGCATTTTGTATAAATATATTCTCAAGTATATGTGCCTGTTCTTGTACGCTTCGTAATCTGTGCGATTCATCTTTTCTCGAACGAGACCATGTGTTGTAGATCACGAGACCCTCGATCGTGATCCACAGCCTCTCTCTCTCTCGATCCGAAATCACTCGACGTGATAATCGAATCGCTAATCTTCTTGTGCGTATCTCAGGACGGGTTTCGCGTCGTTTAAAATTAGTCGTACTTAATCGAACGGGGAGAATTTCTGTACAGCAAAAGAACGGATTCTGTCGGGAAACGAACGTATCACCAAAATGCAGAATTCCCTAGGCTAACCGTTGAAAAATTAGGCAGACGATCACTTCAAGAGTACTCCAGACAATTAAAGGATACGTTGTTGAATGACCAGAGCGATTATTCATATAATTCTCTAGTCTCTATACAGGACAGCGCCTCTACTTTAGAGGACACCTTGTATATAAAGATATATATATATATACCGATTAAATATCTCGTGCTTACTGAAAGGCTGTTTCGAATAGGCGAATCCTTTAATTGTCTCGAGCGACTCCGGTTTGTCCCAAGCTCAGCTTGGAATGTATTACAAATATTTTCGCATTAATGCACATTGTTTCCAATGTATAATTCCCACGGTGATGTAATCTTTATGAGCGCACTATTCTTTAATGCCATCGTGTGCACTGATTGCGCTAAGTACATACGCGGAAATACATGTGGCAAATGTTTAATATGCAGAGAGATTGTTGGACCTTCCCAGTCTGAAGCTAGCTCACTGCATTTTCAGTTCAATTAGGCTACGCTTATTCTCCTGGACTTCTCTACTCCCTACATTTTCATTCGTAACATTCTTCGTCAATAGACAGTGGATTTTTTGCATGTATGACAGAAATGGCCACGTGGAATTAAAAACAGTGGACATGTTTAAAATGTTCAAGGACATCAATGTGTTAAAAGGCTCCTGAACATTATTTACTTTAAAGATCCGTAGTCTATTAATCGATTTTTGTCATCGAGTGCCAATTGTAGGAGTTCGCTTTGCTATATCTTTTGACATTATTCATTCAAAGATATTATACAAAGATGTCATCGTCGGTTGTATTTTTCATATCGGAAGGATCTCAGTTGCTTGGAGAATCTTCGACTAGTTAGGAACTTTGTCAGACAACATTAACTTCAGAACTATCGATATAAAGTAGAGCATTGTATAACGAAGCATGATCTATAGGCCATGATCCAACCTTCCGTTGCTCGGTCACAAGTATTCTTCGCGAATGTACTTAGATACACGAACACACATCGAGCAAACTATGCAAAAGCAGCATACTAGAAACGATAGGCGATCTGAGATATGTCTCTCGTATCAAAACGAACGGTTCGGAGGCTAACAGACCAGTGTAACAACCTCTAAACTGAAGATCCATGTGTCCATGTATTCAACGCACTGTGCACACGCGCACTGCACATGATCTATCTCCGTGACAAATTATGTTTCGATGCTACATGTATAGTTGCAGATTGCGCAACAGCAGAAATGGCACGAGTAGAAAAACTGATCCTTTCGAAAAAGGACAATTTAATCAGTTTCATTAAAAACGAAAGGCGTGACAATTCGTATGTGTTAGATTCTGTTCAAGATCTTCATCGCGAGTCTGACTCGTTAAAATACGGCAAGTGGTTAAAAGAAAAGATTAGAAACCTCGTGCTATCTCTGATGTGATCGAGTAACCTGCAAGACTGACCGATTCTTGTGAACCCACGAATCCTTGTCTGCCTCGAGAAACCTGAGAAAAATGTGTTTAACTGTGTCGATGATGTTGACGCTCGTATTTCTCCATGGACGAGCGCGAACACGCGACGTATCCGCGTTGGAAGCTGACACCATGGGGCTGTTTTCTTGTTCAGAGCAGCTTGGGGCAGCATCTCAGCGCCCGTCGACGTCGTCCACAGCGACGTCGTCGCAACGACGACGGCGTCGGTTGATTCAGACTACTCGCGTTCATCTTGGATCAGCTGGCTGGCAACTCCGAGTTCTGGCTCTGGGACAGCTCCAGCAAATGGCACTCTGAAAGAGGGATCTGTCTTGTGCGGGCGCTCTGCTTTTTCTGGAAACCAGAAACCAAGCGATCTTAACACCAACCGATTATGAACACTAGTTCGGGCTTGTCTGTGCTTGTGTCTGGCTCACAGTGACGGACAATCGTGTCTTCTTAGTTTTATGTTTGTCCCATTCATTTTATTTTTGATCAATAACATTTATCCCATTTTAGATCGAATTTTGTACAAAGAAACGTATATACTGTTTGTGTATTGTTCGTCAATGCAGACCAGGCTCAAAGCACGTGCACTGATCTAGTTTGGTATGTGTATGCTAGTCGCTAGAGCCTGGTTAACATTGACAGATAGTAATGTCTCCTCAGTTTTGTGTTTGTCCCCTTCATTTTATCATGAATGCGTTAAGCAATTTCAGATTAATCTTATTGATATGTTGTTACAAACAGAGAGATGTCTATCCTGTCTGTATATACCCCGTCAATGCGGACCAGGCTAACTAGTTTGGTTTGCGTATGCTCGTGTCTGGTCAACACTGACAGACACTATTTCTGATTAATTATATTTATGGCGCCGAAACAGTTATGATTATTGCACCGAACTAGTTTGACCAGTCCCCCGGAGTAAATAGAGATTCACCTGTCTTCTGAACGGGAAGCAGCCTCTGTTCTCATTGTTAGGCGGTGGATGATTAATCAGTAGGTCGGGAGTTGGTGTGTTGTTAGGGCCTAGCACGTTTAGCTCCTTAAAACACTCAGTCTCTATCATCTGAAACGGGAAAAGAGATTTTACGGTTGGCGTGTCTCCTTCTGACGGAAGACAGTGCACCTTTTTATTAAAGGCCAGTCAATCTTCCCAGCGATAAGCCGGAGCGAAAGCTGATCGGAGGAAGGAGAGGGCATATAGGGTTCGCTTTGAAAGCTCGAACGGGGATTCGGTTAAATAAAAGCGGCGATAGAGAGGCCCACTTGCCGGCTCTGACGCAAAAGAACACTTTGGTCGGACCATATTTTCCGGATGTAAGTGGACCGAGCCGTTTTGGCGCGAGCGATAAATGCTGGCTGACGTACTCTTTCGAAGCCTTTAAATACATATAGACTGGAGATTAGGGTGGTCCTTCATACCAGTCACACATCTTTCTTCAGATTTTTTAACAGCACAAAAAAAAACGAAAGGCGTAAAACAAGGACCACCCTATTCTAAGGACCATCGTAATCGTTCAACGGCTTACCTCGTATTGCCAGGGGATCGACACACTGCCGGTATTAAATTTACTGTAGAAGGTGTCGTCCGTCGCGTCCAAATTGACGCCTTTCACCGTCGAGAACTGTTCGATGTCCAGGACGTCCTTAGCGTACACCGCGTGCGGCTGCAAGCAAAATTGAACCGCCATTATGGTCTCTGTTGCAAGCAGATCCACGAACCGTAACCCAGATCCCGCTCTAGCATTTAGAATCGAGTCAACTGTCTCTAACGTTTGCGAGCCTAATGAGCACGACCACATAGGCTATTTAGCTACCCTAGATCAACTAGTTATGTATCAATAGACTATGGATCTTTAAGCTGTCTCTCGATGATCATTGCTGATCCAATATTACACTATTACATGACTGTATAAACTCGTACCTGATTTTCATAGACGTCATCAACTTTTCTAATTGAAAAGAAAAGTATTCTTTAAAGTTTAACCATTGAGTTTTATTTTCAAATCGGCCACGAACTTATGCAATCTTCCAATATATGTACAGGGTGTCGACTAGAGCTGTGACTTATGAGATACCCGGATAAACAAAAATTACTCGGGTACCCGGGTATCTCATGAATACAGTGCAGATCTTCAAAATAAAAATCGTAATAGGAAAAAGCAGACGATATAAATTTTAATAAATTTAAATTAATATATCAACGTTCTTTTAATTTCATTATTGTTTTAAATTGCACAAAATCATTTATGACTTATGTCTTATGAGATACCCGGGTACCCGGATACTATGCTATCTCATGAGATACCCGGGTAGTTTTGCTCTACCCGGGTATTTCATGGGTACTCGGCTACCCGGGTAAAAGTCCGAGCTCTAGTGTCGACGACGTAACAATTATGAACGTCCTGAACCACAATCAAATGGACTAGAATACTTGGCAAATAATGTTCGCCACAGTGTACCGAGGAAGTTTTCCGAAATAGGGACACAGGGTGACGCAAGGGCACAATAGAATCGATTTGAACGACACCTACTCACATCCGGCACAAACGGCGGTTCCCACATACCGGCCTCGACCCTCTTCCAGTTCAAGCACTGAAAGAAGCTGTGAAGCTTGACTTCCTTGGCGCCGTGTCTGCCGCACTTGCACCCCAGCCGGTTCTTCGGGCTCTTCTTCAGCAGCTGTTGGCAGAGGCTCTTCGCCTCCTCGGTGAACTTCGGCGAGTACCTTTCCTGATCCTCCTTCACTCTCCGATCGACCTCCTCCCTCTTGACTTTCTCCTTCCTGGCGCGGAACGGTGCCTGGCCTTCAATCATCTCGTACAAAAGACAACCGAAGCTGAACCAATCTGGCGAAAACGTGTACTTCTCATTGTCGATCACTTCCGGCGCCATGTAGCCTACCGTGCCCACGCGACCCCTCACCATGTCTCCCTCGGTGATCTCGACGGCGAGCCCGAGGTCCGAGATCCTCACGTGACCATGATCGTCCAGCAGTATGTTCTCCGGCTTGCAGTCTCTGTAGACGATCCCCTGAAGATGCAAGTGTTCCAAACCGCAAACTACTTCCGCTGCGTAAAACCTCGCCCGGTTTATGTCGAAGCCAGGCTCCCCGCCCATGTTGTAGATGTGGAATTTCAAGTCGCCGCCGTTCATGATCGTCAACACCAGACACAACGCGTCCTTCGTCTCATATGCGTATGCCAACGAGACTACGAACTTCGAGTTGATCTTCTGCAGGATGTTCTTCTCGATCAGTACCATCGCTTCACCTTTCCTCTTCTTGATACGCTTCTTCTCCAACTTCTTGCACGCGTACATTTTACCTGTTGCTCGCACCTGACACGCACACACCTCGCCGAAACCACCCTTGCCCAGCACCCTGTACATCCGGAACGTCTTGTACGTCACCGGCTGAGCCTCCAGCCATTTCCATTGAAGATACCTGGAAAGAATATCAACGCATTCTGTTGGTTTCAAGTTTTATCAATGGACAACGGATCTTTAGACAGAATAAACAGTTTCTAACTGATTTTCACCCAACTGGGGTAACATTGAAATTTTTTTTTTTTACTTAATGTGGTTAGTTCTTCTAATGTTTTCATAAAATACGGTGTATGTTTGTTGTTATGCATTCCGAAGAAAATTGATCAGTGTACAGATCTTGCACTCCCAATTTACCGTTTTGCAAATCAATTTAAACTTTTTACAAAGTATTTATTTTTAATCGGTGAATCTGGAGGGCTGAACCTTTAAAAGAATAATTTAACATTGAGTAGAATTCACGCACTGTTTGCAACGTATCTCAAGGACTTGATAAAATTTTTTTTTCTATTTTTTCGATCAAAAATAGCGTCGCTACTGCTAACGGAAGCTAATACACTTTTTGAAAGTGCAGTGTACATTGCAAACAAGAGAAAAGGACATTACAGGAAAACAACAACGTCTGTTTACAGGACATTCAAGGTTACGTGAAGATTATAGTGTTAACAAGTACACCGCGCATCTACATACAACTTGGAAAATATGTATAATAATATCTACAGGCTCCAATTAGAAATTGACTGGCCTACGAACATTGCAAACAAGAGAAAAGGACATTACAGGAAAACAAACAACGTTTATATAAAGGACATTCAAGGTCATGGTTTGAATGAGTACACTGGACATCTTCATACAAGTTGGTAAACAGAAAATATCTACAGCCTTGAATTAGAGATGTTGCAAACGAAAAAGTACATCACAGACAAACAACAGTCGTCAGCTCAAAGGAGTGTTGACGAGAGAAAAATGGCTTTTGAGCAATGTCGTCGGAGTACCGAATACGCTGGATCGGCAAAGTGCACGGTATAATACAGTAAAATTTCGAGTCCTAAGCTTTCGAGAGGTATCAGCCACGGTGATAAGGAATGAATGATGTCTATAATGACCAGGATGGTACGGGGGAAGGCAATCAGGTCTCGGGGATTACCTATAGAAATAGAAGCTAGTTTGGAAAGCTGAAAAAGGCTCTCCTGCCAGGAAGTTCTTCACGGTCTGTGCGATCTCGACAAAGAGCTCCTTCCCACCGGTGCTGAGTCTTTCCTCGCACTGAGCTATCAACGAGTTGTTCAGGATGTCGACGACCTCCGAGCCCTCTCTCTTCAGGTACTGCTCAAACAGGTCCTTCGCCAGCTCGGTGCGATTCTCGTCCATCTCGATCTCGTACTTCTCGATCGCATCCAGAAAGAGATTGTACCGATGGTAGGCCGGCTTCTTGTCCTGGCAGTATTGCCTGAACAACAGGCGGCCGATCGGTTGCTGGTCCACCACATAGCTGTACCTGATGTCTACGGAGAAAAACAATTGCTCTCGTCAATCGCTAACACCATCGCAACAAATATAAATCGTTCTCCGCGACTACATCCATTTTGATACACTTAAGAGGGTATCCTAGTACCACAAAATATTATATACACATTCATATAATATTAAAAAGAGATTCAATCTCTTCTCTTAATATTTAAATATACATACAATATTTATTTTATATTAAGTAACAAATATTTCTTTTCAAATATGCAGGAAATATCTATTTCATAATACGAGAAAAATATTTTTTTCTAAATACAAAATGAATCTTTATTTAATATTAGAAATGGAATATTTTTTCCTAATGTACAGATAATATTTATTTCATATTATAAAAAAAATATTTTTTTCTTATTATAAAATAAATCTCTATGTAATATCAGAAATTATATAAAATTATATAATATAATATACAAATTTCTTAATTGTAATAAGGTCTTTGGAAGATAAAATGGAATATTCCCTCGAGCAGTGCACAGAAAGTAATAGATATTCATAGTTTCTAACTTTGGTTATAACTTTTTCTTACATTTGAAAATTTTATTGAATGTTATTTAAATATCGAATTTATATTTTTCAAATATTGGATTCACATTTACTTTATATTTTTTAAATATCTAGTTTATATTCTCTGAATATTTAGCTTATATTTTTTAAACATTCAATTTATATTTCTTGTACATGTATACAATATTCAGATCCAATATTTTCACATATGAAAAAATGTGGCTTAAAAAATATTGTTGTGCTACTAGGGTAGACTCGCTTCTAGAACTGCTAGGGTGCTGAGTGCGCCTTCTCATTTCTCGATAATGCAAAGATGCTTAAAGATATTTAATTAAACATAACAAAATTAAAACATGTACACGTATACAGTGACTCTTATTAATATTCGGACACACTCAAACAGGACGATAACCTTTTTAATTTCGGACCATACAACTTGGATTCATTCTAGAAGCTAGAACAATTAGTTTCCTGCATGACGCGAAGAAAAATCTTGAAAAAATCGCAACCGGTCGAAATTGCAGAGAAAATATTAGAAGTTGATGTTTACAATTTTTTAATGTGAGTCTCTATCGAAATAATGTAGTCAATGTAGTCAACATTGCCTTCCGGTATTTCTCAGTGTTTGTTCAATATGTTTTTTTTTCTTCTCTTTTTGTTACGCAGCATGTAAGTACATTAATTTTGTTGATTCTGTTTATTGACCTGGCTGTGTTCTTAATTTTATTTGTCATATTATAATTCCTTTGCATTTTTTTTAGACGCAATATATGTTCTTTATGAAAATGATCCACATAGGGATCGAAACGCCAAGATACATGTTTAAGTAATTGCACATTTGCTGTTTGTGTTAAATTGATAGAACCTTGCACCGAAATCATAACTTCATATCTGTATCGAAAGTTTAGAAAACAGATTTTGTAGATCTGTATCGATTATACATATTCGGAAAATTTCACCGAAATCGGTTGATGCCGAAAAAAACGACAGGTATTGAAAGGTGCAAGAATTCTTAGATTTATTGCAGTTGAAGGCAGGAAATCGTAACTTTAAAAAAATTGAATGACTGATTGATTATTGTCAGAGTTCCTTCTATATAGTTTGATATTAATGCAATAAGAACTTGTGCATTCTTTGAGATTTTCTGGTTCAGCTATTCTGCTGTAAACATTTCCAATGAAGAATATGTATATCTACTTTCTGACGTGACATTTCTCCATCTAGAATGGCCATTCGGTACATTGCGCTGCGGGGGAATAGCCAGATATCGTTGGAATTCGAGGAATTAATTTCAATCTCGGATCAGCGAGCAGCGAAATTTCAAAGCAGATTCTCAATAATCGTTGGAATCACGGACGTAGTTCCTTCGCGGCTCGGTTCTCGGCTTCACGAGAATATTCCACGGCGCGGCGATTCAATTAATCCGCCATCTCCAAATCCCACGGTTCCCACCGCGCCACCGCGATGTTTCACAACAGAGTAGCTATGGGAATCGCGAAGACATTAACGCGACGCGTAATTACAGGGGTGAATGAATTCCGGAGGAGCGGTGTAATTGCGATTTTACTCCGACGACCCATAGTTAGGACAAAGCGATGAATTTTCCGTCAAAATCGAAGGACTTTCGATAGAAATCTTGCGGTTCATTTTTCTAACAATTCTACGGTACAGTGATTGCGGCATATAATTTTTAAATTCCCAGTTTCATGCATGATAATAGAACCATTTATTTGCAAATTTTATTATAATAATCACGTATAATAACATCCTTTCACTGTTTGAGTACTGTGCCTCGTGGAAATGGGAATTGTTCAGACTAAAACTGAATTTGTTTAAATTTTCGTGAGAAGTTCAAATAAAAGAATAGCGAGAAACACCTTTTATTAGCAACTAGCTAACCCGACAGACGTTGTCCTGTCCAAATTTCAATAAATTTGTTTGTGATCATTTTGTGAATTTGTGAAAAGCTATTGGTAATTTAAAGTTATAATTAATTTCAAAGTAAAAATGAGAAAAAAACGTATTTCTGAGTGATCGTTGTATTTATTAATGTCAAGCTGCTCTACTTGTACCGTCTCAAATATTATGATTTTTGCAGTTTTTTGAATTTTCCGACTTTCCTTCGTAATTGTCTTAAATTTTTTCAAAACCATAACGAACAAAATAAAAAACAGAATTAAGCATATTCGTCGTTCGAATCGTGAGTTATCGTCTTGAATTTACAGAAAAATCACAAAGAAAAAAGCACCATCATTTTTTCCCGAATTATGTCTCCGGACAACTATACCAATTTTTATTTTACTCTAAAAACTTGATTTGGACTACAACGAATATTAAAAAAAAAATTAGCCAAATCGGTCTAGCCGTTCTCACGTGATGCCGTGACCAACGAACAGCATTTCATTTTTATTATATAGATATAGATTCAGTAACATTTCGCCTAAAATGAACTTTCCCATTGCTTCCTAAATGTTTATTGACCTCGGAAGGTAAGAAATTAGTACAATTTAATAAATATTATAGTTGTGATAAATATTGGAAGTTGGCCATTCAAGGATGAGTATTTTTACGAGAAAAATTGCTTCTCTTTTATGCGATGTCTTGGTGATCCTATTAAATATTTTCTCTTGCTTTCTTTTTATATTAAAGAGCAGACTTTTGCGATAAAAACCCACACGTATGTAACAATTAATGTAAATCCTCTGTTTAAAAGATAACGAACAACGCAGTAAGACGTACACTTTCAGCGCCATGTCTCTTGGTAGTGGGAATTGTTGAGAATGTGTTTTTTAAATTAATCTCCAAAGTGCAAATAAAAACATTGCGAGGAGCTACATTTACAATTTCATCAAGATAGCAAGAGGATAGAATTTCGTCACGGGTAATTACGTTTCATCTTATTTTTCACTCTCGACACGGTGGCACTTGGTAATTTCTTCGCTCTCCTAAAACCATAAGCGGCTTGGAAAGAAGTAAGTCTAAAGCTGTCTGTCGCAGGCTCCTGTCATTAACCGAACGACATGAAGGGTAAAATTCGGCTTAAATTTTTTGGAGAGCTGCACAAACATTATGGTTCTCGTATATTAAAAATCGTGTCTTCGAAGCTGTTACTTCAAATAGTATGGCTATTATAAACCATGCCCACCTTTATAGGATATTTAACTCAACTTTCAAGGAATTTCGTGCGAACAACTAGGTCGTACCATCGATTAGACCACCGTCCTGTGGCGGCTCGAATCAAGCGGAGACCCCAAACGGTACAAATTTTGGGGCCCTCAAACTCAAATTGGATATAGAAGTTGAAAGAAAACTCTGCTAAACTTATTAACAAATAGGAAAAATAATGAAACATTTCATAGCGTTACATATTAAATAAATTTCTTTGAAATTCAGGGCCCTCAAGCTCAAGTTAGAAATAGAAGTTGCAAGAAAACTCTGCTAAATTTATTAACAAACAGGAAAAATAATGAAAAATTTCATACCGTCACACATTAAATAAATTTCTATGAAATTCAGGCCCTATCCCGGGGCCCCACGCGGTCGCTTAGTCTGCTTACCATTTAATCCGCCACTGGATGGATCGCGTAGTCGCGTCGCGATGGTAAAATAATCGTTGATATATGTGTATGTCCCGACTAATTTCCATGTGAATGCGGCGGCGGTTTCCGCTGCGAGCGTTGCCGAGGTTCCGATCGTAAATACGGTTGCGGTTCCGATTGTAAATGCGGTTACAATTTGGATTGTGCGCGAGGATCAGTATTCAGTTGCGAGTGCGGTTCGTGTTTCAGTTGTAAACACAATTGTGGCGTGATTATGAGCCTGACTGAGGTTCCTCGGTCATAAACAATACCCTGTCACCTCGTACAACCGAAAAAAGATGAAGCTACAGCTTGATGAAAGACGACAACACTAGAGTGGACCAGCACACTTCTATTTTTCCAGCTTTAATAAAAATTTAAACAACAGCTTGCACATCGTGGATCAAACTAAAAACAAGTTCATCTCAATTGGACATATTGTTCCCGGGATAAAAATTCACACGTTAAAATGATTTTGTGTGTAGGTATAATTGAAAACAATAACAATTTCTATTTCACTCAAGTTTGTCGCGAATCAGGTAGAAAATGTTCATTTTGCATAAAGATCCGCTAGACAGGGGATTTTATGTATTTAAAATAAAAATGAGTAGGTGTAATTTGAAACAATAAAACTTTTCAATTAAATTTTCAGCCTAACGAACATGTTAAGAAAGAAAATAAATCTCTATTCCATTCTAGTTTGCTGCAATTCAAGTATCAAATTTTTATTTTGCATTTAATTATTTTTTAATTTTAATATATATATATATATATAATATATAATAATAATATATAATATATATATAATAATATAATATAATATAAATATTTTACCGGTTAAATGACCGGTTTTATCTTTCATTTAATAATTATTGAAATTACAAAGTTCCATACACGGGAATTGATTCGACGAATTTATATAAAAATTGCACGAGATCGAAATAAACAGATCCTTGTCATTTCTATAAGCTAAAACATTTTCATTTACTTTGTGTTAGTATTCAATAATAAAGAGTCAATTGAGCGGCGAAATAACAAACGATATAACATCCAACAGGTAATGGAACAAGGCCTGATAATATTCCTCTGAAGTTTAGCTCGTGTCGGGCGGGCTGTTTGGAGACCGAGTCGTTGACGGGCGGTGGTGCGTCGATCCGTGAAGCGAATTCGATCGAGGGGACTCTCGAAAGGCGAGAGATAGTTCCACCGCCGCCGGGGGCAGAACAACGATCAGGCATTAAGGTTTAATTAACTGAGACAACAAAGTAAAATAGCTTCTTATCCGGGACAGTAGATATCCGCTCCTTCCTTGTCCCCATCCACAAGCGAGCCTGTCTTCGTGAGATTCGCGGCGACGTGATTCAATAATCCGAGGCGAGGTCAACGATGGGGTCGCGCGTTGATTAACCGCGAAATTCGCTGAATGGGGACGGAGTCAGAGAGTGAGCGAGAGAGAGATCGACAAGTAAAGAAACGAGTTTCATCCCGAGATACCGTGCCCCAGTTTCGGAAACGAGTCGAGTGACGGCTCGGAAAAATCGCGGACATCGCTCCTTTTTCGCGTTCAACGCCGCGACGATTCGTCGAACGACTTTCGATGCGAGCTCGTACATTTTTACGACCGGTAGCCGCGCACAGTGGTCCGGATCGAGAGATTCAACGACGTTTTGACTAAATGAGCTTTCTCCTATCAATAGTATGTGGATCTTTATGCGTTTATAGCAAGATCGAGTGGATGAAATTGAAAATTGATACAAAAAAGTTATGTGACGATGATGCACGTGATTAGCCGTTCGATAAAAGTGCGTGCTACGCCTCGGAAGCACCGAATCCGGCACTTTAGGTCGATTCATACACGCCAATCCGGTAACTAGCACTAGTTTTCGGTGTCCGTACATTTCCGAACCCTATTCCCATAATGTTGTAAAAGAGAGCTATCGATAGTTTACCTAAGGAGTTTATTAGAAATAAATATAATAAAATCGTGTCTGTCTGTATGTATGTATGTTTGTAACGACATCACTTGAGAACGGCTCAACGTAGAAAGCTGCGGTTTGGACCGTTAGACGCGGCGTTTCTTCGGCAAGGTTTAGGAGTAAACAGCATTCGAAAAAGTCCGTTGGTTCAAAAGTTGTGACGTAATTACCACTTTTCCCCCTCTTTTCGGCACGTTTCTGCTTATAACTTTTGATCGGATGGACTTTTTTGAATGCGGTTTGCTCAAAAAACCTTCCAGAGACAGACACAGAGATGGAGAGAGAGAGAGAGAGAAAGAGAGTGCGAGAGAGAGAGAGTTGGAGAGAGAGAGACGCGAAAAGCGAAATAGGATTGAACGAAATAGATTATCACAAACCCGTTCAGCACGTACATGCTGTTAAAAAATACTGTGCCACAGCAACGCGTGGCAGGGGAAATTAGAAATAAATTCTACTTTTTAAATTCACCGCGTACACTCAACAGTCCGCGCGCCCTCTTTCTATTTTCTATGACTGACTACTTTTCTATCTGTCTCTCGCTGTATTTAACCACGACACGTGTATCTTCATTTAATAAACTTTGCAATATTGGTTATAAATCTGTGTTTGCTTTAACAAGATTGTTTCTGATCCCGGCTGAATATTCTAAACCAAAATAATCCTAACAGAGTTGTGGAGTACATGAAAATCTTTTTTTGAAATGAAACTTCTATGGTGAGGGGCTACAATTTTTAAGCGTTACGAAAATTCCGATCGTATGAGAAGAATAGTTGGGTACGTAGTGGGGGGACCTGTAGAGAAAATCAAATCAAATAACATAAAATAATTATTGATTATTCCAAGTTAGCCTGGGATCAAGAATACGAGCAAGAAGTTTCACTTATGTCCCGTGTGGACTCCATGCACACGATTTTTTTGTGCCACGCACAGCAAGGAGCCGTCAACCCGCTCGAAAAATAATTCGAACAGTCATTTTCGGTTGCGGACAGTTTCACTTAAATCTGGGTAACTTTATTTTGAGTATGAATCGACCTTTATCCAACGCCTGCCATAATTTGAATCATATTAGAGTATGCAAAATTGTAACGAAGAAATGAACAATTCCTATCAGACAAGTAGAATATGTAAAAATTAGAGCCACGTTTAATGTTGTCTTGCTAATTTATTTTTTAGCATGACAAACCCTCTTATTGGCTGATTGCAAAAATCCGCAGCCTATTTCAAGAGTTTCGGAGGATCCCGTTAAGAAAATAAAAGTTTTACGAGGAATCCGAGGAAAGGAGGAACGACTTCAACCCCTATGGTATTTTTATGGTTGTCGGTCGAGAGCAGCGAGCGTCTTCGAGGTTTGAAAAGTACCGCTTGCACGATCAGAACGAACCGCTCGGATTTATCCGTGGTTCCGAGTCGGATGAACTAATAGTCGTCTCGGCAAATACTACACAACTCGGATCGAATTCACGTTTTCAGTGTTTACACGGCCTCCCAAGAGAATTTGCAGAGAGATTCGCTTGGATTACGTCTGATCATTTGGCGGCTCCTTTGAGGAACGGCAAATGCTTGTTCATTTGACGATACGTCGATCAATTTTCGCGTTATCTTTCCCCAGAAAGTTATGAAAACAGTATTACGCGTCGTGATCTACATTTCACGGTTTAGGCCAATCTGTCGGTAGCTGGAACTACAATAAATCTTGTTCGAACGATAATCTTTCTTCAAAGCCTGTCAAAAAGAATTGCTGTTATTCACTTTTGAAATCAATAGTAAGACTAATAATTGAGAATGATAGGCATTAGACTATTTTACGTAGAAAATTGTAGGAAACCTTAATGGGTTCACGGTGACCCGGTCGTCAATAGGGTAGCAACATTTGATTCTATGGATTTACAGAGCAATCGGAAAGTTTAGTCTGAAAGAATACTGTAGATTTACGGAATGATTAAAAAATAAGGGACGAAATGATTTTGTAGAATTATTATTAGAGTATTATTAGGATAGTAACATTTGATTCTGTGGATTTACAGAGCAATCGGAAAGTTTAGTCTGAAAGAATACTGTAGATTTATGGAATCATTAAAAAATAAGGGACGAAATGATTTTGTAGAATTATTATTTTTGGTGTTTGACATTTTGAACAGCCTGTAGGTCGACAGAGAATCGATCGAACTGGTTCGACCGCAATATTCTCGATATTTTAATCGACGTGTCTGCTCTCGGGATGTAGTCTCTCGCTTTACCCCTCTTATCGGTGTCTACTTATTATCGTTATCACCGGCGGATTAGGATAGAAGGATTAAATAACGTAATGCCTGAATCGTCTCGTTAACGAACACGCTCGCTATTTATCGTAGTAATACAGGTTTGGGACACACGCGTGCGAGGATAGTTTGATTATAGTAGCAACGATGAGTATTAGTGAACGCGGATGGGAACATAATTGTTTCACCCTTTAACGCTTCTGCCTACCAATTAGATTTGTTTCATAAACACGATACTTCGTAAAATTTTGAGGAACGAATTTATTTTGAGGAATAGCGATTTACCTACGCCCATTGTCCCGCCCCTTAACGTTTCGTCCTGCCTACTGATTAGATTTTGTTAATAAACTCAACAAATATCGTGTTCACAATGATCACAATAGTCGATGAAAATTTTGAACGATTTAACGACTGTCTTTTAACTCTGTGAGTGTCTAATTTGACGAACAGCGATTTAGCCACGCTGATTGTCCCACCCAGTATAATAAAAGTAAGAAATTTGATAGCAACTTAATGTAAGATAAATATTATATATTGATTATTTTTTATTTTGTACCATTTATCTTGAATAATAATAACAAATATGTAATCGATCTAAATGTATACATAATAATTTTTATCTATACATCTGATAATATATAAGATTAACTTATATATTTATATAATTATTACGTATATATACATGTAAATAAATATCTAATATCTTCTGCTGACTATGTCTAGCTTTAGAAAATTATATCTGTTTGATGGTATTACGAGAAAATGAGAATTTTCGTAATGGTATAAAATTTTTTAATCACGACTTACCCAATTTATCTTTTAGGCCGATGCACTGGGAGATATGGGGAAACTGAAGTATCTTCCGCCATTTTTTGCTCTTACCCTTGTTGCTGTCACCACCCCCTGGAAACAAATGAAAAGCAATTTAATGATGAATGAAACATCGAGCCCTTGTTTCTCGTAATTAATTTTTCATCGATCGAACAGTTTCGCCCGTAAAGTTCCAACGAGAATGCTGTTAGTCAGTGACGTTGGATTGAGTCTCTCTCGCGTACGTCAATGGATCTGTTCAAGGATCCACGTCCGACGTGATCACGATTTTCTATGTCTGAAACCATTTCTACGTTTCCACCCTTCGTTGGTGTCACACGCATCCCTCTCTCCATCTAACGCGTTTTTTTCTGCGACACGCAATCTATTCCTATGGGGCGATAACACAAAGATTCCTTTCTCTAGCGAACAGAAATTTCCATTTCATACAAATACAATCAACTCGAACAATGTTAGCCGCAGCAGTTGCCCACGCTTCACACAATCGGATCGATAAACAATTCCAGTTCGAGGAAAGACTTGATGTAAAAACTATTTTAATCTCGAATCCACGCAGCAGCTTCCGTTTCATAGAAAAATCAGATCCGTTATTATCATTCCCTTTGTGCAGTTTTCTGAAAAAAATAAATTTTTAACAATACCACGTTTTTAAAAACGGACTAAAAAGTATAAAATAATTTTTCCTAGTGCCATACAGATTCCTAACCTCGTACAGATAGTCCTGAAAATTTGTGATTGTGAATTTTGAATAGCTGTGAAAATACTTGTGAGATTTCAAACAAAAAACGTAGGACGCATGCGATAGATAATTGATGCATTTTGCGCTCCACGTTTTTCGTTTGAAATCTCAAGTATTTTCACAGCTATTCAAAATTCACAATCACAAATTTTCAGGACTATCTGTACAAGGTTAGGAATCTGTATGGCACTAGAACAAATTATTTTATACTTTTTAGTCCGTTTTTAAAAACGTGGTATTTTTAAAAATTTATTTTTATTTAAATATTTTTTTTCTGCTTTTTAGTCTTGTGTTAATACTTGTATCACTTTTTATTAATACTTTATATATTCACTAAGCTTACTGCAAATTTCACTTGGTAAACAGACGCGCGATAATGTACTACACTACCGATGGTTCGCGCGTGGGGGCGAAATGGGTCCGTGGAGTGGGGACGAGACAGAGTGAGCACGTATAGTAAAGTAGAGAGGGTTGTTGAGCGAAGTGGGGATCGCTGAACGCGATGACGTAGTTCGCGCGGGGATGAAAAGGTAAATACTTAATTGTTATTTTCTCCAGAACGGTAAGACTTTTAAAAAATATTTATTTTAATAATGTATTGTCATCCAGTTCTGAGCCATGTATCCAATTTCAAGTTTCTAGCTCATCAGGAAGTTAGTTTAAAACCAATTGCAGAATTTGTCACCGAACAGACAAACAAGAAAGCGAGCTAATAAAAACGTGGTAAAATTGCAATCGTCAACCGTTTTGAAACATTTCAATAATTAACTTACCGTTCTCGAATCGAACAAACAACAAGATTTGTCTATCAAACGAGAAGGGACATCGAGTGAGTGAGAGAGAGGGGAAAAAAAGTTTAAAACGAAACAGACAGTCAATTTTTTGCGAACAAGTACGCGCGAACAGAAACGGTTTCGCGGATAATCAATACGCAGCCGGACGTAGTTGAAAATAGTTTTCAAGTTCGCCTAACCGCAGGTGAAGTGGCACGGTTCCGTATTGCGAACCCGTAATTATTAGTTCCCGCAGTTTCGACGAAGCTGAAGTTTGAAGACCGTACATCGCCGCTTCGGCTGTTAAGGGAGCCACTCTGATACTATTAAAACTGATAAAAACGTATTATCATTTTAATGGCTCGTTAAATACTCGAACTGTTTCGCTTCCAGACGAAGGGCAACATATTTCTCCGACACTGTCAATAATTAAACTTTTAATTACGAACACGAGAGAGTGTGGAGTTTTATGATGTTTCTGTTTATCAGTTTTAACTTGAACGAATGTATAAAAAAATAAATTTCCAGTTTCCAATGGATGTCTCAATAATAATAACTAAACCAAATATTAATGCTTGTCACTAAATGTTATCATTTTTTAAGAGCTGTGGTCTTAAAGTATAAGTTTTGTCTATACTGTTCTAACTAATCATATGTCTATATTGAAATATCTGTGTATCTCTAATAACCACATTCTATTTTGTAATTATTATATTCTGTTTTGTATGTGGTGTACTTCGTTTTTTTTGTAATTATGTTGAAATAAATCTCATATGAGATTTTCTAATTTAAACAAAAAGATAATAATAATACGCTTCTCTAATAACCACATTCTATTTTGTAACTATTATATTCTGTTTTGTATGTGGTATATTTCGTTTTTTTTGTACAGTAAACCTTAGCAAATTGACCCAGGTTGGACGACTTGATTCTTGTCTGGTGTGAACACTACTACATTAACACAACGAATCGAATGTTCAAACATCTTAGTGTTCATTACTTTTTAATGAGATTTTACTGACTTATTCCTGGCATTTTTCTAATTACAACAAGATCAAACACGATATAATTTCAATTTTATTTAGTACGATATAATTTTAATTTTATTCTTGTACGAAGAGATCAATTTCATGTCAAATGTACAGTTATACGGCATATTGTATGTGCAAGTCACACTGTGCTTCTACGGGCTGCAACTCTGTTGATTTGCAAAATTCAAGTCTAATTCTTAGAGAACATATTTTCGAGATGTTTAGTTGTTTATTTAAACATATGCTATAGCATATGTTGAAGGTATAAATTATAAATTATGCTTCACATGTAGAGTAAATATGGGCCAAATTATATCGTGTTTGGTCTTGTTTTAATCAGAATAATGTCAGAAACAAGCCAATAAAATTCCCAGAAAAAAATAATGCAAAATAAACCATTTAGACTTGGCATTACATTGTGAGAACACGTGGGCCTTTAAACTGTATCGGCGACGACGACACTCTGCGGCCCCACGCTGCGCGTAGCCGTCGCCGAAACAGTTGTTCTATTGTAGTCTTGCTCAGCGCGATTAAATCAAAATTACAAATTATCACCGCGATTCTTGTCCGCTCCAGGAACAGTCCCTTGGATAAAAATCAAGGGATTACTGTAATTATGTTGAAATAAATCTCATATGAGATTTTCCAATAAAAAAAAGGGTTGAAAGATGAACGTGTTAAAGAACGATATTCGAATTCCCTCGTGCCTGCAGATTGAAATCTCACCTACGATCCGCAGATAAAAGCTCCATTCGAACAAATCGCAATTCCGCGCGATGCAGATGGTCAGAGAACCCTATTTCATCGGGGCTAGCAGCATCGACAAAAGAATCTCATCTTCGATTTATTCCGTCGTCGGTAGGTGTTGCCACCCTGTTCGCGGCGCGAATTACGGCGCAGCCTGCGTGAAACTCGATTGTATAAGTGGGTTAACGTCGTCTTTCGTTCGTCGCGATTCAAGCGCACATGCTCCAATCGGCTTTCAGCTTCCGAAGGATGCTTCTCTCCCCGTGAACAACCGCGTCGACACGAATCCGGGGCCTGTGCGGGGGTGCAACGAAATTTTACAGACGTTAAACAAAGCCTTACTTCCTCCTCCGAGAACTTATTCTGCCTTCGAGCGCCGAGAACCCGTAAACTTTATTACTATCTCCTTTTATTTTTTACTGTTCCCCCATTTTGCGTTTTACAATTCTCCCTCTTCTTCTCGTTCCGCTGCAAATGAATCGCAGACGTTTACTTTGTTCAGATGTTTTTCACGCTTCTCTGGCGAAGGTTCTTGTAAAGTGTTTCTCTCTTGTTAGGCGTTTGCAAAACTTGCAGTTCTTGTAGATGGTTCATGAATAATTGCTACTGTCGATTTTGTGCATTTATTGTACAAATAATTACGTCGAGCACCGATAAAGATATTCGAAGAGTTCAAGTTCGTTTTACGTTATCTTAAATTAATATTCAAAGATATTAAGATGTTACTTATAGGTTTATTCAAAGATAAGTTACCTTGAAAATATTATTTGAAGGCTGAGCTATTTATGTTTGGCTCGGACCACTTCCATAATCAACATTAAAAGTGGCACTGAATTCATTCAGTTTAAAATTATCGGCCGAAATAAGGGTAAATAAAACCTTTTCTGGAACCATAGTTTAAAAGCAGATTTTCGAGTTTCTTGGTACAGCAGAATCACGAAAAATTCTGTTAACAAGCTTCCGCTGGATGAAACGTTAACACGTAATATTTCAGCACGTTCTCGGAATCGACGAGATGAAATTTCCGAGGCGGGGATTCCTATTTTACTTTTTAATTGGCGAGGTCCTCTCGTCCGGGATCTACGCGAAACTAGATTCTGCAAGTGGGTTAACATCCTCTTTCGTTCGCGGCGATTCGAGCGCACACACTCCAATCGGCTTTCAACTTTCGAAGGATGCTCCCTCTCGTCATCGCGAAGAGGGAGAGAGAAAGAGAGATGCGAGGGTGTAGGGGATGCGGAAGGGTAGTGAAAGAGGGGGACGAAATTTCCTCGAAACGCGTCCGTCATCGATCGCCGCCGAGTAAAAAGGGCAAGGAGCCGAGAAAGTGGAGAATGTCGCCACGGTTTTCGCGGATCCGTGAGCAACTGATTACATTTCCGCGACCGTGTGCACTCGCTCGTTCGATCTACCGCCGGAAGCCCGAAGGGTCCGCTCCCTTCCCCACGTTTCACCGAGGGATCGACCGAAGGGTTTCCCCAAATTCTCCACTTAGATAAGACGCGGACATGATTCAGAAGCCACGTCAGAAAATTAGCGATACTCTCTGCTCGTTATTCCGAAGGAAATCGCTTCCTAAAAGCTTTTTAAACCCCTAAATAAAACTGCACATTTCAACATGTACCTTTAGAAATTTTTCTAATACTAACTAATACGTAAAAATTCTGTTTTCTTTTTACTGCGATATTAACGCAGCTCGAAACTTCATTGTACTCTTTCCTCGCAACGAAATATAACCTTAAAAAATGGCTTTCTTAAAAAATTGTTCAAGGCATTCTTTTTCAACCCCTAAATAAAACTGCACGTTTGTTATATATATAAAAACGAAGTCCGCACTGACTCACTCATCTATCAACGCCCAGGTTAAACCCTTGGCCCTAGAAAGCTGAAATTTTGCACAGAGGTTTCCTTTATGATCTATACAAGAGACAAGAAAGGATATTTCGAAATTCAAACTCTAAGGGGGTGAAAAGGGGTTGCAACTTTTGTATGAGGAATATTTTATTTGTGGTCAGATTTGCTTAAAACTCGGTCTTAATGCTTTTTGATATAATTAATCAAACTATATCGGCATTTTAAAAAATTCATCCCCTGAGGGAGTGAAAAGGGGTTGCAACATTTGTATGAGGAATATTTTATTTGTGGTCAGATTTGCTTGAAACTTGGTCTTAATGCTTTTTGATATAATTAATCAAGCACCTATTTCGGCATTTTAAAAAATTCATCCCCTAACGGGGTGAAAAGGGGTTACAAAGTTTGTATGAGGAATATATTGTTCGTGGGCAGATTTAAATTATACTTGGTCTTAATGCTCATTGATACAATCTGAATTGGGGTGAATGGGGGGTTAAAAAGTTTTATGGAGAAACAATATCAATTTTCTAGGGCATTAAACAGTTTCCTGTACGAGCGAAGCCGCGGGGGGAAAGCTAGTACTAACTAATACGTAAAAAATTCTGTTTTCTTTTTACTGCGATATCAATACAGCTCGTAACTCCATTGTACTCTTTTCTCGCAACGAAATATAATCTTAAAAAATGGCATAGTTATTCGATGTTCTTTAAAAATTGAACGATCTGACGTGGAGAAAATGTTCTTCAATCTCAAACTAGAAGATTGAAAGGTTTCTTCATAAATTCCGAACGATTCCTCAAGCATGTATAAACGTACAGACAAAGTCACAGTTCGAAACGTTGTTCAGTTTTGTGTTTGTTGATTATCGGTCGTAATATAGTTTATAATAAGGAGTCTAGATGATATCGGCGCAAAGGTTCGATCAGTATTACATTAAAGCAATCGTGCTAACGTTTCGATCCCAATATGAATCCTTTTCAAGAAAGAGGAAAAGTACTGAAAATAGATTTAAATACAATATTCAAAATAATGGTAATGAATTACCAACCTACTTTATGAAAAAATTAGAGACAGTGCCTGTACACAAGTTACTGTGGTACAGACTGGAGGTTAATAGAGAAAGAAAACAAAAGTTTCTGAAGAGAGAGAGAGAGAGAGAGAGAGAGAACAAATTATAAACGTTTGAGCCTGTTGAGCACCGCAAAAATAACAGTCCTCGTTCGGGTTCGTCGCGATTTTTACGACAATCCACGACCGAATAAATAACCGCGTTCACGAGAGCATCTTCGCAATCTCGGAAACAGCGGAATAAAAAATCCGGAGGCGGCCATCGTTTCGACGCATCCGACAGTTCCGTCGTTAAATAAAAACCGTCGTGCCATTATTTGAGCGAAACTGGGTCCATAAATCTGCCGAGGGAAGTCATGCGAATTGAGACGCATCAGTGCAACAGCGTAACAGATCGATTCTCTTTTTCTGCCGCGACTTTTTAAGCTTCTTATGCGTGCAGCGTGTCCTTGGAGTATTGAAATGACGTTCGTGGTAATAAAAGAGTTATGAGCTGAATCGAGAAAATCGATCAATCAAGCACGCTCAGTCGTCAATGTTTCTTTCTTGTTGTTAACGGTGTTGAATAAATGGCATTTGTTGTACAGAGAGCGAGAGGGGCGTGGCCGCGAGGTGAATTTTATTTATTAAGCCGCGCGAGGAGAGACTCACGAGCTAGCTGGAGAATTTGAATTTTCCGAGATTTTCCTCGGCGAAAATAGAAACGGTACTCGGGAAAGCCGAGTGTCTAGCACACGACGAAAGTATTCGAGAAAATAATCGCGGCAGGTCTCACACGGAATGCATGGTTCATTCATCTTTAAAGCGTCATAAACGTATTACGGCATCGCAGCCAATGGCGTGGCGCTTCTATCCCGAATACATTTGCAAATTAATGAACGAAGTTAATTCTGCGACCGCTCGGCTCCTCGATGGCCTTTGTCGGACACAAAGCCGTGACTCGACGGCGACGATAATCGAGACACCTCCCTCCAGACAATTACAAAAAAAATTACCAACACATTTTTCGTCCTGCTTGAACAAAGCTAGTGTCTTATCGAAAATATTACCACTAAATTTTATAGATTTTTTCGACTTGCTCTGTACTGTTCCAGCATATTCAAGATGGCCGCGATGCAACACGACGCCCACATTGGCATCTTGTTGTTCTTTTTGAAATATGAAGATCTAAGAAATGTTTCTTGAAGCAATAATGAATAACATCGAATGAGTTCATAGTAATTACATAACGTTATCAAATATCTTCATATTTCAGTTGCTGATTCAAAGTCTCCAGTTATCTTATTTAATAATATCTAAAGAATATTCTTAATATTATATTATTGAAACGCTTCATTGTTGATAATTCTATTTTTTGTTTATATGATATATAAACTTTATATAAAATATCTTGATTATTTAACAATATCTGAAGAATATTCTTAATATTATATTATAGAAACGCTTCAATATTGATAATTCTAAATTGCTGTTCCCGATGCAACAAAGCAACGTATAACAACGGATATATTTTATTAGGTTTCTCAAAGTCGATAACAGTTTGCAATATTATTAAATACGTTGACATCGTATTTACAGAAAATATGAAAACATTTAGTTCCAAATAACCTGGCGATGGAGTTCTGGAAAGAATAACACGATAAATAGAGAGACTTTTCTGTTTAATAGCAACCAAAGAACTTTATAAAATATCTTGATATTTCTAATTGCTGAATATATAGAAACACATTCGATGCCCAATAACCTTCAGACGGAGTATTCGAGAAACAAAACACGACGAATGAGACAGGCATATTTCTCGCAAGCCAATAATAGCGTGCGATACGATAATGTCATCAATAATGTCCCTCGGAGCCATAAAGATAGCAATAATAATAATAATAAGAGATACAACGACATCGTCCGGAGGCAGTGCACACACACCGCGCGCACACGTATTTTTCTCGGTTTAATATTTCTTGCGCGAGCCGAAGTGCGTCAAGAGGAACGTGATCCTTCGAAATAATCGTCGCGACTTTTCGAACTCTCGCGAATGCAACCAGGTCACGTTTGCACCTAACGGTACGGCAAAGTGTATCATTGATCTCTTATTATTATCACGCGAACGTCGCTTTTTAAAGCGGTTGCATGCGGATTGTGTGGCTCGGGGTCGTTACCGCGATCATTCTCGTGGACGTCCGGAACACCCGACATAGTTCGTTATACATATAAAAAAAAGAAGAAGATAGATAAATATGCACACGGCGGAGAATCAATTTTCATGAAATGGAAATAAAAGCACTGTCTATAGAGACAATGCTCCGCTATTTTTAGTTTCGCAGATACGATAACGAGCAAGAGGCGACATGTCACCCTCGACCAAATGGAAAAGAATCGATCACGCACCAGCGCCTCGATATCCTGCTAATAATTGCTCGCGATTCATCGTGGATCGAGAGAGCGTCCTAATTTTATTTTCTAACTGGTCTCCCCCCTTGCCGATCCGTGACGCTGTCCCCACACCTCTTCGCTCAGCGTTCAAAATGTTCCGAGCGAATAACGGCCGATTCCCTCATTGGAAAAATATACCGAATTTTATTTTGTATTTATTTAACGTCGCTTTCAACTCTTTGCTAAGGTTATTTCGCGACCACCTTGAATATACCGATTTTCCCGGACCGTTTCACGTTTTTCTGCATAGGTAAACTGCACTTCCCTTACTTAGCGTCCTCTCCTGGAGGGGTAGAAACTAGGAACCAAATAGGGGACCAGGTACCACCGAATCTACGCCTCTCTATACCGCGGGATATCCAGTATTACCAATATCCTTGTGTCGTGCAACCATCTTTCTTCTGCTCGGTAATCGGCGCGCGATCGTCATATCGCATAATATCGATCGGATGATACAATAATGAAGTCTCACCAGTTCCGAGTGCAGCCTCATTTTGCCTTGCACCCTTACGGTAAATTGCACGACACACATGGATAGATGTAATTTAATACAATGAAACCATTGGAAGAGTTTAAAAATATTTTTATATCATCATCGACTAAGAAATGTATTAAAGAAAGAAAATAAATGTGTATTTCATTCCTGTTTGTTGCAATTTACGTTCAAAATGTTTCTTTCAAGATCCGCTGTCTACTTACAATCATGAACCTAGATCCGCACGATATTAACCCTTCACTGCATGATTCTTTTGATTGGGATGAAAAAAATTGAAAGAAGGTCCAGTTTTTGTGTTCCATTTAAGGGAAAAATATTGAAAAAAATTAAAGCAACATTTTCAGAAAAATAAATATAGTAAGAAAACATATTCTTACTTTATTATATACCAGATTTGTTAACTGTATACGATACACTACGCAGCGAAGGGTTACTTAATAGACTGCGGATGCATTTATAGCTTCTAAAAATGTTCAATAAATTCTACAATATAACATTCGAAACAATGTAGTACGATTTTATTTATTTCAGATCAACGGAGATTACTACCATTGTAAATAAAATTAAATTAACTCGACTTTCTTAAAACACGTTTACAAAAATTGCAAATTGATCGAGAAGGATTGATCCACAGTGTCTTGAACATTTTCGAGCTGGTTCGAACAGCAAAGCCCGATCACGTTGGCGATTACGATGAAAACGGCGCCCGGGCAATTAACCCGAACGGGTTCGCGGTTGTTACGTAATTCACAGCCGACGCCACGTTAACGTTTGTCCCGCTCTTATATGTATATATCTATATTTATAAAGTTCATGCGATTACAAACCCATTGACGTCGTCCGCGCATCACGCGAATACTCATTTACCTACTTTCGCAGCTCGCCACCACGCAACAGGCTCGCACGACGACGATCACCATTTTCGCGCGCAGGATTCCCTGCTAATTAACATTCGTTCTTTTTTCTTTCAACCCCTTTTCATCCCCACCCGTTGTCCCGTCGATTGCGCTAATGGCGCGGACACACACCTAGTTTCCGGAACGAAATCGATTTCGCCGCCGCGTCCCGACTGCGAGTACACGTTTTATTTGTCCGATCGCGACAGTTCGTTATTTGTTATTCGCCGCATAGATTCTTCGCGCTTCACCGCGATCCGGCCGATTAAAAATGGAGTCGCGAGAGCCGGTAAGTCCGAGGCAGATTGCCCACGGCATTTATTATTTAACCGGCGACCGGTACGCCTCCGTAATTGTTGCATGAATATTTCGTGAATTAAATTGGGGCCGGATTGATATCCAATTAATGCTGGACGCGCGGAGAGGCTCGACGACTGGCATGATCCATTTACATCTTTTACTTTCGAGGTATTTCGAACGAAAATTGCCGACCAATTAGTGCGCCGCTATTATTTCCAGAGATCTAGTAATTATTAAACGTAAAAATACAAGGTACCGTAACCCACCCCTGCTATCGGGCAAAAAACAAGTTTTTTTTAGAAATTAATAAAAAGTACCTAGTGTTACTTTATTTTGAAAAATGAAATTGATGTTTCTCATTCGTATAGAAATCAAGAGAATTGCAATAGTTTTTGTTTAAGATACGGAAGACATTAGGTAATAACGTCGTTTCCCGAAACAACGCAATTTTCCGTTTCGTGCTTTAACATAAAAAGAATTAATTAATTAATTCGTTATCAGAAATTTCTTGTGTCCGGTAAATGGGATTAAAACTTCGTTAGTTTTTTTTTGTTTAGAAAAATCGTTTAGAAAAATTTAATGATACAGGAGAGAGGTTGATAATCAATCGTTTGTTACGAATAATGCGTAATAAATTACAGAATGCCTTCAAATTAATAAAAAATAAAAAAGAAAAGAGTCAATTTCCAACATACAGCAAAAAAATTGACATAAGTGACACAATCAAGTCAATTCTCCATCAACACGATTTGCCAACAAAAAGCATGATCGATCAGGAATAATAACACTAGTTTTATAGTGCCAATAACGATAACGGTCCGTTCTTTCGAACGGATAAAGAAATGTACAAGGCAAAATGATACGTTGAAGCAGGACTATTAAATTTGTTTACAATTCCACAGTACATACTATTTTCTTACATCATTCCGCGACTTTACACAGTGACGTAGTATTACGTCAATGGTAGCCAGACGTATTTAAATCGAACGAGCCAGAGAAACCATCGTAAAATTGTTTCCACTTTCCGCTGATTGAATCGAGCGAACAGATTTAATAATTAAATCAGTCCCGACCCGGTTCTCGAGCCACACGTCGACTGAAATCATTTTCGAAAATGATTTTCAACGAGAAAATTCATTTTCAATGTATCCGCGAGCGGCACACTCGTGCTGGCGGCGAGTAGAAACGACAAGCAATGAACAGTAACTATAGCGAAGTCCAATCGAATCATAATGTTTCTCGAAAATGAAACGGGCTTCCGCAAAATTTTATTTTTCCTTTCTGTCTGTTGTCTGCTTCTGCGATGTACACGGTATGCCAGTGAATAATTATTAGTAATTAGCTGACCCGACAGACGTTGTCCTGTCGAAATTTCAATAAATTTGCTTCAGATCGTTTTGTGAAAAGCTAGTGGAAATGTGTATTACTCGCTCAGCGAGAGTTGGCACAGAATTTCGTCAGTGGGGTGCAAGGGGAACGGCGAATCCCCATTCTTGACGCAAGGCTCCATGCCTTTTGTATAGCGCGTAGTGGGAGATCACGTGGTACCTACGAGTTTCTCGTGCCAACTCTCGCTGAGCGAGTAATAAAGTAAAAATGTAGTACCGTGTCAAAAATTATGATTTCTGCAGTTTGTTCGAATTTTCCGACTTTTCCTTTATAAATATCTCCAATTTTTTATCCTGAAAACTTTTCCGGGACGATAACGAACAAACAAAAAAATTACGATGGTAACCATTGTTCGAATCCTGAGTTATGGTCTGGAGTTCAAGCAAACAAATCCCATAGAGAAAAGCACTTTCATGTTTTCCAGAATTTTCCATTTTCGGGACAATTTTTCCAATTTTTGTTTCCCTGAAAACCTTATTAGGGAAACTCTATCGCCGCTGCGACGCAGTATTTTCACGAATTTATCCGTCGGGGTCGAAATTACAGCGGCCATTGGAGCGTCGCGTCGTCGGCCCGGTCCAGGCCCGACTCTGCTTCGCTCTGTTCTGCTCGGTCGCCATCAGCTTCTATGCAAATGGCTTAATGGGAACGCGCACCGGCACAGAAGCCCAATTAAACCGCATACTTTACGTTATTACGTTCTTGCTCTTTGTATCGCGCGCAATAAAGCGAGCGAACCGTAGGATTGACACGCGTGCACGCCGGGTAATTGCGGGCCTGGACATCTACCCTCGACCCGTAGACCCGTTCAGGAAGCGGTTTTTCTTTGCCTAAAGCGTCGTCCCGCAGTCGACGGACCGCCACGCCGAATACTAATTAGCCTAACTTATAATAGCGAACCGATCGGGGAAGCTCCAGCCGCACAGTGGGTCGGATCGAAAAATTTAAGGACTTTCGACCAAAAAGTCGACTTTTCGAAATTGCAAACTAATGAATTTGTATCTCTTTGTATCAGATCGTTAAGTATGAAACTTATGTTTTATTTGTCAAGCTTCATACTTAACGATTATATAATAGATTTTTATGTTTGTAATACACGACTGAAAAGTCCAAATGTTCTATAAAAATAAATTAAAGAAACTTCATATTTACAATTATCGACAGCAGCGAAAGTTAGTGTTTAAAGTCTAAAGTTAGTAAATAAATTTTAATAAATTTAAATTAATATATCAACGTTCTTTTAATTTCATTATTGCTTTAAATTGCACAAAATCATTTATGACTTATGTCTTATGAGATACCCGGGTACCCGGATACTCTGCTATCTCATGAGATACCCAGGTAGTTTTGCTCTACCCGGGTATTTCATGGGTACTCGGGTACCCGGGTAAAAGTCTGAGCTGTAATACGAACATGCTCTTTTAGATTAATTTTTCATTGTTCAATTATCGGATATTAAAAATAATTGAACATCTGTCGCATAGAAACTTCATTGCTACTCTCAACCAGAGAATAGAACTTCCCAGAAATTGTAGAAATTCGCAGAAGTCGTGGATGCGCTATAAATTCTGATGTTTTCTAAGAATTCTGTTATCTCTCAAATCACGTTCAAATGAAGATTGACAATCCGTGCTATTCGTGGAAAGTATTGACGAAGTATTGACGAAGTATTGAACAGGAGATTGTGCAATTTCGAACGTCCAACAAAGTACAGTAAATTGAATGGTGATTATGCAAAAAAAGCATCGATCAAAGGCTCCGAAGCAATTACCGGGAGTGAATCAGTTGTTTTTTCCCATCGATTTTCTCTAATCACGACCTCGGTGTGCCAATGTTCACAAGCTATAACCGAAGTAATTGTTAAAACCTGTTTCAAGAATGTTAACGCCTGGAAAATGAAACGACAAGCGCCGTGCGATAAAAAAAGAAAAGAAAAGAAAAGCCAATAAAAGTGCAGTTTCAGCGATTTCACGCGAGCCAATCAAATTATTGAGTACCTGACACGTGGAAAAACTGTTTCATGACTTTAGCAATTGTTCAACAAAAAAGGTCCAGCGGTATTACTCTGTGGAAATAGATTCTTAAATTTTTTAAATGTCTCCACTGCTTCGAATCGCGCCAAGTCATTCTCATAAATGCATATTAAAATACACCAAAAACAAATGCCCGGTATTTTTACAAAAAACAATGCGAAATAGTTAGCTTCAGTTTCCGGTAGATCAAAAGCATGGGGAATGCAGCGAGGACACGTGTTGGGCCGGTCGCTCGTAAAACTGGCCAGTATATTCGTAATCCAAGCGTCGTCGGCTAATTGCGAAGAAATAGTCGGACGATAAACGTCGCCGGAGGAAAAGCGAGAGCGTATCTGGGAAGGAAAGCTTTGAGGCGCCGCTAAGAATCGCGGTATTTCAATCCGGCCGTCCAATATATCAATTAGGATATGAGCAGAGGACGGCGATACGACCGGTAGTCTCTTTTTACGCGATGTTTTTACTCGCTAGCGTTTAATCCCGCGCGACGCATCGCCCCGAACATGATTCTCGCCGCAAGAATCATTTCTGCATTGTGTCTGCCTAAATGTTTTTCCCTGTAGATATCCTTGAGCCGTAGTCGTCAGATTAAGACTTGTTTGCCACTCTGTCAATCCCCCTCTACGACGCTGTTCCCTCACTTTTCCGTCATGCGAATAATCCGGCACTGGCAGAGAAAGGGTAACTGTATTTCCTTTCTTAGATTATGTAATTTAATAAACGAAATTAACTGAACTGAACTTTATTAACACAAGCAAACGAATTACTGAGCACAAAGAAAACACGTCTTTTAGGTTTAAAAGTCACACGTCAAGTGAGGATCACGGATTAAAAAAATAGAATGATATGTCAAACAAATAAACAACAGCTTTTTAAACATATTGAAACATACCAATATTGATTCATATCGAATCGATTATAATCGAACATTAGATTAAATTTTGACATATTTCAATATCCTTCGACATTGCTGTACCTCGAGCATTGTAGCCTCCACCATTACTAGACTGTACATATAGACCCCTATTTTCGACTTTCGAATTCCTTTTATGGCAACCCTCCAGGGTTGTTCCGAATAATTAAAAAAAATCTGTACAAAGTTGTAACTCGATCGGATAACGGGAAAACATGCTCTAAATGGATTAAACATTAAAATTATTAATTTAATGTTCACAAAATCGTGTTTCCCGAATATTTCTAAACGATTTTACGAGCACAATATCTCATACTTTGCAAACTTCTTTTCAAATTATTTTTAACAACTGTGGGAGGTGCTGTAGAAGAAATTTTGACAAAAAACGTTGACAAAGTTACTCGATCCGCTGTAAGCGTCCGAGATCGTTAGAACAGAATGCACAACCAAAGTTCAACCCTTCACGGTGAAAGGATTAAGGCGAATTTAGACCTTCCACTTTAGATGTAGACTCCGGACGATTCACCAACTTGCTAAAGGAAAAAGGTGCTTGGACTCACCCCTTTCTGTTTCTTACACTTTTTCGGGGACACCCTGTAGAACAGGCGTCTCTTTTGTCAATGAAGCTGTCGGTTCCCCATTGACTAGAAGAACGGCTAAATTTAGACGTTTTCCGGGGACCTCGCTCCCTCGGCGAAGATTTAAGAGCTCTTGACCCGGAGAACGTGTTAAAAGTGCTCTACTGCACGGTTACGTATCGAGAAGTGTCACTCCAAGTGCGAGAAGTAGAAAACCTTCGGGTTGCACTCACATATTTACACATAACTATGAAAGTGGTCTTCTAAGTAATATACATTTCTTAAGTAATATGTATTTCTTGTTATTGTATATTAATATTTTATTATATTTTAATACAATAATTTTTAGTGGCGCCTTAGACTCAACATTCGAGTGCAAAGAGTTAAATTTTGACTTAGACCACTTTCATCATTGTCATTTACATATAAACCCTTTGCAAATGAAACATCTCTTCCGACCTAAAACTGGACTTAAATATTTAGTAATTAATCAATTGGTACGAACATATCTAATAATGTAAACAATATTTTAAATGATGGTACAGCAATTTTTAGTGGCGCCTCAGAGTTACAACTCGAGTGTTAAGGGTTAAATAAAATCATTTTCAAACTACCACGGTCAAGGATCGCCTCACCTTCTTTGAGGATCGTGATCGCGTAAAATTCGGCAAGTGTTTCACTAGAAAATGTCGGGAGATTCGTCCAGACGGATTGCGACGCTGCAACGAGACATCGTTTGCGTAATTATTGCGCACAATTTCCACGGAATTCCCATAATTCGCTGGGCGTGGGCGGGTGTCGCAAATGAGGGATCCTGAGAGACGGTCAGAGAACTTGTTGATCAAAGGGTGTTTCGCAATGCTACTTCGTCCGACAAATGAATTCCCTGAGCTTTTTGTAAACGGTTCGCGTGCTCCGAGTTGCATAATTATTTTCATTTATGTTTCTACCTATTCTTCTTTCACCTTTTCACATCGATTTCTTTTGCAACCACAGAAATGCTGAGCTCACGTTATCGCAGCGTTAGCTGGGTCTGACGTAGTTGCAAGCACGTGGCAAACGGTAATGAAAAAAGAGAGAGAGAGCAAATGAATGACGACAATGTTGCACAGGAATTACGTAACCGCGATATAGGGCAAGAAGACACCTGATAACGGCATTACCGGCGGAGAAAATGTTATCTTTCAATTCCTGACGTTAACGCGACGTCACGCGAAGCTTTACAATTGGAAGTCGAAGAAATTTGTTGGCCAGATAAAAAGAGTTACGACCGAGTTTAACAATCAACCAGTTTAGAAACAGATACTTGTTGACTATTATTAGGTCGCCGGGCAAGTTCTGCGCGGCCGTTTCGTCCGCGTAAACAGTCTCCCGACGAGTTACCCAATCCAAATACTACTGTCAATGCTGATTTGTAGTCCGGACGGATCGAACAACTGCCAATTCAGCTTGGTTTTTGCGCATTTCGTTTCTCGCAAACGAATCAAATTTCATTTAAAAAGAAAGGCTTGACATTTGTTAGGCTTCATCTAAAATCTTCATGACGAGTCTGCCTCGTTAAAATTCGGCATGGAGGACTTTCCTTAGAAGTTAGAAGAATTAGTCGACGACGCCAGACAGGAGTAGTTCCCCTGTGGTAGGTGAGAAGAGGACAACTCACCTTCTCTCGCTTTCAGGTACACGGTGTTCGCCACAATGTTCTCCAACTCCATCAATTCCAGCTTGATCGGGTTTACGCGGCCGAAACGGGAGGGAGAAGCCTGGCGGCGTTTGTGGTCGGCCGATGGGGGTAGCGTCAGCAATCGCCTCGAGCGGAAGTCCGTTCGGCAGGTGTCTTTTTCCGGGGTTGACCACCCTGTCGGGCTCCGGCAGACCAGCTCCCATCTGCGGCCCCAGGACACCACTAGGGCCGATAGGTCCCCCTTCACCGAGGACCAAGGACAACGGGAAGGACGTCGACAGGCGGCTGTCCGATCGAGTCGACTCGCTTTCGAAGTTCGAGGACGTCCGGTCCACGAACGTTCGACGTTGTTTCGTCTCTTGCAAAGATACAAATCTCCTTCTCTTGTCTCTTTTTTCTTTATATGTACGCTCGAATCGACGCAGGGTTCGTTGACCTTCTCTTTTTCTAGTAGAGTTTCACTCTTCAGCCTCGGTCTCTTCTAGTTTCGAGATACGATCGAGATCCAGGGTCAAGAAGACACTTTCCGAGATATATTCCTTTGACAGCGTACACCTTCTCGATCTTTCTTCAATATTTCAGGGCTTCCGCAGCTCTTCCGCGATAGGCTTCATGAGGTTCCACAGCATTTAGGCCGGTCCTTCGTCTTCAGGTTCTTCCTCCTGTAATCCGACGATTGTGATCTTTAATTCTTTAAGTTCTATAATTACAGTACGCCTAATGCGTTCTAGTTCTAGTAAGAATTGAGTGAATCGCAATGTTACAATGTTATAATTAGTTTATCGATCGCAATTTATCTTTCGGATATTATGAATTTTATTCTCGGCGCCACGGTTCGATCATTTTTCTACTCAACAAATAGCTATTTTGTAGGAATACTAAACGCTGGATTCGGATGTAAATCTTCCGGTTCAAGAATGTATGCATTTATGACAAAAATGAGTAAAACATTGAACGAATTTAAAAATACGTTCATATTATGTTTAATTTATATTTTTAATTTTAAAAATATACTTCAGCTTGTTGCGATTCAGGCAGAACAGTTTTATTTTGCACAAAGATCCGTTGTCTACTAAAAATTCTATGGACTGTAGAAAAACGAAAGGGAGTATAAATAGAAGGCTAATACAAATTTTGTGCTACTATTTTGTTCTTGCTCTTTGCTCTTCTGTTGAATGAAGGTAGTATATCGATTGTAATGAAACTCTGCTGAAAGAGCGGAGGGGGGACGGTTTAGATAGTACGGCCGCAGGTGGAGGAACTGAATCGTTTATGAGGTGTTTAGTAGTGGGTACTCTAGTTCCGTCCCTCGTGGGTAATTGGTAACAGGCGATTGGTCCCTTTGATTATTTCTGGAGTGATGGATAATGTCTGGCGTTAATTAACAGCATCACTGTTTGGACGTTCAACAGACGACTTCAGGCAGTGGTATTATTTTAAGAACGGTACAACGCAGACTTGAAGTGAATTTCAGTATTAAAGTTTAACCCTTTGGACTGGAAACAATTTTAATTCCAACATCAAGACGTTTTCTTCAACCCAAAATAGTTTCTATACTGTGAAATCTTTTTTTCAGACAACAATGGAGCTTTTTACAATTTCTGGAATGTAGACGAATTGAACAATATTAAAACTGTTTTGTAAAGGACTAACCACGAGTCTGAGTAAAAATTCTGCGGCAGAGGTAGAGGTAAAAAGCAAGCCACCAACAATTCTGATGTTTTCGCAAACAGAGGGCGAGTTGGAGTAGCAGCGCGACTCGTGAAATATTTGGGGGCTGCGTTTAACATTTAAAAATTACCGGTCGAGTTAAAGCGCGTTGTACGAGGTGCAGCGTGGCAAGCAACAACAGCAGACAGAGCAGAGCAGCTTTCGAGCGTAGAAATCTCTCTTAAATACCAGCGGAAATCGTGCTCGGGACACACACGGCTAACGATCGTCACGGCTGATCCCCCGAACCTTGTCAGCGTGGCATCGTAAAAATGTCACGTGTGCATCGCGGATTCACGTACGAGCGGACAACGCTCTCATCACACGTACCAGCGACTGCCTTTCACCTCGACGACCGAAGGTAGATGACTGGGCATCCGCTAGATCCTTTGAGATCGTGATTTTCGATCACTGATATTCGACGATCGGCTCTCTTCTCTCGCCCACGTTCCCTTTCTCTCGACAAACAGCCGAATCTTCGCTCTTCTCTCTTCAGCCACGCTGGTTACGCGTCGTCGAAGGATAACCTCGTCGCTCTTCTTCCATTTGCAAATGCTTCAACGGCTAGATTGCAGACCTTAAAGGCACCGCTCGTGATTTTCTTCTACGACTATCTTCTTGCAACTCGACGATGTTGCTTTTGCAGACTCTGTAACAGACATGCAATTTATGAAGTACGCGAAATTCCTGACGCGCGTAATCACACCGATGATACAGTGCAGAAAACTTTTTTAGCCCTCATCCGTCCCTCGTTTCACGAACTGAATCTGTCCCTCGGTGTCAAATTGACACAGTGATACAAAATAAAAAAAAATTTCAAAAAGTTTTTAAATTTTCAATATGGGCCCACTTAAAGAAATTGTAAAATGCAACTTATAGTATTTTTCCTAAAATTCCGATCAATTGCAATTTTTGAAAAAATTTTTATTCACATTCTGAAGCAAACTAATTATTAAATATATAAATATTAAAAAAGTTATCGTCTTTAACCCTCATTTCACGAACCGAATCTATCTCTCGGTGTCAAATCGACACGGTGATACAAAATAAAAAAAATTCGATGTTCTTTTAGTCAAATTAATGAATCAACATTTACATTTTAGGTTTTTCGGTTATGCGTACCGCATTAAAGAAAATAAATGTTACACAAAGTTTCGGCGACATGTACCTACAAATAACAGAATGGTATAACTTATTTCGGGAAAACTGTGTCAAATTGACACGGGGGACGGATGAGAGTTAACCCTTTGTCGCACCTTTTCTTCTACAGTTACAGTGATTAGAACACGTCTTTGTGCACGACAACGTCGTAGAAGGGCAAAGAAAATGTATATTGTGTGTATGGCTAACATTTATTTTAATGCGTGAATATTGATTCCAAACGAATTTTATTTCATTGAAAATGGAACACGTAACATTCATAATAGCAGGACTTTGTTGAAAACGACAAGGGATTAACCATCGCACAATCCTCGGAAATAATTGCACAAAACGTGTGTTAATTATTATTATGTAGTACAGTCGAACCTCGATAACTCGACTTTCAAGGAATGAATTGAAATCTTCGAGTTACAGAGACTTCGACTCGAATAATTTCGCACATTTTCTAGTCTCCTTTCGGGAATACTCTCTCCGACCTCGAACTATTGTGAAATACAAAAGAAAATCGATTTTTGCAGCCCCACCGGCAATAATACCCTTTGAAATATTTATATTTAATACGAACGCCGCCGACGGCTATTTCGGAAAACGTTTTTGCAATTTTCATGTATTTTTTGTTACAGGAATACTAAAATATTGATGGTGGCGACCGGAACGTGACGGTGAATTGCGTTGAAAGTTCGTCCAAATCGAATGAAAATCGAAAATTTCCGAACAGTGAATATACAGGGTGTCGCAAAACTCCCTCCACACCGGAAAATGGGAGGTTCCTTGGGTCATTTGAAGCAACATTTTCCTTTGCAAAAATGGCATCCGCGGCTTTGTTTAGGAGTTTTGCAATTACATATGTATAATGTAACAGCTCTAATAATAAGCAAGCAAAACATTTCCTAATCAAATTAGTTTAATTGAAAATATTTCAAAATGGTTTATCGCTGAAAAGAATTTTATGCAAATTTTGTAGATCGTCGCACTATATTATATTTGTTAAATTAGTTAAACATAATATTTTCAATAAAAATGGTTAATTTTTCTTTGTTCACAATTATTTTTTTAAGAAAAAAATACTATAAGTAAGTTAGTAGGTACATTTTAAACATGTTAAGCAGAAAAAATAATTTTGGCCAGCAAGATCGGCCAACTACCCCATAATGCGTCGGACAATTTTAAGAGAATCGAAATTGTAACGAAACGAATTATTGTTTCAATACATAAAGTTACGTAAAGTTTCGTTAAAACATACCGGTTATATTATTTTCAATCTATTAAACATACTGAGAAATAAACTAAATTTCTATTTCACTTCAGTTTGCCGCGACTTAGGCGGAAAATTCTTATTTTGCATAAAGATTCGTTGTCTGGCGATAACGTCACGGGACGAGAAAAATGCGACGACAAAGTGTCTCATTGATTTTCCGAGTGCTACGTAAATAACGACGCGGCGAAAATTTATCTGCCGTTTTACGTCACGAATTTGTGACGCTGGCGATGCACGTGTTAACTCTTTCGTCAGACAAACAGTTTCGCTGTACGACAGGTTGTAAAATCGAATCGACCGACTGGAAGATTTCACTTGGAAAAGTAGCGATTTTCACAGGCGTCGACCGATCGATGTTTTTTGAGAGTATGTTAAATACGAGTTGTAGGGTTCTTGGTCGAACTCGTGTAACGATACACGAGCGCGTCGTTATGCAATAACATAACATTTCAACAGTGTCTTGACGTGCCATTACAGTGGCCTTTAGCACGCCGAAAGGTTAACACTTTCACGGCCGCGATTTTTATTGGAAAATTGATCTTTCGCGCGAAATATACGAACGCTGGCATACTTGTTGCGCAGAAGCTCCAACCGCAAGAGATCTTTATTATTCTTTTTCAAGTGCCGCATATTCTACGTTTCATATAATTTTAATATGTTACACATATTGTTCCAGCACTTTGTTACGATATCGTTGCAATGGATCGAGATTTAGGGTTGGATAGAAAATAGAATACTCATAGAATTACTATACCCTCAATGGGGAACTATAGATAGGGTAACATCATTACCAAGAGTGGTCCAGCTGGATAAAGAGCGGCGTTAACTTTTAATCAGTTCGTTTAGCTAGAGTGAAGATTTCCTTCACTCTTTTCGACTTAAAGAACATTTCTCCCAGGCATTTCTTAGCGAAATGAACGTATGCTATCATGATTTGCATGATGAAAGCGTATTAATATCAGAAAAATGCAAATAAAGCAGCTGGCAATGAAACTCTATTTTTTTTGTTCAATTTCATTTAATTTCAAGCTAAGCGGCTTTATCAAGTTCCATTCATTTTCATGAAATAATTGATCGAAGCAAGAATTTGAAGAAAAATCAGCGGTGCAACTGCAAGTGATTTTCTTGTCAGCGGGATTAATAATATCCTCGCTCCCAATGTCATGAAATACCTGATTGAACCAAGAATTCGGAAAGAAATCAGCGGTGCAACTATAAGTGATTTTCTTGTCGGCGGAACAAATAATATCCTCGTTCCTAGTTTCATGAAATAATTGATCGAAGCAAGAATTTGAAGGAAAATCAGCGGTGCAACTACAAGTGATTTTCTTGTCAGCGGAACAAATAATTTTCTGGTTCCCATTTTCCTGAAACAATCGATCAAACCGAGAATTAGGGTAACAATCCGCAGTGTACCGAGCACAATGGCTGTCTACCTCGTTCGACTGAAATATAATAGTGTCTGCCGCGGTCCCAGGATACTATATTAAAAGCGCAGAGTATGGCAGCATTTGGAAAACATTTCGAGTCCTCGAGGGAGCAGGTGAACAAGAGGGGCTGTGTAGAAGCGTGACGTTACAGCCATTGTCTTTGACAGATAGGAGGAGGATATCGCAATGTTTCGCGAACGCAACATATTTGAAAAAATCACTATGCTCCGCGCAGCTCTCCCGTTTATCTGACGCGCGCAAGAAGCACGCACTTATCGTCGCTTCGCGCATTCTGCATGCGAGAGTGCAGAGTGCAGCCGGTGCACATGTGCGTGCACTGGGCGGCAGGTGCACCGTGCACGGATAAAGATAACGACACACAACCAACCGCACTGTCGGCCTAATAACTGCAGACGGATTTCATGCATCATAAAAATAGATTAAATTGCAATAATGTTGCATTCAAATGTAATTGCATTAATTACTAATATAGTTGTATTCTCCTGATCTTGCAACAATTGTTTCTAGAAATAGATTAATTTATTACAGTCTCGATTAATGTGCCTACTCTTCGCGATCCCCCATCACAATTTTATCGCTCTGGACTTTATGGCTGCGAGATCAAAAGTCCACTTTTAAATGTTTTAATGGCTTTATCATTCTCAGCCTTATGGCTGGCACGGAACTCTGCGTTCAATTCGCGCGCTTGCTCCTCGCAATCTTTCCTCAATGAACGCGCTGTCCCGAGATCAAAATTCAACGAGGTATAAATAAATTTTTATTCGATTCATAATTACACTGTCGTCAATAGATTATACAGTCTGTCATTATTATTGTCGGATGGAAACGCGTGATTTGCAGTTCCTGTTATGCAAACGAAAGGAAACAGCAATCAACATCTTATCTAAACACTGACGATGATTCAGGAATTCAGCAACATTGTTACATGAAAATAAATAGGACACAATTATGTTGGAGGCGGTGCTTTAATCTAATCAATCGTCGCTAAACGATATATACCAATAAATGAACAAAAACACTGTCATGTGAAACAAAATACAGAAGAAAAAGTCAAACTTTTTCTACATTCATTGCCAAACAAACTTTCAAAACTCTGATTTCCAATGATGGAGCGATTTGTACAGTTCAATGTAACTTAACAGTGACGTAATACACTCTTGAGCCGATGATAAAAATATTGAACAAGTCCAAATAGTATTTCAAATTCTAATCCGCAGTAATACGTACAAAATGTAATCAATCTTCGTTTTCAATATCTTCTTCTGATCTATTATTTGTTTTCTATATTCAGAACTCCTCATTCTTTCATAAAATGATTACACGTATTATTACTATTTCATGATTAATTAATAACAATATTCAAATAAAGTATGATCTTCTAAGCGTACGAGATATTACAGAGCTAATGTTTATTTTTAATTTTATCACAAAATGTAAGATTAGGATTTAGCGCCTAACGTTTATAACTACATAATTCCACTTTATACATACTATGTTATATACTTCTCTATTTTTCTATCTTTTTTTTTCATAATGTCATAATAATGTATGTTTTATAAACCAAACTAGGTTTACGGCATCAATAAATAAATAAATAAAGTACGATTAAATCACGATACCGAAGTAATCGGTATAGTTACCCTATTTGTATCAGCTCGCTGGCCCGAAGAACGGTTCGAACTTTGTTCACAGTGGCGATTCGCGGGGCCCGACTCGCTCCCTCCCTCAAAATTAGATTCGAACTAGATGAACTCGCGTCAAAGTGGATCCGTACCCCGGCTTGATGCATTACATTGGGTAAATCCTATTAAACTGCGACGGGTAACGAATGGGTAACCCGACACGGACTCTAAATTAAGTAACGGAGGAAAAAATGAGAGAGAGGACCCGGGGACGGAGATTGGGTGGGAGAGAATGAGAAGAGGGAGCGGCGGATGAACGTAAAGATTCTAAATGTTTTTTCTCGATGACACGATTCCTGTTTCGCGAAACCGGATTAGGAAGCGGCCAGCGACGATAACGAACTGGCAAAAAGAAAAATACCTACGTAAACGCCGCCACCGCCACAAGGAAATAACGACGGTTTTTCCGCCTCTCTATCCTCCGATAAAAATCACTGTCGCCTTGAAAGCAACGCCGGGGCCAACCTCTGGGGGCCCCGGTGGCTTATCAACGGGCGAACGCGAATCGTTTCCATCCGCACCATTTTATTTATAAACTGACACTTTGATTACCGGCGAGGAGACCTCTCGCCGAGAATTGTACCCTTCCGACCCATTTACACCGGTCCGTTTCCGGTTTTATTAGCAACACGACCGAGCCAGTCGCTGATTAACCATCGTTCGTTATTTTAATTGGCCTCGACGAAGATGGATTTATTTTCTATTGGATCTCTGGTGGAAATGTTGGAAATTAGACAATAAAACAATCCGAGAAAAAAAAACATTTAGGTATATCGTAACAATATATTCCGCTCGTCAAATTCTCCGGAATTACGCATGTTCCATTAGAGTGTTGTCTTTAGTTATTTTAATTGGTCTGGACACGAAGATGGATTTATTTTCTATTCGATCTCTGGTGGAAACGTTGGAAATTAGACAATAAAACAGTCCGAGAAAAAAAGAAACATTTAAGTATATTGTAACAATATATTCCACTCGTCAAATTCTCCGGAATTATGCATCTTCCATTCGAGTGTTGTCGTTCTTACGCGGTGGAATTGATAATTGTTATTGTAGCCCCACTCGGAACGATGGAATTTGTACGCTACTCGCGATCGGTGAATTCGTATTCGTCGATGTAATATTTGCAGAAGTTGATGAAGTTCAATTTAATATACTTTAATTGTTTGCCGAACGGTGACGTCTCGTTGGAAACCGAGAACAACGATTTACGTAGTCTTCCTGCTACGAGAGGCAGTATTACTTTCCGCGTGAACGATATCGCGTTGTCGTCGAACAGGAAAAACAATTTATTTGCATTGAATAACATTGCGAATCTTTCAAATGGTACTTGATTCGAGCGGTACCCTAATTTTTCGAACGGCTAATTTGTTACGTGCATATGTAAATGCAGTTTACCAAACATTGATGCTCCGGTGCGCGCGTTATCAGTGCCTCTACAAATTTGCTTGCCGCGTCAGCAAATATTTTCATCAGATATTTGATGTGCGAGATTAAAATATTTTATTTTATTCCGGGAAATGTTTACCCTAGGGCAAGCTGCACGAGAGATCGTTGTATTGACGAATTTATCAATAGAATTTGACGAATTACTGATATATTAACGACAATAGAAAAACTGCTTATAAAAGTATGTCCGAAACAAATTGATAAATAAAAATAGAACCAACTATCCATTATGCACTCGAGAATGATTCTTATACCATTGTTCAAAATATCTGTTGCATTATCAAATTTCTATTCAATAAATTATTGAACGTATTTAATATCTCAATAAACTGCTGAAAGTATTGTACGAGGTGTTGTATCAGTTTTACATCGATAAAATAGAAATATTTCAGGAGGGAAAGAATTAATTAACACAGAAGAAAGATCCTTATCGATTTCCATCATAAAGTGCAAACGATTTTCCCGGAATTTGGGCGATACGCGAACTGCAAGAATTAGAAAGACTTTTTTCTGTAAATCTGGCCCGTCCGCGGTAGCCGACATTAATCACCGGGCAAACTGGATGCTGGCTTTGTTTGTTTGTACAAGGAAGAAAGAACCGCTTGGTATTTCCGAGCACGAGGAACGGGTCGCGCGTTTCATAAATAATAAGCTCCCGGTTGTCCCCCCTGGAACTTCGTGTCCTCTAGAGACGATGCATTTGCGCAACAATGGCGTTTAAGTCCTCCCTCTCTTTTGCCCCCCGTTGCCCCTTCTTCGCGAATACGAGTTCGAAACGATCGTCGAACGTGTTCGCTTGCAAAACAGCGAGAAATAGGGAGACGGTCCTCTTGTTTCCTTGTACCCGGTCTCTCTCTCTCTTTCTCTCGTGGTAGTCGTCATGGGACGGGTCAGCGTCGGGTATATTTGTTTTGTGTCGACCGGCTCGCAGCCGGATTATGTGCGGAAATAGAAACTGCCAATAATCGATCAATCGCGGTGTCCCATCGCGCGTATATGCAGGAATGTTGACATCCGTTAAAAGCATCCGCGACGTGTCAGCCGGTAATGGGTTTCATACGTAACGAACGATATCGGCGAACGTCAGGCCGTTACGCCGGACAGAGAGGACGAATCGGGGACTTTATTATGGAGCGACGGAGAAACCCCGCATTAGATATCACTGGCAGGGCTGGCTTCTGTTTGGGGGCATGTTGGGCCCACGAAAAATTTAAGATTCGCGAAAATCGATCATAGAGGTCATCAATAGATCATCCAAAAAGTTTACCAAGATGAGAGACTCATCAAATGGTTGGGATTCCATGAGAAGTTTACAAGTGGCATTGGGGTAGAAAGACCTAGGGCCTGTGTATAGTGCCCACGGATAATTTAGGACCTATCGAATGCTTGGGATTCGCGAAAATCTATCACAGAGGTCATCGAGTGATGATCCAAAAAGTTTACCAAGATGAGAGACTCATCAAATGGTTAGGATTTGATGAGAGGTTTACGAGGCCATTGGCTTAGAAAGAGTTAGGACTGCGTGCACAGGGCCCACGAAAGATTTCAGAGCTATGGAATAATTATGCTCCAAATATTTTGATAAGATGGTTGAATAGTATTTTGGTCTAGCTACTAACGAAGAGCTTCCTCTAACCCAGGAACGGTTCTGCAAAATAATTTGAGATTGTAAACTCGGTGATATAAAACAATTTCGCTATGACCCTCGATGGAATCGCAACAGTGCTCCACGGGGCAATTTGCGACTCCGCCTACGTAGTCTGGAGTTAGGAAATGTATCATAGCGTGCAAATAGAAACGTTAGACGACACAGAAGAAAAGTATCAGAATACGTGGAAATGTAACTAGTGGAAGTCGACGGAGGGTGACGGGATCGAAGTGGGTGAAGGGATGAAATTAATTGTTCCGTATCAGCGTGAATGGCCGACCGGTCAGGCAGGAAAGGGCCGATCAACACCGCGCGACAGAAGGCGACGATCAAAGTTCCGACAGCACGCGCGCGCGCTTACAAAATACGTAGCACCGGTTTCCAATAATACGGAAACGAAAACCCTTTTAAATGCAAATCGGATATCCTATCTGGCGCACTCCTCTTCTGTCACGAGTCAGCTATTCGATACCGGACGGGTGAACGAAGGAAGAATCGAGCAATTACTGGAAACGAACATTATATTCGTTGTAACGATTTTTTTCGGTCTACGAAGGGATGAGATAGTCGACTCTCCGATAGGTGAATTTGAATTCCCCTTCGGTGATATCCAAGGGACAAGAAAATTCGAAATTTAACATCGACCATTAACCATTTCGATTTTCTATTCGTAGTTTTAATTCTTGAAAATCGCACGTGATACGCAGTCGTAATCGAGTTGTAATTAGCCGCGATCTTCTATCGCAATACTGCAATAATTTAGCATAAAAAAGCAGTCAATATATTTAACTTTTCCGTCGTCACGGTGCCAACCAACCTGACATTAAGAATAATAACGATATATAGCAACAACAATAACAATAAATAATAAGGAGCAAATAATTACGCACGTTAATCAACCAATCAAACAACCAATTCTTAATATTGTATTAACTTCACTTTCAGTACTTTCAGTTACTACTGTAAACTTCTGATACGATCCTTATATACTACTTTATATAATATACTACCTTATATATATACATACTTTATCAAAGTGTACGTACGAATCGTAATCAGGAAACGAATTGAACGATGCAAAATATTGCAGTACATAATCATAATTAGCGATGTAGATTTTATAATTTCGAGGAAGGTCACGGCTATTTACAAGTCGATCAGCACGAATGCTTAAACGTTATCTGGCTTTAATCAACAGTTGTTCGATTACGATTGCGTATCGCATACAATTTGCAAGGATTAAAACGACGATTAGGAAACTGACACTGCTAATCGTCGTCGCGTAAGTTTCTAAAAACGTTCGATAAAAAAAGGTCAATCGAAGATTCATCGTAGGGTACATTTTTTGTTGAAGTAACAGTGTGCGTTGAAACTCCTGGAACGCGTTGCAGTGGAACGGAAACGTACGGAGGGTCATTAAAACGCAAACTGTTCACGCATATTGACCAACCCCTTCGGAGAGATAGCGGGAGTAAACATTGAACGGTGCATCCGTCGCGAGTTTCCAATGGACAACGCGACGGGGGCATACCTGTCTGACGAGGGGGGTGGGAGTCGTGGCTCGAGGAGCCTCGTGGGGGTTGTCCTTTCTACCGGGGACAAAGCCGAATTTTTCCGCTAACGGTACAGCCGGGTAAAGGAGAGAGTCTGACACGCGGCAATGGCGAAAAAGCACGGGGCGAGCGTGTAACGAGAGTGGAAAGCTTGCGAGCGCGACAGGGGCGACTGAATGAGAGACAATGAGCGCCGATGCCAGCCGGAGAGCGCGCGGGCGAGTTCATTGAAAGGAATCCGAGAAAGAGAGAGAGAGAGAGTCGAGAACTTCTGCCCGCGGATCGCGGTAGACATTGTGACCGGCGTAGACCGCAGCACAAAACCGCCTCTTATGCGAGTGCATCGAATCGAAAAATCAAATCGTCGCAAGCACCAAAGAGGTACCCAGTGTCCGCAAGCTGCCGGCAATTAATTCAACTTCTCAGCGATCGTCCCTAATTCGACGCACAAGTCATGGGCACCATCGACTAAATTCAACTATCGAATATTTAGTCGACTGAAATTTTGTTTTAGTTGTTACGCCTAGATTGTGGGCTATAGTCTATGCCTACGTCTATACGTCTCATCTCACAAATTATTATTTATCCTTCAATAATAATACAATATAAAGGCAAAGTGTTAATGAACCTTTTAGAAAAATATCTGTTATCGACAGATATAATTATAAAATACTACTTTCTCTTTAGGTTATGATTAAAATTTTATTCCCATAAGTGTAATATGTAAGTACTGTTATTTATGCTACATACACATTCTTATTGAACGAATTATTCGATATAGCTAATGAGTGAACCTATTTGATTAAAACTCCCGCCCGTTAAAATTCAAGCAATTTAGTCGATAGTTTAAAAAATCAGTCGACTGAAAATAGTAGTTAGTTACTATCGATTTTGTCAATGGTTGTAATCGATGGTGCCCATCATGTAGTTATTTTTATAAAGCTGTGACAGCTAAATGCTGCCGAATAATGCAAATTACACCTCGTAAACGTAAAAATAGGAGTTTTATCTATCTATAATAATATTATCTAGCAATTTTGACGTGTGAAAAAGCGCATCACGCAACCTTGTAATCCTAGAAACGAGTCTATTCCCATAACGTGCGCCGACTACGATTTTCACTGTTTTCTACTATTGAAGATCGAGATGTATCAAAAATTAGGTATATTTGACTATTTTGTATATACGTACTATTGTTACAAAGATAGAAGACGAAAAGAGGACGTGTTTTGTGGGCCTTATGTGACACCAGCGATGTAACTATGGAACGTTGAGTGAAGAAGGTCGTAGCACCTGCTCGGCCATGAACTTGGGAACATTTAGAAGGCGCAAAGGAGCCCGCCTAAATCTGTGGTTGACAAGAAGAACGCCGAATGTCGCATACTTTCACTTTTGAGATACATATTTTCCGTTTGAAGTTTTCATCACGAATATTTTGATATAGGACATTTGCATTATTTTTACGAGTCTCCTGAATCTGGCGAATTAGGACATTTCATATGCAACAACCTCACACATAAATCCTATACTATAGAGTTCGATTCTATGGTTGCAAGGAAAAACGCCGCATATCACAGTTTCAAAAACAAATTTAGTTTATGCCTTAATTGATCTTTATAGCAAAGGATTGCGTATCTAAAAGAAAGAAAGTGACCAAAACTTTAAACGGCAATACAATCTCGAAAGTGAAAACACACGAGATTGCTGCGTTCTTCCCGACAAATCATGTAATTATAGCATAAACTAAAACTTTTCGAAATTGTGAAGTGTGCCGCGTTCTTCGTTGCATCTACAGAAATATTCCCGTGATCGAAACGTGACTTCGGAGGCCGGGGTCACGAGACGCCGCCGCGCCGGTCGAAAACTGTCACGCGAGTAGCCGCCTATCCTCGTTTGGACCAAGGATAGCGAGACTGATGGTTCGTGCGTGAATCTAGACGCCGCGCACATGTTTCCGAGAATATTCTGAAAAATGAGTGAGCGCGAGAGGGAGAGAGAAAGAGAGCGAGAGAGAGAGAGAGGCATAGATACATATATATATGGAATAGTGAAAATGAAGAGAGGATAACGAGATGGAAAGAGGAGAAAGATTAGGGAAGAAAAGAGGACGCTCTGTTACCGACCGAGTCAGTGGTGTGTTCCGTACGTCACGGGGCACGAGCCAGCACGAGCCTCGTTTTCGTGAAACACGAGACGGGGGCGTAAACGATCGACGCTTTCCACGAGGGGCAGGGTGTGCTCGGGGGTGGGAAAGACAGAGACGTACGGTGTCGGTACACCCGGCATATAAATGCAATAAATACCGATGGCAGAGCACCGCGCGGTAGCAACGGCGACACGAAGAAAGCGCAATGGCCGACCGCCTCCGTGCACCTCCGCTGGTAGCTTCGATCCCTCCGTGGCCACGAGGATTCTTTCACACACTCCTGGCGCCCCGTTCCTCGCCCCCCGACACCACCAACACACCAACACGAGATCCGTTCCCGGCCTGACCGAATCTATCACCGCGATCAAACCCCGTGGAAACTGTACTCCGCTTGCTTTCCGATCTTCGTTCTCTCGGTTCCCAACCGTGTACTCTTTCGCTTTTCAAAACCGAAACGTTTCACCGTACGCGGCTCGGGGACGGTTCGTACTGTCCGATCGTATGAACCCGCTGCTACCACTCGCGCCAAACCGCCGCCAGCACCGTCCCGTCCGCTGGATAAAAACCGACTGACTGGCATGCTCCGTTCCAAGCCGCGATGCACCGCCACAGATCAAGAGAGGTTAGGTGGGGAGTGGTGAGGGGAGGGAACACTGTTAGGACACCGAACGACGACGCCCCCACCTCACGATGACAGACAGAGACAAAGATAGACGCGCGGACGACTCCGATTGGGCGTGGTAGAGTTCCTAGGCTCGTCTTCGGATACCGACTGCGGGTGCGAGCCCAACTGCCGACGCCATCTTGCCGCGCTGACCTACCGCGGGAAGCTCGAACGCTTCTACCCCTTGCATGTTAATTGATCAACATTTTCTTTACCGTTACAGCGATTAACACGTTGGTCGCCACGTCACCAATATCTGGGTGACGCGTATGCTTCCGTGGGGGCCCCGTCATTCAAATAAGGGTGACGCTCTTCTTGTTCGAGTTAATTCTATTGTTATTTATTACAGACGGACTGAAGCCCTTTTACATAAGTGTTTATAATGACGAAGAAAGTGAAGAATACAAGAATACTAGTCTAATAACAAAGAAGGGACATGCACAAAAAGGAAAAATAATGGTATTATCATATACTTATGGGTAGTTGCATTTTAAAATTTAGTAAAGAATCAATGAAAAAATCAATATGATTATAAATAGTGCATGCTTTTGCAATAATGCGATTCATTGAATTAATTAATCCATAAGTAAATTTTGCTGTAAGTGTTTGAAAACCAGCTCTTCTGCTCAATTCACGTTCCGGTACGTAAAAATTAATTTGCACAAGCAGAGAGGGACAATCAATATGATTATTTATTAAATGAAAAATAAAGCTCTGGACGGATACTATTCTTCAAGCAGAGATAATGTTTCTAAGTTCATTGTCGTTAACCCTTAGCACTCGAGAGGGGTCATTAGATATGTCGGTCTCTCCCCAATTACTAAACATTTAAGTATTGTACGAGGTATTATATCAAATTCATATATCTACCAAATTTTAAAAAATCATAGAGTATCGAAATATTCTAGGTCAGGAGAAACGTTTGATTTTAGAGTTAAAATAGCTCCGAGAGCAAAGGGTTAATATTGTGGAGTAATCATATATCAAAGAATGACATTGGATTATTCAGCTTATATGAACAAAACTTGAAAAATTTATGCTGCACTCTCGGAGCAGCATGATTCGTACTTTTCCGAGACCATATAATTAATACGAAATGCAAATTAAATATAGGATATAAAACATAAAATATTAAAAACACATTATACCGTTCTGTGTACCGTCGCACAGTGGGCGAGAAAGCGATCTTTGTGGACAAAAATCTGCCTACAACTCAGTTTTCCACCGATTCAATTGAAATTTTTTTTTAATGTTCGTGAAGGTCTATATTTTGATGACGTGCTGCGCAAAAATCGTTATCAAGAATCCCTATCTACAAAACTCAGTAACTCCGATACTTCATCCGCCCATACTATAAATTTGCATGTCCCAGCTGAGTTGCCGACGCTTCTTAACCCTAAATCGCAAAATTTTAAACTGTAAACCTAAAATATAGACCTTCACGAACATTTTAAAAAAAATTTCAATTGAATCGGTGGAAAACTGAGTTGTAGGCAGATTTTTGGCCACAAAGATCACTTTCTCGCCCACTGTGAATCATCTTGCTTTTTCTCTGGCTCGCATTGGATTTATTGATAATCCTGAGTGTAGCTGCAGGGAGGGTGACGAAACCATGTTCTATGGCAATGCAACTTGTACAACGAGGAAAGGCTCAAATTAATGAATAAGCTCAGCAAAATAAATTTCCAGCTTCCAATGGATGTCTCAATATTAATAGCTAAACCCAATATCAAAGTTTGTCACTGCATGTTATCATTTTTTCATTTCTGTGGTCTTAAAGTATAAGTTTTGTCTATACTGTTTCAACTAATCATATGTCTGTATTAAAATATCTGTGTATCTCTAATAACCACATTCTATTTCGTAATTATTATATTCTGTTTTGTATGTGGTGTATTTCGTTTTTTTTGTAATTATGTTGAAATAAATCTCATGTGAGATTTTCTAATAATAAAAAACAAGTCACAGCTCTAGTACAAACACCAGCTCGTGGAACATGTGAAGCGTAGAACGATTTTACACGTGTTAACGATCAATTAATTGACTCGTTGACAATCAGACCATTTCTGACAAGACAATGGTACAGAAGCATGACACAGCGACTATATTAAATGATAATTTAAGTGAACGACGATCCCCGAGGATATCATTTCCAAAAATATACAGGCTGAAATTGTAAAATCAGCTGTGCATGAGTTTCCGCGAATCCGAGCAGTGATTTGCTTGTCGGACAGGCTGTATAAACGTTGACGGACATTAGTGACGATGCAGGTGTGCGGCTCGTTGGAGCGATTCCGCGGAAATTTCACGAGTCACTGCGATTTACTTTCAGCGCCGTTCGCGGCGCGTTTTCCGCCTGTACGTGCACGTGTTACATCGCATCGGCGTTCGTCAAAGATCAAGAGAACCGTGATACCCTAGTTTCAAAAGGGTCCCATGGAAATCACCGACACAGATTTCCCCAAGACACAGTTTTCACCGACAACATTTCACCGACTTCACATTTGACCGACAACGAATTTAACCGACGACGCATTTGATCTAGAGCTCAGACTTTTACCCGGGTACCCAAGTACCCATGAGATAGCCAAGTATCCGGGTACCCGAGTATCTCATAAGACATAAGTCATAAATGGCTTTGTGCAATTTAAAACAATAATGAAATTAAAAGAACGTTGATATATTAATTTAAATTTATTCAAATCGTTCAAGAGAATAAATAACCGCAATATATCGTCTGCTTTTTCCTATTGATGGAAACGATTTTTATTTTGCATAAAGATCCGCTGTGTATTCATGAAATACGTGGGTACTCGGGTATTTTTTGTTTATCCGAATACCCGGGTATCCGAGTAATGCTGTTTACCCGAGTACCCGAATAATTTTTGTTTACCCGGGTATCTCATAAGTCACAGCTCTAATTTGATCGACAAAAAACTTGACCGCCGACGAATCTAAAATCGTTTCCGGTCAAACTCTTGTCGGTCAAAATCATTAACGGTTAAATGAGTTGCCGGTTAAATTTGTTGTCGGTCAAATCTGGAGTCGGTGAAATGTTGTCGGTGAAACCTGTGTCGGGGAAATCTGTGTCGGTGATTTCCATGGGACCCGTTTCAAAATCTCTGACGCTGGATGATGACATTCGACGGTGCTCGAGGAGGTTAAAATTTTTCGCCATTCATCTAAAATATCAGCCTCTTTCCAAAGTAGAGTTAGAGAAAGAAAAGCAAGTAATCCAAGAAGGGACGCGCACAACAATGCGTCCGTAGCATCAATCACGCGTGTCGTTAATGGTCGTGGTTGCGGTTAGAAGGAATCAAGAACTATAATTCACCTGGGGCCCCGGCAACGCAGTCGCGATGTTGCATTACGCTTGCTCGGGCGAGCGAGACGATTTACGATGTCCATTGTCGCAGCTACAAAAAGGCGATCCATTTTTCTCGGGGCGCGAGCTGTAATTTCGTAATAGATCGTCGAAAAACAAGCAGCTCCTTTCCGGCTGGCAAACGGCCGTCCATTGTGGAGATCCGCTCGCGATTCCAAAAATCTTCCGGGTACACCGTAAACACGATCGACCAGATTCTCTTTCTGCCGGCGCTTGTAACTTTCGAAACGAATTATGTAACGCAAACAAATAACCCCGATTAATCGATAATTTAATGTTGCCCGGGCTTGTTTACCGTGCCGGAGCCAGCTTGTTCGCTCTATTTGCGTTCTTTCGCTTCGGAAATGTTTCGGAACTATGCTTATATCGTGATCGAGTAATAGAGAACTAATTAACCTTTATACCCGAGTACCTGGGTATCTCGTGAATACACTGCGGATCTTCATGCAAAATAAAAATCGTTTGCATCAATAGGAAAAAGCAGACGATATATTAGGATTACTTATTCTCTTGAACGATTTTAATAAATTTAAGTTAATATATCAACGTTCTTTTAATTTCATTATTGTTTTAAATTGCACAAAACCATTTATGACTTATGTCTTATGAGATACCCGGGTACCCGGGTAGTTTTAGTCTACCTGGGTATCTAATACATACTCGGGTACCCGGGTATCTCATATACCCGGGTAAATGTCGGGAGCTTTAGTGTGTGCCGATTTTAGGGGGCGGCCGACTGCGATCGGAAATAGGACAGCCAACTGCCAAGGGAAATCGTTGATATCTCATTTTTCACTCCCGTTTGCCCGTTTATAGATATATGCATGTACAGAAATTAATACAGTTCCGGGAATTATTGTATATGTATATCTTTCCGGATCCTGTATCTGCGGGTCCGTTACGTTGTACCGCGCGGTATCTTTAGATATCAAATTAAAGACAGAACCGCTGCTCTGTTTCGCCGACACGATCTCATTCAGATGTTTTTCGATTTCAAATGTTTCAACGAGCTGCTAAACTCAATCAGTCTAAGCCTCACCTTGGAGGAGATAATATTGATTAAATATTGTTCTAAATTAATATCAGTTTCTCTTTACAAAAGTTAGTTACTATTCACAAAATGTCTGACAAGGAGAGTGCAAGGACGTTGTCACACCGATTTAGCTGAGACTCTGTTTACTTATAGATCTCGATTTCCCATTTACGAATATATACCATTATAAACGCTAACACTCAATAGTTTTTGAGATATTCATAAACAAAGTTCTTAAGTGGTATACAACGAGACTTCCACCCGGTGGGCTAGGGTTCGATTCTCGTTTGGTGAAAATTTTTTTTTTCATATTTATTTATATTATTTATTCGCTGTGTAGAGATTGCACATTTATTACAAGTTGAAGAACAAAAGGATTAATAAATTATAAATAAATTCGCTGTGTAATATTGCACATTTATTTATATACAAGTTAAAGAACAAACGTATTAATAAATTATAAATAAATTAGCTGAAATTAATTCGTTATATACCTCTAAAATAAATATTCGTTGTATACCTCCTCTACAATAGAAGATTTAAGCAGTAATGTAAGAACTTTGTTTATGAATATCTCAAAAACTATTGAGTGTAGCGTGTATAATGGTATATGTATTCGTAAATGGGAGATCGAGATCTATAAGTATACAGAGTCTCAACTAAATCGGTGTGACAACGTCCTTGCACACTCCTTGTGAGAGAAAGACAAAGCGATTGACTGGTGTAATTCTATCGACATCAAAAGAAGAGGAAGACTGAAGGAAGAGAAGAATTGAGAGTATAAAATTAATAGTATAAAATATATAATATTACCTCTTCGCGTTTCAATAACATCGTTATATCGCTCAATGAATAAAATTATTAATGAGTATAAAATTAGAGTATCAAATATTTCTTCTCATTGTCAGGGGGGGGGGGGCGAAAAATTGCTCGGCACGCAGGCGGCTGTACACCTAGGAACGTCCCTGTATATTCTGTTTTCGCAAAAAGTGGCCAGGTATGAATATTCTCTGTAAAATAAATATCAAGTTGAACAACGGAGGGATAATCACTAATTCCGGCAATGAATTACCGTCGATTTAATTGTTGAGGAGACGAGGCGAATATTTTTTGCCCGCCTCGTTGAACGCGGGATTAAAGGAGTGCCCTCTTCATCCCTCCAACCCCTGGCATGGTTCATATCAGAAGTATGTCAAGAATTTCACCGTGGGCCGTTTTCACTAATAGCTTACGATAATTGGTTCGCCGTGTTCGTCGCGGTTACGCCACGAAACGAACCGTGTCAAAAGCGGCCTGTTACTTGAATTATAAGATTTTTTGCCGCGTCCTCGTCCGGCTGACGGCGATGAGGTCATGATCAAGTGGAGAGAACGGCTGAAAAATTCTGTCGAGCCGTGTGACTCCTCTCTCTTTCTCTCCGGGTGTATCTACGAAATTCTCTGCCTCTAGTTCCTTAAATAATTCACGCTCCCATTCGCGCGAAACGCGACGAATTTTCGCGGTTTTTTACGCGACACTGTCATCTTTATTATACGCGTGCACCGCGGCGTATCCATTTTTCTCGCGCACGAGATGCGCCTCGCTTGAATCTGCAACGTTCGGGAAGGAAGTGAAATTCTTGCTTCACTGCGTTTCACTTCGAGCAATACAGAAGAACAGATACAGGGTATCCCAAAATTCGTGTACTTCCCGGAAATGGGAGGTTCCTTGGGTCATTTGAAGCGACATTTTCTTTTACAAAAATGACGTCGGCGGCTTTGTTTAGGAGTTATTAACGAAAAACACGGACCAATCAGAGCGCGGCTACAGCGGATTGATTCTGGCTGGGCCAATGGCGCCGCCACGCTAAGCGGGACCTTCGCTGAGTCGGACTCCGTTTGCTCTAGCCGCGCTCTGATTGGTCTGTGTTTTTTGTTAATAACTCTT
>CM052335.1:21527904-21604142 GCA_028455595.1 Lasioglossum vierecki | reverse complement strand
TCCCATTTCCGGGAAGTACACTAATTTTGGGACACCCTGTATATTGAACGAAAACAGGATGGTGCGTCGAACAAAGATGCTCGAAAAAAAAGTTTCTTTGATCTCCGAATGTCCTACCAGTGGATAGCTGAGATTCTTCCGAGTAAAATGAGTCCAAACACGAGCTGCATCGGTCCACTTTTATGGATATAGAAATCATACAGGGTGGGACCCCACATTTTGCCATCTAGATTTACGTCATTATTATTACGCATAGCAAACAATGTTTCAGATGAAGTTGAATGGTTTTGAGAGGGACACATTCTGATGGTACATTTTTTTTGTAGGTAGACGTGTAAAGGACGTGTGAAGATCATTAATGTTTTTTTTAATGGAATCATATATTTTTTATTGCATCAGCTGATGTTCCTTCATATTCTTTACAAAAAAAGGATTACTCTATTTATGTGAAAAAATCATTAGTTTAGGAGATATTGTCAATCAATTCTTCTTACCTCTCTGTACAATTTTATATTTGATACACTTTTCATGTAGAAAATAATATAATATTGTAGTTTAGGAGATATTTTAATTATAATTTATTAGTTCTTTTTAAACTTATCGATTCAGAAAGTGTTCTGATGCAAATGGTCGCCACATTGAACCTTTTTGTAAATAGACATTATAATTAAGATATCTCCTAAACTAATGATTTTTTACACAAATAGATTAATAGTTTTTTATAAAGAATATGAAGAAGCATCAGCTGATGCAATAAAAAAAATATATGATTCCATTTATAAAAACATTAATGACCTTCATACGTCCTTCACACGTCCACCTACAAAAAAATGTACCATCAGAATGTGCCCCTCTCAAAACCACTCAACTTCATCTGAAACATTGTTTGCTATGTGTAATAATAACGACGGAAATCTAGATGGCAAAATGCGGCGCCCCACCCTGCATTAATGTCCACGATTATGTTATTTTATAGTTAATGAAACCAGTCCGATTCGCATCGTGTTTGTGCTCGTTTTAACCGGAAGAATCTCAACAATTCATTGGCACCGTGTTTGAAACGATCAGACGAGATTGATCGAGTTTGAGATTTTGATAAAGTTTCATCAGTGGAGTGCACAGGATTTCGTTCAATTGTTGTTCGGTGGAACGGAAAGAATGTACGAAGATTAATGTTTCGGACAGTTCAGCGACGACTTCGGCACGATGCCTGGTGTCGTCGACGATCGAAAGGCAATTCGATCTGGAGAAAAAGATCCGCAACTTAGAAAGCCACTGTGGCTTGTGGAACGTGGTTCTCGTTACTCGATACACCGGCTCGTATCATTCGTCATTGCACAATCGTCGAACCGATCATTTATGCTTCGACCGAAACCTGCAGAAACGCCAAACAAACTATTGCTGATTGGTCGCCTTTCCGTTGGAAACAAACGTAGGAACTCGGCTGGATATACGATCGTACTCTTCGTTCATTTATTTCCCCTTGAGTACAGTAACTTCTATCAACTGAGGTAATGAAACTTTGAAACCTTTCAATGTATCAACTATTTTTAACCGACTTCGAAAAAGAAGGAGGTTACTCAATTCGACCTGTATGTGCCTTTTTTCCGCTTTTTTCTATGTATGTTCACCGATTACGCCGAGATGGATGGATCAATCGGTACGAAACCCTTTGCATCTTGTAGAGTATGTCCCCGGGGTGGTCCCGTTATAAATTTTTTCATTTTTTTCATTCAAAACGACTTTTATTGAACAGTTTCAGTACAGTGTACAGTGCTATCTCCTTTGCGCGTCTAGACGCAGCGTTTTGATATCCCAGCGTAATTTGTAAAAGAACCTATAGTTAACATTGACATTAGGATGAGAGACAATAATGTAATGAAATTAGAACAGTTCGTATAATCGACGGATTTAACAAATTACGCTGGGATATCAAAACGCTGCGTCTAGACGCGCAAAGGAGATAGCATAAAAATAAATTCTATAAATTTTTGCAAGTGGGAGCATCGCGGCAGTATCTCCTACTAAATGTGAAAGGTTTCATCGCGATCGGTACACTCTTTGCTGAGCAAACGCCGAACAAGTCGGTTAATAATAAATGAAGCATTACGTTTTTTTGCAATAAAAGTCGTTTTGAATGAAAAAATGAAAAAAATGAAAAAGATTTTATAACGGGACCATCCCGGGGACATACTCTACAAAATGCAAAAGGTTTCGTACCGATTGGTCCATCCATCTCGGCGTAATCGGTGAACTGAGTAACCTCCTTCTTTTTCGAAATCGGTTAAAAAGGACCTATAGTTAAAATTGACATTAGGATGAGAGACAATAATGCAATGAAATTAGGACAATTCGTATAATCGACGGATTTAAAGAAGAGAGGAGATATTTCAAGGAAAAGGATATATTATAACACTGAATGAATTCCATATTACTGTTGAAATAACAATTCACTTTGAATTCATTTAGTTCAGACCACTTGCATAATTATGAGCAGATGTAATACGGAGTCTCTAAGGAGATTACCAGATTTCCGTGGCTGAATGGTCGCCCTGTCATCAAGACTCTTTTTCAGAGCCATCGCCAGAGAATGTAATCGGCGAGCAATCGATCATCGGTTTTTCGGGATCCGCAGGGGCTTCTTTGCTTTCATGTCCATGTTCGAGTGATTCGATCGTAAATGATCCGAACCATCCAGTCGCCATCTTCTGTTTTTCATCTTCAGTGATCCGGAGTGCTTTCGTCGTTTTTGCAAAAATGTTTGAATTAATAGCTTCGATTGATAGAACTCCTGGGTTCTTTTTTTTAAATTCCGATCTCTCGCGTAAACCAATTCCAGGTATAATTCGAGCCACGTGCTCTCCAATCAATTCCGAACAACCGCTGCCAACTATATTTTTATCCACGTTGATCCCGGTTTTGGTCGCGTTAAATCCGCATCGACAAACCATCGTTGGATTTCGATCGATCGAGCCGGCGAATTTTGATTAAGCCCGGGCCCTCTCGTTGAACAATTTCATCTTCTCGATTCGAAACACCTTGATCGAAACCCACGGTCCATTCGCAACGACCTATTTTGTCACTCCCGTTGCTCGAGCCTTATTAATCCAAGCTAATTCCGCCTTTTAAACGGTGACCTAAGCTCGCCATAGAGACCTGTTATTCCTGACTGTAATCGGATCCTTCCGATTCGATCGGCCTGTCGGCGCGGCGTTCCTGAAGATACTTCTCCAACTTCCTGTTATTGTTTCAATTCCTTCAACATCTGTTATTCTTGAAAATTCTATCTACCTTCTATTCTCCACGCTACCTGAACGCCTGAGTCCTTCGTGAATCACCATACTTCTTCTATTTCTATCTGTTATTGTATCGACTTTATAATATCTGTCATTCTTCTAAATTCTATCATTACCACGCTTATATTAGCTCATCGTGTTGTATCAAATCTTGTATTCGAATTTCAAACCACTTTCCGATCAGCTAGAGACTTGAAACTTTAAACACAGCTCAGAACTGGATGACAATGCAATATTGAAAAAATTTTAAACTGTGCGTTTAGGAGATCAAAAAATCTCAGCAGAGCATCTCAGCGGAAATCGAACCTGAGCCTTACTAATTAAGCTCGGTAGTGAAGACTAAGAAGTAGAGAATAAAAAAATATATAAAAAAATCTTTTTATTATTTTTATGTAAAATTTTTTAGATATTAATGACTATAAATAAAAGCGTGAAGCGGCCACGAAGATTACGCTAATATAGTTTAGCGCTCCACGCTATTGTTTATAGTGATTGATATCTAAAAAAATTATTTTCTACTTTTTCAGTGCATTTTAATGTAAGCGCGGTTTTCAAAAAGCTTTTTTGTATATATATATATATATATATATATATATATATTTTTTTTAACAATTCCCCGCTTTTGATACGCTTTCGTCTGACATGGAGGAAGAACATCATACCTTCCCAATACCAATTCAATTTTGACGACACTGGACATCAAGATCAATACAGCGACAAAACTTTGTTGATTTTAATGATTTTTTGTTGAAACTGTCGCGAACACATTCGCGGCACTTTTCCGCATGAAACGATACCAGACACGGCACCATTTGGTTCCTATTCACCAGTGTAATTCACGATACAGGGGAGCCTCGATTATCCGAACAAGTCGGGTGGCAACCCAAGTAGCACCGTACATCCGTCGGATGTCCGTTTTATGCCCAGTTTATGTCCATACGTCCGACGTCCGTTGCGTACATCCCTAGGATATCCGATGGACTTAAATTTCGGGCATCCGATTTCTGGGACGAATGTCGGGCATATTTCGGACGTATCTCGGACATCCCTGGGACATGAGAAGGTTCGATACGGACGTAATTTGGACATCTATCGGACATCCGAGTGCTACCTGGGAAGACTGTCCTGTTTCTCTATATTCTAAGCAGAAAAGTGTCCCGATTACGTTGGTGAACATACTAAAACGATTTCTGCCATTACTGCGGATGTGTTTCACATGCAGAGACTTCGTCATGCTCCTCGGATGGGCCATGATCATCTGGGATCCCGAGAAGAAGGAGGAAGGGAGGCTAGAAAAAGCGATGTGCCATGTGCGCGGCGAGAATGAACGAGGTTGCACAGTTTGTTCATCAACGTATACGGTCTGGAAGCGTGATATCTTGTCTTCGAACCAGGGCAAACGTATCGCGTTGCGTGATCGGCGTGTGCACGCACCAGTAGCTCGCGGATCGGTAAACGAAAGACACGTGTCGCGATTTGAATGCGTGGCGGCGCCGTCTGCGTCTCCTCGAGCCGAGAGTGAAGAGAGAAGATCGACCACTTGTTGATAAAGGGATCGTCGGGGTCCGGTTATTCGAGGGCGGAAGGGTTTCCGTGAAAAATGAAGGGTTCGGAGAGATAGAACGATGATGAACGACCGGCCGCTCCGAGCGTAATCAGATCCCGTAATCCTTCTTACCGAGAAGAAAGCCTTCCGCCATCGTAGCTCACGGCGAAATCGGATTCAAGATGAACTGGAGGATCGTTCTCCTCGGACTTTCCATGTCGATGTTGCTAGACGTGAACGGCAACAGCACCTGGGACAAGGTGCGCGAGAAGAAGGCGAGGATCGTGAAGAAGCTCAAGAAGGACTTCCGGAAGCTGAAGAAACAGGAAGGAGCGGTGAAACTCGTGGGCGGACAGCATAGCTACGAAGGTAAAACGGAAATGGACCCGCGGAAACTCCTCCGAGAAGTTCGCCCGCTTCTTATCGTAAACGGCGCTCGGTTTTGCTTCCTGTTTCTTTTTCGAAAAGTTTCCGTGTCGCGGATCCGCCATCTCGGACAGAGTCGACGCATCGAAAATCGAAATCTCGAAGTAGAAATTGCTTTTTTAACCGACTTCGAAAAAGAAGGAGGTTACTCAATTCGACCTGTATGTGCCTTTTTTCGCTTTTTTTCTATGTATGTTCACCGATTACGCCGACATGCATGGACCAATCGGTACGAAACCTTTTGCATTTTGTAGAGTATGTCCCCGGGGTGGTCCCGTTATAAATTTTTTCATTTTTTTCATTTTTTCATTCAAAACGACTTTTATTGCAAAAAAACGTAATGCTTTATTTATTATTAACCGACTTCTTCGGAGTTTGCTCAGCAAAGAGTGTACCGATCGCGATGAAACCTTTCACATTTAGTAGGAGATACTGCCGCGATGCTCCCACTTGCAAAAATTTATAGAATTTGTTATTATTAATAACTACTGTTATAGCAAAAAGAAAAGATTTAAAAAAAAATAAAACCGATTTCGAAAAAACAAAAAATGCACTAAAAAAATGTATGAGAAAACAAAAATGTACTGATAAAAAAAGGTATAAAAAAAACGAAAATGCACTAAAAAGTATGAAATAATTTCCATTTGATTTATGGGAATATGCACGAACTTTTAATATAAAAATACCACATTAAATATAATTTAATTTCCTTTTGATTTCTATGAATACACACCAACTGTTGATAAAATTCATTAAAATAAAATATTAAATACCACATTAAATACAATAATTTTTTTCGGAAGCGGTGCAAAATAGAAAATTTTGCAAATGACAGATGTTATTGATTATGATTTCATTGGAATATGGTGGACTTGGAAATCGGTAGGTGGGAAGAGAAGACATTAATATGGGCTAAAGCATGTAGAAGAATTTAAGAATTTTCGTAATGCCAAGTGTCGAAAATTTTCGATTTTGCACCGACTCCGAAAACAATTATTGTATTTAATGTGGTATTTAATATTTTATTTTAATGAATTTTATCAACGGTTGGTGTGTATTCATAGAAATCAAAAGGTAATTAAATTATATTTAATATGTGGTATTTTTATATTGAAAGTTCATGCGTATTCACATAAATGAAATGGAAATTATTTCATACTTTTTAGTGCATTTTCGTTCTTTGTTTGTTTATACCTTTTTTTATCAGTACATTTTTGTTTTTTCATGCCGCTTTTTCGAAGTCGGTTTTATTAAAAAAAAATCTTTTTTTTCAGATAGAAACTCTTGAATTTTTATGCGGCCGACCACGGAGCTGTAAATTCTCCCTACTATTTTCCGGCTCGGTGATCCCGCCCATCGAACTTGCACTCTGACACGTATTTTCTGCTTTCTAAGATCGCTGCGATATCGTGCAATATTTTTCTGCGTTGGTTCTGCGAATAATAACAGTAATGCAATGCAAGAGGAACGCCGTCTCCGGGCGTCGCGCGTCATCGAGTACCGATGATAAACGATGGATGACACGCGCGCCGCGTCAGTGCTTGTAAATCATCCGGGCGGAGGAAAAAATAGCTTCACGCGGAACAGTTGCAGCTCAACGCGGTGTAAGTTATGCAATGCCGATTAAAAAGGGGTCAACTCGAGGATGATGTATGTCAACGACTATGTGTCAGCGTAGTAAACGTCACGAAGCCCGGGAGAACCGTGACGGTCGGGTCACGGGACGAGTATGGCCACCGTCAAATTGGACCATAAAACAGGATAAAATCCGTCCCAGACGTTCGCATGTCAATTTTTATTGCCCTCCATTGGGTATATTACATTCCGAGGGCGTTCGTTCCTTCTTCTGTTTCGTGCTCCCGATCAATTTATATCCACAAGCAAAAAATGCTTCCACTTTTACTTTTGCTTTTTTTCTTCAACCCCTTGCCGTGTTTTAACGAGCAACACTCGTCATGAAGATTTAAAAAGAGGCAAATATGAATGTTATGCAAATCTTTTTAGATGAAGTAGAATTTCATTCGTTTCTAATTAACATTTAAAATGATCATACGAGAATTAATGGTATTATCGACCCTTTTGCCGCTATATTCTTTTTCCGGCTGCAAACAATTGGAACTTCTGTGCCATTTATAATTTATATTCATTGCCTGTCTATATTTACTTGAATACTTGAATATTGAAAATAAAAGAATATCACCGATATTTAACAGATTACAGTAGCTCCAAAAAGTATTTGAACATCAACCCTTAAATTTGCTGTACAATTATTCACAATATTGTTTACACGATCAAATATGTTGGTACCTAATCAATTACCACACATTTAAGTATTGCATTAATATTGATAAAATGAAAATAATCGTGTACAACGGAATTATTTTAAGTCGGAAGAAACGTATCGTTTTCGAGTTAAAATAGCTGCGAGTATTAAAATGAATGTAACCATAAAAAATGTAAATTTTACTTTCCTTCTACATTTTTGGGGACGAAGACGTTTTAATCGCTGTAACTGTAAAGAAAATGGTACACGAGTTAAAATATGTACGAGTATTAAAATGAATGTAGCCATAGAAAAAATGTAAATTTTACTTTCCCTTCTTCATATTTGGGGACGAAGACGTTTTAATCACTGTAATTGCAAAGAAAATGGTACACGAGTTAAAATATCTACGAGTATTAAAATGAATGGAGCCATAGAAAAAATGTAAATTTTACTTTCCCTTCTACATTTTTGGGGACGAAGACGTTTTAATCGCTGTAACTGCAAAGAAAATGGTATACGAGTTAAAATATCTACGAGTATTAAAATGAATGTAGCCATAGAAAAAATGTAAATTGTCTTTTCCCTTCTACATTTTTGGGGACGAAGACGTTTTAATCGCTGTAACTGCAAAGAAAATGGTACACGAGTTAAAATATCTACGAGTATTAAAATGAATGTAGCCATAGAAAAAATGTAAATTGTCTTTTCCCTTCTTCATTTTTGGGGACGAAGACGTTTTGATCGCTGTAGCTGAAAGGAAATGGTACAGCGCGGCGGGGGGTTAAGGACGATGTATCGTATTAAAAAAGTCAAGATAGCACGTTCGCCGTTTTCCCGAAATGGTGATTGCCGTGATTGTTTGGCAAGCAAAATGTTTACGCGGTACGTAGGAGAAAGATTGCGCAGATGTTGCGAGCAAAAAAGCAGAGAACATAAACCACCATCCTCCCCCGTCGAACGTTTACTGCGGCCATATTGTTTATCCATCCTGATCAGGAGGCCGAAATGGCGGCGGCAGTCGCGCAGGATTGAATCCGAGTAATTTCCGTGACGGTCCATAAAGTTTACTGCGGGCTCCGGCGGAACCGGAAAACTGTCAGCTAATAATTCGATTGGTTGCGCGCAGGAAACGTGGAAATACTTCACGATGGGAAATGGGGCAGTGTGTGCGACGACGAATGGGATTACTTGGAGGCCGCTGTGGTTTGCAGGCAATTAGGCTTCGACGGTGCAATTAAACCGACGGTGAACGGTCACTTTGGCCAGGCCAGAAGTGAGATAATATTGTGTCTTCATCGTACCCATCCTTACCTATCGCCACTTGTACTCCACGCGGAACCTAACACTGTCAAACGAACCGTTATTCATTTCACAATAGGATAACTGTACGGATTACTGCGGCATCGTGCTCTCACCGTACCCTAGTAGCACAAAAATATTAGATAAATATTTTTTTCAAATCTTGGAAAAATATTTTTTAAGCCACATTTTTTCATGTGAGAAAAACGAGAAATATTATACAAGAAATATAAATTGAATATTTAAAAAATATAAGCTAAATATTCAGAGAATATAAACTAGATATTTATAAAATATAAAGTAAATGTGAATCCAATATTTGCAAAATATAAATTCAATATTTAAATAACATTCAATAAAATTTTCAAATTTAAGAAAAAGTTAGAACAAAAATTAGAAACTATGAATATCTATTACTTTCTGTGCATTGCTCGAGGGAATATTCCATTTTATCTTCGAAAGGACCTTATTACAATTAAGAAATTTTTATATTATATTATATAATTTTATATAATTTCTGATATCACATAAAGATTTATTTTATAATAAGAAAAAAATATTTTTTTATAATATTAAATAAATATTATCTGTACATTAGTATACGTTTTGTATTTAGAAAAATATATTTTTCTCGTAATATGAAATAGATATTTCCTGCATATTTGAAAAGAGATATTTGTTACTTAATATCAAATAAATATTGTATGTATATTTAAATATTAAGAAGAGATTGAATCTCTTTTTAATGTTATATGAATGTATATGTAATATTTTGTGCTACTAGGGTACTTTATTGGAACGTTAGGCCCTCCGTACACGGAGCGTCGCGTCGTAGACGCGTACGCGACAAAGTATCGATTGTTGTACGATTCATTGCTACGACCAATGTAAAATAAGTGACGTTTGTCCTCGAAACGTAATCGTTGCTACATGCAGTCGTCATTATGATTAGCGTACGATGGGAAAGCAAACTTCACGTCAGTTACGAAAAGGAAAGAAAGATATCGAGTGACGAGGAGGACGTGATTTTTTATAATTATATTCAGTCCTGTGCTAATTTCTATTTCATTTCGTGCCGTCTCTGTTGCGTCGTTTCCTGAAAAATCTAATATAAATATATTGAACATATGAAATATTCATAATATCAAGAATAAATGTCAGTAAATACAGAGAATCATCTGAGAAACTAATAAATATAGGTAGCGAGCAAACAATTCTAAATATTAGTTTAAGTCAATCAAATTTAAAGAATTAATTAAAAGATGATTGTATAGAATATATTTATTACGATAATAAGTGGAAATAATTTTTTAATGAATTTTAGTGGAAATATATTGTATATCCTAATTATTAATATGTCCAATTGACAAACGCAACATTTCCTCACCTAAATCCACCCTTAACCATTCACGAAAAACCGAGGTGACAATGGCAGTACTATTTTGATCGTGGTCGGAGTAACTTCGTTGTTTTGTGCTTCACACTTATAAGAGTAGGAAGAGCAAATGGCAGTGTGCAACATAAGATTCTAAAAAAATTGAAAGTATCCATACTTGACATTAGTATTTTATAACTCAGGATTAATACACTTATGAATAAAAATGAATATAAGATATTTTTTTGAAAATAATGATTAATTCTTAATGATCTAAATGGGCGGGAAGACGATCACTTGGTACGGGCCTAGCGAAGAATGTCCCTTTAAATATATACTTTTTTCAAAATGATGCGAAATTTGCTGTACGTTTCGTGAATAAAAGAAGTACGTGTACGCGTATCTCACGCGACGCACCGTAGACAGAGGGCCTTATTCTTAAATATTTAATTGTTCTTTGCTCGGAAACGGATAGACTTTTTAAATTTTTTTTTTAATAATGCATTGTCATCCAGTTCTGAGCCATGTATTTAATTTCAAGTCTCTAGCTCATCAGGAAGTTAGTTTAAAATCAATTGCAAAATTTGCCACTGAACAGATAGACAGACAAACAAACAAGAAAACGAGCTAATAAAAACGTGGTAATAAAATGAACAGTGTACCAATTATTTCTACGTCGAATTTCGTACACCCGCAGTAATAGGTACACTTATCCTAGAATTCAAGTGCGTGACTACTAAAAATATTCAAAAATCTGCAACATTTGAGCAGCTGTTCTGGATCTAACGTTGAGGAAGGGTGCACAAAGGGGTTGCAAAGGGGTTCGCCGTGGGGCGGGGGGGTTTGGGACTAAGAATCTGTCGAAAACGTTCCAGGAAGGTTTTGGATGGACAACGTGTACTGCGATGGAAGCGAGGACGAGCTCTCGAAATGCCGGTTCGACGGATGGGCCACTTCCGATTGCGAGAGCAGCGAGGCTGCCGGTGTAATTTGCGCCCGCGAAGACCAGGACGAGGTGGGGAAGACGACGGCCGAGAAGAAGCCCAAAAGGAAGTCGGAGAAGTCGAGAATCAAGGATATCCATCAGCAGGGAGTGGCGATAAGGCTGGCCGGTGGACGTATACACGCCGAAGGCAGAGTCGAGGTCAAACTAGGAAACTCAGGTATAGCGTACGCGCGTCAGGGGCGTCCAACAAGGCTGTGCCATTTTTGGCGTAGTCTACTAGCGAAACTTGACGGACCTTGGGGAGCGTCAAGGCAATCTGTGAATGGAAAGCTACGTTCGCATTTGCGTGCCTCGTTACCGTTACTCGTCATTTTGTCGAGGTGGTAATGAGATTCTCTCTTTTGGACCCATTTTTCACTTTCCGCCGACCTTTTCAACAGGATGTTATACATTTAGTCTGCCACTCGAGTGCTCCGAGGGCGTGGAGAGGTTACCGAAGATTGCGAAAGATGTCGCAATTAAATGAAATTGTTGATCCTCCATTGGACTGAATTGTTGCCAAGTGTTAATGCTGAAATGTTCCTATGACGTTTAATCATTGTTACCATTTAGATTTCTTATTAAGGGGGTAGACTCATTTCTCGATCATGCACAGAGATAGGGGTTTTAAATGATCAAAAATCAATTTGCATTATTCGGCAGCTATTTTCATAAAGCTGTAAACGTAGATTTAGGAAATTTTGGAGCGACTATATCCTAGTTTGATCTCTTATCTAACGCATTTTCACCACTGAAAAGTCCCATCTTTGTATCATCGAGAAATGAGAAGTAGAGCTGTGACTGATGAGATATCCCGGTACCCGGGTTACCTGTGAGATACCCGGGTAAACAAAAATTACTCGGGTACCTGGGTACTCGGGTAAACAAAAATTACCCGAGTACCTGGGTATCTCATGAATACACTGCAGATCTTTATGCAAAATAAAAATCGTTTGCATCAATAGGAAAAAGCAGACGATATATTACGATTAGTCATTCTCTTGAACGATTTTAATAAATTTCAATTAATATATCAACGTGTTCTTTTAATTTCATTATTGTTTTAAATTGCACAAAATCATTTATGACTTATGTCTTATGAGATACCCGGGTACCCGGATACTCGGCTATCTCATATACCCGAGTAAAAGTCCGAGCTCTAATGAGAAGGCGCATCCCGCACCCTCGCAAATCCTGGATACCAGACTAATTGACAAAAACAGGCTAACAAAATGAGCTGTAGCACGATTCACGTAACGCGCGAACACGTTTGAAACGTTCTGCCGAGGACAGTTGAAAATTGAACGCCTCTGGTCGAATGTATTGGCAAACCGACGACGATTCTCTTGGTCCCGGGAGCAATGAGAGGCTGCAGCATTCAAAGAGCCAGAGGATCCGCTTAATCGACCGCCTCGTGGTATCCATTAGGCGCAATGGACATCTCTGGTGACCCTGAAACGCGTGCTCTTGCATTCTTCAAGATAATAGAACACTTGACATGCCCGCAACGAAGTCGAAGTAACTCGGTTAATCGCACCGAAATTGGAGAGATTAAATGTATTGCAGTCAATTACTCCCTCAACCTTAATGCATCCTCTAGATCATAGCAAAGCTCAAAGAAAAGTATGCGGCAACTCTTTCCAAAGGTGTTCGTCGACAATTCGCCACCGCGGGCTTCAGCTTTACAAGTAGAGTGCAAGGACGTTGTCACACCGATTTAGTTGAGGCTCTGTATATAGACGCTAACACTCGATAGTTTTTCACATATTCATAAACAAAGTTCTTACATTACTGCTTAAATCTGCTATAGTAGAGGAGGTATACAACGAATATTTATTTTAGAGGTATATAACGAATTAATTTCGGCTAATTTATTTACAATTTATTAATACGTTTGTTCTTTAACTTGTATATAAATAAATGTGCAATGTCTTACGAACAAGTTAATGTTACACAGCGAATTTATTTATAATTTATTAATCCTTTTATTCTTCAACTTGTAATAAATGTGCAATCTCATATAGACAAGTTACACAGCGAATAAATAATATAAATAATATGAAAAAAAAAATTTTCACCAAACGAGAATCGAACCCTAGCCCACCGGGTGGAAGTCTCGTTGTATACCACTTAAGAACTTTGTTTATGAATATCTTAAAAACTATTGAGTGTTGCGTCTATAATGGCATATATTCGTAAATAGGAGATCGAGATCTATAAGTATACAGAGTCTCAACTAAATCGGTGTGACAAAGTCCTTGCACTCTACTTGTAAAGCTGAAGCCTGCGGTGGCGAATTGTCGACGAACACCTTTGGAAAGATCCTTGTTAGTGGCAAATCCATTTGCAGTGATAAATATTTTCGAAAGAAAAGCAGACGGAATTAGCGAGACTGTTGGATCAGAGTTGGGCAGTATTTAAATACAAAAGTATCTATATCCGGATTCAACTAAAAGATAAGTAACTATTATTCGTGATCCCGGGGGTTCGGATCCAAAAGTATCTTGTATCTGACTTTTAATTAGATACTTTTGTATCCGAAGCAAAATGATATGAAGCTACGGATACATTTGTAACTAGTATCTGTATCTAATTCACAGATCCTGTCGGACTTTGGACTTTGGTACGCGTTCATTCAAGCCTCGAGCTGGCCAAAAGGATCTTAAAGGATCCGAAAGGATCTGTGAATTAGATACAGATACTAGTTACCAATGGATCCGTAGCTTCGGATACGATACTCTAAAGATACTCTAAATTTTCGAGTAACTAATTAAAAATTTTGTATCTATTATTTGTGACCCGAAATTTGTATTTAAATACATTTTTGCCTAACTCTGTGTTGGATGCAGCGCGTCAAAGGGTTTCGCGGCGTGTCAATTTGGGCGTGGGCGCATATAATGCAGGCTCCGGTGCAATTTTGTTTTAGATTGGGGTGTCGTCTGCGGTGACGGCTGGTCTCTGTTCGAAGCGGCGGTGGTTTGCCGGCAATTGGGCCTCGGTTACGCCTCTGACGCCGTTCAAACCAACTTTTTCGGCGGCGAGAGGATTCCGATGATCGTCAGCGGGGCGCAGTGTCGCGGGGACGAGAACAGTCTCATCGAGTGTCTGCACGACAAGGTTGTCGACTGTCCAGGTAAAGGATCCGCCGAAACATTTCCAGAACGAACTCCATTAGATCTTTCCGGTGAATCAATATAATTCGCATTGAACTAACAAACAATATTTCCAACGCCCTAATGTAAATATGAAAATATTGTTTTAAAGAATCCTCCTTATCAGAAGGTCTAGCAGCTTTTATTAATATCGTGTGCAAATCAATGCTCCTAGGTCGAAGTTAAAAGTTAAGGAGAATATAGGGTGAACACCCTAAACTTTAGCATTCCTTTTCTCGTTTGTTAACAAACATATCAAGATGGAAAGAGAACGAAAATACATCGAACTTACTTCCTGCATTTCATATATTTCTTTCACAATTGTGAGCAAAGCAATGTTAGAAAGTGGTTAATTGTTTACAACTTAGGTTATATATTTAATTAATTAATTGGTTATCGATCGTAATTTATCTTCAGGATATTACAAATTTTTTTTTAAGTTATATATCATCAACATTCATGAAACTCTAAAACAAATACAAAGAGAGCTCCCACTTTCTTCGTTTCCTCTTTCTTTCTTGTCCACTCACTCACACTCTACCATTCGCTCCTTCTTTTCCACCCTATCTATCGCTTTTCTTTCTTCTCATTGTGTGCAAAGAAATGTACAGGGTGGTCCACCTAAGTAAGGCCACCTTTTCTCCTCCAATTGTGGGGGTACAAAAAATATTTGAATGGTTTGAATGAACCGTTATATTGCAAACAATATTTTTCTCGAAGGTCATTTTTTTCGAAGTTAGCAAGGTCATCGGTATTTTTTTATGCATAATCACATGTTTTCTTAATTGCATCGTGTAGCTGATTGAAAAATACATTCAGATATGTATAATGTCATGATCTTGAAAGGTCCTTGACCTTCGAAAATTGCCGTTTCTTTGTGTGTTAAGGCAACCGAACTATCTCTTCAGGTTATTGGATCAAATATTGTTAATAGATCAAATATCTGGCTAGTATATTTTTTTGGAAGGTCTTTTTTTGAAGTTATCAAGATCATCAATGTTTTTTGATACATAACTACAATTTTCTAATTTCATCGTGTAACTGATCGTAAAATACATTTAGATGCGTGTAACATCATAACCTTAAAATGACTCATCTCGTTGTACCGAGCAACCGAATATTAAAGTCATTTCAAGATCATGATATTATACATATCTGAATGTATTTTTCGATCAGCTACACGATACAAAAAATATCGATGATCTTGCTAACTTCAAAAAAGAATAGATTTTTCAAACCATTCAAATAGCATAAAAAATATTTTTTGTACCCCCACAATTATAGGAAATATTTAGGTGGCCTGACTTAGGTGAACCACCCTGTATATATTAGAGCACTTTAGTGGAGCACGTATTACAATAGGAGTCATACAAAGTCTGAGTAAAAGCAATCTTGTCATTTTTACAAGAGAATATCAATATTAATTGGTCTATGCAGCTAGACCCTTTTCAGACGGCGATCGAGGAGTATCGAAGGGTATGCTATCTAGTAGAAGCTTCGATGGTGAACTCTTTGTTCGTACGACAGCATTTTCTCGAGTGCACACACACACACACACACATCGTCTTCGTCTCGCAAAGCTGGCTCAACACTTGATTCCGAGAGCTTTCGATATTGTTCAATGAATATCCTCTTTCTGCATATTTAAAACAGAAACCTCTCGGTATCATTGGATCAAGCCGCCGGTAAACTGGGGTTATTGAATTATGTCGCGGCTTAACACGGCCGTTGTCAAGTGGGAATCCGGCTTTAGAGGCGCACTCGACGGTTTCGTAATGAGACAGACGGATATGATGAATGCGATACGGTAGCGATGTGTACGCGTGTGTGGGATTCCTGGTTTCATTGAAAAGGAAAGGAATGCCAATTGGCCGACGAGACTGTGGAAGGGTTCGAGCCTCTGGTGCTAAGAGAATCGCCAGGTAACAGATTCAAGAATGACAAGTGCCGTTTGCAGTTAGTCGAGGATCCGACCGAGGAATTCTCGAAGCGAAGGGGATTCACCCGGGCAGATTAGGGGCTTAATCATTCCCGTGAATGGACAACTCGATTTACTTTAATTCCGAGAACTAACGGAGCACGGCTCTCCATTATCCTGATCGACGAGTCTCGAACTTCATACTTTGTTTTAGAGCAATTTCAAACAGTAAAAACATTTGAAAAATTTAGAGAGACGCTGTTGTACTATTATCAATCTATTAAATATTTTTTGAGAGAAAATACACTTCTATTTCACTCAAGTTTCTTGCAAATATACCGATATTTCGCGACATTTTTATGTTTTTGTTGTTCTTTATTATCTTTTGTAATAAAATAAAATTAAAATCTAAACTAAAATCTTTTGTCTGCTATCTTTTTATTCTTTGTTATCTTTATAATGTTTTGTTTATGAAAACTGCACTCTCCGCACCCGCGCGTAAAACTCCATCCCTTCAGCAGGGGGCGAAACTTACCAGGGAACGGGGACGAGGTTCAAACAACGCGGTTACGGATTTGCTCATATTTATTTAACGGTTCATTTTATAGGATTTTTTTAACTCAGTGCTCTTTGTAAGACCTTAACCCTAGAGAAAATGGAACACAAAAATTTTTAAGACCTTTAAAAAGCAGATATATGACATATCCTGCAAAATAATCTATAATTAAAAAGAAATAAGTTTTGCAAGTTAAAAAAAAAACACATTTTTCGGTAATAAAGTAGGTAGGAATAATTTTTTAAATAAATTTCAATGGACATTTCATCTTGATATTCTTGTATGGTTGAAGATTTATAGTAAAATGTTACTGCTGAAATTGTATAGTGCTGTCCAGCGTTCACTTAAAATAATTTTAATTTTGTTAATTTTCAAATGTCACTTGGCACGTAATATGACACTGGGGGCTACATTCCCATTTTTCCAAATTTTTGGAAAGAAGTTCCCACGTTTAGAGAGATTCATCTGGTTTGCAGGAAGCGTCGAGAACGTAGCGAGCGTGGTGTGTCATCGAGAGATGGCGGACCTAGTTTTTGATCACCTGGAACTGATGCGGACTGCTCATTTGGAGGATAGACAGCTCTATTGGTTGCAATGCGCTATGGAAGAGAATTGCGTGGCTTCGCCGGCCTACACGATACAAAGGGAGTCGGAAAACTGGCATCTAGAGACAAGGAGGTTGCTCCGATTCACAGCGAGGATCCTGAACGCCGGGACTGCGGACTTCCGGCCCTCTGTCCCGAAACACCTCTGGGAATGGCATATGTGTCATATGTGAGTGATAAGCGTTCCGCTCGTCGGAAACATCCCTGATAAAGCGCCGGTCAATTGCTTATCGGACCGTCAACTTCGCCTCGCTATTCACTGTTGAACAAAATCGCTATTGAAAAAACGGCCGAGTTGCTATCTTATTCGCGAACACTGTCAAACTACTGGAATTGATTTAAATTTTCAGTAAAAAATCCGAACAGGCTTAATTCGTAATAACACAAAAAGTTACGCTTTCAAGTACCTTCAGGATACAAGAATAAAATTTCACAAAATATCTTAGCCTACACAGGATGGTTCTGGGAATTTTTCTTCATAATTTTTTTCTATTTTTATTTAAAAAAAATTAAATAAAATAAAAAATAAAAAAAATAAATTAAATTTTTTCCTAGTCCCATACAGATTCCTAACCTCGTACAGATAGTCCTGAAAATTTGTGATTATTAATTTTTAATTCCTATGAAAATACTTGTAAGATTTTAAACGAAAAACGTGGGGCGCGAAATCATCAATTATATCTATTGCATGCGCCTCTCGTTTTTCGTTTCAAATTTTACAAGTATTTTCATAGCTATTAAAAATTCATAATCACAAATTTTCAGGACTATCTGTAGGAGGTTAGGAATCTGTATGGGACTAGGAAAAATTATTTTATACTTTTTAGTGCGTTTTTAAAAACGTGGTATTTTTGAAAATTTATTTTTAATTAAATAATTATTTTTTATTTTTTAGTCTTGTGTTAATACTTGTATCAATCTTTATTAATACGTTGTACACTCACTAACCTTACTGCAAATTTCACTTGATATACAAAGCGATGATGTACTACCGATCGTCACGCGACGACGTACTATCATATACTGAGCTCCGTTGGGGCGAAGTGGGTCCGTGGAGTGGGGACGAGTCAGAGTGCGCACGCATAGTAAACTAAAAAGCATTGTCGTGCGGAGTAGGGATTATTATTTTCTCCGAAACGAATAGACTTTTTAAAAAAAAAATTTTTACATAATGCATTTTCATCCAGTTCTGAGCCATTAATGCAGTTTCAAGTCTCTAGCTCATCGGGAAGTTAATTTAAAATCAATTGCAAAATTTTCCACCGAACAGACAAACAAACAAGAAAGCGAGCTAATAAAAACGTGGTAAAAAAGAGCAGTCACGTGTCACAGGATTTTAATAAATCTGCAAGGCTACAACCTTCAACTAAATAAAGAAGAATAGATTCTTTTAATACATTAAAAGAACATTAATTTATTTAATTTAATACATTTTAATACATTATTGTTGGATTATATATGTTTCTGGGAAATGATGTGTGCAACATTTTAAGGATTGGTTGGATAGAATTTGCAATCTGACGAAAAGATTAACCTTGCTAAAAGAAATATTTCATGAACGAGCAACCACAGGAGACAAATGCGACAATATCAATATCAACCCTGTTTCAGCCTCGCCAGGGAAATTGGACAGGCAAACTTTAAATGTGTCTCGGTTTTCCCCATTTTCTCACGCCACCGGCAATGGTGTTGCTAGATGTTTTATACAACTATTAGAGTGGCGAGGGGGAGAAAAGTAATATAGGTCCAGCGGCGTTGGCGGTTTCTAACTTGTTCGCTGCAATGCGGTTCCATTTTTATCGACATCGGTGAATTTCTATTTTCTCTTAATATCTAGAAGCTCCGTATACGACAGTGGTAACATTCTGTGGCTGTTCGACATTTTGTGTCATTGAAAACGTCGCGGTAATACATTCCCTGTTCCACGGAAAATTACTGTATTGTTCTCAGAAATTTCTTTCTGATACACAGTCTTCCCTCGCATAATGTGATAACCTCAGGGCTATAGAGTCTCGGAAAGCGTACGAGTACTACGTTCTTTGAAGTTTGCCGAACATAGAAAAGGGCATAATTTAAGAAAGTGGAATCGAATAGATAGAGAGAGAGAGAGAGAGAGAGAGAGAGAATGTTATTGTCAGTGGCAATAGCCTTCGTAGATACAAAATTAATAAAAATCGTACCAAATTCTATAATGTTATATTTCTGAAAATTTTCATACGCCATAAATGCATAAAGATACGGTGTCTCTAATATTGTGGTGCTCAAGATGGTTCGGAACCCACTTTAATAAAAACTATAGGTCCCATCGCGAAATAACCTTAGCAAAGAGTTGAGAGCGACGTAAAATAAATATAAAAAAAAGATCCGGTGCTTTGTAATAAAGTTTCATGATTGTATTAGTATGGGTGCCATGTAAATCACCGACACAAATTTCCCCTAAACAAATAATTTGATCAACAACGAATTTGAGCGAAAACGAATCTAAAATCTTCGTCGATCAAATTCTTTGTCGGTCAAATTCGTTGTCGATCAAAGTCGTTTTCGGTTGTCGGTCAAAGTTATTTTCTGTCAAATATGGAGTCGGTGAAACTTTGTTTCGATGATTTCCATGGTACCCATTAGTATTGCCACACCGATATCCGACCTCCATGATGTTACATATAAAAAACACCAACTGATATCTTTTTTTGCTATAACAATAGTTATTAAAAATAACAAATTCTATAAATTTTTGCAAGTGGGAGCATCGCGGCAGTATCTCCTACTAAATGTGAAAGATTTTATCGCGATCGGTACAATTCTTTGCTGAGCAACGCCGAAGAAGTCGGTTAATAATAAATTAAGCATTACGTTTTTTTGCAATAAAAGTCGTCTTGAATGAAAACAATAAAAAATTTATAACGGGACCCCCCGGGACATACGCTAAAAGATGCAAAAGGTTTCGTACCGATTGGTCCATCCATCTCGGCGTAATCGGTAAGCATACATAGAAAAAAAGGCACATGCAGGTCGAATTGAGTAACCTCCTTCTTTTTCGAAGTCGGCTAAAAAAGTAACATTATCGATAGAGACGAAAGTTACACTATGCGAGAAAAGACTGTATTGAGGTTTCAGCGAACTTCGAGGACACCGGGTAGAGTCTAATAGGCGTTCCCTCGGTTGTCCAAGGTAAAATGTATTAGAATCGCGAAAGCAACGCCCCGAACCTCCCCCGTTTCGCATCCTTATCTGCTGCCTGGGGATCGGAACTTTAATCATGAATAGAAGAGAGCCCCGTAGTCTGGCTTCCAATCGTCGCGACGCCGGCGTCGAGATTACTCGAGGCGGGATCGGGCCACGATCATTAATTCCGCATTACGGCTTGTTAACGACAGGCATTACCACTCGATGGAGGTGTTCGCCACGTTCGACGTGTTCGACGGGAACGGGACTAGGCTCGCCGAGGGCCACAAAGCGTCTTTCTGCCTCGAGGACAATCAGTGCATGCCGGGCGTGGAGCCGAGGTAAAACAACCGATCCGATCGTGCGGATGGGATCATGTTCAATGTGTACTTACGGGTACGGTGCTAACTTCGATAACCGGAATGCTTTTCATCAACTTCGAAAGAGGCTAACGATGATCGTTTAAGCAATCGCGCACCTTCGAACAGCTGAAAACATAAGCGAAATTTAATATTTAAAAGGAAATCAATCTATGCATGGTATTTTACGATGTAGAATTATGTCGTCTCTTTTGAGACATTTCAACGACGTCGTATTTCAGACTTTTTTTTCGAGACGATTTAAAAACTTCTCTTTTAAGATGTTTTAAACATGTCTTATTTCAGATATATTTTTTCGAGTTGTTTTAGACACGTCTTATTTCAGACATCTTTTTCGAGACGATTTAGAGACGTCTTGTTTATTATTTAGTTGTTTAATGCTTTAAACCAAGTATGGTTTTTGTAGCAAAAACAAGTCTTACTTCAGACATCTTTTTCGAAATGTTTTAGACAAGTTTTAATTCAGACATCGTTTTTGAGATGTTTTAGACACGTCTTATTGCAGACACCTTTTTCGAGACTTTTTAAAAACATCTTTTTCGAGACTTTTTAAATACGTCTTATTTCGGACATCGTTTTTGAGATGTTTCAGACACGTCTTATTTCAGACACCTTTTACGAGACGTTTTAAATACGTCTTATTTCAGACATCTGCTTTGAAATGTTGTGAAGACATTTTTGAAAAGAGTTGAAGCTACTTGAACTCAGTACACAGTGTGCATCAGAACATGTGTCTTGATCCCATCAGTAATTGTTACCGGAAAAATCGGTCTCCCGGGTGTCCCCGTCGCCAAAGTCTAATTGACCGGCCAATTAAACGAGCCACGGTCCGCGATTTCAGGTACAAATGCGCCAATTACGGTGACCAAGGAATTTCAGTAAACTGCAGCGACGTGTACAAGCACAATATCGATTGCCAGTGGGTGGATATATCGGAGCTCCAGCCCGGACAGTATACATTTAAGGTACGGGTCTTCTGACGTTGCCTTGATTGAGTCCCCGAGCATGTTTCTGCGTTCCGGAACGGTAGTTCTCTTCTTTGATAGGTAGATTCTGGATTTTATGCTTTTACTATCGTCCTGAGTACACTTTGCGTCTTTATGCAAAATAGAAGAGCCTTGGTACGGTTTCTGAAAATCACGCTTCAACAAAAGAATTTTTAACAATAGACTGTATTATCCAATTTTTGTAGACAAATTTTAAAAGAGTGGCATAACTATAAAATGTGGAACAAACAGAAATTTTACAACAATTCTATCGAATTTAATATTGGATTCCTGAAATGCATCATAAAAATTTGCAGTCTTTTTTCGATTCTTTATTTTCCGAGAGTTTATTAACAGGATTATCAATGTTTTTGGGAGATTCGAGGTATTTTCTAAAATAGAAATTTCTTCCTTTCGAATTTTTAAACTATTTATCGTGTGAGTTTACTAGTAGTAGAATGATTATTAATTTACCATCACGTACGCAAACGGTTAGGATCAAGCTGAATAGCATTTACGTGCGATTTTTGATAAAAGTGAGAAAAGGTCACTCGATGTATATTTAGCCGATTTCTATTGAATATCAAAATGATTGGGAAGGTTGCTAGTATGGTTCTATGCTTTTCGAGCTCTCTCGAAAAATCTACATGTTACATGTTCAAACAGAAAATATTTATTTAACTTTTCCGCGCACTGTTTTTCGTGGAAAGCCTACGAAATCGATAATGAAAGCATCAAACAACAAATTCATTCCAAAGTAAATCAAATAAAGGTGAAGTTTGTTTCTCGATCGGAAAGTGAATATGAATTTATGATTTCGGCGCAAGGTTCGATCAATTAAATCGATATATATCACGGATGGCGAAACACTCACACTCAATGAAAATAATTTTTTTGCGTCGATGTCAAGGTTATTTGGCATGAAAATAGCTAACATCTTCAGGAATTGGTCGTATTTGAATCTGTCCTTGGCTAAGATAAGTAACAGAAAATTATTTCTTCTAAAATGTAGAACTAATAATATCATTCCTAGTTTCATTTACAAAAATGTTATTAAAAAGAGAAATATCGCCAGCATTAACTCCTCATTCACTCAAGACAATTGTTTCATTTACAGGACAGATATATGCAAAAAGTTGAAACATTACTATAACAGACACTCACAATTTATGCAGTAAATTAATGAAAGAAATTGATGAATTCAATGAAGTTCTACAATTTCTTATTTTTTATAAATTAAATTGATCGAATCTTGCGCCGAAATCATAAATTCATAAATCAAATAAAATCGAATCTCGTAAAAACGAAGTGTACCCTTCAATAATTCTCGAGCGTATGTCCACGTTCTTCGAATAACATCCGAAACCAGATAGTCCGTAACAAGAACATGAAAAAAGAATCTGCAAGAAAACTCCCTTCAAGACTCATTGTTTTGATCTAAGTGCGACCTATTTGGAGAGTTCCGCGAAAATCGGTGCCACGTAGATTCCCAGAAGGGGAGACGTCATTGCAGAAAATCGATACGGAGTAATTGCTATAGTCCCACTCATTCCGATCGCCGATCTCGGTACAATAACGCGAGAAGGAGCAAAACGAATACGAGCCGCACCGATTACATAACGGAAAAACATTAAAACGGTAAAGGGAACAGTTAATCGGATGTACGGATCGGTCTCCGGAGGATGACGTTAATAGGAACGCGACGGATAAGAGCCGGTTCCATACTGTACGCGAATAAATAGCCCCGGTCCATAAAACTGAATCGGAGGGAGGGAGAAAGAGAAGCCGAGCAATCGCGATGCCATAGGAGGGTAACGATAATCGAACGATATTTACGTTTTCAGGTCGCGGTGAATCCGGAGTTCAAAGTGGGCGAGATGTCGTTCGACAATAACGCGGCGATTTGTCGTCTACTCTACACGGGATCTTTTGCCACTGTACACGGTTGCGTCATGGGCCGGCCTTGACACGGAGGGCCATTATGCCATGATAACGTCGTCGTCACTCGATGACGAGGCGAACCAGAAGAAAGAATCGAAACTGAAACGATAACGGACCGTTGTCGACCTCCTCGAACGCGTTCAGCCTGTTCTTCCTCCTCGTTGCCGACTATAAACTCGCCATCCGAGCAATCCGCGTGCTTCTTTTACACCTTGCCAACTCACCGCCACGCAGTGGGCCGGATCGAAAAATTTAGGGACGTTGGTGCATAATTTTTGAGATATTGAAATGAGATTCGAACTAAAAAATATTATAAAATAATCTCTTATCTATCATATGTTTCACATTTTAAAGTATACTATACTTATTTTTTGAAAATCGATACAATTTCACAAAACCTATGCAGACAAATGTTTCTTTACATTTTATAGAATATGTGTTCCTTAGAATTAACTAGAATTCCGTCTCCAATACAGTCTACCTATTTAACCTTCTCTCTGCGTGCCACAGGCTGATAACACCGGAAATAAGAACTTGACAAATCGTAAATTTCCAAAGATTTTCCATGAATACTATCTATCATACGTGTCACATTTTCAAGTATACTATACTTATTTTTTGAAAATCGATACAATTTCACAAAACCTATGCAGACAAATGTTTCTTTACATTTTGCTCGACAAACGTATAGGGAGCAATTACATCCCTGTACAGAGTTCATCAGTGACGCAGCCAGGATTTAATCTGGGGGGAGGACGAGTTGAACAAAATAACATTTTTGTGTTAAACATGTTTTACATATAACATATCCAAAAATCATCGAAATCGGAGAGAAAGAAGCTATTCTATGGTTCAGCTAATTTTTACACTCTGTTGTTTCGTTCTTCTTGGGGGAGGACTTGGCCCCTGGCTACACAGTGGAGCGGATCGAAAAATTTAGGGACATTGGTGCATAACTTTTGAACCGTTTGAGATATTGAAATAAGGTTTGAATTAAAAAATATTATAAAATAATCTCGTTCGAATAATACGTGTTAGAATATATTTTTTGTTTAATTTGTTAGTTAGTTATTTTTATAAATTTTTATGTAGTTGTTGAATCAGTTGCTTCCCTTAAGAAAAGAAACAATTTTTTACAATCTTAAGAGTTCTTAGCTTGCCTCGCCGCTTTACAACGCTACAACGCCAACGCGCGGCGACCGCACTCGCCGAAACATTGTCCGCTTTAAACAACTATATTGTTGTTAGTTGGACGATGTCGGAAATGATTCTTATACGGTTATTTAAAGGAAGTTTTACAGAAAATATTCCTCTTTGTAGAGCCTGGGAAATTTTGGGAAAAAAAGATATCCTTTAACAAATGTGCAACATTTTTTTAATCTGTCATGTATCGTACAGAATTATTTTTTAAATATATTATTATTAGTTATTACTAAAAAAAATATATGATTTCTTATTGGGAAGAGATGCTCTATATCATACAAAAAAACGGAGAGAAAATATGGGACGAAACGATGAGGACATCGCAAAGAACTTGAGCAATTCTGCCTGGTGAAATATGCTACTTTCAAAACAGTCAACTTTAAATGATCATTGTAACTAAAATATTTATTCAATTTCATTAATTTCTTCATTTTCGAGGTCCATAGATCCTTACAAAGCAATACAAATTTATTAGTTTGCAATTTCGAAAAGTCGACTTTTTGGTCGATTGTCCCTAAATTTTTCGATACGGTCCACAGTGGCGCCATCTTGTATCGTAGGATTTATTGGTCTTTAGTCCGCTAGATTCAGTCCTTCATTTCGTTCTCCAGCTTTTTCATAATTCTCTAGAGTGTCCCCCGTTAGGCACCACTTAATATTATTATTCTATTAAATATTGAAACAAGTAATAACTTTCCATACACTTTAATAATCGAGCCTCGCAGGGTCCCAACAAAATTTCTATACACTAACTTTCGCTGCTGTCGATAATTGTAAATATGAAGTTTCTTTAATTTATTTTTATAGAACATTTGGACTTTTCAGTCGTGTATTACAAATATAAAAATCTATTATATAATCGTAAGTATGAAGCTTGACAAATAAAACAGAAATTTCGAACATAAGTTTCATACGTAACGATCTGATGCAAAGGGATACAAATTCATTAGTTCGCAATTTCGAAAAGTCGACTTTTCGGTCGAATTATTAACATATTTATTAGACTCTGTTCAGGATCTTCGTACATCCATAGAAATATATGATATTATAATGGAAATTACTAATATATTTATTAGAATTAATAAATGATATTGGGGCAAGGTTCGATCAAGAACGAGACTGAAACGATCGAGAATGAAAATAGAAAACATACTTGCTATATCACTGGTTCACAACGGAAAATATATAAAGAAATATTAAGAGTTACTATAACGAAATATTAAGAGTTATAATAAACCTTGTTATTCACATGGTGGCAGAATTGTAACTGAGAACATACGCTGTTCAAACGAAAGAGAACGACCGTAACCTATGTAAATGATTGGCAATCGTGATTGACTGATCGATATCGATCAGTGGTGACATCAACAAACTGCGCCTAACCTAACCTTGCGCCAATATCATTTATTAATTATATTATTTTGCGGTCACGAGTAAATTTTTCCGATATTTATTAGACACCGTTCAGGATCTTCATCGCGAGTCTATAGGACAATGGGTTAACGATATCACTATTTCTTTTGAGATATATAATTTTAATTCCTAGGAGACCAGAGCAAGCGCGACGAGACAGGTGAATTATTAATTCGTACAGATTTAGAAATAGAGAATCAGAAGAGCTCTCTGCCACGTGGTTCCCTCTAGAATTCATCGACTTCTCAGAATTCTCTCTCTCTCTCTCTCTCTCTCTCTCTGTCTCTCTCTCTGGAGCCTAACCGTTTTATTGCCGCATTAACTACGAGGAGACCCGGAGGCCTGAAAAAGTGTTGCGGTTCCGGTAAGTAGCGTGGTTTACTTACTCGTTGATTACTCACGCGATATGAGAGTTAAGGGGTAAATGCAACGTGCACGTTTCAAGCGAAGCACAACGTCTTCAGAACTCCATTTGGCAAAATTAACTCGTACAAGATATACCTAATAATAATTTGCAACTTTTCGAACACTTAAATGGAACATTTTAATAGCTAACGTGGTTCTTGAACCGGGAGATTCAAATCCGAATCCAGCGTTTAGTATTCTTATAAAATAACTAGTTGTTATGTAGAAAAATGATCGAACCGTGGCGCCGAGAATAAAATTCATAATATCCGAAAGATAAATTACGATCGATAAACTAATTAATTAAATATTAAATTTAAATTAAACGTCTTAATGTATATAAAGAAAGTGCGTGGCACTCTAATTAAATTTAACAGATTTTACATCTCTTCGAATAATTGCTTATTAATCATTTCGAAGCGACATTAAATCGCAAAAACAGCGTTAAACAGTTTTAATCGGTCACAAAATTTTTGATAAGTTCGTTTTCGTTTGATGCCAGTCATCCAAGTTTGACCGTCAATCTTTCACCCATTTTTCATCTAATTTTACTTCTAACCTCACCCCTCTTTGCAAGAGTGCTTCATTCATCTTCCACGTGCATTCTCAATCTTCTTGACTGATTAATGCTACTATGTTTCATCGCACTCCAATGACTCGTGGAATGCGTTGCACATTATCGCTCAAAAATGTATCATCGCTTAGTAATCGTCTCGACTTTAACGTTATTCACATCAGCGTTTAGCATTTTACAATATTTACTCTGTTCTTCGTGTTATCCGTCCTCTTAATTACGCGAACAATAATTAGACTGCAGATTTTATGTAGTCCTGGCAAGAATGGATGAGTGGAATACAAAATAGCGAACATGACAGAAGCGTTTTAAAATACTGCAACAATCGTTTACGCTCTCGTAAAATTGTTACAAGCATTTTTATTTTCCATGAACATGTACAGACTCTCCCATTAATATTCAAACACTCTTAGAAAGACGATAACTTTTTAAATATTTATATATTTAATAATTAGTTTGCTACAGTATGGGATTAAAATTTTGTCAAAAATTGCAATTGATCGAAATTGTAGAAAAAATACTATAAGTTGGATTTTACAATTTTTGATGTGGTTCTATATTGAAAGCTAAAAACTACGTTCTGTAGACCTGTGTCAATTAAACATATTCTGAACATTTCGTTAAAATCGGACGACGCACAGTGGTCCCTTTCAGCGATTTAGCTGGCCAAAATAATTTATAATGTTTAATGATCCCACAACGTTTTCAAATCATATATAATATTATTTGTTATTTGTTTAAGTATTTTAAAAACATTTTTTAATACTTTTTCAATATTTTTTGGTACGTTTTTAAGTAAAAAGTAATATATTGTTGAATTAAACAATAGAAATTTATAATAAGGTACTTACAACTTATTAGAATCGGAAGTTGTATCAACATCAAAATCTTCAGATGAAGATTTTACGCAAGGGCCGCTTGGTGCGATAAACAAAAGGCTGTGAAAAGAAGGGGGGCAAATTCGGGCAACAAATTTTTGTTTTACTATAAACCCAAACCATTGACAATTATAACTGTGTTTAAAAAATTGTCCGGACAAATCTTATTTACATACTAATCGTGTTGAAATAATAGTTGAAATATAGTCCATAATTGCAAAACTTTTATACTGGGAAGAAATGTGTACAACTCACTTGAAACATATAAAAACGGTCTCATCGAATTTTAGCAGCAAGACACGTACTACGAGAATCTTTAACTTTCGATGAAGTACAGCACTTCATGGGTGCCTGAATGATAAAAAATATATTAGTACATTGTCCCCCATATATTAACCCTTTGCACTCGAAGTTTTTATTCAATCGTATTACCAGCAACTCGAAACGATTTTAGTGAAAAGATCATATTCAGATGTGAGTTTGATATACGCATTAAAAGAAAAGTCATCGTTGTATGTTATTATTTTTCTAATTCTTTATGAACACAAATGTTATGATATATAAAAAAAAATTATAAAATTATTACATTTTGAAATTTGTTTTTGTTTTTATGTCAAGAACTGCAAATTATTTACAATGTCTCCGTAGCGGAGCCCTCGAGCTTGAAAACCAATTTTAAATGGCTCCGCTCCGGAGCCCTCGAGTGCAAAGGGTTAAACTATAGCAAGCACCAAAAATTTCACACTTTAGGTAAAATTTTTGAAATCGACTTTTGGCCAGCTAAATCGTTGAAAGGGATCACTGTGCATCGTGTCCAAGCTGCATTACCCTCGAAGGTGTTATAGATCGGCGCCTTAGCCGCGCAACCAGTCGGACAGATCGAAGCCGTTCCAGGACGACCTCCTCGCGTCTGATGCTCGCCGCGCACGGAATCTCAAGTTTTGGAGTCTAGGACCGAATTTATAGACGTCGGACCTCGCGCGCTATCCTCATAGTTTGTTCTAGATTTTAAACTGCGACTACGCTAATAAATGAACAATTCAGGAGAGAGAGTCTTGTCTGTCGTCTACCGCATTGCTCCCGGTCTAGTCGATACTCGGTGTCCTGGAAATACTCGATCAGAGGCTCGAGCTCCTGCTGGACACCTGATGGAGATCATTTCCTTCGAGAATCTGAAATAATCGAAATTTTTCATTCATTTCAATCATACACTTTTTCCTACTCGTTTTTTTCTTAGATTAGTGGATGTAGCAAATGAGACGGGAAATAAAAATGATTGGGGGGGTTGACTTAGAAAAGGACTCGGAGAAGATGGGACAGAAGAGAAATTTTGATGGACAAAATTATTATGGGAAGAAATAACATTCTGTTTGGTTTTTTATTTCTTCAAATAGTTGTTTTCAGAACCGTTTCAACCCCAGGAATTAGCGAAATATTTATTAGCCAAGAATGTTTCATCGCTCAGTAGTCGTCTCGACTTTAACGTTATTCACATCAGCGTTTAGCATTTTACAATATTTACTCTGTTTTTCGTGTTATCCGTCCTCTTAATTACGCGAACAAAAATTAGACCGCAGATTTTATGTAGTCCTGGCAAGAAAAAATGCATGAGTGGAATACAAAATAGCGAATATGACAGAAGCATTTTAAAAAATTGCAACAATCGTTTACGCTCTCATAAAATTGTTACAAACATTTTTATTTTCCATGAACATGTGCAGACTCTCCCACTAATATTCGAACACTCTTAAAATGACAATAACTTTTTTAATATTTATATATTTAATAATTAGTTTGCTACAGGACGTGAATAAAAATTTTGTTAAAGAATTGTAGAAAAAATACTATAAGTTGGATTTTACAACTTTTTTATGTGGTTCTATATTGGAAACTTAAAAACTACGTTCTGTAGATCTGTGTTAATTAAACATATTCTGAACATTTCGTTAAAATTGGGCGACCCGTAAAAAAAATAACAATAGCAATAAAATAAAATAAAATGAAAATAAAATGTACTTAGTGGAATGTTGACAGTCTTACCAACAATAATACGGTGATTTGTTTAACAGATTTACGTTAGTTGGGCGTTTTTATTTTTTCGCGTTAGAACTGACTTTCAGACCAGAGAAGCGGAAATAATCAAAATTGTTCATTCATTTCAATCATAAACTTTTTCCTACTCGTTTTTTTCTTAGATTAGTGGATGTAGCAAATGAGGCGGGAAATAAAAATGATTGGGGGGGTTGAGTTAGAAAAGGACTTGGAGAAGGTGGGAAAGAAGAGAAATTTTGATGGATAAAATTATTATGGGAAGCAATAACATTCTGTTTGGTTTCTATTTCTTAGAATCGATACAGACATCTTTTATTTTTCATACAGATAAGTAGTCTATTAAGAACTGTTTCAAATAGTTGTATTCAGAACCGTTTCAACCCCAGGAATTAGCGAAACATTTATTAGTCGTGACCGAATGAAATTTCTAAAGTTTCAATCTGTCGTTTTTTTCTGAACGAAGACGCCGTCATGTTCGATCATGATCGACTCTAATCTGATGATTAGAAGCGGCCGAGAATCAGTCGCCTCACCTACTTTTTTCGCAGCGGGACCTTGGCTGTCAATTACCTCGGTCGCTTAAATTAATACTACAACAAAAGTTGGGTAACGCGTGTCTTCTCGTCGAATCAATATTCACGCGGAAAATCGAACGAACGCTGTACACGTACTTTGTACACGTACATGTACTTTATAGGATCAGGTGTAATAGTAACCTCGATATATTCGAATGATCATTTACTTTTCATTAGCTTAATGTACCGGACATCGCGCTAAACCATTTTTGTCGGCCGTGTAAAATATTTCATAATGTTACCCGTTAATTAGCTCGTCAGGCAATTTCGTTGTCCCGAAAATCGTGTCGGCCGCAATTAATACATAATTTTCATTCGGACGAAGCCGACAAATCTGCCCGGATTTATTATTATACCGGGGACTTAAATTTTCCGTGCATCTCCCGCGGTAATCGAGACTAATTGGTGAACTGTTAATTTCAATTATTTAACCATCGCCGACGATTGCGTTTCGCTTAGCCAGCTCACTCTCGAATGCCATAAAACGCTTCGAGTCGAAGGCGGAGGGATAGGTCTTTGGAATAAAAGTACCCTCTGACGAGCGACTCTGTGAAAGTTGATACTTTGAATTATTTATCCTCTGTCAATAATTGCATTTCGCTTAGCCAGTGCACTCTTGAATGCCATGAACGCCGTAGGGGATGAAAGCACCCTCTGAGAATTGACCGGATTGAAAATTGAGATTCTAATTATTTAACCAACAATTGCGATTCGCTTTTGCCTCGAGTACGACACTTCCAAGGGATGAAAGTACCCTCTGATAATCGACCGAATTGAAAAATTGATACTCTAATTACTTAACTAGCAATTGTGCCCGTAATTATTAAAGTGGTCTAACATTAAAATTAAAAAAATAAATGAGTGTATCAGTTATTCCGCATCACATTATTGCAAGCTAATGTAATTCTTAGACAGAAAAATTGAAAATATTTATTTAATCATACTCGAGTACTTATTATGTACGTATGTACGAATTATGATCATAATTATGAAACTAATCTAACTTTATTTAAACGAAATTTAAAAAAAAATGAGTTTATTTCGCATGACATTACTTTAAGCTGAATTAATTCGATGTAATTTGTCGAGACAAAAATTGAAATTCTAATTATTTAACCACACCCATAATTATGAAGGTAATCTAACTTGAAATTTAAAAAAGAAATGAGTTTATCAGTTATCACATTATTTTAAGTTAAATTAATTCAATGTGACTTTTAGAGAGAAAAATTGAAAGAGTAATTATTTAACCAACAATTGCATTTCGCTTTTGCTTCAAGTACGACACTGTGCCAAGGGATGAAAGTGTCCTTCGAGGAGCGACAATATCGGAAGATAGTGAAGCAACTCTTTCGGAGGTTTTCACCTCAATGAACCGAAAAATAGCGGAGAGAGAGAGTGGGAGAGAGATAAAAAACGATTGGCAAGTACATCGATCGAGGTCCACGGGAAACGAGGAAAATTCCGAAAAAATTCTCCGGGGTCCTGGACGTAACTTTGTCAGCGGGAACGGAGAAGTATCATCGTCCACCCCATCGCTGTTCGAGACCTCGATCGAGAAGGCAACAACGCGAGAATAACAAAAACGCGCGAAACCCGTCGACGGAACACTTCAATTTCCCGTTCCGATCCATCGAACTGCCAAAAACGATTACCCTCCTCGCCGCGGAATGAAAACCGAAGGTCTTAGAGCGACAACTGGGGGCCCGTCGTTCTCGTCGGCATCGATTTCAATGAAACGGAACGACGACACAGATCCGGAACTGGGTAATCCTCTCATTAGATGAAGAAAGAGCGAGAAAGCGACGCTGGAATCGTCGCGAACTGTCGCGTTCGATCATTGGCACACGGTTTCGATGATCTATCGTGCGCTCGGACGACTACGATCCTAAGACTTCTTTCGTGAATGCGATTTTTAAGAGCCGTAATTTAAGTGTGTTGTTATTTATCAATTTTATTCTTGTTGTACACGTTCATTGATTAACACGAAAATATGATAAACAAAATCTACGGAATATATCTTAAATTAATCATTTTTGACATACGTTGACATCGATTAGGACATACATATAAAAACACCAACTAATAATTTTTTTTCTATAACAACAGTTATTAACAATAACAAATTCTATAAATTTTTGCAAGTGGGAGCATCGCGGCAGTATCTCCTATTAAATGTGAAAGGTTTCATCGCGATCGGTACATTCTTTACTGAGCAAACACCGAAGAAGTCGGTTAATAATAAATGAAGCATTATTTGCAATAAAAGTCGTTTTGAATGAAAAAAAGCGAAAAAGGCACATACAGGTCGAATTGAGTAACCTCCTTCTTTTTCGAAACCGGTTAAAAAAAAATGAAAAAGATTTTATAACGGGACCACCCCGGGGACATACTCTAGAAGATGTAAAAGGTTTCGTACCGATTGGTCCATCCATCTCGGCTTAATCGGTGAACATACACAGAAAAAAAAGCGAAAAAAAGGCACATACAGGTCGAATTGAGTAACCTCCTTCTTTTTCGAAGTCGGTTAAAAATGAAGGTGACCGTGAGGTCTCCGAAACTCTTTGACCTAAAAGAAAAATTGTCAATGCCACATTGTAGTCCTCTTTACAACGGAGAACTTTGGTTTACAAAGTCCTTCAATATTTTCAAAATACAGCGAAGATAATTCTTGAACTTGAAAAAAATGATGCTGAAACGTGTGGAAAGTTTTTGTTCAGAATTTATCAAAAATTCTAGTACGAATATCTCGTAAATATGTACAATATAAATATGAAATATTTTGACAAGTAAAGGTGTCTTTGAGATCTCCGAAACTCTTTGACTTGGAAAAAAATTGTCATTGCCAGAAAGTAGAGCTTTTTACACCGAAGGGCTTCGATTCACGAAGTCCTTTAATATTTTCTAAAAACAGCATAAATAATGACGATACCATGGTCTTAAAATCGCAAGAATGTATCTTGAATTTGAAAGAGCTGCAGAAGCGTCGTGAGAAATCAGGAATAGAATTTGCTTTATTTCAGCCTTGCATTAACCTATCTGTACAAATCTATCTTATTTCACGTAATCGGTCCATACCTTCTCTCATTCTTTTCTGTGTCTCACTCATTCCTACCCTGTCCTACTCTTTTAGAATCCTAATTACCACTAACCTACATATTTACTTGCTTATTGCATCCTTCCCGATTCCATAACTTTTGCGTTTTTAACAAGAAGTATTAATGATCTCGGCGCAAAGGTTCGATCAGAAATTAAATTAAAGCAATTTTGCTAGTTTGATTAAACTTTCTACTCTTTTAAAATTTACAGGCGCAGTTGTTTCTTGTTTATTGAAAAGGATCCATATTAGGATCGAAACGTAGAAAGTTCAATCAAACTGACAAAATTGCTTTAATTTAATTTCTGATCGAACCTTTGCGCCGAGATCATCAATACTTCTTGTTATAAACAACCTTACGATCGATAAATAACAAACACATTTTGTAGTAGCACAAAATATTATATACACATTCATATAATATTACAAAGAGATTCAATTTCTTCTTAATATTTAAATATATCTACAATATTTATTTTATATTAAGTAACAAATATTTCTTTTTAAATATGCAGTACATATCTATTGCACATTACGAGAAAAATATTTTTTCTAAATACAAAATAAATCTTTATTTAATATTAGAAATAGAATATTTTTTCCTAATGTACAGATAATATTTATTTCACATTATGAAAAAAATATTTTTTTCTTATTATAAAATAAATCTTTATGTAATATCAGAAATTATATAAAATTATATAATATAAAAATTTTCTAATTGCAATAAGGTAAAAGTAATAGATATTCATAGTTTCTAATTTTTGTTATAACTTTTTCTTACATTTGAAAATTTTATTGAATGCAATTTAAATATTGAATTTATATTTTTCAAATATTGGATTCACATTTACTTTATATTTTTTAAACATTCAATTTATATTTCTTGTACATGTATACAATATTCAGATCCAATATTTTTTCCCATATGACAAAATGTGGCTTAAAAAATATTTTTCCAATATTTTTGTGCTACTAGGGTTGGTATATTTATGCTCTATTTTCTCTCTTTCTTCTAAACATTTCCAACCCCTGTTTAACCTGAGAAATCAGGAATAAAGAAGTCGAAGAAGAGCGGTGAGCTTGCCGTCAAGATAGTAGCCCCGGCTGTCAATTAGATCGCGTGTGCGCGCCGCTTAAATGGCTGCAGAACGCAACGTGACCGTACGCGTAATACGTTTAAAAAAGGGGGAGGGCCAGAACTATGGCTTCGGTGGTGGTCACTGTCGTGTGCAGTGTGTTGCCGCCAGCTGCTCCCTTCGTCCGCGGTCATGAAACTTTCATACCGCAGCACGCCGCGCCGAAAACGCACACCATTGTTTCTCAGTCGTGCCCTCGAACCGCGGCCAGCCGCGTCGACCATCAAAATTGTTGTTCGCACCGTGAAGACACGCTCGCGGACGTGAACACCGCGATTCCATCTACAGTGGGGAGGACTATAGTTAAAAAAGGAGAGGGAGAAAACTGTTCGAAAAGGGAAATCGTGAACTCTACTGGCTCCTAGAGACTCGTTCAGAGCACTCGTGTTGCTCCAGCTCCCCAGATCAGCCCCTGCGGGCCACTGCAACCATTCCGCCGACTACAAATTGGTTACGGAACGTTACACCATTGTAATCAGATTTTGCGCGGGATTCTTTTCATTCATTTCTTACGGATCAGTGAAACGAAAAAGTGCATGAAAATCTACAACCCTATTGGAGTCATCCCTTAACTTGTCGAATTTATAACGTCTACCGGGACTCCTTGGCCAGCTACCAAATGATAGTCGTACCACGAGTAATAATTTCGAGAGATGAATTAATGAAATTTGTGAAAAGCAGAATTTTCATTGGGCGGAATTTGGTCGGCGAGTATGCGGTAACGTAACCGATGGGGTCGTTCAGTCGATTCGCGGTCTGCGCGGTAGAGTAATCGAAATCTTTTGTTTGGCTGGCAACCAGAAGACCAGAGTGCCGTTTCTAACGCTTCGTAGCGTTGAAGTAGTTAAACTCCGAGAATTATTCTAATAGTCCTTTTATGTATAATCTTGCTTACCACTAAAAAATCTTTAACATTAAATCTTCTCATAGGTTAGTGTGAAATCTTCAATAAAGGATATACAAGTCTTATAAGGTTCGGTGCAGGCTGAAGCGACGAATCAGTACTATTTAGAAAAATATTAAAATTGTCTATAATCTTCTCACCTCGCTTCTCACTAGAAATTCTTTAACGTTAAATCTCTTCTCGTAGATATAATGTTAAATCTTTAAAATTCAAATAGCCTGTAATCTTTTCATCTCGCCTCCCACTAGAAAATCTTTAACGTTATGTCTCTTCTCGTAGATTCAATGTTAAATCTTTAAAATTCAAATAGTCTATAATTTTTTCATCTTGCTTCCCACTAGAAAATCTTTAACGTTAAATCTCTTCTCGTAGATTCAATGTTAAATCTTTAAAATTAAATTAGCCTGTAATTTTTTCATCTCGCTTCTCACTAGGAAATCTTTAACGTTAAATCTCTTCTCGTAGATTCAATGTTAAATCTTTAAATTTAAAATAGCCTATATAATCTTTTTATCTCATTTCTCACTAGAAAATCTTTAACGTTAAATCTCTTCTCGTAGATCCAATGTTAAATCTTTAAAACTTTAAGTAACCTATAATCTTTCATCTGGCTTCCCACTAGAAGATCTGTAACGTTAAATCCTCCCGTAGATTCAACGTGAAACCTTCAATAAAAGACATACAAGTTTCATAAGGTTTGCAAGCCGGAGCGATCTTTATTTACCGATCGCTTCACTTTCACGAATCGTTGGGAAAGGGAGCAAAGAGATAAGCCGTCGATGTGGACATAGAGATGTATCGATGACAGACCGCGACAGATATCAACACGAATAGTCACCGGATGAGAGAACTACGACGACATCGTTGCGAATCGAATTCGAGGAGAACTCGAAAAAGAGACCTATCTATAAAAGTATAAATTATGAACTGCTTCGATGATTGATCGTAATAGGAGTGAACAGCTCCGCGACTACAGTGAATGAAGTCCGCGGGAAGACCCTGAAAGGTGTAATCCGAGGGTATATTCACCGTGGCGAAGTTTAAAAGTCAGGAACCCTGACGAAGATCAACATAAACAACTCGAGAAGCTTTCTGGTGGGTGGTTTTCTGGGGCGGGAAAAAGTGAGGTCGGTGGAGGAGCAATATCAGAAAAAAATATTCTACTTCTAATATGAAATAAACATCCATATAATATTGAGAAAAAAATATTTTTCTCGTAACATGAAATAGATATTTCCTGCATATTTAAACAGAAATATTTGTTACTTAACACTTTCACAACCGCATGTTTGCGCAGTGGAACGTCGCCAGTGGCCGGCAATATTTTGGAAGAAAAAACTTTACGTAAATTCATGAAACAATTAACATTATTATTATAAATCGGTAATCAACATTATTATACAACAATATTTTCCCTTTGTGTGATAATTATAGAAACGTACAAATATAAAACAAAATACAACGACTGGCCTGCCCATGACACCACATTGGTGTCAGCGGTTGTGAAAATGTTAATATAAAATAAATATTGTATGTATATTTAAATACTAAGAAGAGATTGAATCTCTTTTTAATATTATATGAATGTGTATTCAATATTTCGTGCTACTAGGGACTGTACCTGTTGGAAACAAGTTCGGTCGGTGGAGGAGCAACATCTAATCAGCTTCGAGGAACTATTTGCCATCGGAGGGAGGTAAAAGGGGAAAGATCAGCTAGCGGAGATCGTTGAATTTCGATTAGCTGGGAGAAAGGTCGTGAAAGCAATAATCTCGCCCCGTCTTCGGGTCCCAGTTGAAAATAAAATAGTCCCGGCGGTGGAGCCGAGGGACAGGAGCGTAATTCCTCCAGGTGTCCCTAACACGACCCCCAGCCAAGGTACCGAATCAATAATGTTCTATCGCCATGGAAAGTGCGTGAGGAAGGGTGTCCAACAGTTGTGCTACCCCCCGTGCACCTCGTCCAGCTCTGAGAAGAAACGTTAAGGAGTTGGGTCGGCGTCGATCAATCGCCTAGAAAGAGAATAGAAAAGGAAACACGCTCCGTAGCGTCCTGGAGGATCGTCTCCTCGGCATTAGCGTGAAATGCAGCCGGCGATAATCGTAAACAGAGACAGGGGAGCGTGTCCCGGGGCAGTTGTTGCCCCCGGAGTGGTGGTTACCACGCGATTTGATGGATCCGATCGGAATTAATACCGGGGTACACGCTCCACAATCGGATACTGATCGCGATAAGTGACCGCGCGCGGCTCGCCATTTTTTTTCCCGGAGCTGCTCTAGTGGCCCTCGAACGACGCTCAAAAGCCCCCAGGGGCACTCACAGACATGCCGAGCCGCGATTGAACGGTTTACCAGCTCGACTGGAGACGTCTCCGCTCCGTTTTCCGACGATGATAGCGTGCGTCACTTCCGGAATCGAGTGAGAGCAACTCGAGCGGAAACAGGACTCGACCCCTCGACCAAGGATATCGATTAAACAGTGATGAGGCACCGTTCGAAGCTCCGCACACTGTGATACGCTGTTCCACGTGTTCTATTGATGCACCATCGATTTTTAGTCTCATCATGATTCTCGCCAAGCTGGTCATCCTTGCCGAGCTCCTCTGGATGACCTTGGCGTTCGAAGAGCAGAACATGTGTCCGAGGAATAGGAGCTTGTTCGAGATACCTGGAGACGCTGTTCTCTCATGTAAGATGATTTCGATTGGGTTTTTCGGATCAATGTGTTTCAGATGGAATAATTGTCACGAGTTTCAGTGTTTCTGGATATCAATCATGGACCCTACTGCAACATCACTACGATGAAGGGTCTCGAAGAAGCCTCCACTGCGTTTTACGTGGTCCACGCTCTGAACAAGTACGAATTCGTACCTGGCTCCTCGATAGGTATAACGTATATAATTATTATAATAGAACGTATACAGGGTGTCTCAAAATTCGTGTAGTTCCCGGAAATGGGAGGTTCCTTGGGTCATTTGAAGCGACATTTTCCTTTACAAAAATGACGCCGGCGGCTTTGTTTAGAGTTATTAACGAAAAACACGGACCAATCAGAGCGCGCCTACAGCGACAAGAGTCCGACTCAGCGACAGGTCCCGCTTAGCGTGGCGGCGCCATTGGCCGAGCCAGAATCAATCCGCTGCAGCCGCGCTCTGATTGGTCCGTGTTTTTTGTTAATAACTCCTAAACAAAGCCGCTGGCGTCATTTTTGTAAAGGAAAATGTCGCTTCAAATGACCCAAGGAACCTCCCATTTCCGGGAACCACACGAATTTTGGGACACCCTGTATAATTAAGCTTATACGTATAACTTATGGTTGATCGTACAAGAGTTTTTTTTATTAAGCTTACTCAGGCCCCAAAAATGAGGTCTATACAGCTGAACCTAAATCGCATTATTTTACATAGTTTGAGTTTTCAGAATTTAGTAGTTTGAGTTACAGAAGTTACACATTTTTTCAGAGTTTTACGATTTGTGTATCAGTTAGCAGACTGTTTAGCATGTCAGGTTATATGCGCAAATTGCATTCTTTCAAAAACGTAAAGATACGCAAACACGCCCTGATGTTGCGTTTGGTAAAAAACATGTCGGCTTTGAGGGGTAGAAAGAATCCCATCCTGCGTAGATCGTCAGTTAGTCTAGTTCTGTAAGCATCAAATAGGCAACATTGCCATATGATGTGCCATATGAAGTCCTCCACTTCATGGCCACACTTACAGTTGGTATACTTAACACTACCCACCCGGAACAGTGAAGCAGGCAAGTTATAGTGATTGGCCCTGATGCGATTAACGGTGGTAACAAAATCCCTCTTAAGACTTTCAAAGTTTTTATTAACAAACCAAGGATTATAAAAACGCTCAAAGAAGATTTTGCCCCTGGATTAACCCTAAACAGTGATTGTATTATTGGTTCAGTGGTATGCCTCTATTTTGGACAGGCATGATGTGTCGGAAAAGGGTCGTACAAGAGTTAATGGTGTTTCATTATCAACCCCTTTGCACTACATTTATCCTTTATGTCTGTGAACAATTAAAACTTCTATGCTGTACATAATTTTTACATTGCCTCTCTATTATTTCCTTTAATGTTAAAAGCAAACGAATATAACTCGTATTTAACAGATTACAGTGGATTCAAAAAGTACTTGAACCAATCTCCACAAATTGTTTATGCTATTAAATATGTTGCTATCTTATATCAATAGATTGTGGATATTTATGCAAAGTACAATATTGTCTGCATCGGTTGCAAGAAATGGAAATCTACAGTTTCGAATCTGATCTACTCAATTTTCCTGCAAATGCATAGAGATCCGCAGTCTACTTGTCAACGACTAAACGTTTGAGCGTCGTATAAGGTGTTATATCAATTTTATATTGGGAATATGAAAAAATTCATATGGAATTAATTAATTATCGAGGTCGTGGTCGCGGGTTCGATCCCACCGCCGGCACCACTGGAAATATTCCATGTGGCATCTAAATACTGTGGTACCCAAGGTGGTTCGGAACTCACCCTTACTCTAAACTGTAGGTCCCATCGCGAAATAATTCTTTCATAAGAATTCAAAAAGCGACGTTAAATAATTAAAAAAAAATATTCTCCCAACGATTGTCTCACGATTTCCGAAAGTCTGTAACTGGTAGTCGAAATTCATTCTCGAGGGAGCGTTGCCAATGAAGATTTTCTATAAAATACAACTATATTTTTTTAGGACAGTACTTAACAATGATTTTCCGTTGACAACAGGTATGAAGGTGTACGACACCTGCCACGACGAAATGACAGTGTACAAACAAGCTCTGCAAGCGGCAGTGGACACCGACTGCGTGGACAATTACGATCTAGGAATCCTATTGGCGTCGGAATATGCTACGATCCTCGAGCCGCTTCGTAATTACAGCGTCCTTCCGGTCAGCACGTACAAAGAGCAGAACCTGACGAGGCCCTTGATCAACCTGATGGTGCACTACTTGACCACCAGGTTCGAAATGATCGATCTCCTACTGGTCGACTCGGATTATCCGCTGAATCTGTTCCTGGACGTCACAAAGGAAGCTGGGATCTGTGTGAAAAATTATGCGAGCACTCTTGTGCTAGATGAAAGCGACACGGAAGCCGTGATCGCTGTAATTGGCGCCAGGAACGAGATTCGACAATGGATCGAGCGGGGTGAAAAGGTGCAAGGACCAAAAAAGACGTGGGTCGTTTTACCCATCGATGGATCCAACGTCGACGGTAATATTTTAAACATTTAAATCATTGTCCAAGTTTAGAAAATTGATAATACGAATGCCACAACATTTTCCAAGATGGCGGTTTAAGAGGCAAGGGGCACCACGTATGATAACTAGACAGTAACTAGAATCTTGCTAGATTTCGTATCGAAACATGGGTTTGCGGGCTATCGTTTTTTTACCTTATACAAGCATATTTTGAGCTGCACAAGGATTCATTTGATAGAGGAAGGTTAACTGCACCACGCTGTGCCGCATCATATCAGTCAAAATTGTCTATTTGTGACAGAAAAATAAGTCCAAAGTAGAGCAAACATCGAGAAAAACACCAACAGATTCCGATGTATTTTTCTGTCACAAATACACTCTTTTGACTGATATGATGGGACACAGTGTGGTGCAGTTAACTTTCCTCTATCAAATGAACCCTTGTGCAGCTCAAAATATGCTCGTATAAGGTAAAAAAGCGACAGCCCGTGATTGCATTCAATTTCCCCATATTCCATTCATGATGCCAGAGTCTAAAGCAAGTCTAGAGCCAATTTTAGTTCAGTTAGTTAGACCAGATGGCGCCTAGTCAGGACTGTCAACGTGGAATCGCAACAACAAAAATATATGGGGCTTGATTAATGTCTTTTAAGAAAGACATTAATAAAAAAAAGGGGAAAACGTGGAATCATAGCAAAATTGAAGCATTAGACTGATACATATGCATGTTTATCAGTTTTACCACAAAAAAAAACTTTCTCTGGCCAGACGTTGGTAGTACGGATAAATACTCTAGAATAGGTATGTCATGTGGTGCCCCTTGCCTCTTAAGCACCGCGTTATCGATACTATTTTCGCGTCCACGAAGAGCCCGTGTTTCGCACTTGTTGCTTCGATAGGCTTAAATTTTAATGCGCGCCAGTTTCCTCGGGAAATTGAGAAAATTGGAGTTTTGAATGGATTACCGTAGCCGAATTGATATGCCTGTAGAAGCATCGAAATTGGTTTAGGCTCGCATGATGGAGTTAGGGGTTTAGAAGGCGTCCGAGGTATAACCACGTAACGTTCCATCCCTTCACGATTTCCTTGAATTTCACTTGCGAAGAAAAGCGAAAGGGCATCGTTCAACAGAGTTTCCTGTTGTGGGAACTTTATCGTGATCGATAAATCAATGTCGCAATTCTCGCAATTGTAAGTAGACAAATTGAAATTAGCGAATGCAATTATCGACAGAATCTTGACCACCGCTCGCCTATAGTCATGTTCTGGGTGCCGAGCTGTGTTGTCAACGATTATCGATTGTAGAATATGTGTTCCTTAGAATTAACTAGAATTTCGTTTCCAATATAGTCTACCTATTTAACCTTCTCTCTGCGTGCCCCAGGCTGATAACACCGGAAATAAGAACTTGACAAATCGTAAATTTCCAAAGATTTTCCATGAATGCTATCTATCACATGTTTCACATTTTAAAGTATACTATACTTATTTTTTGAAAATCGATACAATTTCACAAAACCTATGCAGACAAATGTTTCTTTACATTTTGCTCGACAAACGTATAGGGTGCAATTAGTACATCCCTGTACAGTGACGCCCCCAGGATTTAATCTGGGAGGAAGTCAAGTTGAGCAAAATGACCTTTTCTGGTTGAACATGTTTTATGTATAACATCCAAAAATCATCGAAATCGGAGAGGAAGCAGCTATTCTATGGTTTAGCTAATTTTACACCGTGTTGTTTTGTTCTTCTTGGGGGATGACTTGGCCCCTGGCTCCCCCCTGGATGCATCACTGGGGTTCACATTAGGATAAAGGTCCATTTATACAAGTCCGGCAAAACATTGTTACCCAGGTTTAGATGGGACCGTCCACAACCGGCGGCGTCCGTCAGGTTTGCGTCAGATACTTTTCCTTAGTGTCGGAAAGGCCATAAACCACGAGCGGGTGACGGCTCCCTGCTGTGCGTGGCAGTAAAAAAAGAAGTTTCTATGGGATCTACGACTCCCATATGCTATAGCATATGTTTAAATAAACAACTAAACATCTCGAAAATGTGTTCTCTAAGAATTAGACTTGAATTTTGCAAATCAACAGAGTTGCAGCCCGTAGAAGCACAGCGTGACCTGCACATACAATATGCCGTATAACTGTACATTTGACATGAATTTGATCTCTTCGTACAAGAATAAAATTGAAATTATATCGTACTAAATAAAATTGAAATTATATCGTGTTTGGTCTTGTTGTAATAAGAAAAATGCCAGGAATAAGTCAGTAAAATCTCATTAAAAAGTAATGAACATTCGATTCCTTGTGTTAATGTAGTAGTATAACTATATTTTTTATTTTGTGGCGTACAGGATCGATCAAGTAAGACAATGAAAAAGAAAGGAAGGAGGTGTTTCGTCCTAGACCCACTAGAGGACTCATCAGTAAGGCTATCTAGCGGGTCTTGCCTTATACACGATAGGATGCTAGAAGGCAATTTGAAAATTGTATTTATACTGTAAGGTGACATTTCAGTAACTTGCGAGAAAATATAGTTAAAAATACAGTTATAATATTTAAATTTGTCGATCGAAAATTAAAAACCTATTATTAATGTAGTAATGTTCACACCGATATACTCGGGCTGAGAACAACAGCCGCCGCCCTGCGGCGCGGCACAGCGGTGACGGGTAGTGGAGTGAGTAGGCATGGACAAGAATCAAGTCGTCCAACCTGAGACAAATTTTGCTAGGGTTTACTGTACTTTTTCCGGAGACTAGGCATAGGTAGAGGGGTGAAAAATTTTGTCGGAATTCCTAGGGTTAGGGTTGTAAATTACACGACCTTCGGCACTTAGCCTTTCTTCGAGCATCTCGAGAGGCCTCAAAAACCTGACGGACATGTATGAATGCTCGAAAATACCGTCCTGCGCCTGACGGAAATGTATAAATGGACCTTAACATTGCACAGAGAGAAGGTTAACAGTGAATTTGGGTACGCAACTCTTTGTAGTGGATTCCTGTACCTCCGAAGGAATCGTGAAATGGTCGAAAGCGTCCAGAAAAGAAGGGTTGACCGTTCTCGGAGTTGTGTACGTTGTAGGAAAAGGCTGAAGCAAACGGCGTCCATGTTGCAGAGCTGATTCCCCCAGGATCGTACGTGATAAGGACGCCATCGTTCGATCCGAATCTACTACACGAAGCGTCCTCGACGGACGATTTCCTCGAGGCGGCCAGCGATTCGGTGATTCACTCGTCTCGTCTCCTGAGCGTCGGGAAGGCGATGGTCGAGTTGGCTCAGACTTTCCAAGACCTTCAGAAACGAAACTGTCCCCGAGGAGTGGAAACGGGCTGCGCGATGCCGCGCTTCAATCCCAATTCGGGACAAGAGATTCGCAACAGTGAAGTGTACCATGCTCTACGGATATTGCCGAAATTGCACTCGATTAAGTACATCGTGGCGATGAAGAGCCAGCAAGAGCTGATCGACATGGCCGCCTACAGGTGGGTATCAAACTTGCTGTACAGACGGATCTAGCCACGTTGAACGCAACAAAAATTTTCAATTAAAATTCACAATTGATCCTTTCCGACTTTTTTTAGTTGTCCTCCAAACTACTCCTGATCATTTGAAGAGTTTCATTTTAAAATGTACATTTCAAAGCTGAACATCAAATACGTATTTAAAAGTAATCACTAATTCATGAACTTTGTAACTTATGAAACCTGTTTGAAGATATGGATACTTATCGTAGCTATTGTCTGATTAATCAATTTTTAAAATGAAACTGCATGTGTACTTATTGAAGCGTATTGAGTATCGAGTTTCCCTCGCAGTAATGACACCGTTCACGTGTGTCTAAATAAATAAATATGTGTGTGTGTGTGTGTGTGTGTGTACATATAGTAGGAACTAGTTGACCCGACAGATGTAGTACTGTCCAAACTTCTATAAACTGTTTAACAAATGTCGATAAATTAAATAGGAATAATTTTATTTATTACTAGCTAACCCGACAGACATTGTCCTGTCCAAATTTCAATAAATTTGTTTGTGATCATTTTGTGAATTTGTGAAAAGCTATTGGTGATTTAAAGTTATAATTAATTTCAAAGTAAAAATGAGAAAAAAACGTATTTCTGAGTAATTATTGTATTTATTAATGTCAAGCTGATCTACTTGTACTGTTTGAAATATTATGATTTTTAGCAGTTTTTCTGAATTTTCCGATTTTCCTTCGTAATTGTCTTGAATTTTTTTCAAGACTATAACGAACAAGACAAAAAACAGAATTAAGCATATTCGTCGTTCGAATTGTGAATTATGGTCTTGAGTTTATAGAAAAATCCCAAAGAAAAAAGCACTTTCATTTTTTCCCGAATTGTAATGTCTCCGGGCAACTATTCCAATTTTTTTACTCTAAAAACTTTATTCGGACTACAACGAACATTTAAACAAAAAATTAGCCAAATCGTTCTAGCCGTTCTCACGTGATGTCGTGACCAACGAACAGCATTTCATTTTTATTATATAGACTTCAGAATTATTTTTCTCCATTCCTTTATTTTGAGCATATTTACATTCTGCAATCGCCTCTAGAATTGAAATTGGAATAATATGACTATCTAAAAAAACGTATGTTTTCCGGTCTTTCCTAAATCGGTCCAGCCGTTCTCAAGTGATAGGCTTACCAACGAACAGCATTTAATTTTCATTTATATAGAAGATTGACGTAACAAAGAAAAATCGAACTAGCAAACTATTTGATCGATTTTCTCGGTGCAATGGCGTGCGAAAATTCTGAATATGATCAGACATGTGCTACACATATAATTTAATCTAAGTAAATAATTCATTTTAAATATTCTCAATAGTTGAAATTGCAAAAGTGTGAATTTGGAATGCAAACCCTATGTATGAACGCAACGAATCATTGTTTGCAGAGTTGAGCAAGCAAACCTGAAGTTCCGGATCACTCCCGAGTCGAGAGTGCCAAAGATGCCAAAGCTGTGCTTGAAGAAGCACGCGAAGAACTGCGAGAGTTGCTTGAACTTCAAGAAGAGGTTTAGCCCCCGTGGTGTGACCAAAGGTTTGCGATAAATATGATTAAACAGTTCTTAGAAGTATTAGGAATATAAAGCAGAGAAAAGATTGATCAAAAGTTAGGGTTAACATTTTACCTACCGGAAGCACATTAATAGGATTTTCTATAATTGTCTGTACCAAAAGAAAACATAGAAATTTTCTTTTATATTGCAAATTTAAATGTGAAAACAAATTTATGATTTCTGCGCAAGGTTCGATCAATTTTATTACATTTTAGAATAACTAATTTTCTGTTACTTATCTTAGCCAAGGACAGATTCAAATGCGACCATTTCCTGACCATTTGACATCGACGCAAAAGATTATATTCATTGTGTATGATTGTTTCGCCATCCATGATAAAGGTGAAATTTGATTCTCGATTGGAATGTGAATACGAATTTATGATTTCAGCGCAAGGTTCGATCAATTTTATTATTAAAATTTATTCTAAAATGTAATAAAATTGATCGAATCTTGCGCCGAAATCATAAATTCGTATTCACATTCTGATCGAGAAACAAACTTCACCTTTAAATGTTAAAGTATCAAATGGCGTTATGGAGGGTGATTTGATAGTTCACAATAAAAATTGCTGTTGCTGTTGAAGGTTTCATTAAAAAGTGTTTAGTTATGTACCATAGAGTTTTCGAAATTATACAATATAATCACCTGTTGGTAATGTCTTAAGAAATGCAATTATTCGAAGAGCAACGTTGTAGAATGTCCCCGTCGTTGCAGATACACTCGACATTTTCTATAATTGTGCTGAACCAAAAGAAAGCATAGAAATGTTCTTTTATATTGCAAATTTAAATGTGAAACTATCAAATGACGTTATGGAGGGTGATTTGATAGTTCACAATGAAAATTGCTGTTGCTATTGAAGGTTCCATTAAAAAATGTTTAGTTATATACCATAGAGTTTTAAAAATTATGCAATATAATCACCTGTTGATAATGTGTTAAGAAATGCAATTATTCGAAGAGCAACGTTGCAGAATGTCCCCGTCGTTGCAGATACACTCGACATGGGTTTATTGAAGCCGGGCAACTGGATACCAATTTTCCTGACGGTGGCGGTGTGCGGCGCGTTGGCCTGCAGCGTGATTGCCGTCTTCATTATCTACCGTTTCATCGTCGAGGACGTTCTCGACGGGAATCCCTCGCTAACGATCGTCCTGATACTGGCGAACGTTTTCACGCTGCTGACGGTGATCCCGTTCAGCATGAACGACGGCTACGTAGGCGCTGAAGCCCTCAACTCGAGGAAGATCCTCGTGACAACGCTCGCTTTCGGCATCGATTTCTCGGTGATGCTGTCTAGAGCGTTCTTCCTGGTGTTCTCCAAGGGAGGCGTGTTCACCGCGCACATCAACGGCTACCTTCAGGGGCTGATGGTGTTCTTCATGTTCGGCGTACAGGTCGCCATGTCCCTCATGTATTTCATCCTTGGTCCGGAGGACTCGGCAGTCATCGTGAGGAGCTTGATCTTCATCGGTCTCTTGGGTACCTTCACTTTATTTTATTAATCATCACCAGACAGCGGATCTTTATGTAGAATAATAATCATCCACTCGAATTCCAACATACTGAAATGAAATAGAACTTTACATTGCTTCTTAATCTGTTTATTAGGGTGAAGATTATGTAACAGTATTTTTAAATCTCCACATTATTTTATTAATGATCACTCTATAGCGAATGTTTATGCAACATAAAAATTTTCCACTCGAATTCCCACAAACGGGAATGAAATAGAAGTTTGAATTCCTTCTTAATCAGTTCATTAGGGTGAAGATTATGTAACAGTATTTTTAAATCTCCACTTTATTTTATTAATCATCACTAGACAGCGAATGTTTATGCAACATAAAAATTTTCCACTCGAATTCCAACAAACTGGAATGAAATAGAAATTTGAATTCCTTCTTAATCTGTTTATTAGGCTAAAGATTATGTAACATTATTTTTAAATCTCCACTTTATTTTATTTAATCATCACTATATAGCGAATGCAATATAAAAATTTTTCACTCGAATTCCAACAAACGGGAATGAAATAGAAGTTTGAATTTCTTCTTAATCTGTTTATTAGGTTGACAATTACGTAACAGTATGTTTAAATTCTTCTAATGTTTTATTTATTATTTTAAGTTACACCTACTCATCTTTGTCATAGGTGCATCAAATCCGCTGTCTAACTACCACTAGTTCTCCACTTGTTGGGAGCGTCTACCTTCTGAAGATTAATAAGAAAATAATAATCATTTTCTCAGGGTACGACATATTTCTGTTAGCATCGTTCTTCGTGGTGTGCTTCTTCATCGCTCGGTTACCACGGAATTACCGTGAGGGAAAGTGTTTCTTCGGGACCGCAATCGGCCTATTGATAACCTGGGCGATCTGGTTAACCTGTTTCATCCTGGTGGAGCCAGAATGCAGGGACACCGTGGTCTCTTCCGGCATCATCGCCACAGCTTACCTGATCATCGCAGGTGTTTTGATACCGAGGACTTATTACATGGTCACCCATCTGGCCAGAGGAAGAGAATTTGGTCAGAGGTTTGGATCGACGGACTTGGCGGGTGATCCAAGGATAAACACTGTCTCTAGACAGGTCAGTCAATCTTAGATGATCCTTTTTTAAAGCGGATTCTACACAGTCAATCAGCAATGACAATCTGAATTTTCAATCCGACTCTCATTCTTGACTTTTTATACTGAATTCCGTCAGTATTAACCTTACACGATCAATCATAATATCAATCTTCGACTTGAATGTGATTCGTGTTTGATGTTTGAAAACAATGTATAATAATTTACTTTTTTGTATATCTACATAAATAAATCGCTGGACCGATTTGGATAATTGAAAAAAAATGTTCCTAATAGTCCGAATAAGGTTTTTAGGGAAAGGATTATTGAATTATAAATTCGGGAAAAAATGAAAGTGCTTTTTTCTATGGTATTTTTGTATGAACTCAAGACCCATAATTCACAATTCGAACGATAGATATGCGTAATTAAAGTGATCACCAGTAAATTTATTGAAATTTGGATAGGACAACGTCTGTCGGGTCGGCTAGTTATATTATATAAATTGGTGCCTCAATAAACATAATGAGTGCTCCAGAATCAATATTATTCCTTTCTTTCTTACTGTTTCCTACTGTACTTTTTCAGTAATAACCTTTTGTTAAAACAAGTAAGGCAAAGTATTTCTTGTGCTAATTTCATATTGTTTGATCTGTTTTAACACTACAATAATATTAATTTTTCAGACGTATAAAAAAATTCTTTTCTTGAAAATGATCCATATCAGAAACAAAACATTAGGATTTTGTTAATTGCAAGATTGCTTTTTTGATTTTAATCGAACTTGTGCGCTGATACTGAACCTGTGCACCACACATGGTTTATTTAACATTTCCGATCGATACAACATAATTTATACTATTATTTAATATTGAAATAAATTATGGAAATGATAAAGGTATATGATTAGTACTATATTAAGTGTGATTTTGGACTTGAATGTCCATAATGAAATATAACTGTTTCGTTTATCTCGATCGACAACTTGTAAATAATTTAAATCGATGTTTTCGACGCAAAGATACGATCCTATGTTAATAACTAAGAAATTTTGCAAATAACTATAACGTTTTTAACGTTTCGATTTAGTTTAAAACCCTTCAAATGACCCAAGGAACCTCTCATTTCCGGGAAGTACACGAATTTTGGGACACCCTGTATAATTGCGTCTGTAAAAATTAAAACACTGTAAATTATATAGTTCGAGTTAACCTACGTGTCAAAAAACAAAAAGAAAAAACGAAACGTTGAAAAAGTTATAATTTTTTGCAAAATTGCTTAATTATTAACATAGGATCGAATCTTCGCGCCGATAACCTCAATTTAAGTTAAAATGCAATATGTACTTCCTTCTGTACAGTCGCGTCCGTTTTACGACTACGTTCACGCTGGTGGGGGAAGTATGTCGAACTTGAACGTGGCCACCGCGTACCCCAACTACTACGGAAACTCTAGTCCGAACCAGAAGTACCTGAGCCAGCACAGAAGCTCCGATGCAAGGCGGATTCCCGGGTACAACAACTACGGATTCCACACGGAGATGCGAGAAGTGAATAACTCTTACACGATACCGCAAGTCTGCATAGAGGATGCGGACGTGAGATTTTTTCTACGCTTTTTTTCCACCCCTCCGATTGCATTCTTCTGCAGTTTTCTCGTAGCCTAGTCTCGCGGCTCGCTGGGCACGATGGGTAAAAAAATAACTTCGCTCACAGCTGTTCCCGAAAGAATTCATAGATTCTTTTTATTCTGTTCATTTCAAGAGAACCAGTTGTGCTAATTTTCCTTTATATATGTAAAAGAATTTTTGCATCCAGCTATTTGGAAGATACATTCTCAGGTATAATTTGACTAACTTTTTTCGTCGGAGGAGTAGTAGAACTTTCATAAAAAACGAATTTTGTGAAACTTGAGTTAACACTAAATCTACCACTACGAAGTGTGCTAACTTTTCTTTATATATGTAAAAGAGTTTTTGCATTCAGCTATTTGGAAGATACATCCTCAGGTATAATTTGACTAACTTTTTTCGTCGGAGGAGTAATAGAACTTTCATAAAAAACGAATAAATATTTTGTGAAACATGAGTCAACACTAAATCTATCACTACGAAGTTGCTTACGTGGAGATTGAGTCGATGAATTTCATTATCCCAACACACGTCGTGGTGAGAATTGTACAAAGTTTTAGTGCTCGGTAGGTTTAGTGTTAAAAATTAGAATGTTCATCCTAGAATAATATTAACGACTCATTGATGTGGATCATTATGTATTTATAAGTAATTTTTATATCGATTAAAATATTAAGATAGTAGGAATTAATTTAGCAGCGCCAGGTTCGATCAATTTCTTGATCGAAGAATTGAACCTTGCGCTGCTAAATTAATTCCCATTATTATGTATTTATGAAGAAATAGGGTTTGGGCAAGCTATAAAACAACAGAAGATTTTAAAAAATTCAAGAAAGTGTAATGCTGTTTGTAACATAATGAAGTTAGTCAAGGGATGAAATTAACTTTTACGTCATTCATGTTTCCAACGATGAATGCAAAACGTTCTTATTTTTCATAAAGATCCGCAGTCGAGTAACGGTGCAACTGTAATTCGATTCCGACGAATGAATTACATTAAGGACTGAAAACTACGGTTTCTAGTCTAGGACCAGCCCGGTGGAGAGAAGCAGCGTGAATTCGGTGTACGCCCGTCCAAGATGCCATCGGAAGCGGAGGACCAAAGACGACAAAGATTGTATCGAGACGGACGTGTACGTGGAGAGCAACGCCGCAACTAGTCGACGGGATCACGACGAAATCTATCCGATTAGATCGTCCAGCCCTAGATTGACGCAAATGGAGGCGACGATACGGGAGGAGGACGAAGAGGACGAGCCGACCAGGATCACGCGGTTCTGAGACTTTGATCCTGCCGGTGTTCACATTGTAGTCACGCGCCGCATAGAGAACTCTGTTTCCCGATTAAATAAATCCTCGTTCGAAAGGAAGGGTGTCCGCTTCCGATTCCTCTTCATCCCCTCCAAATTTCGATGTATGATAATATACCACGGAGTTTTCATTGAATACTATCTGTCATCTAATCGAAAACTGAATTATTATTCTTAGCAGATACACGGTGGATGTGTTCATACACTTTTTTTAAAAATTAGACCCAATAGCTTGAGTGGTTTTTGAGACGTTGGGAGGATTAGTGTGCTTCTGATTTCTCTTCATCCCCTCCAAATTTCGATGCATGATAATATACCACCGAGTTTTCATTAAATTATATCTATCATCTACTCGAACACTGTATTATTATTCTTGGCAGATACACAGTGGGGTGTGTTCGTGCACCTTTTTACCACGTTTTTATTAGCTCGCTTTCTTGTTTGTCTGTTTGTCTGTTCGATGACAAATTTTGCAATTGATTTTAAACTAACTTCCTGATGAGCTAGAGACTTGAAATTGGATACATGGCTCAGAACTGGATGACAATACACTATTAAAATAAATATTTTTTAAAAGTCTTACCGTTCTGGAGAAAATAACAATTAAGTATTTACCTTTTCATCCCCGCGCGAACTACGTCATCGCGTTCAGCGATCCCCACTTCGCTCGACAACCTCTCTACTTTACTATGCGTGCGCACTCTGACTCGTCCCTACTCCACGGACCCATTTCACCCCGACGCGCGACCCATCGGTAGTGTAGTACATCATTGCTTTGTTTACCAAGTGAAATTTACAGTAAGCTTAGTGAGTATATAAAGTATTAATAAAGAGTGATACAAGTATTAACATAAGACTAAAAAGCAGAAAAAAGAGCAGTTCGTTAATGATGATTTTCACAGGGAAGCCACCAAATCACAATAAAAATAAATTTTTTAAAATACCACGTTTTTAAGAACGGACTAAAAAATATAAAATAATTTTTCCTAGTGCCATACAGATTCCTAACCTCGTACAGATAGTCCTGAAAATTTGTGATTGTGAATTTTGAATAGCTCTGTGAAATCTCACAAGTATTTTCACTTTTAAATTGTTATTGGTCGCGATTTTTTAACTTTTTGTCTGAATATTTTGTCGAGAATATTCTGTCAAAATGTAACGGTAATCTGAACTCTAAATATGAGCACGAAATATAAATAGACAGCGGATCATTATGTTGAAAAATAATAAAAAAAAAAATAAAAAATTTCCAGCTGAATTACGACAAACCGAAGTGACATAGTAATTAATTTTTTCTCTTAGTATGTTCAATAGGGTGAGAATGATATAAAAGTATTTTTAAATTCGTATAATGATTAGAATGTTTTAAATAACACCTATTTATTTTTGTCATAAATGCATAAAATCTGCTGTCAAAATATAAATGTCTAAGTCATTGCACGAATATTTGTTCAGGAAGATTTGTTCTAACTTTTTCGAACAGCGCATTCGAATTACTTTTAAATTGTTTCAAGCAATTGAGACTCTTGAAAGAACTACTTCTTGTCGGTAAGGATCGATCCGAAAAGTACTTACCTAACTGGCATTCAATTCCACGTGCCACAAAATGGCGGCCTCGCTCTCGTTTCACTATTATCCCCGTAATTAAAGTAGAAAACGATGCAGCACCGGTGTGCCAGGCCCCTTTTGCGCCGCGAGAACTCGTCGAACGGAGAACCAATTTCGCGTGTTCCCTTCTGAAATTGCATTATGGTCGATCGTAATTCTGCAATCAGGGCACAGGTGTATGTTGCGGATGAATATCGATGACAGTGCCGTAACCGGAAACGCGAGGGACATGGACACTTTCGTCCGGAAAAGATTGAATCCATCAAAATCCAAATATTTTTACGTCCCTTAAAATATCGAGACATCAATTTTACGTAGCAAAAAACCTCCAATTCCGCTCGAAAATAAACCTGACATTTTATGACTTCTCTTTATTAAGTCGCGATAGAATATTTGAAGACAGGATTTATTTATTAAATTATAGAAGGGAGTTCTCTCACCTCAAATATTAATTTTCAATTTTAATTTAACAATTTCTTCTAGACGAGTGTCTCTCGATGCAAGAAATTAAAATCTTATCAATCTGGCTTTGGATTCTGCCAACTCGAGTTTGCATTAAAACAGTAATATAAATAAAATATACCTGTACCATAAACTTGAAAACGAGCATGTCTTGACATACAAACGAAATATTTCACGAGTCCCAATTTCCGGAATTCTTTCGTCTAGCAGAGTCAAGACAATCTATATTATATAAAAACGAAGTCCTGACTGACTCACTCTTTTTTGATATAATTAATCAAACACCTATTTCGGCATTTTGAAAAATTCGACCTCTAAGGGGGTGGAAAGAGGTTGCAACTTTTGTATGAGGAATATTTTGTTCGTGGTCGGATTTCTTTGAAACTCGGTCTTAATGCTTTTTGATAGAAATAATCAAACACACACCTATTTCGACATTTTGAAAAATTCGACCTCTAAGGGGGTGGAAAGGCGTTGCAACGTTTGCATGAGGAATATTTTGTTCGTGGTCGGATTTCTTTGAAACTTAGTCTTAATGCTTTTTGATATAATTAATCAAACACCTATTTCGGCATTTTTTAAAATTCATCCCCTAAGGGGGTGAGAAGGAGTTGCAACGTTTGTATGAGGAATATATTATTCGTGATTTGATTTACAACATACTTGATCTTTCTTAATGCTCATTGATACAATGTGAATTGGGGTGAATGGTGGATTAAAATGTTTTATGGAGAAACAATATCATTTTTCGTGGGCATTAAACAGTTTCCTGTACGAGCGAAGCGGCAGGGGGAAAGCTAGTTATTAATAAAAATAAAAGAACTTTCCCAAGAGAATTGACTTGGTGAATGGTCTGATAAAAGAGTGAGTTTGCTGGCATATGTGTGACAAAGTAATCGGTGAAGGAAAGAGGACGCCGAGCAGACGTTCGAAAATCTGAGGGACGCAGCTCGGAGATGTTGGGTAGCTTTACTTCCGCGCCATGAGGCCACGTGAAAAATCACTATGGCTCGGTGTCTGGCTCGGCACGATAAGCGGCCATAACCGACGATAAATCGGCCGGTGCATCGGCACGTGAAAGGGCCCCGAGATTCGAGGGCGTCCGGTGGTGATTACTCCGCGGATTCTGAAAAAGCTTCTGCGCAAGGACAAGGCTTTCGAACGCTATAAAAGCTCGATCTGAACCGGCACGGTTTCCAGTCACGTACACGGACCCCCGTTTCTGGTATCGGGAAAACGGCAATTCGAGCTACGGCCGACGAATTCACGGTTCCGCTCGGGATCGAACAAAAGAGTCGCGGGGATGACAGAACCACGGAGAACTTGAAGCAACAAAGGACAGAGAAGGCATGCCCTTCGAATCATCGGACAGCCGTGAACTCACGCGTGCTTTCCGGCTGATTCTAATTAAGGAATCGTGCGACGATGTCCATGATGATGTTCGGGAATCCGTGGAATTCACGGACCATCGTCGTCGCGCTTGTGTACCTGAGCCTCTTCTTGGACAACGTACTTCTCACCGTTGTTGGTAATCCATTTTTCAAGTAGTCCCACTTTTCTTGATACTCGTGGTCGAATAAAATTATTTTTGGTAGGTATGAATTAATAATTTCAATTATTTCACATCCTGTTTATCGTACAATTTTTTTTAATTAAACAAAGTACGATTTGCAATGAAGCTTCGATTTTTCTCGTTGCTCGAGGTCGAATAAAATTAATTTTGGTGAGCATGAATTAGTAATTTAATCGTTCAACATCCTGCTTTCGATGTGCAGTAATGCTTCGATTTTTCTTGTTACTCGTGGTCGAATAAAATTATTCTTGGTGAGTATGAATTAATAATTTTAATTATTTCATATCCTGCTTATCGTACAATTTTTTCTTGAATTAAACAAAGTGCGATCCCCAATGAAGCTTCGATTTTTCTCGTTGCTTATGGTTGAATAAAATTATTTTTGGCGAGCGTGAATTAGTAATTTTAATCGTTCAACATCTTACTTGCGATCTGCAGTGAAGCTTCGATTTTTCTTGTTACTCGTGGTTGAATAATATTATTATTGGTGGGTATGAATTAATAATTTCAATTATTTTACATCCTGCTTATCCTACAATTTTTTCTTAAATTAAACAAAGTGCGATCTGCAATGAAGCTTCGATTTTTCTTATTGCTCGTGGTCGAAGAAAATTATTTTTTGTAAGTATGGATTAATAATTTAAATTATTTTACATCCTGCTTATCGTACAATTTTTTCTTGAATTAAACAAAGTGCGGTCGCCAATGAAGCTTCGATTTTGTCTCGTTGCTCGTGGTCGAATAAAATTAATTTTAGTCATCATGAATTAGTAATTTTTATCATTTAACATCCTGCTTTCTATCTGCAATGAAGCTTCAATTTTTCTTATTGCTCGTGGTCGAAGAAAATTATTTTTGGCGAGCATGAATTAGTAATTTTAATCGTTCAACATCCTGCTTGTGATCTGCAGTGAAGCTTCGATTTTTCTTGTTACTCTTGGTCGAATAAAATTATTGTTGGTGGGTATGATTTAATAATTTCAATTGTTTGACATCCTGCTTTTCGTACAATTTTTCTTAAATTAAAAAAGTGCTATTTTCAACGAAGTTGGAAGTTCTTGTTACTCGTGGTCGATTAAAATTATTTTCGGCGAGCACGAATTATTAATCTAATCGTTCGACATCCTGCTTATCCTCTATTATTAATTAATTTGATTATTCCGACGTGTCTTCATCAAACCTTAAGTAGTACACTATTTATTCAAATTACGAAGTATCATACTGAGAACCATTTTAAAGTTCTGTATAAATTTTCTCATATACCTTCTAAGTATACACGTGTATATTTAAGTTCTGTATAAATTTTTTCATACACCTTCTAAGTATACACGTGTATATTTAAGACTCATGATTTTAAAGATGTCTAAAAGTTGTTCAAGTTTTATTTGTCCTTTCGTGAAAAAGTTGTGGTTTCGTTAGAAAATCGCGAAGTTAGGGTTAAAATATCGAGCTCTTAGGACGGCCTCTTAACACTCAACGGTGATAAGCTAATGGTAGCGTAAGTGGTTGACTTTTACTTACGATCTCGAAGCGCTCAAAGACCGTTCATAGGGAATTTACACGTTCCAGTGCCGATTATTCCCGATTACCTCTGCACCATCGACGGGAATTCGACGACAAACGCCGAGGAGGACGAGAACGGTCGAGTAGGATTATTGTTGAGCTCGAAGGCGCTGGTACAATTAATACTGAACCCAGCCGTGGGCACGTTAACTGGTACCCTGGGATATACGAAGCCATTGTTCCTGGGAAATATAAGTCTGCTGCTGGCTGCCATGCGTAAGTTCCCTTTTGTTTTCGACCCTTTCAGTAGGTGCCCCCTCCACTCGTCAAGTGGAATTATTCTAAATGATTGCGAATTCTGATCCGCTAAGCAGATTCGCCTGCATTCGTAATTAAATGAAATTTATTATATAGTTGTTAATCTATCAGAATTGTTATGGAACTGAATTTCTACTTAAAGCTCCTGTGATGGTTGTTCAGTCTGTGCAAATAATAATTGATATTTAGAAAGAGATTCGCTGCATTCAGAAAAACTATCACATCAAAAATTAAACTTGTGCATTTAATCCATCACAATAGTTAAGAAATTGATTTTCTATTTAACGCTCCTGTGATAGTTGTTAAGTCTTTGCAAAGAATTATTAATACCCAGAAAGAGATTCATGGTAAAGCAGATTCACCTGCATTCGCAAAAATAACAAATTAAAAATTAAATTTATGATATAATAGTTATGCACGTCTGTGATAATTGTTAAATCTGTGCAAAGAATAATTGATATTTAGAAATAGATTTACCTGCATTCAGAAAAACTAGCATATCAAAAATTGAACTTATTATACACTTAATCTATCCGAATTGTTAAATCTGTGCAAAGAATAATTGATATTTAGAAAGAGATTTACCTGCATTCAGAAAAACTAGCAAATCAAAAATTGAACTTATTATACATTTAATCTATCCGAATTGTTAAGTCTTTGCAAAGAATTATTAATACCCAGAAAGATTTTCACGGAAAAGCAGATTCACCTGGATTCGCAAAAATAACAAATTAAAAATTAAATTTATGATATAATAGTTATGCACGTCTATGATAATTGTTAAGTCTGTGCAAAGTATGATTCATATTTCATTAGGCGGTAAATTCGAATATGTTCGCAGTATTTGCGTTTGGACAGACCTACGAGGTCCTTTTCCTCGCTCGAAGTGTCCAGGGCATATCGTCCGCGTGTATCGGAGTTTCCGGAATGTCTCTGGTCGCCTCGCAATACCCTGAAGAGGACAAGAGGTCGAAGATCATGGGCTTCGTCCTCGGAAGTATTGCATTAGGTGTCCTCGTCGGATATCCGATTGGCTCGGTGCTCTACGACCTCGAGGGAAAAATGGCACCCTTCCTGTTGGTCGCTTGCTTCATTGTTGTCGCCATATGTACGCGGTTTCTTCCATTCAATCTGTAAACCCTGCTTCTTTCAATAACCTTCTTCGTCTTGATGCTGTATATACAAGTTTTCTAACAATCTGCGACGACACATTTCTCTATACATGTAATGGACGTTTGTTGTCATGTTTCCTTCAGGTTTGCAAATTTTAGCACTGGACATCGAGACACCAGTTCAGGTGAGCATCAACACAATTGCGAAATAAAATATATGCACAATTTCTATGGTCAGTTCAAGGAACAAGAAACGTCCTGGACCCATTTGCTATCCGATCCACACATCCTAATAATATTCGGCGCCATCTGGTGCTCAACGTCCCCGATGGCCATTTTGGAGCCGTGCTTGCCAATATGGCTGCGGACCCACATCAAACCCAAGGTACCGAAATCCAATCACATATTTCATTGAATATTAATTTTGCTCCTCAAATTATCTAACAAGAAGAGTGCAAGAACCTTGTCACACCGATTTAGTTGAAACTCTGTATACTTATAGATCTCGATCTCCCATTTACGAATATATACGATTATAGACGCTAACACTTAATAGTTTTTGAGATATTCATAAACAAAGTTCTTAAGTGGTATACAAAGAGACTTCCACCCGGTAGGCTAGGGTTCGATTCTCGTTTGGCGAAAATTTTTTTTTTGCATATTTATTTATATTATTTTTCGCTGTGTAACATTGACTTGTCTATATAAGATTGCACATTTATTACAAGTTGAAGAACAAAAGGATTAATAAATTATAAATAAATTCGCTGTGTAACATTAGCTTGTTCGTAAGATATTGCACATTTATTTATATACAAGTTAAAGACCAAACGTATTAATAAATTATAAATAAATTAGCCGAAATTAATTCGTTATATACCTCTAAAATAAATATTCGTTGTATACCTCCTCTACAATAGCAGATTTAAGCAGTAATGTAAGAACTTTGTTTATGAATATCTCAAAAACTATTGAGTTTTAGCCTCTATGATGGTATATATTCGTAAATGGGAGATCGAGATCTATAAATATACGGAGTCTCAACTACATCGGTGTGACAACGTCCTTGCACTCTCCTTGTAAATTAAAATTTAACGCATCAATTGCAAATTTGTAGTATCTGGATAAAAATTTATTTTCCTCATTAACAATCTGAATATGTTGAAAACGGTACAGGGTAATTTTAAACAAGTTTTCATCGCGTTATATGAGAGTCTAGTGTATATCGGCATTGCTGAATTATTTAAATCTATTTCTTGTTTGAATTCTATCTGATTTCTGAATTCTCTTGCAGAAATGGCAACTGGGAACAGTGTTTATCCCAGACAGCGTCGGGTACTTGATCGGCACTAACTTCTTCGGGATGATAGCGTACCGATGCGGACGCAGCAAACTCGCTGTTCTAGCGATGTTCGTCGTCGGCGTCAGCGCCATTTTGATTCCATCGGCCAGCACCATGTCGCAGCTAATAGTTCCGCATTTGGGAATGGGTTTGGGCATTGGAGTGGCAGACGCGGCTCTAGTGCCTCTGTTGGCTAGTTTGGTGGACCGTAATGGCGATTACGGACCTATTTACTCGATTCAACAAGTGGCCGTCAGTTTGGCTTATTCCCTTGGTACGCTATGTTCTCGTTAAAGGTGCGATCTCCTTTCCGCGTCTGGACGCAGCGTTTTCCGATCCACGCTCCGTTCGTCGTAGCTCTCTGCTGTGCCTCTGGATGCACAAGTTTGCGTTTCTATGATGCGATTGGGTATGTCTTTCCTTGTTTCTCATTTGCTAAGAAAAGCGAAAGCTTAATACGACATTGTTTTTTGGCATAGACGTAGGGTTTACGTCTAGACGCAGTTCTGACGAAGTACAGTAAAACCTTAAATACTGTCCGGGATCGTATACGTAAACGTTGTCCAGTGTCTACTCACTCCACTGCTTGTCAACGCTGTACCGACGATGGCAACACTTTTCATACCGTCCTTTTCTATATTCGGCTCAAAACAAATCAAAAGATCATATCAAAAAATAGTGTCTTCTATGCAAACGCTGTCCGTCCAGAATACGACTGTTGGAGAGTATTTGAGGATTTACTGTATGACGAATGGAGTACAATAAAAGGTGCTGGGATAGCAAAATGCTACGTCCAGACACGCAAAGGAAATCACACCTTAAACAATATTAAATTTGTCGATCTGATTGCTTCTTATCGGCGCCCCTCGTTGTTAGGTGTTGGGAACCCGACAATGGCCATTTTATCGAACACTATAACCATTTTAATTACCACGAGTTTTTGGGCAGAAGGTCTCCACGAGTCCAAACTTTAGGAAACTATGTCAGACCAATTCGATTTTGCACAAACACTCGCACACCATTTCAAACAACACGCAAGACAATTAACTTTCACGATAATTTATAAAAAAGCGAGTTTACCAATGAAAATCAAGCCTCGTTGTTAGGTGTTAGGAACCCGACTATGACCATTTTATCGAACAATATAAACATCTTAATTACCACAAGTCTTTAGGCAAAGGGTTTCCACGAGTCCAAACTTTAGGAAACTATGTCTATGATAATTTGATAAAAAAAGCGAGTTTACCGATGAAAATTCAAGCCCCGTCGATGTTCCTCGTTGTTAGGTATTAGGAACCCGACAATGACCATTTTATGGATCACTATAACCATTTTAATTGCCGCGAGTCTTTGGGCGGAAGGTTTGCCATTAATATTAGAGGGTTTATTTATTTTTATTTTTCCAGGACCAATTCTGGGCGGAGAGATGGTGAAAGCGATTGGTTTCCAATGGCTGATGGGTATCGTCGGCTTAATGAACGTAGCCTACTGCCCACTGCTAATATACCTTTCTCTGGAACGAGGGAAATTATCGAGACAAAACGAAGAAAAGAAGGACTACGAAACCTTCCAGAAACCGGTGACGAGCTACGAACGGTTTCACAATTCCGATGACGATCTCTAATCCTTTCCAACAATTTCCTAAAATCTGACTATTTTAGAAAAATAATTCAACCACCAAAGATTTCTATCAAAGTCAAGGCGAATTAACAGAATATTTATTCATGTCCATTAAATTACAAAATAAATATATTATAAATCGGCCACGACGAATTCCTCGAGGCAACGATCAAGTTGTTATTAGACAGCGAATTTCATGCATTTATGACAAAATTGAGTTGGTGTAATTTGAAACAATAAAACATTAGAAAAATTTAAAAATACTGTTACAATTACAATACAGAAATTTCGAGTAGAACATTTTTATTTTTCATGAAGATTCGCTGTCTAGTTATTATTACTCATCGAACAGAAGAACGTATATTGTCGCTGAACAATTTATTAGAAAATTCTTCTCTCGTAATCAGAAACTTTCCAACACTATGAACCACCAACAGTTAGGTATTGGGTTCAGCCTTAATTTTCCAGGTAATAAACGCGCATCAATCAGTGTTTTCTTGTCGGCGCTACCGAAGAAAGGATTGCCGGATGTTTTCATCAATTTCCACGTCTATCCGACGTTAAATTAAAGCCTGGAGAGCGTTCCGAAACAACATTAACAACATCATTGTACTTCCACTTAACCGTGCCTCGGAGACTAACTCCATCGTAAGTTATAACGAAGTAAATTACCATCCCCCGAATTACTGAGCAATGCCTCGGGGCTGTTGGCCGAGAGCTGCGACACACAGTGTCCGCAGAAGTTTCGCGGAACCAACGCGCCGGAGGGGCAGCCATTGCATTAAGGTAATTTCGAAATGCTGGAAGAGAAAAACCTCGTCGCTATACGCGTCTCTATCCGACCAGTGATAGCATTATTTTAATAAGCGAGACCCACGCGAAACAAATTCCGCAGGTTCCCTCGCAAAACTAAAAGGAACGAGACCTTGAATATCATCCTTTCGCGTGCAACCGGAAAACACGCGGCGAACTTTCGTTGTTTGCCAGCGCACTGCGGATCTTCGTGAATTTCTACCTTCCCGGAGTCCTGGAAACTCCAAGTACGAAACGTAACGATGCGATGTAAACTTTCCGGTTTTATTCCGCCGAAATCTCGACGCGAAACAATAGAACTTTCGAGGAATTTAGAATACTGGACTCGTGCGCCATTAAAACTGACGAGGATTGTTGCACACATATCAAGTTTGCTAGTTCTTGTTCAGTGAATGATTTTAGGATTGCATCCCTTAACGAACATCTAAAGGTGAGATCTTTTGATGGGATTGTCACCATTTATTTTGCAACTGTTTTAAACAAATGTCGTGTCTTCGTAGGGAGTCACTTTTTAAAAAATTGAAAAAATGGGGATGTAGCCTCAAGCGTTCCCTTTAGGGAGCTATTTTTAACCTTTTGCACTCGAGGGCTCCGGAGCTGTGCCATTTAAAATTGGTCTTCAAACTCGAGGGCTCCGCTACGGAGACATTGTAAATAATTTGCAGTTCTTGACATAAAAACAAAAACAAATTACAAAATGTAATAATTTTATAATTTTTTTTTTATATATCATAACATTTGTGTTCATAAAGAATTAGAAAAATAATAACATACAACGATGACTTTTCTTTTAATGCGTATATCAAACTCACATCTGAATATGATCCTGGCTGTTCTTCCGTTTACGGTCCACCTCAGAATTCGATGAAATTTTGAAAATAGGTTCTTTTTTTACTAAAATTACGATTGTCAGAAGGATTTTTGGCGATTCGAAAATTTTTTTTATCATTTCAATGTCCGAATTTCAAACCCGAAAAGTTTATTTATTATTTAGTTATATTATTATTTATGCGATTAGAATGAGTTGTGGTTAGGTTAGGGTTAGGTCGTGGTGGGGGCGGAGAGGGTAAACTAAACACTAAAATCGCTTCGAGTTGCTGGTAATACGAATGAAAAAAACTTCGAGTGCAAAGGGTTAACAAGATGGACATTGGAACGTTATATGCGTTTCGTTTGTCTCTTTTTCCGAATCTTCTGGAAATAAGGCACCACGTCAGCTGTTTGTTTATGCCGTTGGTTAGGTTTGCAATCGATGTATCGCGTCGATTGACTCACGCATACACAAACGATACACACATACAAATGCAATTGAACACATACAGAAGATTTTCTTATAAATCTCGTTATTAACGATCGAAGGCAATACCAAAAGGAATTTCTTTGACAGTCTCCCCACTTCTCAATCTAAAGTCCTTCCGTCACACCCCCGTCCAATTAATAAACGCAAAATTTCCCCACCTAAATTCTACCCGGCAAAACCTACCCCCAAAAAAAGGTGATATTCGCAGTACTATCTTGACCATGGTCGGAGTAACTTCTTCTCGTTCGCCGCGCCGCACAGTGTGCAAAATGGCCTTTCTAGCTGGACAAAACTATCGGCTGCGTTCGGAACGCGGGCCCGGCCCGTCTGTGATTGTCACGAGCGTGAACGTAAAACGACGTAACTACATTGTAAAAATTAGTATCATATAGCAACGATTAGCAAGCCAATTATACTAAAATAAACTAGAGAATCTCTACTTTATAATAATGTAAAAATCATCGCGTGGACCGACATGGACCATATACTAATTCATTAACGAAGAGGAGTAACATAGGCGTTTCTGTGGACAAATAAGTACCGTCTTTGACACTTAATTTACAAAAATAGAGGAATGTTATCGATAATTTGGAATTACTATAGTGAAAATACATGTTTTAAGATGCTATATCCATTATACATAGGAAATTTAAATACTCCTTAGTACATTTTAACATATTTCTAGCGCGTATGGCAATGTGCCCATTCATTTATAGGTTAGGCGTCCGTCTTTTAGGTGAAGTTTACACGCTCTGTAAACATACATCAAAAGAATTGTCAGTTTTAATATTCAAGGGTTTTAATACATGGTTATTTTAGGTAATATTGGCACAGTTAGTTTTTGTTGATTTTAAAGTTCATTTTGTCCAGCTAAAAAGACCATTTTGCACACTGTGTGCCGTCAGGATTTCGGAAAGTGTGGTGTTTTGTGCTTCACAGTTACGTATTCGCGAAATTGGTAGTGTCTTGTTGATTCCACGGAATAACAAAATATTCTGAAAAATTTGTAAGTACCTGTACTTGATATTAGTATTGTGTAGCCCAGGATTAATATTCTTATGTATAAAAATGGATATAAGTTATTCTTTTTTTTTAAATTATTTAATGTTGCTTTAACATCAAAAATCATTAGCAACACGGTATATTTTCTTACAATATTTTGTACATCTTAGTATCTTTGATATATTGGGCAAGACCGACAATATTCTATTTTGTAATTATTATATTCTGTTTTGTATGTGGCGTATTTCGTTTTTTTTTGTAATTATGTTGAAATAAATCTCATATGAGATTTTCTAATAAAAAAATGTGTTCCTCAGAACCTAACAGAATGGGTAAAAATCTAGGCAGTTTAGCATTTTTTTTAGCATTTAGATCATGTTTTCTTTTTTACTTAACAAAAATGAATGGGTTACTTCTGAGTGCCCAATTCTGATTTTAGAAATTGACGTTCTTTCATATTTCTGACTCGTGGTAAAGAATTTTTGTGCCATAAACGAAAACAACGAGTCTGACTTGTGGTAAATCTTTTGTGTCATAAAGTCGCGATGCACTCAAGTATACATTTTTCGCCAGTTCGGGTCAGAGTTGGGCGTTATTCGAATGAAATTTCATTCGAATAACCAAGAGAATAAAAATTGCGAATAAAGTGAATTTATTCGCAATAACGAATAAATTTTTATTCGAATAACCCAGCGAAATAAAAATGGTTCGATCATTTACAACAACAACAAATTTTGTGAGATACTAAACGCTGGATTCGGATTTGAATCTTCGGGTTCGAGAACCACGTTGGCTATTAAAAATGTTTTAATCAATTTTTTTTAAAGAGGGTAACGATGTAAAAACAAGTTTCTTTTACAAATGTCATTATTGATTCACCCCAAGGACGGATGATCATTACTTTTTATACACCATGTAAAAACAAAAATAAACTGAGGATTGTGAATGAATTTTGTAGAATCGTGGAGCAACCAGCAATAATGCTAGCTGCAGGACTCGGGAGTGTACAGAATAATAAACAATCTCCAGGAAAAGTGGAAACAGCGCGGAGCAACTCGGGTAGCGAAAATGCTGGCGGCGTCGTCTTAATTGCTTTATTGCCGCACAAATGACGTCGGTAAGTACAAAGTTCATGGAAATTAGCCCGCCATTAAATTTAACTGTAATTGAACGGCAGCCTCTTTATGGGTTAATACAATCTGCTTCGTTTCCCTGCTAATTTCTTCAATTCGTGCCCGCGCGTTAAGGTTAATTCGCTTCGCAAATAAGCAATCGGCTCCATTAAAGCTGGCGCAGGTGTTCCGTGTCTCACGAATCATTCAACGCGTGTCCAACAGGGTTATTTTCCATGAGGGAGGAGATGGTTGCCGTGCGTGTATATATATATGTATATGCGTGTCTCTCATCCGGGTCCCCTCGCTGCGCGCGCGCACGCGAACCTATCGTTATTAAATATCCAAACTGCTTCCACGTTAGCGTCACGTCGCGCGCAATTACACCGGTAATTTAGTTGCGAGCGATTCGAGGGGTAATTAGTCGTTTGACTACGACCGATCTCTCTCTCTCTCTCTCTCTCTCTCTCTCGCGCGAGCGAGCGAGCGTCAAGCACACTTTCCGCTCAACCGAGTCAACCGTGTGCAATTCTCGCAATTTTCGTCTCGCCAACACGAGACCAACCCGACCACCGTACCTTCTCATGTTTTTTCCTCTCTCGACGAACGACCGTAAAATAAAAGCGACCACCACCCGAGCTGAAAAATATTTTTTTTACTAATCATCCGGGCTGTAAGCTTTGGCATTTTTACCTCGAACCAGAAAACGCATTGTCGAAGTTTTCACTCAACTCCGAAGCTCGGAGACGCTCGGATTTTATGGAATATTAGTGAAAGCATCACGATTATGTTGAAAATACGCTCCACATTAAAAGATTGGATCTTGAAAACAAGTCGAACAATATTTTCATGGACCCCTTCCAGATGAACGAATTCATACAAGCGAAATAAAATGTCGAATTCATTCTGCAGATAGCATACGTTCAATTATTTTTTTTATTTCACACTTTTTAGTGGAATAAGCAGAATTTTTGCTCTAAGAATTGTTATTAACAATAATAACAAATTATATAATTTGCTATAACAATTGTTATTAACAATAATAATAAATTATATAAATTTTTGCACGTGGGTGCATCGCGACAGTATCTCCAACTAAATTAAATCACGATCGGTTCATTCTTCGCAGAGAAACACCAACTAATATTTTTTTTGCTATAACAGTAGTTATTAACAATAACAAATTCTATAAATTTTTGCAAGTGGGAGCATCGCGGCAGTAGCTCCTACTAAATGTGAAAGGTTTCATCGTGACCGGTACGTTCTTTGCTGAGCAAACGCCGAAAAAGTCGGTTAGTAATAAATGAAGCATTACGTTTTTTTGCAATAAAAGTCGTTTTGAATGAAAAAAAATGAAAAAAATTATAACGGGACCACCCCGGGGACATACTCTACAAGTTGCAAAAGGTTTCGTACCGATTGATCCATCCATCTCGGCGTAATCGGTGAACACACATAGAAATAAAAAAAGACACATTATATATTATATATATATACAGGTCGAATTGAGTAACCTCCTTCTTTTTCGAAATCGGTTAAAAATGTTCAATTTGAGAAATTCATTTTTTTAATGAGCTGGGGAATGATTCAGAGAGCTTGTTAGTGGTTATTAGTGTTCCTGATATTTCTAGGATTTCTTTATTTAAGTGTTATCGAAGGAGACTCTCTTCCTCTCGAGGGTGAAACAAGAGCCAGTTTGTATCGTTTCTTGCGCAGGGGTGCTAACCGTGGGCTACTAATTGCCTCGCGATCGGAACAAAATGTAATATCGCCTGTGCACCGCGGGGGAGAGCAAGAAACCAGCTAGAGGAGTCAAATGGCAGCGTGAAAGCTCGTCGCAAGAAACAAGGACGAAGAACTCCCCACGGAAAGATAAATTCCGTTCGTGAGACTTCCTTCTCCCTGTTACTAACGACTAATATCTACTGGCAATTGCTTCTTGGTTGCATTCGCAAATAATTATTGCAAAAAGTCATCAGTATTTACGACAATGGTGTACATTCTACAACTTCAGCAAGCGCGATTTAACTAACAAGTGGACTTGCCCTGGTTCTTGTACCAAGCTCATGATTTATAAAAATTATACAAAATCTTTTATTCGACATTTTATTAACTTCCCGATTCTATAGGGAAGTTATTGTAATTATTTCACTTGTTTTTGGATTTGTCTATCTGAAAAGGGTCTATGAAAAATTGTTATATCTCGTTAAAAAATAAATTGTCCAAGCTGAAAATTTGTGTACGTGTTCCAGAAAGTATCTTCTAAATAGGATAACAATTTCTCAAATTTACATTCGGCCGTTCGATCGTGAAAAATTCCGAAAGCTGGAATGGAAGCGTCTGAGAATGAATATCTCAATGATCTCGAATGAATTCCTGAATTTCTTTGAACAATGAGAGAGAGAGAGAGACAGATATTAAATTCTGCTGAATAAGGCGGTCTATATTCGAAGCATCGGCAGCCTTAGTGAACCGAACGATCTCGGGGACGGATATCAATCTTCCATCCGGGTCCTCTTTTGTATTTAATTAAAAGAGGCGAGCGATTAAAGCACTCGAGGCTGCCGTTAAAGTCTCGTCATGGCTCAAAAGGGAAATCCTCTCGATTGCGTGGGCTCCTTCATGAATTTAATCAATGAGTTTCCCACCTGCTTCGCCCGATGGCCACTTATCCGGCTATAAAAAAGGAACACCGCGGCGCAAACGGCAAACATCGTCCAACCCTTCGCGACGAACGTATTTACGACAGATAACAGGGCTTACGAGTTTTACTAGAAGAGGCTGAGAGACGCTTCTTCGCTCCTCATCCCGTTCCATCCTCGTCATCCGGGTATTCGTTAAATATTTACACGAGCCCTAACATTGCGTGCGCTATGAAATTTTTATTCCCATCCGGGTCGATCGCGATCTGGACAAGCTCCAGGATCGCTCTCGCTCTATATCCGCATACCAATCCCGCAGGAAGCACAAACAAATGTCTCTGTCCTCGTTCGCTAATCTGCTCACTATCAACTGTCCAATGTTTGCCCCGGCAAATACGCCGTCTATGAAGTGTACACTGACGCTGGAAAATTGGAAACAACGCTAATAGCGATTTCACTGCTACAATGTGTCGCCATTCGAACCTCCGCGCTCCAGCCAACGCAATTCCATTACAGATATTTAAATTGTCATTGCTACGATGCCACAGTCGCTTTTAAATAGAATTTACGCAATTTTCTGATCTCTATAGAAATCCAATTTTACGGAGGTTTTTATATCTCGTGAAGAAGTGAATTTCCAAAGCTGGAAATTTTTACACATATTCTCGATAACGTTGTTTCATTAATACTATTTATGTAAGTTTTGCGAACTCTATAAAAATTGAATTTTTCGTAGGTTTTTATATCTCGTGAAGAAATAAATTTCTGAAGCTGGAAATTTTTACACATATTCTCGATAACGTCATTTCGTTGATGTTGTTTATGGAACTTTCGTGATCTCTATAAAAAACGAATTTTACGTAGGTTTTTATATCTCGTGGATAAATGAATTTCTAAAGCTGAAAATTTTTATACGTGTTCCCTAAAACGTGATTTCGTTATTGTTGTTCGTGTAACTTTTGTGATCTCTATAAAAATCGAATTTTACGTAGGTTTTTATATTTCGTGAAGAAACGAATTTCTAAAGCTGAAAATTTTTATACATATTTTCGAAATTGTCCTTTCATTGATGTTGTTTATGTAACTTTTGTGATCTCTATAAAAATTCGATTTTATGTAGTTTTACTTTAATTTATTGGTCCAAACAGAAGGGACCTCCAAAAATATTTTTATATCTCATCAAAACATGAATTGCTCAAGCGGAAAGTTTTTCTACACATTCTTGAAAATGTCCTTTCTTCGAACAATGATAAATAGGTATTAAATTCTACTACTCTGCAACCGCTATAACATCTCTACAGAATGTACAGCTCACAGGATCTAAAGATTCATCCCAGAACTCGCACCATAAACTCCTCGACAGACACTATGCTTCCTTATTCTCCACTTCCTGCATCGGGCCGTTCCGTCGGCGCACGAAGAATAAGTAATTCTCAAACTTATGGTCTGAAACTTATTTCATGTCGATGGATGCCGGGGTTGGCGAGTATAACATTCACGGTCCAGCTGGTCACGTACAGTCCCTCGAACGATTCCCAGCATCCCAGGAATGAAACTCGCGTTGCCACCCTCGCGGAAATCGTTTGGTGGGGTTGCGAAGGGAATCATTTGCGCAGACTTCGACGATCGATTTTCACGATCTTTCCCGTTTCCTCGGGATGTGACGCAACGCTTCTCGGATTTACGACGTGCAAACGAGCGGTAGTCCCGCCGGTGTAACGACCACGTCGATTTTCAAGGGGTTCTATACGTGAATCTATAAGATCGATGAAAAAATTAATTCTGGAAAAATACTTTTTTCCTGAAAAATTAATTTGATCCGACTAAAGTCGCAGAGACACACTGGGTATTCAAAGTGTTCAAACACTGACGTACACCTTTTTCAAAATTAGACTCAAATTCTCGAGTTTTTTTTAAGACGATAGAAGGGCTACTGTCACAGATAAAAAATGTAAAAAAATCGTTACCTTTACTTTTTCCTCCGCAATTGGGACGAATAACAATTTTTAAAAAATTTCTTTACACATTATCTAGTAAACTAATCCTTCTAACGACTCGAAAAATGAACTCGAGTTGTTGTGTTCAATTCTGAAAAAGTTAATGTGAGACAAGACTTTGAAAAATCAATTCTGGAAAAATTCTTTTCTCCTGAAAAAATTCTTTTCTCCTGAAAAATTAATTCGATCCGACTAAAGCTCGCAGAGACACAGTCAGTATACAAAGTGTACAAACACTGCCGCACACCTTTTAAAAATATATAACCTTTTCAAAATTAGATCCAAATTCTCGAGTTTTTTTTTAAGACGATAGAAGGGCTACTGTTACAGATAAAAATGTAAAAAAATCGTTACCTTTACTTTTTCCTCCGCAATTGCGACGAATAACAATTTTTAAAAAATTTCTTTACACATTATCTAGTAAACTAATCCTTCTAACGTCTCGAAAAAAGAACTCGAGCTGTTGTGTTCAATTCTGAAAAAGTTATTCGTTTCTAAAAGGTAAATGGTTAATGTGAGACAAGACTTGTGTTCCCACTCTGTTTCCTCTTATCTAGCTACATTCGTATCAAATAGAAATATTCTTCACCTATTTGTTTAACACTAAACATGTTCACTTAGAACAATGTCAAGATTGATTTCATTTAGACTTTGCGCGGTTTCTATCATAATACGTGCTCTACTAAAGATATGTATATAATCAATCCTTTCAAATAATTTTTATTACTTCAATAATTGCAAAATAATAAATCTGGAACAGTGTTAAAATTCACATTTTTCTCACGAAGTAACTCATCGGCTATATCTCCGTTATAAGTAGATTTTTTCTCTAAAAAATTTCCAAATGCCCTAAATTAATCTTCGGTAATAATGATTTTATTACCACGTTTTTATTAGCTTGCTTTCTTGTCTGTCTGTTCGGTACAAATCTTGGAATTGCTTTTAAACTAACTTCCCGTTGAGCCAGGGACTTGAAACTTTAAACACAGCTCAGAACTGGATGACAATGTAATATTAAAAAAAATTTTAAACTGCGTTTAAGATGTAAAAAATATTTTTTATGTATTCACAAATTTGTATGTACAACCCTTAATTCGGAGAATTCTATTGCTGTTGACGTGCCTGGTAGGAGGACTAGGGGTTGGTAGAAAGGAGGACCGCAATGGTTCCGTAAGTAAAGCCGCACCGAAGAAAGATAAATGACGGCGGGACAGGGCCGAAAGAATGATGGCGTCGAGGAACGGATCGAACGAGCCAGCGAACGGTATCGATACCTCCGGCTACACGTCCTCGGTATATATGTATAATTTCTGCCGTGTCGTTTCCCCGAACGATACGGGACGGGCTACTTAAACGGTTGTCCGCGTGCGCGCTCCCGAATAATTTATGGAAAAGCGATATTATTTCCAACCGCGCCCGATTCTTCCAACGGCCAACTTTTTCAATCCGACCCCTGTCGATCGGCAACTCGTGGAAATTGGCAAGTAACGAGCAGTCTAGAACCTTTCTAAAATTCGAAAGCTAGTATAATAGGATCGAACCTTTCGCCGAAAACATCAATTTAGTTATTTATTGTACAAGTTGTCGATCGATATAAAGGAAACAGCTAGGATACAGAAATTGAATTGTGGATCTTTATGCAACATAAAAATATTCTGCATTTATCGTAGAAAGCTGGAACAAAATAAAAATAATTTTTTTTTAAAATACCACATTTTTAAAAACGGACTAAAAAGAATAAAATAATTTTTCCTAGTCGCATACCGATTCCTAAAATTAAAAATTGTAATATTAATATTAATAGTAAAATTGATTCCATCCCTTAATGACTGCGTTACATTAAAAACAACATTACAGTATTCTTGAGTTTTTCTAATCTTTCATTTTTTTTATTTCACCCAGCCAATTTCTTCATAAATTCATTATCCATAATTGAATCCCCGTTGGATCATAGTAATTCAAAAGTAGAGCAGTCCACGCCATCCCTTTCAGGGATTTCCTAGTCACGTGGGACCTCGGTATAATTTGATTTTCATTTATCCGGAGATTAAGTCTCGTTCGGGAAATTTGTTTGAAAAATAGCGAAGTGGATATTGAATCGGCAAAACGTAGAGAGTTTTTCTCAGTTCGTTTAATTAGATTCCGATTAAATCCGTCGAAAGAAAACAATTTCCTTCGGATACACTCTTCCAATATTTTCCATTGATTTGAGGAATCGGTCTGAATGTGAAAATTCAATGAGAAATGGCAATGTAGTATTTCCACACTGAATCGACCAAATGAAAGGAATTCTTATTGGTTTGTTTAATTAGACGGGGGAAAACAATTTTCTTCAGATTTCCACTTTCTTTCGGTATTTTACATTGGTTTGCGGTATCGGATCGAGGAAGTTCATTTGAAAAATAACGAAGGTGGTATTAAACATTGAATTGAAATTTTTTATTCGTTTGTTTAATTAAATCTTGTTTTCATTCGACGACAGGGAACCGTTTCCTCGAGGTATACCATTTTAATCCTTCACGTTAAGGGACGAATCTGATCGATAAAATTCGATCGATGTATAACGGAGTGGTCTTGGAGTTTCAATTACTAGGATAGAAAACATTTTTACTCATTTTCTTTAGACAAATCATTTCGCAAATTCAATTTAATAATTCTTTGGGTTTACTTGGGAAGAGTCTAAAGATTTTTTTTATTAGAAAATCTCATATGAGATTTATTTCAACATAATTACAAAAAAACGAAGTACGGCACATACAAAACAGAATATAATAATTACAAAATAGAATGTGGTATATTAGAGATACACAGATATTTTAATACAGACATATGATTAGTTGGAACAGTATAGAGAAAACTTGTACTTTAAGACCACAGCTCTTAAAAAATGATAACATGTAGTGACAAGCTCTGACATTTGGTTTAGCTATTAATATTGAGACATCCATTGGAAACTGGAAATTTATTTTGCTGAGTTTATTCATTAATTTGAGCCTTTCCTCGTTGTACAAGTTGCATTGCCATAGAACATGTTCGAACTGTAGGATAGTATAAAAGGTTTCTTGGAGTCTTCCGAAAGTTAACAAAGATATTTGGAATTTGTTAGGATGCGTTGTAATTGCTGGAAATGATGTGTATCGTAAGATGCTCTCTGGGATTTTTAGTTGAACTCGGGAGACTGCAGAAACTTGGGAATTCGCTTAACCTAGGGTTGGTGGAGAAACTGCAGGAGTATACGTACACAGTTCTTGAGTGTCCTCGAAGTTGTCCAAGAATTCGTAAAGCTGATTAGAGTCTCCACTACTCTGTATTCTTGAGAGGTGTTCGGATGTTTCAGAATATTAAGACATCCCATGTATATCCGCGTATATCTAAATCCTTGAGAAGTCTACAGACTCGTTATTCAGAGTCCTTGGAGTCAAAAAGATTTCGCCATGAATATGGCCAAGAATTTTTTAATTTTCTAGAGTACTTCGACAGATTCAAAATTGATAAACGCTTTAACAGTTCTGCAATATCCTTAAAGAGATCCGCAGGACCATTGAACTTTCCACGAGTGACCTTGAAGCTCTCGAAATGTCCGCAAAAGTTGCCAGCAGTCGTCCAGGTCAGTAACCATCGAGAATATCGCTAGGAGTTGTTGGTGTCTATCAAGGATCCCCACAGGATCAAAACATGGTCATTGACCAAGGATATTCAGAATGAACAAAACCAGTCGAGAGCTCCCTTAAGAGATCCACCGTTGAGACAAAAGTGTCTCCGGACGTAATTTTAGCTGTAGTAGTATTATATCATTCGGTGAACGTTATATAGAATTTCCTTTCCTCGCCATATCCAACATATGTTATACTTAACAACAGAATTTCAGTTAACGATGACAATAATAATATTTAACAACGCTCGAAACGAAGCGGCGGAGTCTCTGTTTGACTACGAAACGAAAACAAACGAAAACTTCTTCAGTGTATTGGGCTTCGTTCGTTCTGCACTACTTTCAGTGGTATGAGGACGAAATTAATCAGCCAGCATGAAGTTGAGACTACAAGGATCCCGTCGGAATACTAAGTACCTAGCTGCACAAAGGACCTACTAATAGATAATTTAAATATACTGTACACAACAATCTCAATGCCGAATGTGTCCCCCAGTGCATACAGATAAACATTTAAATTTTCCTGTCGCTAATGTCACGCCGTATACAACAATTGAAGAATACATGTACAATTCATTGATATTAGATCACTTCTAAGTGGGATGAAAATTTCCATCATCCCAAATTGCAAGCTAGGATATTTAAAAATTATACAGATAACATTATTAATTATTCAGATAACATTATTAAGATAACATTATTTATATAACAGATTTCATATTGAAACAAATATATTTATATTGTAATTTTTGGCTTTGATTATAATTTTTGGCTTTTTTTACACATGTAATATAATAATCAAACAAAACCAGAAAGAAATTAATATAATTCCAAGTACACATTTGCCGTCTCCGCGTTCAATGAAACGGGTCTCGGACGACTCAATGCTCTTTTAGAAAAGTGAACACGTTTCACACATGTAATATAACGATCAAACAAAACCAGGAAGAAATTAATATAATTACAAATACACGTTTGTCATCTCCGTGTCCAATAAAACGGGTTTCGGACGACCCAATGTTCTTTTAGAAGAGTGAACACGTTTCACACATCTGATACAATGATCGACAAAAACCAGAAGAAATTAATATAAAACCAAGTACACATTTAGCGTCTCCGTGTCCAATTAAACGGGTCTCGGACGACCCGGTGGTTTTTTACAAGCGCGAGCACGTTCCGCATATGTGACACAATGATTGACAAAAACCAGAAGAAATTAATATAAAACCAAGTACATATTTAGCGTCTCCACGTCCAATGAAACGAATCTTGGACGACCCAATGGTCTTTTAGAAGAGTGAACACGTTTCACACATCTGATACAATGATCGACAAAAACCAGAAGAAATTAATATCAAACCAAGTACACATTTAGCGTCTCGAATCCAATGAAACGGGTCTCGAACGACCCGGTGATTTTTTACAAGCGCGAGCACGTTCCGCACACGTGACACAGGATGATCGAATAAATCCATAAACCGACTAAACGTTTTCCATCGCTATCTCCTCAGGAATGGATTTCGAGCGACCCAGTGCTCTTTCACAAGAGTGAACACGTTTCACACGTGTCCCGTGCACGTGCGTCTTTAACGCACGTCCGAAGCCATGACCTCTAATGTTCAGTCGTCAGGATGATTCTGGAAAAAAATGCGACTAATCAATTGGAAAACGTTGGATCCCGAAACAATGGGACCGTGAACAGAGAGGGGCTCTGGACCAGCCTCGGGATCAATTGAGCACGCGGCCCATCGGATATCGGCGAGAAATTTTCGGTGGAAAATCGCGCGAGCAGACACGGGGGATGCTGCGTCCGGGACCCGTACTCTGCTATCGATCTTCCAGGCGTCCCGACGCCGGCACATCGACGCGCCTCCACGTCCGTGTGCCTCGTACACAATCGCGCGAGCTGCCCGTGGAAAGTTCGCGCCTAACCTGGCGGCTCGGACTCGAAATCGCAAGGGCCCGCGCGCACTCGCTAAGCGAGCACGAGGGTTGAAGCGAGCGCACACCACCGTCGCCACGGGAATCTGCAAGCTATGAGCTGTCACGGTGTGTGTCCGCTCATGTGTGGCTCTACCCGTGCAGATACACGTGGAACCGGAAGTTGAGGACTTTTCGGAGGACCTCGACTTTTTTCCGGGGGTGCTTTTTGAAAGAACGACGTGCGATTTCCCTGAGATTGGCAAGCTATTTTTATTTGTGGAAAGAT
>CM052335.1:21465390-21527804 GCA_028455595.1 Lasioglossum vierecki | reverse complement strand
TATTGCGCCGTCAGATAAAGACATGTCTGCCCACTCTCCAATTTCCCCTGAATTGCTCGAGAAGCTAGTGACCCAATAACGTAGCAAACGATGTAACCCTAATGTCCGGTGTTTTGTTCGCAGTGCTCTGCGGGATGATGATGACCGCTTGCGACGTGAGCGCGATAGCGAAGCCGTGGGAGGTGCAGCACCGGGTAGCTAAGTTGGTAGCGGACGAGTTCTTCGACCAAGGGGACCTGGAACGTCTCCAACTGAACCAGCAGCCGGTGGCGATGATGGATCGCGAGAAAAGGGACGAACTTCCCCAGATGCAGGTCGGGTTCATCGACGTGATCTGTCTGCCGTTGTACAAGGTGATGTCGGAGACGTTCCCGTGGATCTTGCCGTTGTACGACGGCACCATGGAGAACAGGAAACACTGGCAGGACTTGGCTGAGAAAGTGGAGATGGGTCTTACCTGGATCGACCGTGACACGATCGACGAACCGGTGGAGGAATTCGTCTCTTACGAGCCGAAGGATATCGAATTCACGGTGACGACATTGAACTGCGCCCACGCCGAGAAAAAAGACGGCCCACCAGAGCCGAAGTCTGCCCTTGGTAGGTTCGCATCCCTGAGAAAGGGTGGTCGAACGCTGAGCAAAGGTGTCAGACACCGTATCAGCAGATCCTTGTACGCAACCGGAACTCCGGAGGATACGACCAAGTCGAAGGCGTTGATCCCCGACCGGAAGAGCCGCAACAAATTGTGCTTGCTCATTTGACGTCTTACGTCGACTACTCTGGAGAGTCTATGAACGAGATCGAGGGCGAGTTAATCGTACTCTGGAAGGTCAATTCTAGCCGCCCAGGCGCGTGGGTGGTCGGCTGATCAGGCGAATGACGTACCGCAGGGGTATGAATCATTGGAGAGCAGCTGGCAACGAGGAGAACTCCTAAACAGGAGGTCCCGTCGATCGAAGAAGCTAAGAGAAACCAAGACAACGCTAGGCAACTTGGAGATCGACGGGACTCTAGGTCTGGCTGGAACGAGACGTAGAATCTCGACCGCGAGAAAGCGTTGCTCGTGAGACTTAGGGGATCAGGGCAAGAAACAGGCATGGGCAGAAGGTACTTTACTAAGAAGAATACTCTAACGATGGAAGACTATTCTGCTTCCAGTTTGCAGAGAGCCCCGTGTGGGCGTGGCCTCGTTGCTCAACGGGGTCGGGACAGTGCCCCGCTGGGCAATCCGCGCTCATGTCTGACGAAAGTAGAGTAATTCAGAGTTTAGTCGATGGCTAGGTAGGTGGGCTGAACGCTGAACGGCGGCCGAGAAACGCGGATTCAATTTTGACAATCTTTTTGTATATCTCGATAAACCTTAGGCTAGCTATCGAAGCACGGTGGAGGGGATGGAGCTGTTGTTTCGCGGCGAAGGGCATTTTTATATATTCAACGGGGGCAAAGAGAAAACAATGGACACCTGGACACGTTGCGTCACCGTTCCAGTTCCACCGGAAGCATTCGGAAATGACGAATCCCGGTTGGCCGGCGAGCTGCGTCGGTTCGATCGAATCAATAATGATTGCGGTTACGTCAGAGACGGACGGGTAGCCGGGCCTTGCGCCGAAACCTGACCGTCTCTCGTCGACGACGCAAACACGGGAAACGGATAACACACGATTTCGCATTCCACTTTTGTACGGTCGAGGCTCGAGGACACGAGCCAACGGGCTCCACGTTTTGACCCGTCGTTCCTGTATTTCATTAGACCTCTGTTTTTTCTTCGTCGGCCAAGGCGGACATAGGCAAGCAGGAAAACAACCGACGACGATTGGACAACCTCTTACCAGGGATTATCAGAGTCCTGATCGACGGCTGTGACGTTCGAGAACGAAACGGGCACAGTACCGGACGAACGTGCTCGAACACCCTGCCGGTGTTTGATCGATATTCTCGCACGATCGCGGAAACCGCATCGCAGTTGCGCGTTCACGGGGCCTTCTGATCATCGAGGCTGCTCTACGAGCAAAAGTTTGGGGGGCTGCTCTACGAGCTTGAAGTACATGCACGATTTTCTTCGTATAAAAGTAAACAAAATCATAAGACTTATACAGGGTGGTCCACCTAAGTGCAGCCGTCTACACAGACTGCGCACGTTTATGGAATTTTCAATTTTTATAGGCAATCTTTAAGTCTTTGTCCGAAACAAGTAAAAATCGTGCTGAATTCTGTGGAGTTTTATTTTCTAGAATGTTTTGAAGCCATAAATGCATAAAAATCCGCAAGGTGAATGCTTCACAAATGTTATTTTTTTTATTATTTAACGTCGCTTTTTGAATTCTTATGTGAGAATTATTTCGCGACGGGGAATGTTATTTTTTCTTAGAGTTTTCAAGCTGATCAATATTTTTTTTCTTGCATATTCTAGTCGACATTAAAACGCACCATCTTGTATACTTGTTAGTACAGTATTCGTATTGGAAAAAAATTCGATCAGACGATCTAGACCAGAAGACCCCTGCACGAACTTTCGCTGTGCCCTCGACGGTAATCGATATATGTGTTTGTACATTGTTTGTTGCACTGTAAACGATTGTTGTTACGTCTCTGTCGCACCGGCACACGTAAAAGATGTACGAATAGAGGAGACTGTAACCATATACGGGGAGAGTGTAACGCGAACCTTATTGTGCTGTTGTGTTCTCCAAGATCGCGGATGTTTAGAAGTCTGTTTTCTTTTCAGTCATCAACGATCACCATAGTCTTCGGGATATTTTTAATGAGATACTAATTCCATGAATGTATTATAAGAATGTCGAGACGCGTTTGCGAAGAGTAGTAGTCAATTACCTCGCGCACGAACGAGAAGAGTCGCGGCGTCTTTTAAGAAATGTTTTACACGCAACATCAAATAAGTTGTTCGAAAAGGTTTCGTACGGTAAAACGAGACGTTCCGCGAAGGGGTTGAACGATGCTGAACAAACCGAGAGAACCGTTCATCCGGTACTGTTATCGGAGGAGCGAATCAATGGAAATGCGTGCGTCGAATCTACGCTACAGATATTATTATCCCAACGATGCTCGGTTGTGGCGATTCCAAGCAAACACGAGAATTCAGTGCAACGAGTGAGACTGGTTTCTAGTCTTATAGTTACGAACGAGGGCACGCCTGTCGAGAGGATTATTACGCCCGATTAAATAAAGATCTGAATGTGCTCAAAATACCGCTTTCTCTCTCTCTATTTCTCTCTCAATCATACGTCTCTCTCGATTGTCATTCGTTACTTCAATCTTTCTCTCAGTTGTCTCCACACTTAATTCGCTCGGAGGATAATGTACTCCTGGCTTTTACGCTGTTTTTATTAATAAAACATTTAGAAATTACACTCGAACGACGGTGTCCTTTTACACGTTAACGAATCAGCAAACGTTTTTTGGTCCTACGATTAAATTAAGTATAACAAACGGTTCTTTTTCTTCCCTCTCCGGTACATTTTGTCGGCAATTAATTCGCTATTTACATTATACGCAACGCGCGTGTGTCCCTCTGTGTATGTGTCCGTGTGTGTGTGTAAGTGTGTATGTGAGTCGTTGCATACGAGCGGAGCCTGGGGCGATGCAATTTCTGCGAAGACGGTGGCGAAACATCATCGTCTCGGACACCGTTGTCCAATCTTTGTTTCGATCTGTGCTCGTGAGCCACTCAGTTTCGAGCCTCTCCTTTCTCCTCATCATCGTTTCCCCGTTCTCTAGTTCACTGATCACACGGAAACAAACGTCGTGGCAGTGACGCGGCTATTTGGCGAGATTCATTGATCCCTTGATTAATGGCTGTTCGAGGAACGCGAGCGTGCGCGCTGTCCCATTAGAAATCCCCGCTCAGCCTCACTGAACACATCGTGATATCGTACTATCTGATAACTGGATTCCTAATCCTATGATGGGGTACGAAAGCAATAGAATATAATCGTATGATAATGTCCGTCAACATTGTGGTAGCATTCAAGCCCTGCTTGGTAACGGAATCATAGAATGTTCATAAATAATTGTATGTTCGGCGACATATGATAGTCGTGCGATAGTGTATGATAACTGGATGCGATCCCTGTCTAATAATGTATGATAAAAATATGCTGGCGTATGATAGCTAGGTCACAGCGTATGCCAACGCGAGCTTCGATAATATTCGGTAACGATATATGATATCGTGCGACTCGTGTCTGATAATGTATGATAAAAATATGCTGGCGTATGATAATCAGACAACAGCATATGCGAACGTGAGCTCCAATAGTGTTCGGTAACGGTATATGATATCGTGTGACTCCTGTCTGATATTGTACTATAAAAATATGCTGGCGTATGATAAATCTGTAAGATACAACAGTGTGATAATCGTATGACAACCGTGTGATATTACGTTGGCGTATGATAATTTGTATAATAACAATACATTAGTCTGATAACTGTATAATGTACAATAACCGAGAAACTGTACATTACAGCTGCGCGGTAACTGAATGCTACGACGGTGTAAAAGCCTTATTACGTGATGAACATATGATGATTGTATGATACGTTGTACACCCGTTTTTCCGAATGGGACAGCACAGTCGAACGCCTCAAACACTATCAATATCAAGAATCCAGGCCATAGAAAATTTCATGCACATCTTTCTCTCGGCCTCTCCCGTTCGCTGATCCCAGTCGCAAAGTTTCCATCGGCAGGCTCCGCGAGCTCATTGTGACCAAGGATGAGACCGTGCATTGTCCGCAGTATAAAATGAATCCTTACTCCTCTTTGTGAAACTGTGCGCGGTAGATAAGTATCTATATCCCGACGCTCGACACATAAAAAGGCATTATAATGATGATATATATATATACACACATATATACGTGTGTGTGTGTGTGTGTGTACAGTATTCGCGGACGCTTGACGACAAATCAATAGTCGCATTTGAGATCATCCCGTTTTTCCTTTCAAACGAATCAAATTAGAGGAACGGACCCCGAGAGAAACGTCGAGCGACCAGCGTGTAACACGAACAAACACGGTCGTGTCGCTCGCACGATGTGTAACCGACAGGTTGTTTGTACAAAAATATAAAATAAAACATGATCGCCACGCATACAGCATACGTGCACCGCACGGCGCGAGTCGTACTCGTGTTGGTTATCCTTGATCACAATGCACGCGCAATGAATCATTTTTTTTTTGTTTTTTGTTTTTAATACAATATAATCTACTAAATATAATTCACCACTTTCATTTCTCTTCGTGCTCGTTCGTCCCTTTCTCTCTTTCCTTCTTTCACTCGGTACAATTTTTCTTAGCCAATCCCCGGATCTCTCAGCGCAAACACCTTTGTGCCAGCAATTTCGATCGAATTCTGTGTTCGTTCAAGGTTTGTCGACCACGGCAGAAGCGAATAACTTGACCCGTACATATACGTATGCTCGAATAATCGAACGCAAGCATTCATGGAAGATAAGATCGTGGAAGAGGAAAAACTGAAGTGTTGTCGCTCTGCGTTGTCTTCGAGAAACGTCAAGCTCACAATGCTGGGTAACGTTTCTCGTTTTACTTGAGAGAGAACTGATGAATTCAAATTTGAGGACCAGGTCTGTTCCTGATGTAGAACAGCGGGTGAAACTCAAGTTTGGCTCGCAGTGTCGCCTGTTAAATGCAGATGACGGTAAAGTCTTTAAATGAACAGTAAAAAAAATTTGCTCGAATCTTAGTATTTGCAAAGAAACAACGCGTACACATTTTCTCTGTGTTTCAGAAGGTTCGCTCGATCTTCGATTTCTTTCTTTCGAACGTACATTTCTGTGTACTTTGCGAAGTCGTTTCGTTTACACTGGTATATTACTGTACGCGTACAAAATTCAACTTATACAACGTCATGGTGTCGTGAGTGTCCACGCAACGTCCGAGCATGAACGCCGAACGAAGTTACATCCATTCGGTCGAAAAACATACATGCAATTAAACACTGTCGTTGCACAGACAAACCTTTTGTTGCAAGTATGCCTCCCGAGATTCTAGTCTTCGATGCTCGTTCAAGTCGTAAATGAAAAAATTTCCATCTAGTATACATACTTAGCCCACGCACCATCCGAGAAGGTAAGCGTCATTCGAGGAATTCCAAACAACATTGCATGTATGTTCGCAGTTTAGAGTTCGCTGAAAATATAATTTGTCGATATTCACGGATCGTTGCAGAATTCACATTGCACAATTAAGTCAAAGAAGATCAGAACTCAAAGTGATTATGTCCAGAAACACCAATGGCTCATACACGGGGGGCTGCGATCCTGGCAAAGTGGCAGAATTGCGCGGATCACATAAAGAACTCCCTGGATCGGCTAATGTGCAGTCACGACGCAGGTCTATCTAATATCGAGATTTCTATTAGCCTAAGACCGCGCAACGTTGGATCAGTTAGTAACAGCCCACGAGGCTTATATACTCTGTCGTTTTGTTCACTAACAAACTTGGCCACCTTGCGCAAACACTTTTGGTACTGAGTCTCTGTACATATGTAAATTAGATAACCGGTGAGGCAGGCCAAGCAGCCTTCACAATACGTCGAACAACTGGCCCGTTCCGCTTCAGCAAAGTAGTTGTTCAACTGAGTGACTGTATGCTCGAACGATTGTCTGTCCAGCTAGAGTAGAAAATAATATAGGAACAAGATATACTATCAGTTTGTTACATATTCAGAAATACTATCTGCTAGAACAAGTGTTCCGATTTCAATTCTTCTCTGCAAAAATATTTTCATATTTTGTGGCTGCTTCTTATTTTTTGCTGCTTGGCAAGTCAGTACAAGATATAGGTGTACTCTCTATGCCTCACAAGAAGTCTCCTGGCAGGAATTCGAAAGGAATGATACTGTTGGTTCTAGCCAAATTATTAGCTGCAAGCGTGGACCTCCTTTGCCCCTGTGCCATCTCAAGGGACTTCTTGTAAGGCAAGGAGACAACGACATTTATCAATTCCTTTAATTTTTATGATAGGGATGATTTAGGTACAGGTAAAGAAGTCGCAGAGCCGAAAGAATGTATTGAAAGTGAGTGACCTGTTGGTGCAGCATCTTGGGGCTTGTGCTGAAGGAAGAGTCAGAGTGGAGATGAAGAGGAGAAGCAGCCACATCAGGTTCTGCGAGCCAGCACTGCCCAGGCCTGACATAAGCTAAAGGCACCAGTTACCAAGTAAAACTTTTTCAAAATTAATAAGAATAAACACTTGGTATATATAATTCTTTTGTTTAAGATATAGAAAACATTAGTTCAAAACTTTTGTTTCCAATTATAGAAAATGCTAAGAAACTGTGAGAGACAGGAGCATAATAAATTGATGATTTTATTGTGCTATGGTGCAAAGAAGGGTCAATGTGTTTGGTAAATGGGAACAAAACTTCTAATTAAAACTTCGGTAATGTTTCTTTTACCGTTGAACAAAAAGAATAATGCAAAATAAATTCTGGAATGCCTTCGTATGATTAAACAACTTAAAACTCAAGTTGTTCTAAATGTCCAGAAACTGGTACCTTTGCCCTACGAAATCTGATAATTTCAATTTGTATGATCCAGTGAATGTTAAATGTAAACATTGAAGAGAAATAAAACGAGATTAATTGAATTACATACTCTGCTCTCTAATTGCACAGGGAACCGTGTCTGGAACTTGACCATGGTACCTTCGCTGTAGTCACGTTGTATATAAACCTTTTGACAATTTGGAGGTGGCCCCCCACCCCCTTGCCCCAGGCCAGCTGACATATCCTCCAGGGGTGTAAGGGCAACGTGATTGCCCTGAAAAGAGAAAGACTGAATAATCCTTCGTTTATCGTATTCCTGCAGTAAACAATCTTTAATCCCAATCATTATATGTCTGCGTAAGGATAACCGTTCCGCTCTATCGCGAAAGTCGAGCGTCAGAATATCTAACCACAAAAACCGCACCCAACTTGGCTGGACCGAGAGACTTGATGTAAAGTCGAGGTTCTGTCGATGACCGAGAAACAACGACGTTCGAAAACATTCGACCGAAATTCAAATTACAACGTTCGAAACACTCGAGAGGAACGAGAGTGTTTAGCTCGCGAGATTGACAGTGGAAAGAAGGGGAAAGGAGACGGTGCGAAAAGTGTAGAGTCTTACCAATGGCATTTTGAGCTTCGTCTTGACGATTTGATAGAACAAATTTGTTGAAAATAATTTCGACTTGGCAGTCGATCACCCGGTGAACAGTTCGAATACGAAACTCGGTACGATAACAATCGCTTCTAGCAAAACACGGAGGACTATGATCTGACGGACTGGGGCAAGATACCGTCGCCATATAACATGCGCGCGCAATACACCGTACGATTTTATATCTCTTCTACTCGGCACATTTCAGGCCGCAGGTCGAGCTCTACAAGAAGTTATGGAAAGAATTTCTGTGCTTTAATTGGCTAACGATTCATTTCTAAGAAAATGTTGCTCTCAGAAACAAAGAAGGATAACACTAAAGGGGAAATGAAAACGTTTGGGGATTTAGAATATAGGATTTTAAACGATGTTCCCTTCGAAATTTTCGAATTTTTAAAAGCTTAAATTAAAGGTGGATGATTGTGCTTTCCAATAGGTGTATGCAGGTTTGTCAGGAAATGTGATTTATATGAAAATATGAACAGATAGCTTCTAGAAGAAACAGCGCTAATGATTCGTGCCGCTTTCCCTATAAGACCATATAAGATATAATCAGAGAGGAAATGAGAGTGCTCACGCCCAGGTTTTGACCGTGCCCGATATAGTGCTGCCCCCCTAGCCTGGATCAGCTCCTTGACCGACGGTAGAGCGAACGCTTAGCTAGAAATATAATATTATATTACATTATTATATTATACCATAGGCTAGTAAAAGTTCTGTTTCATGCTAAAACTGGTGTGCTCTCTGTTACGTGGTAAAAGTGGGCTCTACCGCCGGTATAGGAGCTGTTCCGTGCTAAGCGTAAGCGTGCCAAAAAGTGGCGTCAAGTTCAGACATAGGCGTGAACACTCTCATTTCCTCTCTGTTATTACTGTTTTACCGTTTTCCAGAAGAAGAACGACAAGGGACAGAACAAAGAAAATGTGGAGAATAACCAAGTACATGGAATAGCACATGGAAAATTCCAGAGGTGCCGGCGGTGGGATCGAACTGGATCGAACCCGCGACCACGGCATCCGCAGTCGCGCGCTCTATTCGTTGTATACAGTTGTATACCTCCTCTACAATAGCAGATTAAACGCCCAGATAGCCAGGCATTTCCTAGACCAAGTCGGCCCTCGACTGAAAACAGGCAGAATTTAGATCAAGTTACGCTTGGAGCTGCTCAAGGCCAACTTAGCTCAATTTCGTAAGAGATTCTGTGCGCGCAGACGTCGCTATTTGTGCCGTCCAATGGACCAGGGATTTGGACTTGGGCAGAAAGACGGCCAAATTCGACGGCCAGTGGCCGGAATTTTCTATTCCTTAAGAGGGTAGCACCGTCGCACTGATATTGCGAATAGCCGCTTTCCAGGGCAGCACCGTTATTATTCATTATTTTTTATTTTATTATTTAATTTTATTTCGTTTTCTCTCCTTGCATGAACATAAAGTATTTTGAATTGTCAGTAAACGGAATTGCTGTATATTTGGTACAATAGACATTTACTTCGCCGACATCTGCCACATTAGTCACGTGATGTGCTGTGATTGTGGTGCCATCTAGGCAAGTTCCCTGTAGTTAACCAAGCAGTCCAAGGTCATACATAAGAGTTTTCTCCCTCTGGCGATGGGCGAGGTGGTAACGGTGAAGTTACAGTGACCTGAAAGACCACATCACTAAAAGTTCCACCAACGACGAGATTCAGTCGGTGGTTCAGCGCTCTCTACCTAAATAGATCATTTGTTCGTGAACTACGTGAACTGCGTCACTGACGAGATACTGTTAAAGACTGCCAGCCTTATGGGAGATCGTGTCTCTCGAATAATTTGATGTCTTCTTACGCCCTCTAGAATGAATTCTGACTAGAGTAAAAAATAGAAAGCCATCGACATAATCTCGTCGGTGCAGAAGGCTACAGAGGAGATTCTCGTCGGTGAGAAGGCAAACTGTCACGCAGTCATATTGCACCAATGAGTGACTGTTAGTATCTCCTCGGTAAAATCGATTATTATGAATTGTTACATACTGCACCGAACGTATTCCACGAGCAGATATTTCAGACGATAACGCGCGGGAATATTCATGTTATAAAGTTTATTTTATATCACGAGTTCTATTACATACTTTTACAAAAAAATTAGGTGGTCAGATGGTCAAGAGAGTGGTTGTGAGCATCGTTGGCAAAAGGAATTGTTATAAACATTGAACAGTGAGAAATAACAAATTTAAGGAATATTGAATTCGATCTGACTCCCTTTCAGGGTCTCTTGTGCAGCAACCTCCTCGTGGTGAGACCTGGGCAATCGGCATTATCCTCTATTCGTAAGAACTTCAAGTATCTTACGAATAAAGGRTAATGTCGAGCTGATAGCTACACACTTTGAATTTTCGTTATTATTGTAAATTGATACTAAATCTATTTACCTACGCCATTGACGCAGTTTCACGTAGTTCACGAACAAACGATCTATTTAGATASAGAGCGCTGAACCACCGACTGAATCTCGTCGGTGGTGGAACTTTTTAGTGATGTGGTCTTTCAGGTCACTGTAACTTCACCGTTACCACCGCGCCCATCGCGCCCACCTAGCCGTCCCGCGGTTTAGCACGGGGGCTGGCAGTCTTTAACAGTATCTCGTCGGTGACCGCGCCCATCGCGCCCACCTAGCGTCCCGCGGGTTACCACGGGGGCTGGCAGTCTTTAACAGTATCTCGTCGGTGGCACGGCCAAAGCCCGGGCGTGAGCACTCTCATTTACTCTCTGTAACCATGTAAAGTTGCTTATGAACATCCGCCACGTTCTTGAAATTAACAACCGCCGTCATCTAGTAGTGGACATAGGAACCAATGTTTGGATTCGATCTCTCAGCCAATAAAACAGTTGACTTGACCATGAAAATTCACATGTTGTTCGATCCTCTATTGTACATCATCTACGTCATTACATTCTGTCGATGTCACATGTTGTTCTTCACGCAATATTCATCTCTGACGTGAATACCTATATCACACTTATCAGCTGAATTCTCAACCAATGTTTTCGGTAGGAGTAATACGTGTAATCATGGTTAATAGAAATAGTAACGAATAATGACAGCTGAAGACCTCGTTATTTTAGGTTATTTACCTTGATTTTACTCGTACATTCTTTCGCGAATGTCGCCTAACATTGTACTCGCGAATTTGTTTGACGTCGACAGACTACTTCGACATAAATGACTTTCACTGATCAACATGACACCATAAAATAGATTCAAACTGGTCCGTGAGAACTGGAATTTTATGAAATGGACGGAGAGAAGTCGGAATCGTTCTGCGAGGATGAAGCCTCGTCGGAAAGTCACGATCAAACGGATTTTAACATGAATCCGAATGTTCCAGTTTTAAAAGGTAAGAATCGAATACATCAACTGTACACACGAATTTCCTCAAGATAAATCGAAATAGTCGTCAAGGTTGTAGTATATACCTGTTCATTTCCAGTTGGAATCTAACTTTTATCATCTTTGTCATTGATCTTTACAGTCGGTGAATCTCAGAATGGAGAGGACATCGTGATAAAAGAGGAGCCGATTCAACAGATATTCACTCGAACCGTAATAGGCTCAATTTTATCAAACAACAATGATCAGAAAGAATACCATTCTTCGATAGATGAAAATCTTCCAGTTTTAAAAGGTACATATCAAATACATCAACTGTATATACGAATTTCCATAAAATAAACTGACACTGTTGTCAAAGTTGTAGTACTTGTTAATTCCTAGTTGGAATCTAATTTTATCATCTTCTTCATTGATCTTTTTAGTCAATGAATCACAGAATAGAGAGGACATCGCGATAAAAGAGGAGCCAATTGAGAAGACATTCACTCAAAATGAAACGGGCTTAATTTTATCGAACAACAATGATCAGAAAGAGTACCATTCTTCGATAAAAGAGAACAGTATTAACTCGACAATTAAAAGTTCTACTTCCTTAAGTAATTTATCAGAGAATAAGCTTTTAGAGTGCAAAGTATTACCTAGAGACGCAGGCGATTCTCAAGAGAAGTGTCTATCGAAATCGTCTTCTTATAGCAGTATCGATCTATCTAATTCATTTTCGTATTCACCTTCAGATATAGTTTTAAACGATACTCTAAAATCAATCGGTCCTGGTGATCACAAGGAATTCAAATTCATATCAGACAATGAAGAAGAGACACTGTTTAATATTAAACCGTGTTCGAACGCCGATCGAACAAAGCCCTTGGAAGTAGATACAATTGAAAACTCTGTTATAAATGAGAAATCGAAGGAGGGTAACGATGAACTGGAAGCTTCAAAACACTTAAAGTATGAAAAACTTTGTAATAAAGATGGACAAAAGACTTCACAACAGATCAGGAATAACAGGTCACAGGGCAATTTGATAGTTCGACCAACTCTGGTCGACGACAGCAAGTTGGTTAAAATTTCACTGCCGACCAATCCCATTAACATAATGCAATCGAATGCTCAGTTCTTGAACAAAAGTCGTAACTTTTTAAACTTTATTACAGAGAAGTCGTCGAACATAATGGAGAAAGCACTATTGCCACAGCATTTGTCTGTGAAGTACAATTCGGCGACGAAGTCCGTAGATAACAGTAACAATGAAAAGAAATGTACAGGTGAATTTCGTAGTATGAAATCTCCATTGACAGAACTAACGCATAATAGTAAATCGAGCACGATAGAGAAGCCAACGGATATTCAGAATATAGAGAAAGACTTTAAAGCGAACTGTAAAACGAGAGATCATTTTGTAACGAGTCAAAACGAGAATGTTAGCGCTGAGAGAAGGGACGAGAATCATGATCAACCTAATTGTTCGTTGAGAAACGAAGAACAATTAGAAATACATTCTGTTAACAAGGAATACAATACAGAATGTGGCAATCTGGTTCGCAAAGAAGAGAACGTGAATTGTCAAGAAGAGGACAGTAGTTTTAATTCTGAAACTTCCACGCAGAGTTTGCTGAAACACCCGGCGTACCTTACTATGTTGAAGGATTACGCGGATTTTAAAGCAAAGTGCATGAAACTGCAAGAGAAAGTTGAGTACCTAGAGGAGAGGAATCAGATGTTGGAAGCTGCGAACAAAGGGGACATTTATGCTTTGCAAATCGAAACTTTGGAAAAAACGGTGAACAGACTTACATCCGAACTGCATACTTCGTTGGAGACTCGGGAGACCCTCAAGAGAGAATACGGTGCTGCTAATAAAGAGAGGGAGAGCATGGTGATGAAGTATGCCGTTAGCGAAAAGCAATTGATTGACACTCAAAGGTAATATTCAAATCTTTCCATTTCATATATACTTTATTAGTGTTGTAAAGATGTTGCTCTAAATAACAACACAGTGTTTCCGTCTTGGGGAAAACTGTTATACTTAAGACGTTATGGATATCATTGAGTTCCAACAACGTGTATTACATTTACAGGGCGAGAGAACACGCAGAACGTAAAGCAAAAGACAGCGTGAGGCAACAGGAACTGCTTCAGAATAAGTTACGCGAGATGCAAGGGGAAAGAACGAGAATATGTAACATTTTGGACGGAAAATGTCGCGAAGTGAGCGGTCTTCAGAAAGAAATTGAAAAATTAAAAGACGACGTCAACATGAGGGACATCAAATTGAAATGGACTCAGAACAAGCTTAAATCGGAGATGGATATACAAAAAGAGACTCAACAGAAATTAGACAAAGCCACGGTAATCGTGCTTGAAACCGACGTTATCTCGTTAGAATTTCTGTCACTGACGCGTTATCTTTTTAGGCCAAAATCAATGAAATGAAAGAAGAGTGTGATCTGATACGTAAAGAGACGCAAGAAACGATGCGACAATTCCAGCAATCGGAGGAGAACAAAGCTGTAACATTAGATCAACAATTGAAGGAGCAACAGGCGCGTTTGATATTAGAAAGACATGTTACGGAGGATAAGGAAATATCGAGGCTTCAGTTACAGAAAGAGGTGGAGACGCTGAAGCACAGGCAGCAGGTTCTAATCGAAGAGAACAATACGCTCAGTTTGAAAATCCAAGATGCTGAGAAGAACCGCTTGAGCTACGAGAGCAATCTGAGTAACCTGAAGAACATAGCCGATCAACGTCAGAAAGAAGTTATAGAGTTGAATGGGAAAGTGTCCGAACTGGAAACAACGAAGGTGCAATTGCAGCAGTGAGTATCACCATTACAAAAATTAATAAAATTATAAATCAGTTGAAAATAAAGCTCGACGTTGGGAAATGGTTCACTCGATTACGGACGTTTCATACGCATCAACCTAATATTTGATTTGTCCTGCAGTAAGGAGCAGTGTCTAAACACAGCCGATGCGGAAATAGAGAACCTGCGACTGGCCAACGAGGAGCTGCAAGCCGACATGTACGCGTGTCGTCAGAAGGAAGCTGACATGTTGGACTTTACGCAAAAATTAACAGATAAAAATGTACGCCTTCAATTGGAGTTCACAGCCATCGAAGCGAAAGTGAAGAATCTGGAAGAGGAGCATGAGCCATTGCACGAACGTATTAAACACTTGATGGACGAGATTAAGATTCTTAAGATAAATCTAGCGAAGGAGCAGGAAGCAAGAACCGAAGAAAGCAAACTCTTAGCTATGCACGTGGCCGAGCAAACGCAACTCGCTCAGAGTCTCAACCAGAAGTTAGAAGACAGTCAAGGAGAGAACGCTGTATTGAAGAGGAAACTGCAATTAACTATGAAAGAAATGACGAGAGAGTTGCAACAATGTCGAAAGAAACTGGAAGCTTATCAATCGTCGTCGCCTTGTAATTCATTAGGGGCTGTGTCTAGAGCTGGATCAAATATTTCATTGAATACAGGTTCTTTGAATTTTATTCGGTATAAAGATATTGCTGTGCTATATTTTGATTTACATCGTGTTTGTTTCAGGAGATACGTTAAATGGTGCCTTATCTGATAACAGTATGAATGGCGATCAAAGTGTTCCGGTCGTTGAACCTAGTACACACACGCTAATGGAGAGAATCGTAGAGCTGCAAGTGGCTATCTCTAAGAAGGCTGAGAGAATCGAATTCCTTGAGGACCATAATCGATATTTGACAGAGGAGGTGCAGAAGAAATCGAAAATTATACAGTATTATATTTTACGGGAAAATTCTGGTGCCATGGGTAGCAACGAGCGAGATAGATATAAGGTAAATATCCAATGCACGTTTTGTGCTGCGTCGAAGCACGTCGTGCCTTTAGTAGTGTTCAATGTCACTAATTGCATCATACTTTGCTTCATATACACAAGCATATCAAGAGTAGGCGAAATGCAGTAAGTATAGCGGTAAAATTAAGTATATTAACGGGGTAGACTCGTAGGTAGACTAAACGGGTGTAACGGTGCAGGATGCACCTTCTTATTTTTCAATAACGCAAAAAAAGCTTTAGAAGATCAAACTATACCGCGTAAACGTAAAAATAGGATTTTTAAAATCCAAATTGATCTTTTATTTAACGCTTTTAACTACTGAAACCCTCATCTTTACATTATCGATAAATGAAAAGGCGCATCCCGCATCCTTACAATCCTAGAAACGAAACTACCCTCTTAAGTTGTTACATTAGCTTCAAATTTGGTTGCACATCAATCACGCGTTTCGATTGAATCGTTTCGTTGTGTCACAGGCAGAACTAGCCAAATACGGAGGAATAATGGCCTCGATCTTCACCCAACGAGTCTCGGACGAGAAGATGACTCTGAAGCTATCGTTGGAAATTAACGAAAAACTGCAAACAACTGTAGAGGATACTTTATTGACGAATATGACTCTAAAGGTAAACATAAATAAAAATGAATGTCGTAAGCACAGCGTTAATCGATGCTCTTCTTTCAGGATAATATCGATACTCTGAGTCAAGAGATAGCTAGGCTAACAATGCAAAACCAACACAGACAAATAACTAATTAAAGGTATACGGTTGTACTTACAATGAGACACTTGTACTTAGTATGTACAAATAATCGAGTAACACGTGTATGTATTAAAAATGTCGAGATCGACGATTTTGTTATCCAAGAAATTTTACGGTACACGAGTACCTCGAATTTCGATGTCGCAAATTGAACATATAAAAGAAGATTTTAAGTATTGAACACTTACCTCAAGAAGATCTGTTACGTTGTAAATTGGGCGAGAATATGTTTAAGTGAGGTGTGTCTGGGGAAAGCAATCTTCTACTTAAGTCGATGTTATTTATTGACACAGAGTTTGTTTGGCATTTTATCAATTATTTTATACGTTTCGTAACGATGTTCTTCGAATAGAAATCTCAAGATTTTTCATGTTTTCTTTTTAATTTGATGTTGTTTTAAGTTTAATTTTTACTGTTTGATTGGAACGCAAATATACGGAGACTGTATTTTAGCATTTAAAAAGAAAACAGATTCGTCATATCTAGTCAGAGACGGTTGTAACTCGTCGAATCGATTTTGTTCAGAAAGTTGAGTACAGACTGCGAACAACATTTATTTGAACGGTCCATTCCGTCGGTGCATTCCAAAATTTTCAACACACGACGAAATTTGCAATTGAAATTCTGTTTGTATTGTATCTCATGTATATACAACTTACACACTCGAACGTATAAGTATCGAAAGAGAAATGTATCACTGGCGGAGCGTGTGTATTATAAATATTCTATACATTGTAAACCACTGTAAAGATAACAATATATATATATATATATATATATATAAATATTGCAGATAAAGAGACGTTCTCGTTCTTCTACAAAATTGTCACTCACCTGCGGTTTAAAAATTGGTACAGTAATCTCGTGATCTAAGCTTTCCTTTTTCTGCGCAGTGACAGAGATCGTGAAGGGACACTATTTATATCGGTGAGACAATACTATTATATTGCAATAATGAAACTTCTTTATCTTCCCACTTATTTTTAATGAAATTTAAAACAGGATACAATTCGGCCAATAATTGGCATATAATTTGATCTCCATTTTCTATTTAGAAAATAGAAAGGTTAGCATCACATTGGTATTTCAAGCAATACGCTAAGTTTTGAATTTTTCATTCACTATTCACTTCTATGTTAATTAAACCACGAAATACAGTTGAAATTATATCGTGTTTAGTGTCATTTTAATCAGAAAAATGTCACAAATAAGTTGGCAAAAGTTCCATAAAAAAATAATGGTCGCGCTTAGATCACGACTTTACCGTAGAAGCAAAGCGTGTAGGGAAGACGCAGAACAGAACGGAGTACAATTACTGGACGCAACAGTTTTTAGTAATTAAAAAGATTTAATGATATAGGTTTGTTCACACGTTTAATGACAACCTGTACTACATAATATAAAGTATTTGATTATAACAAGACAAAGCAGACCTCGTGACTCTGTAATCTATAATCTTTTTTGTATTTTTTTTTATCCGTGTCAGGTAATTACGAAACTATTACACTTTTACTCCATCTAATAAGAGGAACACACCTATGATTCGCGACCGGTCTCATCGAGTTTACTCGTACGGGAACGCTCGTCGATTCCCCGCTACTCTGCCATAATATATAAGACACATTATTTCATCGGACAAATAATTTTGTTTTTCTCTAGACGCGTGTCGTCCTCGACACTCTTTCGTCACCCTGTATATACATATGCACAGCACTTACAATCTTACAAAGCACGTACTACCGAAATGTACAATCGAGTGGGCGAAGTTTTTTTTTTATTTTTCACGGATAATTTGCGATTTTAGTCGAGAGTAGGTAATATGTGTACTTATTACGTATCTTCGTGTGTACATTATGTTCCTGTGTACTTTGTACGTGTGTGTATACGTGCACGTATACGGTATATGCCGAGTTTTCAATCGCGTGCACACCATTTATTCTTCTAGCTTCGGAGAGCGTGCAGAAAATCCCTCATGTACACTCTCCGTTCATAAGTCACCGGATAATTATCCTCGATGCAGACAATCTTTCAGAAATAGTACTTATCAAGTTTTTAACGTGTAAATCAAATCTGACCAAAATATTCTATATCTTCTAAATTTCAATTATTGTTCTTAGGTTTTGCAATTGTTTTCGAATTACGCTTCTTGAGCCGTCCATGATCGTTCCACAATTTCTCATTCTCTCCTTTCCAACATTTATTCGAATATTAATTTATTCTTTTCTAATTGCAGAGAAGGACGGTGACTATATAATTGATTAATGAAGCTAGACTTTTTAAAATTTAACACGATCGCATCTAATCGAAATTTAATAAAAATTTAAGTGTCCAGTGATTTATGAACGGGAGGGTATTTACGAAATTGGTTCTCTCGTGTCGTACGAAGACCATTTAGCGGAGCGCTCGAATATTTCTCCGCAAAATCGGAAACATAATCTAGCGCGTACACGTCAACCGGAGTTCGCTACACACGGAATCTCTTGAAAACGGTGGCAGTAACAAAACCGAGGTCGATCCGTCGAGGAAAAATAACTCGGAAACGAGGTGCTGGATTTTGTTCGTGCTCGTCTGACCACTGCACGCCGTTTCTACTTAGACTGCGGATCTTTGTGCGAAGTAACAATGTTCAGCAGCGATTCTGGACAGCAAGAATTAACCCACATCCGTTCCTCGTGTCAATTTCACAGCTTTCCCCAAATAAATTATACTATCCTGTTACTTATGGGTAAATTCGCCTGAAACTTCGTGACACACATAACTGCGGATGTTTATGCAATTTTTAAGTTTTGTAGAAGAAAGTGGGACCAAAGAAAATGCTATTTTCATTGTTAATAAATAAAAATCCTACTAAATGCTGTCGAATATAATACTCCAGCATTTTCCGGAAATTTTTATGAGCCACCAATGCATAAAGATCCGCAATTTTAATAAAAAAACTGTTTACCTTGTTATTTGATCGATGTTTCATCACTGTATTAATTTAACACCGAGAAACAGATCCAGTTCGTGAAATGAGGGACGGACGAGGGTTAAATAAAAATTCATTTCATCCCCTATATAGGTTTTTACATCAGCAAACAACGTAACGTTGTTTTTTTTTTATATTTCGCCTAGCCAATCTCTTCGTAGATGCATAAAAATCCACTGAATATTTCTGCGAGGTGATTCATCACCGAAACTGAAACCTTGAAGAGAAGGTCTCTTCTACTTTCTCGACCTAATTCTCGCACACGCAGATCCACCCGGATTTTGTTCGTGCCACGATTCCGTGCACACCCTGTATAACAATTACATATATATACGTGTGTGGATATTGCTTTTTGTACATCGTATCGTGATATACACATGTACATAAACTTATGTCCTACGTTACTGTCGCTTGCGTGTTAGATCGTCGATCCCATCGCGATCGGGCCAATCTCGAGCGGCGGTTGTTCGCGAAATATTTCCAGCATGAACAGGGTGTTCCATTGAATTTTGTTATTTTGTTTATTCACTTACTTCGTTGGCAGGCTTTCGCGCGAAAGATGTAGCTGTAGAAGGTCTGAAGTACGTAGAAACGTTTCTGCGGTCGGTCGTTGTCGTTATTTCGAGATTTTTTTTCACCTGAAATGAAATCGTCATCGAAGTTTCTCGTATAATTTTCATGAGGATCAAACGAGATCAAAATGCTCGCATTGGAAATTTATTTCCTACTAGGCTAAATCCCACTCACAGTGCAAGCTAAACAGAGAAAATTTTCCTTTTAATCCCTTAAATTTATCGAAGAGCATGCTCGCCGGAGTAATTTGTAAATATTTTGAGCAATTTATGTCGACTGTCAAGTCACGCGTTACTCAATCGTGTTATTATTTCCTCGATGCAATTGTCGAAGACTGGAATAAGAAATTCGAGATCATGGAAACGAAGACACGAGGTTATCGGAAAGTTTACAATAACTTTGTTCGGAGATATCTGCTGGGTGCATCTTATGTCATTCCAAACAGAAAGAACGATTGATTTTTTTTTTGTAAAAATGCATGATTTTGAAAGAAAAACGAGGTGTTGGGGACTTTCCTTTACATATTCATATAGCGTATTATATTTCTTTGTACTTTTTAATTGTTGTGAATGTTTGTTGAAGTTTTAGAATATTTTGGTATTTATGTATATATGTGAAAAATCTGTATTTTTGTAGTTATGTGAAAAATCTTATTGGACTGTGTGATATCACGCATTTATAGGAAATTTGGGTAAACACAATTTAAAGCAGTGGACATACTAAATAGATTTAAGGACATCAGCATTGGTTACAGCTTAATCAGTTAATTGAAAGAAGAAAGAAATTTTTGTTTCGCTCCTGCATTAGCTATTAGACTCCTTCTAGCTATTAGACTGCGGATTTTACGCATTCGTAACAACACAAGTCAACATGTTTGAATTATTAATAAAACAAATAAATTCCTGCTTAGCTTTTGCAGTATGGAACGCATAACAATAGTATTTTGCATAAAGATGCGCAATCTGATGATTAGACTGCGGATTTTACGCATTCCTAACAACACAAGTCAACATGTTTGAATTATTAATAAAACAAATAAATTCCTGCTTAGCTTTTGCAGTATGGAACGCATAACAATAGTATTTTGCATAAAGATCCGCAGTGTAGTGATTAGACTGCGGATTTTACGCATTCCTAACAACACAAGTCAAGATGATCGAATTAGTAATGAAGAAAATAAATTCGTGCTTAGCTTTTGCAGTCTGGAACGCATAAAAATTGTATTTTGCATAAAGATCCGCAGCCTGGTGATTAGATTTTGCTAATTTTACGCATTCGTAACAACACAAGTGAGGATGTTCGAATTATTAATCCTTTGCACTCGGTGCTATTGTAACTCGAACATGAAACATTTCTTCCGACCTCAAATAATTCAATTCTACATGATTTTTCTCATTTTATGGATATGCAATTGATATGAAACGTCATATTGTACTTGAATGTTTAGTAATTGGTTATATCTCAACATATTCAATAATATAAACAATATTTCGAATAGTGACACAGCAAATTTTAGTGGTGACTCTGAATCACCACTCGAGTGCTAAGAGTTAATAAAGCAAATAAATTCGTGCTTGGCTTTTGCAGTCTGGAACGCATAAAAATAGTATTTTGCATAAAGATCCGCAGTCTATCCGATGATCGATCACCCTGGCTGCATTTTCGACGAGGGTGGGCCACCGGTGACCACGGCAATCATAATTCTGGAGGCGGAAAAGGAGAGATCCAGACGAGGCCTGTCCGATGAAAAGGGAAGGAAGACAAAGTCTCTGGTTAATCGGTCGCTTCCGGAGAACAGTGTCTGAATTAAAGGCGAAGCGGAGGAGTGTGCTCTCGCGCGATGGAAACGGATCATCCCGTGGATCGATCCCGGGTACGGCGAGGCCCTGTATGCGCGTTCACTCGATAGAATTGCAAATGCCCATTTCGGCGGCGAGCGGGAGAAGAAAAAGGCGTAAATCTTTTAGTCACCATTGTTCCTCGACGCCGGGATCGATTACGCTCGTAGGTCGAGAGACGAGGTGTAACGAAGTCGTAAAATAAATGAGGCGCGACCTAAGTGGACCAGAGGAACAACGGTGAAGAACAATCGAACACAAACAAGAGCACGACGAACGCGCGAATGAATCCCATTGATAACGCAAACCAACGCGATTACTTTTGTGAGCCTAGCATCTTGATCAACGAATCTAGCAACCCTTGTACGATTATCTTCATGGTCATGGGTTTTGTAGTAAAAGATCAACAACTAAAATGAATTGTAAGGAACGAAATTAACATATTTACTTTCCGGATCTATAGTATCTCGATTAACAAATTTTGTTCTCTTCGATTATTGTTTAATATTTGGTCAATGTCCATCAATCCCTGTACGTCTATCTTCATAATCAATTTATTGGAATTTCTTTATTAAAGAGAACTAACGTTTTACAATATTTCTTTGCAGTACGAGTTTGAATAACTTAAATGAATTATAACAGATTTACTTTCCGGATCTATGGTATCTCAATTAACAAATTTTATTCTCTTCGATTATTGTTTAATACTGGATCAATCTCCATCAATCCTGGTACGACTGTCTTCATAATAATGAAACTGGAACGTCTTTACTAAAGAGAACTAACGTTTTGCAATGTTTCTTTGTAGTACGAGTTTGAATAACTTAAATGAATTGTAAGCAAGGAAACTAACACATTTACTTTCCGGATCTACAGTATCTCGATTAAAAAATTTAATTCTCTTCGATTATTGTTTAATAATGGATCAATGTACATCAATCCTTGTACGTCTATCTTCATAATCAACTAATTGGAACTTCTTTATTAAAGAGAACTAACGTTTTGCAATATTTCTTTGTAGTACGAGTTTAAACAACTTAAATGAATTGTAAGAAAGAAAACTAACACACTTACTTTCTTCACCTATTACTAGTATCTCGATCAACAGATTTTATCCTCTTCGATTATTGTTTAATACTTGATCAATGTCCATCAATCCCTGTACGTCTATCGTCATAATCAACTAATTGGTACTTCTTTATTCAAGAGAAATAATGATTCACAATATTTTTTGTACAATTCAATTATTCTTGATTAAGATTCATCAACTCGTGTACCATTATTCTTCGTGATCAAGTAATTGGAATTTCTGTATTGAAGAGAAACGATGTTTTAAAACGACGCTGTATGAGCATTAACCGAGTATCTCTCGTGAATTTCAACAGCAGTAGCTGCGTCTTTAATCACCGCTATCCAGCAGTCATTTGTGTGCAAATAGTAAGTTTCTTGGGTCACGAGAGTAACGGTGAGAACCGCTGGAACGATTTTCTGTGGGAAAGACGGTTGCAGGGCCGTGAGTAGCGGGTCCAGGACTTCGTTACCCTTGTCTCAGCCCTTCGGCCATGCCTCGAGTGTCCTTGCTATGTGTTCGAAGAGGATCGGGTCCCGGGTGCTTGATGATGGCCCCTCGACAGCCGTTCAGACCCTGAGGGCCCTAAATTTTCGGGTCTATCATGATCTCGACCGAGCTGAACTACAGGGTGATTCACAATGCCACGGAGAAACGCGTGTGAACAAATCAATATTGCTTTTACTTGTTATTTTATCGATCTTTTACCACTGCGTCTACCACAACGATTCGGAGAATTTATCTGAATTTGTAAACTATCGGTGCTTCTACCTTACAAAAAAATCCGCGTGGCTTGAAAAGTAAACGAAAAAAATTAAACTTTTTGCCGATAATAAGAAATACATTAATGTATTGTTTAAAAACACTTTGCAAATTACCGCATTAATTTCAACTTTACCGGCTTGGCATCAACACGTGTCTCAATGTTTCTAGGAATTTGAAAATTCTTCTTTTTCATAAAGCAAGCAGGTAATAGTTTTTCTCAATCTAGTTTAATATGCAGTATATCATAACGTATAATAATTTACAGTCCACAATGATTTCTTGGAAATGATTGTGTGTTTTTAAATAACCATTGATCGAACCAGTGCGCCAATAGCTTTAATGTATTTGTTATTAACAACTGTACGATCGATGTAAGGAAATATTTATTTCTTCCGACCTAGAATATTTCCATTCTAATGGAGATTAGATCAGAATAATGCAAATTACGCCTCGAGAACGTAAAAACACGAAGTTTGGGGGCGACTGCGGCCTAACTTGAAACTCCTGAAAACTTCAATCTTTGTATTACCGAGAAATGAGTCTACCAATTAATTAAACATCTAAATAATAACATTATTATTAGTATTATGAAAACTGTTAACGTAAAAATAGGGTTTTTGAGGATGATTGCCTCCAAATTTTCCATTTTCAAATTTACAGAGTGTAACTCGCGCAGCTTTAAGTTTCCAAATGATGCAAATTATTAGTAAAAATTGTAAAGGGAGCGACTGCGGTCTAGATTGATCCTTTATCTAGAGCTTCTGAAAATGAACTGAAAACTGTTTGCGATATTAAGAAATCAGTCTACCCGGTTAATAAAAACTCTAAATAATAACATCATTATTAGTTTCATGAAATTAGCTGACGAACAACGAAAATTACGCTTCGAGAACGTAAAAATAGGGATTTTGAGGATGATTTCCTCCAAGTTTCCCATTTTCACATTTACAGGGCGTAATTTGCACAGCTTTATCTTTCCAAATAATGCAAATTATTAGTAAAAATAAGAAATTTCGAGGAGACTGCGGCCGACTGATCCTTTACCTAACACTTTTGACTACTAAAAACCCCCATCTTCGCGTTATAGAGAAATGTAAAGGTACACCCCGAACCCTTGCAATCCTGAAAAAACGAGTCGTCTTAAAATCCGAATTCGCGAATCGAACACGATATAGGGACCTCAGATTTGGGTCCATTGGCGAGTGAATCAACCTGTAGCAGGCGCAGTGCGCAGCCCTCGAGCGCGTTAATTTCGCCGGGCGAATTGATTTCGGTGCTGGCGAACGTCGCCCGTCGCCCGTCGCCCGTCCATCCGTTGCCGCGTTAACTCTGCCCAGTTAGATCGAAGTTGCGAACCGCCATGAGGGAGAGAGCCCCGGGTTCGGAGTGAGGAACGAATGCCAGAGGGAGGGAGGGATGGTGGGAACAGTGGGAAACGGACTGGATATACGTGACTTAAAGGGAACGTGTCAGAGAAACGAAAGAGAGACGCGTCGACGGCGGCTGCTATAGCTGGCGAGGTCGCGAACGGAACGAAACGAAACGAAACGGAGAACCAGACGAGAGAAAAAAGGAAACCGTCGACGGGGACAGAATGCAACAAGAACACCGCGCGATATCCCATGGACAACGGGGGTAGGGGGGTAGGGAAAAAAGACGAAAGGTAGCACACACACATACACCCAGCAATAGCGGCCGGTGGGGAGGAGGGTAGGTGTTCGCAGGGTAAAAACATGGCAACAGAAAAAGACGCGACGATGTGAAGAGCCACCGTCACCACAGGGGTGGTGGAAAAATCCTGGAATCTAGAAATAAAGAGAAGGGTAGTAACGCGAAGGATAGGGACAGACGCGAAGGGTAGAAATGAAAATACAGATGGATAGAGGCGAGAGAGGATTTACGTGGAAAGGAGAGAAGAACGTGGGGATAGAGAAAACAGGGAGGAAGAGGGTTTACGTTCTAAAGCCCGCGCGACCCACCCTCTATAAATTCTAGCAGCCAGAGGGGTTTTCGTTAAAGGGGATACGTCGATGCGACAGTGTATCTGTCGAGCAGTTAAAGGGGATGGCCGGTTACGAGTGTACCACGAGCAAGGGATATGAGTATATCCCGGGTTTAAAGCCGCCTCGAATTCTATCGCATCGAGCAGACCCTCGCGAACGGATTAACCCCCATCCCTCCTCTCACTCGAGCATACTACTCTCCCTCGTCCTTTGTACGCGATTTCTCCTCGTTCCCTTTTATTTTTGCCCTTTTCCACTGTTCCTCTCGCGACCCTCGACGCCGCGCGAATCGCGCCAAACAGAGGGAAGAGAGAGGAGAGAGGAGAGAGAACACGAGGGTGTCGAGAGAGCACCGGCGATCCCCTCTGGTCGTCGATTCGAATAGCATCGCAGTCGCAAATTAGAGGCTAACTCCCTTTGGCCGAGGCACGCCACGCTAACGGGATTCTGCGACGCGATCGAGGGGCCACGTTACCACGGCAGCCAACCGAAACCCGATCGATCCCTGGCTGCCAACGATCGATGATGCGTGCGGTACCAACCAACTTCCGGAACAGCTCGATGGAAACGCGATGGAGTCGCTACTCCGAGCCTCTATATGTATGCTCGAGTGTGGTAATGCCTTCCAGGCCAAACCCTGGATCTTACCACTTACAGAGCGTCTGTCTGCTCCCCCGAGTACCGCACGGTCGCATCCCTGCTCACTCTCTGTTCACCGACAGCCGCAAACGCCAGTGGAGGCCAACCATTTTTCTCGGAAATTCGCAAGTATCCTCCCTAACGTTTTTCACTGATTTCATTTTAATTTATCTTATTAGAGCGATTAACTACTGGCTGGGAACGGCTGAACTTCAGAAAAGCCCCCCCTTCCTTTCGACGTGGGACATACGTCATTCTATTCGTTTTGACATGCTCAACACAAAATGTATATACCACTTTTTTGCCGCAAATGAATAGTTTTCGAGATATTCGTGAAAAACTGTAGTTACTATACATTGAATGGTAAGACTTCAGAAAAGCCCCCCCTTTCTTTCAACATGTGACATACGTCATTCTATTCGTTTTAACATACTGAACACAAAATGTATATACTACTTTTGCCGCAAATGAATAGTTTTCGAGATATTCGTGAAAAACTAAAAACTATTTGAGCCAAAAGTGGTATATACATTTTGTGTTCAGCATGCCAAAACGAATAGAATGACGTATATCACATGTCCAAAGGAAGGAGGGGCTTTTTTTAAGTTCAGCCTGTGCACGTATACACAAAATTCAATGTATAATAACTATAGTTTTTCACGAATATCTCGAAAACTATTCATTTGCGCCAAAAGTGATATATACATTTTGTGTTCAGCATGTCAAAACGAATAGAATGACGTACGTCACATGTCGAAAGGAAGGGAGGGCTTTTCTGAAGTCTTACCCTGGGAACTATTCTCGAGAAACCCCTCTACTCTCTGCTCAAGTGTGTCACTCGGTGATCGCTTGACCGCGATTAAGAAACTTCAATGAAATAGAATCTTATTTTTAATGGCAAACCACTTTCCTAATCATGGCTGCGTATCACTCTTAATTCTTGGTCCAGATGAATTCAAGTCCTGTTTGTCCGAGGGTTAACTATAAAGTCCAAGTTACCTAGTTTTCGCATTTAGGCGGCGATATTATACTGCATGTTAAATTGGCCAATTCGATAAGGCTGAGAAAGTCCCACTTGTAAATAAGCCATATGGAAAGAAGAATACAGTGCAACTACCTCCAAATTTTCATCATTAAAACTTTGCTTCCCATATTCCTCACGAGTTGTATTTCAAAGATTGACGCCAGCACCCCATGAAGGAATATTTGTTAATGACTAGATATTTCTTTGTTTACAGAAAAGCTATTAATAGTAACTTTATCTTTGTAGATTTAGCTTGGCCAATTCGATAGTACTGCATGTTAAATTAAATTAAGGAAAACTATTACCTACTGGCTTTGCGAGAAAGAAGAATTTTTAAATTCATTTGTGGTGATGCAGTTTAAGTGTTGTATGAGGTATTATATCAATTCCATGTCTACCTAGTTTAAGGATGTTCTGGAGGTATATAAAAACACAACAAAATTTTTGAAAATTTGATAAGATATAATTCTTACTAAATTGATGCAATCACCAAAGTTTGGGTTCGATTCACTGCACCGTTTAATATTTATAGCAACTTAAAGTTTGCACATTTTAACACGTCTTCTCATGGAGAATTCATAAAATTCCACTTCAAACCCTATTTAAACCTTGAAAAAACGCAACTAGAAACTCCATTTTTATATATACAGTAAAAATTATGTAATTAATTATGTTCAAAATTTATTAGGATTCACTGAACAGTTACATTCGCAAAAATCAGTTACAATTTCTTATAATATGAAAACAATTTGATTAAAAAATAAATATAACATGAAATTCACTAATTAAACGGAAGCGTTTTAAATTAATCTATTTTTTTAATGCAATATATACTCACGAATGGCTTCCATTGCCAATATATTGATGGATTTCGAATTTCCTGTACTTTTGTCTCCTATTGTACCTCCAGAACATCCTTAAAGAATCATGGAGAATGGAAATATTCTAGTAGAGAAGAAACGTTTGTTTATCGAGTTAAAATAGCTCCGAGTGATAAGGTTTAATGATGTACGTCGATCAAGGGACAATCGAGAATTGGTATTTTGCGATCGCTCTAGGTAGGAGCATGATCTCGTTTTATAGCGATGGAGTCGTGATGAGGCTCGGTCTCGACGCTTCCTCGCTAAAAGCACCAACGGGGAGAACTTATCGAGCATACCACACAACGACAGACGAGACTGTGCCGTCCGTATACGTATACACGTTGTATAGAGGTTTGTGTAGCATCGACTAAACACACAGAAAAGGAAACGCGCTCAATTGCGTCCCTGCGTGACGCGTGTTCCGTGTATCGACCGGGTTTCGCGCAATTTACAACTAGAGAGAATTTGATCCCGACGTGCTCGTGAATCCTGTCGATACACTCTCGAGATACCGCGTCGAATCGCGTAAAATTTTTAATCGAAATCCTCGGAGAAAGCACTCACTTCACCTCTGGAAATATTCCATGTGCCATCTAAATACTGTGATGCCCAAGGTGGGGAACCCACCTTTATTCTAAACTGTAGGTCCCGTCGCGAAATAATTCTCACATACGAATTCAAAAATCGACGTTAAATAATAATTTTAAAAAAGCACCCACTTCTTTTCGCCGTTAATCGCGATTATTCTCGAAGCTCTGCAACTCGAAATCCTACGATATTAGACACGGAGATCTCGATGAAACGGAAATTTTGAACGTGTTAGCCTCGAAAACGTTCGAAGATGCTCGGCGTGATTATTCCGGCGACGCTTGCGGATCTGCGGAAATCGATGAGTTAAAATTCGAAAAGCCGGAATCCCCGTAAATAAAGCTATTAGGTCGTTCGAAGAGTAATACCGTTTTAAAGTCTGAAAAATTAAATTTTTTAACGCTTTTGATTGTTTACAACTTGTAAACCGATTAACCAATTTCAATGAAATTTTTAGGATGTTTACGAGTAACTTGTGCGAGTTGATGAAACATGTTTTTGAAATTTCCATTATTGGACCCAGCTGAAAAAGTTGTGGAAATCAATTTTTACTATTGTTTTTCACAATTCCGATCAAATGGATTTTTTCAACATCTTTATTAGACGGCATTCGCTAAACTAATTCTTCCAGCCATACAGAAATATTGAAAACTTTTGTTAGTGATCGGATACGCTCCGAACAGTGGCGGATCTAATGAAAAGCGAATCTAATAAACAGCCGCGTGGGGCACAGAATTTCAATGAAATTTATTTAATGTGTAACGGTATGAAATATTTTCATTACTTTTCATTTTTGTTAATAAGTTTGGGAGAGTTTTCTTACAACTTCTATTTCTAACTTGGTTCAGAAGTCTCAAAATTTTTACCGTTTGGGCCTTCCACTTGACTTGAGCCGACACTGGGCCCCGGGATACCATAGAGCCCCAAATTCACAGTATTCATCCTTTTTTACAGAAAAATCAAGTTCATGAGAATTTTCTTGCAACTTCTATTTCTAAATTGGTTCGAGGGTCTCAAAATTTTGACCGTTTGGGCCCTCCACTTGACTTGAGCTGCCACAGGGTCCTGGGATACCATAGGGCCTCGAATTCGCAGCATTCGTTCTTTTTTACAGAAAAATCAAGTTCATGAGAATTTTCTTGTAACTTCTATTTCTAAATTGGTTCGAGGGTCTCAAAATTTTGACCGTTTGGGCCCTCCACTTGACTTGAGCTGCCACAGGGTCCTGGGATACCATAGGGCCTCGAATTTGCAGCATTCGTTCTTTTTTACACAAAAAATTCAATTAATTTACGAAAAATTCAGTTTATAGGAGTTTTCTTGCAACTTCTATTTCTAAATTGGTTCGAGGGTCTCAAAATTTTTATCGCTTGGGCCCTCCATTAGACTTGACCCGCCACTGGCCCGTAACTGTAGAAATCACAGAACAAAATCATAAAATCTCTGCCAAGTGATAAAAAATTGTCTCTCATTATCGAGAAACCGTAATGACTATCCGAACGACCAAACAGTTTCACTAACTTCCTCTCTCCCCGGTTAGGTCCTCCTGCGTTCGATTTCCTCGCAAAAAATCCTATTCCTGAATCAAGCGATTGCGAACTGAAAAGAAAATGATTGGTGGCGTAAGGTGAAATAAAAAAAATCATGTAATTAGAGAATCATAATGATCGATAATATTTCATTAATAATAATAATAATAATAATAATAATAATCGTGATAATATTAATTGCGATAAAAATAATAATAAGGATAATGATAATAATCGCAGCGGTTGTAATAGTAGTAGTAGTTAGCTGTACTGTCAGTATTAATAATATATAATGTTTAGCTTCGTTATCTTCGCGTCTGTACAATAGTATTGTTTCTTTCGTCTGCTACCACGAAGACGACGATACCGAATGTTTGTACTTCGTCATTGTTCGTGATCGTCGTCTCCACGCTCGCGAGAATTACCGATTACAAGGCTAGCTATCGGATAAACTTAATGAACCAATATCGTCGCACGTTAATAATTAACATAATAATAATGGTAATGATACAATAATAATAATAACAACAATAACTAACGAACAAAATTAAATATCGTAAATACAAACTAAAAAACATTAGTCCGAGCGTGGTATAAAAAACGTCTAACGCGCAATCTCTGGCATACGGTTCGCGGAGAAGAAACATTTGCGGTACATCAGCAGCAACGCCGACACTCGAAATCGTTTGCTATCCAGTAGGAAATTCCCGTCGAAATCGTCGAGAAGCACACGACGCGTATACGGTTCCCGGCTAACTATAATATTTCACAAACGGCGAAGCGGTTTTCTTCAACGACCAGGGAGGATAAAAATACAAAGGACGAGAAACGAATTCTCGACGGAAAATAACGACACACGATCCTTCCTGTCCGACGACGCAGGATAACTCGATCCTGGCTGAACGTTTCTAAAGAACATTAATCGTACCTCGAATCCGTCGAGCTCCACCTTTCGATTCCTCGGATAGAGAGGCTCTGGGGTGAGCTTGAATCGTTCAAGATAAAAGATACCTTCCTCCAGGACAACAGGTAATTAATTAACTTTACTCGTAACTCCTTTTTCCCCCACGAGTTATCGTGCGCTCGTCGGATACGTACTTTCTTTCTCACTCGCTCTTTATTTCTCTCTTGCGTTCCAATTTCCGCGTGAATCTTCGCCGATCCTTTCCCAATATGGCCGACCCGTTTCTCGAAACTTTATCTCCGCCAGTCGGATAACGGTGCGCAACGCCTCTCGAGATTGGTTCCGACGACAACGGTGAAAAAGAAAAGGCGGTCGGGCGAGCTCTTGCTCGACAAAGAAAGCACCGGCTCGCCGGAGAAAATACTGTTACCGTTTTCTCTTTCGCGCGTAAGCGAACGAACGTTACGTAAACTAATGGCGTCGTGCTTGTACTATGCTCGTAATCGAGCGATTCCTCGCGAGCCATTCTCGATCCGGTCACTCGCGGAAACAATTCCAATGGTTTCCTTAATCGAGAAACCGGATCGATAATGTCACGTGCTAAGAATCGACTGCGTTTGATTTATTGCTGCAGACTTGGGGAACCATACTCGCCCATGATGTCCGGACGAGACCCGGGTCAAATGACCACCGACAATCATCAACCACATCGATCTCTCTCTCTCTCTCGCATGCTTCGGTTTGATTCGCGAGAACCTGAAGATCTGCTCGTCAAACTGTTACGCCTATCAGCTGTTAACGAGCGATTAGCACGACCAACATGGACGACGTTTATGTTCCAAGGCCAGCATGGCGGCCAATTTGGAATTTAACGGCTCCTATCGCGATCCCGAGATTTTTTAATGAAAATCATCAGCAAAATTAATTATCAACCAGACACCTATTGCTGCTACTAGAAATGTAAAGGGAGGGGGTTTGAAGGAACCAATACTTGTGAAATTAATGGAACAGTACGTTGCAAAGGGAAAAATCCAAATAAAGGTCGAATTAACTTCTGCAAAATTAATAATCAACCAGATACCTATTACTGTCACTAGAAATGTAAAGGTTTGAAGGAACCAATACTTGTGAAATTAATGAAACAGTACGTTAAACAGGGAAAAAATCCAAATAAAGATCGAATTAAATTCTGCAAAATTAATAATCAACCTGATACCTATTACTGTCACTAGAAATATAAAGGGAGGTGGTTTGAAGGAACCAATACTCGTGAAATTAATGAAACAGTACATTGCAAAGGGGGAAACTGCGAATAAAGGTCGAATTAAATTCTGCAAAATTAATAATCAACCAGATACCTATTGCTGCTACTAGAAATGTAAAGGGAGGGTATTTGAAGGAACAAATACTCGTGAAATTAATGGAACAGTACGTTGCAAAGGGAAAAATCCAAATAAAGGTCGAATTAAATTCTGCAAAATTAATAATCAATCAGATATCTATTACTGTCACTAGAAATGTAAAGGTTTGAAGGAACCAATACTTGTGAAATTAATGGAACAGTACGTTGCAAAGGGGAAACTGCGAATAAAAATGATCTGGAAAATTAATAACATAGACAATTCTATTTGTGCATCTATTGCTGCTACTTGAAATGTAGAAGAGGGGAGGCTTTAAAGAAACCAGTCCTTGTGAAATGAATGTGAAACAGTACATTACAAAAGGGAAAACCCCGAATAAAGATGATCTCCGGGTAAGCAACAGGAGTTATCCTGGCATCGTCGGGCTACGCTACCTTCAACACGTCTAATGAGGAAAATCCCACACAACTAGAAGCCCGGTGTAGAGCGGGCTAGACAGGTTATAGCGGGACCGCTACCTGAGAAAAGGTTTTGAGCAGTGGAAACGAGCAGCAGCCCAGACAGACAGGATTACGTTCCTCACAGTTGACCCCAATTAAGGTATTTCTCTACGCTAATATAATTCAAGTGGGTGAGAAGGTACTTCCACAATTTCAAGGATGCGAGAGCTGCGAGTAAGGCCCAGATTTTGTGTGAACGAATACAACCTCAAAATTCACAGATTTTTCTAAACTCACCCTCTCTGCGGACGGCGACTTCCAAAAATATTAGACATACAGTCTCCAGCGTTGTGGAGAAATAAAATTGTTTATTTATTTGCAATTTTCAGGATTTAACCATTTGCACTCGAAGCTACTTTAATTTGAAAATTAAACGTTTTTTCGTAGCAAAAACAATTCCAATCTATATTGTATAATATAATATAATATATATTATATTACATATATTATATATAATATAATATGTGTATAACATATGTATAATATATATATATACACATATATTATACAATCTATATTGTATAATAATAATATTGTATTATATGTATAACATTGAAATGTTTAGTGGTGAGTGAGAGTCACCTCTCGAGTGCAAAGGGTTAATACATGGACCTACTGCCTGTAGAACCGGTAATCTCTGATAGAAATTCTAACCCAATTCGATCGGCGAGAAGATAAAACGATTTCTCTGGCAATGGTACAAGAAGCTTCGGACAATTTTTCGCCGGCAAATGGAGAAGCGAAATAAAAAAGAATTGACGTTCGTCCATGTTGGCCGCGGATGCTTTTACGAGATGAATACTTCAGAGCGATGTCCTTCGATATGCATAAATCAGTTTAACGCGCAGATGGCCTCCGCGGCAGCCACGTTAACGCGCAAGTTTAATATTATAGTTGCAGGGCCAACTACCTTCCTCTACCCTAAGTGATCGAAAATCAAACGTGTTTTCCGCGTCTCTCGGTCGATTAGCTCGATTGTGTCCGTGTGTCTCCGTATGTGTGCGTGTGTTTCTCTCTCCGCGCGTGTGTGTGTGTTTTTCTGTCGTGGTTTCTGCACGTCTCTATACACGTATGTGTGTCTCTGTATACATATGCGTACGCACGTACGGCGGCTGCGTGTACACCGTGTATACACAAAACGGATACATTGTGTCGTCGTTCTCTATGTACAAAGTATATGTATATATTTATACCGGCTTATCGGTTACGTCTAAAAGCAACTCGCGCGAACTCATACACATCGGAACAATTACTTTTGGTACTGTTTCGGAGATCGGTTCCCGGAACGTGCGCGATAACATCGGACTACCACAACGTTTTACGAAAACTGAAACGTCGTTCGTCTCGGTTTCAATTCGTCCTTTTGTTTCCAGTTCGCGCGCGTGTCTACAAGCCAGTAAGAAATCGGGACGTTCCCGAGAACCGATCGCGGTTTTTGTTTTCTGCTGCGACTGGTACACTAGGCTTCAGGGTGTGCTTAGGGTACACGTCACGAATTAATTATGCTAACTTAGTCTAAGCGTATCAAGGGACGGAGCGTTGGACTGGCCAAGGTTACCAGAGCCGAAAGTCTACGTCCTAGATGTGCATCGGGTCTTTCACGGCTTCCAAGTTTCCGGTTGAGGACGATTTATATTTGATAATTGCACAAGTTTATAAATTTGAAAAATGAAATTTTATAGTCACCGTTCTTTCCTAATTGTAGAAGAGAATGGTGACTGTGTAATTGACTAATGAATTGAATTTTAGTTTCAAATTAAAGACGCTTCCGGTCTGTGCGGATATAAATCGACCATTATGCGTCTCCTCATCGATCGTCCTCATAGATCCCTCCCCCCAGCAAATCATGCACAATATTATAAAATGATTCGTCGCTAGTTGTTGCCGGCGTTTTCCTATCGCTGTACACTCCCGATCATAAATCATCGGACATTTACTTGTCTTCGAGAAAATGGTAATTAAAGAATACAAAATAGTTTTATTAGATGTAGCTGTTGTTCGATAATATTTGAATGGAAGATTAGGTTGATGATTCCGGACAAATCTGGAAGCCAAATTGGAGAACAATTGCTCCAACAGATTTTCCTATTTGAAAAATACAAGAGTTAGTTTATAATATAAATATTATATATAATAAAAAATATATATAATATATATATAATATAATATATAATATAATATATATAAATATATATATAATATATATATATATATAAATATATATAATAAAAAATAAAATAAAAATATAATATAAAAATTCTAAAATAATTAGAAGTTTGAAAACGTAGGATGTCATTGTCAGATTTGACGGAAGTGTACAATTGAGATCACCACTACGATAGAATCATCCCATCGTCCGACACCGTGAACCGTCATACGTTATCACAGGCTAACATTTGGTATCATACAGCGTCGCACCCTGGTATACTCTATCATACGTCGTCGAATTTTGTAACGTACATTTTCATACACTATCATACAGTGTCCCACAGTGTCGAACGATACCAAGAGGCGCCGTGGTCATTGCCAAAGGTAAGTGTCCCGAGCATCCGCAAACCTCGATCAACGCCGAACCCATTAGAAATCCGAATATCAGGTCTTAACTATTCAAGAAATATTTTTGATTGGTGAAGCGTTGCGTCGATGTCCGACACGTCATCCGGAACAACGGAGTCCCTTCGTCCTGGGTGTGAAGAATCGAATAACCCTTCCATGGCCAACCAAAATATGTAGATTGTTCAACGCCTTTCGATTTCATATATTTGCACAAATCCTCGTTTCAACCCCTCGTCATATTTTAACGAGTCATGCTCGTCGTGGAGATTTTGAACGAAGTCTGACAAATATGAATTTTACGCCTTTCTTTTTAAATGAATAATCTAGACATACGATCAATATAAAGTTTCTTTTCTCTTCCACATTTTTATCATTGAGATTGTAAATGGTAAGCAACAAAGAATAGACGTTCAGAGAAATTTTCAGAGGATAAGGAAAAAATAATCGAAGACTGCTAATACAGTAGATTATGAATCCGAGAATGGTGGTGATGCCATGTTTTTCATGTATCCAAACTTTGGAGGACCTGGCCTGCGTCGAGCCCTATGCTAATTCAATGATGGAACGGACCCCGAAGAATAGAAGCCTGGAGTTATCTGAAGACGTATCGAGAACAGCCGACAACCTGTTACTCAGGTACTCGTTGTTAGGAAGACTCATGAAGAAATTATGGAAAAGAGACGACCTGGATTCAGAGAAACTGAGATTATACGATCATTCTCCCGAGAATACATTCCGAATCGTGAAGCGCTACTTCAATTTGGTGAACGAATCAATCAGTATCTAAATAGCACCCCCACCAAGGAGGAGCTGGCTATATTCGAAAGGCATATCCCTGGACACTATCGATATTCTACGCTCGGACAAGGGTTGTATCTGCTGAATCTGCTTAACTATATTCGACCACGTTATTTGTCTTTACCTCATGCGCTCTTCTTGACGGAGAAGAGGCATCAAGGTCGATTAATTTATTCAATTTTTGCACTTGGTACACACGAGACAGGTGCAACTCGTGCTTCTAGAAAGGACTCTTCACCGACTTCGATGTGTCTTGTCAATATTCATTGGTAAACTTCGGGTACAGTGAACGGGAGGTGGTTCTGGCGTCCGATGCTAAATTACAGTACAGAATAATGGATCATGATGACGATCAAGCGCAATATTATCCCGACTCAATGCATACTCATGAACACTCATTTCTAACATTAACCCCTTGCCGTGCAATTTTCTTTACAGTTACAGGGATTAACTCGACATTATCCCGAAAAATGTCGTAGAGGGAAAAAGAAAATTAATATTTTTTGCACGGTTATATTTATTTTAATGATTGCTTATTCATTACAAACGACTCAAATTTTATTTCATCTGAAAGGAAACGCGTAATATTCATATTCGTTGGGCTTTGTTAAAATCTTCATGATAAGTCTGACTCGTTCAAGTACGGCAAAGGGTTAAACAGTAAATACTCGACTCTGATCTTTCTGATGGAAGGGTGATAGAGTTGATCGAGGGATACCAATGTTCATAGAGGGATGGCTCTCCTCCTAGCCATGGATGGAGTAACGAGAGTTGCTCGGTCCAGGCTGCACAGGAAGGGCTCTCGTTTATTCGATGAGTGGTTAATAAAGAATAAGTTACATCTAGCTGGCTTTACTAAACTTAAACAGACTATTATAGACGTTATTATGTGCGGATCATACCATGCGCCGTTGCACAATCTCTCGAAGGTTTTGTGCTTCTGCCTTATGTTTGGCGTGGTTCCAGAGAGGTTGTACAACGGTTATAAAAGAGGAGATGAGTTATGCATTAATTCTCTCCGGAGCCTCGCGTGGAAGGAGTGATTTTGGCGTCAGAGTTCCTGCCAATCGAACGCTCGTCCCTTTCGACAAACTCTCTGTTTCTCTCTTCCTCTCACGCACACGCACGCAGACTTATGCTAGTAGAAAATGAGCCTTCTTCTTCTTCTTTTTTCTTCTTCTTCCTTCTCCTCCTCATCTCCTCCTCGACCCGGGTCGAAATGCGACAAAAAGAGCGAGCGTGCGAGACGCGTGGACACGATGGGAAAACTTGTGATATGTGTTCTCTTACGCATCTAGGAAAACCCAACACACTTCTCTCTGGCGTTCTGCAACCCCCTAACCCCCTCGCAAACACACGCACACGTACACGATTTTTCTCTTTTTCCACTTTCTCCCTCATTATCGTTCTCTCTTCATATTTTTTCCCATTTTTTTATTTTTTTTTTTTGATATTCTTTTCGGGTCACCTAGCGCTGTCGGCTGTGTTCGCGATTATTCAAAATATTCTTTACATTATTAAACGTGTCGGTGTCTAATCGATTACTTGAACGTTCAAGTATTGTACGAGTTATTGTAACAATTTCGTACCCGTATTAAATTTCAAAAATTATAGAGAATGGAATAACGGTGTAGCTCCGAGTGCAACCATTGTTCTCGATCAAACTCCGTTCGTCGCGAACGCAGCTTCGGGCCCAGTGCCACGCTACTCAGAAGTACTTTGTTTACGTATATGCGGTTGCACGGACGAGTTTCGCTTACCGGTTGGGACCGCTGTTCACCGTGCCAACCCTCTCCGCTTCGAGATCATCCAAGGTAGGTGGTAACAACAATAATCTGGGATAAACCTTATACTGAGGGATCAGAAAGAAAATCTTCAGACCGATCAGCCTCTGTAAATCAACACGCTCACGGTCCCTCGAAGATTACTGAGCGACTAAGCTTTTCGTTCGTCGATATTCTAACCCTTCGTCCTATTTTATACCAATTTAATAGTGCAGCAAATATTTTGAACAATGATACCAAAATTATTAACCCTCATACCGCTTCTCAAAAATAGCTGCATGAAAGAGACTAGGATAACAATTCAGCCATTTTTCTTTTACACGTTAAATCAACAGAATATGTTTCATTTATAGCGTAACATTTTGAAGAAATACATTTTAGATAAGAGGATGAATAATTTTTTTGAATGGGTGAATTTTCACCCTGAGGAACGTGTGAGAGTTAATGGTACCTTCGAGTCGAGTGCAAAGGGTTGAGAATCGTTTAAAAACTCTTGTGTAGAAGACAGTGAACGTGTTGCTCGGTACTGTTAAGCATTAATAATGTTTTAAGCACTTGGAGTATCTTTTAGAAGGCGGGTACAGTTTGAAAACTAGTTCGAGAAACAAGCAAGCGAGATCTCGTGAAGATCACGAATAAATTAATGTTTCAAGGTTTCATGTTTGAAGCTTCTTTTTTAAAATTCGTCGTGTTTTCTGTTTTTCCGAGCTGGTATCTTCGGTGGTACGCGGGTCGAACACGGTGAAAGCGCGCAATTTTCGAGCCACGTGCTACACGTGGATTTGTGTCTGTGTTCCAGGTGGTACTGGGTGACGTTCTCCACGCACGCGACGGTCAATTTCGAGACACCCCGAATGATTCAACCGTCCGAATACTCGGAAGGAATCGGGGAAACTTTTTCTGGAATCAGCACGTACAGTTTAAAGCAGTGAACGAATTAAGAAGATTTAAGGACATCGGTGTATTAATTTCAGCTTAATAAGACGCTGAAATTTTTCGAACACTTTACTGTTGAAAAGCTAGCAATTTAGCAGAGTTGACGATTCCTTCGAGTATCGAAGCGACTGTTCTTCGGTGCGGTTGTACGCGATATCTTCTCCTCGGCGTTTTTTTCGCTCGAACTCTCCGTTTCCCGGTACTCGGTCGATATAGTAAAGGCACGCAATAAGAAATGGAAGGATAGATATATATCAAGGAGATACAAACATGACCGGACGCGTGTCACGCTCATTTCCTTTTCGGATTACCAGATCGTCCACACTGTACGAGGGACCACGTGATTCTTCAATCCGAAACCAAGAGAGAAACACGACCGCGAAGAAATCTCTCTTTCGTTTATCTTTTCTATACAACTAGAAAACGAACCGAACAACGATAACGCGAACGAAAAACGGAGAACAAAGGAAACACAGAAAGTTTCAACAAAGAACAACGTCAATTTTCTTCGAAACAATTTAATACTAGCAAAAACGAATTCGCACTACCAAGGAAAACTAATCGTCGAAGTTTCTCTCGACAGAATCATTGATTACTCGCGATCGAGTGATCTCGGACCCCGTAAACTCTGGCAACGGGACTCTCTTTCTCTCTCTCTCTCGCTCTCTCTCCTTTTAAACACGTAACTCATCGCTTATCCTTAAACGTTAATCGTTAAATTTAATTAGTGAAAATCCTCGAATCGCGGTCGAACTCGTCTTCTCTGTCCGTCGGTTTTCCTTTCTCCCACAACTTTCTTCCATCACTTTCTCTCTCTTTCTCTCTCTCTCTCTCTCGATTTTTTTGGTTTTCTTAGCGTACGTACGTTTATTGTTTATGAGATGTGTGTATAAAAAAATATGAATCGTTTCATTTCATCTATCAGAGGTAGATACGCAGGAAACAGAAGCAGTATTCTTATCTTTCTTTCGTCTTCTTTTCTTTCTTTCATCTCTTTATTTTTGTTCATTATTATCGTCGACAGGTGCACCTTTTTGCGGCTAACTCGAATGTCAGTTTGTTCAAGCGCTACGGTCCATTCTGGACGGTGCTATTTTTCTTCCTACTGGCTCCTAGGCGAACTTTACTATGTTATCGCTTCATTATGGTCGGAAGGTATCGTCTGACTTCTTCGAGACAGGTCAACCTGAACGATAACCAAATTGTGAAATACTAGAAGGACTGAAAGATCGGCCAAAATCGACTGCAACGTGAACCGAAACCGAAATCGCGCTGGCCATGTGACGCGCACACGTGTCGACATTGTTATTCAGTTTTGTATTTTCTTTACGTAGCCATTTTGTTTTGCGAAGTAACAACTATTGCCCGAAGAGCCATTTCTTTCTTTTCGGTAAATCTATTATCTTTCACGTTTTCTCTTTCTCTCTCTCACTCGGTCTTTCGCTCTTTCACAACTGTCGTCACTCTTTCACCGGAAGTCTACAGTCACTACGGGTACCTGTGTAAGTTTTCGTTTGTATGTGTATGTGTGTGTGTGTGTGTGTGTGTGTGTGTGTGTGTGTGTGTGTGTGTGTAATCGAGTTCCTTAAGTAACGCTCTTCGTGAAACCTCACTCAGATTCGTACCCGAAAAAACGATTAGAAGCTCTACGGGTACCTGTATGAGTTTACGTTTGTGTGTGTGTATATATATGTGTATGTGTTTGAGTGTGTGTGTTTGTGTGTGCGCGCGCGTGTGTGTGTGTATAATCGAATTCCTGAAGTAACGCTCTTCGTGAAACCTCACTCAGATTCGTACCCGAAAAAACGATTAGAAGCTCTACGGGTACCTGTGTGAGTTTACGTTTGAAAGTGTATGTGTATGTGTGTGTGTGTGTGTGTGTGCGCGCGCGCGCGTGTGTGTGTGTGTGTGCGTGCGTGTGCGTGTGTTTGTGTAATCGAGTTCCTTAAGTAACGCTTGTCGTGAAACCTCACTCAGGTTCGTACCCGAAAAAACGATTAGAAGCGCAGTAGAAACCGGTGGATCGCCGCGAGAAGAAACGAAGAGAACGTGTCTCTTTTCGTCGAGGAACGAGACAAAACGAAACGAAACGAAATTAAAACGTACAAGAACATAGAACGGAAACAAAGCGTACATTCGTTTCGTTTCAAAGGAATTTGGGCAAGCCCCTCGCCGTTCGGCACTCGATTTCGTTCGCGACGATGGGGCAGGTGTACTCTGTACAGATCGCAAAAGAAGGAAACGATAAAAAGAAAACGGAAATATACACGACTACATTTGGTTAAGTGCTCCCCCTTTCCCATCCCTCCCACCCAACCCACTCGAAAAAACAAAAAAGAAAGAAACAAAAACGGATACACCTACGATCGATTGTATGCGCACACGTAATTACGTATAGGAGGAGTGTTTATGCAAAGTTAATATGTACAAATCGTAAGACTGAAAGACAACTATACAATAATATTAATTAGTTGTAATAATAATCCATACGAATAATAATAATAATAATCCTAATAAAAACATGGAACGTTAATGGAAAGTGGCAATAGTCTCGCGCGCGAACACACACACACACGAGCCCTAATTGATTCTGTACACTATCCGAGAGTATAGCTATAAACACAAAAAAAGAGAAAACCGGCAAACGAGCGTCAGATTCCGTGTACACGAAGAAACCGCTACGAGGAAACGAAAACTCGCAAGGGATAATAGGAGGAAAAGAAAGAAGAAGAAACGGGTGACGAAGCGCGGGACGAAAGGCTGACGAGAAACAACCGGAGTCTCCAACAATGTTTTTTTAACCGTACAACACCGTGTTTGATTCGTCATTTTTCTCCAATAATCATTTTTCTCGTTCGCTTCTCGTTCTTCCCTCCGCACACCTCGATTTTCACCCGTGGAAAACACAATGGAATTGACGCAGCGACGTTGTTCGCTTTACACGAATCTTTTCGTTCTCGTTCGCATGCTGTAATTAAAATCGTGTACCGTCATCGTAATGGGTCCTTTTCTCGGCACCGACACATATATCTCGTACCCTGAATTTACTTTCTCTTAATATTTCTTTTCACCTTGCTCCCCTTTCTTTCACACTCTACTCGCTTCCGCTCTCTCTCTCCCCCTCTCTTTCTCACTCATTCCTGTTCTTTCTTTCTGTGTCCCAATGCGCCTTTGTCACCGAAATTCCTCACCGGAAATCGCGGTCCGTTCTATGAACAAGAACGAGGCAGGATGATGATCATCGCGTGACGACGACCGGGTCCCTCTCTCTTTATATCCTTTACTCATTCTTTCTCGACTTTACTTCTACGCGACGGGGCCAGCACAGCTAAGAGAAAAGGCGCGCAAATGCGTATCAACAGAAATTTGCACAAACCAGCAACGTGACGGCTGGATGCTCTGTGCGAAGTAGCGTCCCTGAGACCCGCGACAGTTGGCGCTAGTGCACTTGAGCAGGCTGGCGTCAGTCGCTACCGGTCCCAGTATTGCCGAAATACTCGCCAGCGTCGCCACGACATATCGGACAGGTTCGGTTCGACTGTAACAAACAAGTTAGAAACAATCGGTTAATCTTCATCGGTAACGACTAACGAGGGTCTGCGTTTTACATCCCAACATTGTCTCGAGGGAAGACTTACTCTGAGCCACTTGTCGATGCACTTGGAGTGGAACTCGTGAGAGCAGGGCAGAACGCGAAGGGACTGCGAGGCTTCGAAGTCGCACATGCAGACCACGCAGTTGGTCTGATCGCCTTGGTGCGTTTCCGCGTTGAACTTGTAGGAGGGCAGTTGCTCGACTTCGGCCCGAGTCATGCCCCTCGGTTTCGCTTCCCCTAGCCTCTCCGCTAAGGACAGCAGAGCCTCGTAATTCTCAGTCGCTGAATCCGAGACGGACAGCGAGGACAGTTCCGCCTGGCTATACGGTGATAATGGTGGCGGGTTTCGTAACATCGCCCTGCGAAATCTTTCACTGATTAAAATTTTTTCACTGATTATTGCAGCTTAGTTTCGATTAAGAGAGAAAGAGAGAGACGACAGCAAGATATCTTGACTGTCAAAGATAGCCCTTTTGACTTGGCGTTGTAGTCGATGCTTACAAGAGGTGCAGCAAGAATCCTGGGATGGGCACCGATCCAGGTGGTGCGCCTCTCCATCTGGTCGACCTCAATCGTCTCAGCGCGAAAATGTTTCGATCAGCCGGGTGACGAGGTCTCGTCTGAATCATTTCCAATTGATTGTTCCTGGTTTCCGATAAGAATAGGGGTGGAGGTGTCGTGACTTGTGTGAGAGCCGGCGGCGAGTACGAATGCGGTAATGGTAATGGAGCACCCGCGGCGGCTCCGACTCGGTGAGGGTGATGGGATTCTAGTAACTCCAATTCAACTTCGCGCTGTAACAAAGAAGGAATGAGTAAACACCTGAATTGTGTTGGGCTAACGGTGAAAGCTTGAATAAAACTGTAATTGTCGTACAGGGAGGTGTGATGATACCTGTTGTGAGAGCTGGTGGTGCGAAGGATAATGAGCAGTATGGACGGGTGGCGGAGGCGCGTGAGCATGATGGAGGGCTGCGACAGGACCTCCAGGCGGCGTTGGATATCCTCTGGATGGTGCGCCAACTATCGTACCGACCAGACTATGGGCTGGGTGGTTTGGATGAGCCGTGCCATAGTGGCCGGGGTGAGGAGTGACCTAAAAACGTTTAAACATTTCAATGTGTCTCGAACGAAACGCTGAATCGACGACAAACTTTTCTCGTTTCGTCACGAGAATGAGTCGCAAACTGTTGCGAATCGACGTTTCTCGAGATGTCCCGCTTCCACGATGTCGAAAAAAGGATGCTGTGCACGAGATATGTCGTCATCATGCTGTCGTACGCACGTGTGATTGGTATTTTTGTATATTAGATCGTCTACATCGATTTCAATGATCCATCTGCATTCTATATAAAATAAACAATAAAAACTCTAATTGTGTATAGCATGGAGTGTCTTTATCGTCTTCAATCATGACATCAGACTAATGATAACTTGATTTCAAACTTTCACACAGAACACTTCATGTGAATAACAAGGATGTACGAGATATTTCATCAATAGTATCGTACGACAAAATCATGGCGACGAGTAGACTGCGGATGTTCATGCAATTTCCAATGTTTGATAGACTAATGTTTAGAAAGTGGGATGAAATAAAATCCTTTTCTGAAAAGGAACAATCTTTGTTGATCCTTTTCTGAAAATTTCAATGAGCAATAAATGCATAAAGATCCGCAGTCTAATGACGAGATATCGTGTCCGTAGCACCGTTTCTTCGACATCGTGGATACGAGACATCTTGTCCACTGTAGCGAAAGGCTTTAAATTAGAGATTGCCAAGTAAACGAGGAATAACAGAGGAACAAAGCTCCCGAGAGGGTTGGAGACGTTCCCGGCGGTGGTTCTCGTTGAAAGGCAGCCGATCGGGTATCGCATTTCAGAAATATCGACTCGTAACGATTTACGCAAGCAAAGTACGGTCCGTGGCAGAGGCCTGGGATGCTTACCTGACAGGAGTGCGCAAACGCGTGTGCCCCATTCGGCGTATATATGCCGTGCAGTTGGCAAGGAATTCTGTAACCTGTCGCTTGAGGATGCCAGAGTGGTTCCCCGCTCACGGCAACCCCCAAGCCGGTTACACCGACCTGGCCAACGTCGACGACCACAGGGCCGTCCGCTCCTTGCGCAGGATGGTGTCCTGTCCCGGCCGGATGATGAGGATGCGTCTGATGCGCATTATGCATATTATAGTGGGAGTTGTGCAGATTGTGTGGCGAGTTGTGAATGTTGTGATGGGAGCCGTGCATCCCGTGGTGCGAGTTGTGAATTGTCAGATGGGGATTGTGACCGGGCAGCAACGGATGGGACAACCCGAAAGAGTCAGTGTATCGCTGATAACGATTCCTCAGGGTTGAAGTGCCGCGGTTCGACATGTGATTGCGGGGCGATCTTCGCTGAGGCGCCTGCGAGAATTCCCATGGCGCTGAAGGAGTCGGCAGGGACGGTAAAGAGGGTATGGATGGCAGGGTCGTATGCAGCGGAGGTGTAGGCGACGGAGGCGTTGTTTCACGGACCTCTATCTCGGAAACGGCACCGTTGCGAGATATCCGACGTCGTTTCCTTGACGGAGACTCGCTCTGAAATTTTTAACGATCTTGTTAGTATTACTACACGTTAGTACAACGTAAACAAATGTATCGTTTGTACACGAAAAGAAGATACTTCCACTGCCTCAACACTATATGTATCGTCGGCCTCATATAAAAATTGCCCAAGTCCAAATAAGTAAATTTTACAGCAGGCGAAAGAAACGATTGAAAGCAAAACTATTTTACTTTATACAGAGATTTCTTAGACAGTTTTGACTTAGATAGTTTTCATATGACACCGACGATATGCTAGATAATTGCAACGCGACGTAGTGGCGGCTGCCCGAGCTTCGAGTCGGGTTTGGATGACTCGGGACGGGTCGGGACCCGGAAGTTGGTAATACTCGGGTACCCGAAGTCGAAGTCAGGTCAGGAAACCAATAAACTGACACTAGACTGACTTGATGTCACTAATTACTAGACAGCGGATCTTTATGCAAAATAAAAATGTTCTACTCAAATTGCAACAAACTGGAGCGAAATAGAAACTTACTTTCCTTCTTAATACATTTAATACGTCGAAAATAATATGACAATATCTTTAAATTCTTTAATATGTTTTCACTGTTTCAAATTACACCTATTCATCTCTGCCATAAATGCATATAATCCGCTGTCTTCTAATTAACGAATTAACTAACAGTACCCGACACCCGAACACGAATTTCCGGGTTCGCACCCCTAATAGATGCCAACAAGTTTCTCTATGCCTCTTTCTCGCAGACGAATGGTAATAGCCGTCCAAGGGCGACAGAGTTAAAGTTCCATTTCTCAGATTGTAAGCAATGGACGCGCACACCGTTGCTACACTGTGTTGTCTTCGTTTCGATCGAGTACGTAGCAAGCTTTGCTAGTAGACTTCGCTGGGCAGTTTCTAGGAAGCTGATTTACCTTTCTGCCATCGTCTTGACTAGGCTGTCTGTAATATGGCGACGACGTCTGGATTTGTACAGGGCTCAAAGGTAGCTGATTGGTAGCTGAAACACATGCCGTTGGTTAAAGAATCGTAACGAAGAGACACGCACGGTTGGCCGAGAGATCGATAGACTGTTTCGAAACTTGTTGTGTGTATATATACCTTGAGAACTCCTACGGTACTCCATATCGACGACGCTGGCTCCAAGTCCCGGACTCATGTTCAATAATGGATCACGCATCGTGTTCTCCTGCGAGTGCATACTTTTTTTAGAAATCGCTGAACGGCTGGGGGTATTGTGGCGTGTTTGTGTATGTGTCGTCTTATGTTTTTTCTTTTTGTCTTTAGGTTTTCTCTGTTTGTCTTGATGTTTTCTGGGGACGCTTACTTGGCCACAGATGTTGATATGCAGTGGAGGAGAATTTGCTGGAGAGCCCACAGACTCCTGTGCGAAGTGAGCCGGTGGACCTCTTGATTGAGGACTATGTTGCGGGGACGGTTTGTACCCCACGCTGGATCCGCCTACGTTCCCGTGATACGAGACTTCCTTACCGTTCGGTCCGGAAGACGTGCCAACCCCGGGACAGTCCCTAAATACGCAAACAAATAAGTTAGCATCATCGCAGTCTCGCAAAGTGTCGACGTTACGGTGAAAGTACTCGGTACTCCATTAAAATACTCGGCAACTCGCCGAGCCATCTCACTTTCAATCTTATTAAACCAAGGAGAGAATGTAATCCGTCGTGGTCTGAACTATAACCCATTATTAGACCGCGAATTTCATGCGTTTACGCTAACAATGGACGGAGATCCTCGGCTGATCGTCTCACTTTCGATTTTATTCAACCACCAGGGGAATGCAAAACCTTTGTATCGTTGAGGGGGTAGTCTCTTGGATTGCGAGGGTGCAGTCAAAAGCGCTAGATAAAAGATTGGGGACATAAGTTGGTATTGCTTTATAGTGATAACAAGATTGCAGTTCGATTGAAAGGGAGATGGACTTACTTAATTCAGGACATCGAGCCTGAAAGAGTCTTATAAAGATACCATTCTTCTTCGTTTCGAGTACTTTTACCGCAACAAGGACGATCAGGAGATTTAAAAAAGAAGGAACATATTTGTAGATCATTCGCGAGCGTGGTCGATCCGTTCAAGAATTACTAAGAATGTACAATATACCGGTTCTAACGGCTCCAAAGTGTCATGGAACAAGTACACCTATACACGCCCTCCGACACAGCACAATTATAATCGCGTCGACGAGATTCCTGCTCTGTTATCCTTAACTCGTTACTAAATCCGAACGCAACGCGATAATACGTCCCGTTGCACTAGATAGAAACGTCGCAGTATTATTTCTAGCTCCACGCAGCTGAACAAATGCAGCCGCGACGCGACGAGGCCCAGTTGTGTTTACACGAATCATTTGCGATATAATAATCAACAAATCTATACCGATGTCGCTATCCCGTCGACCGACAGACTTGTGTTTACGGTCCTGAGTCGGACGCGTAATTATAGTAAGTGGGGTTTTTAACTTGTTGTAAATTTACTCGTTCTACTCAAAAGCAGTCTAAATATGCGCCGATAATTATGAAACTGATCTAAGTGACATATATCTTATTATATTAACAATGAATGAATTCCATATGGTGTTGAAATAACAAGCGCTACTGAAAGTTACACTGAATTAATTTCATTTGAAATAATGTTTATAAAATTTTCTTTTAATTTTGAGTTATACCACTTTCACAATTGTGAGCCTAATTCGAAATGTATCTCGTACGATGCGAACACGTCGTACAATGGAATTTTTAACAAGCTGCAAATATTTCGATACACTTGCAGAAGTTTCTTATTTCGCTCGCAAGCACCCCGAAGAGACTACGTAGAAGAATAATTCGAATTAAACCTCTCGCAGCTCTAACCCACGCGTTTCCGTGAAATAATGGGGCACATAGCGACGAGACGAAGAAGGAGGAACGTTGTATGCACATCCAAAACTGATACTCGTATGTACAGTGGCATGCTAAACAAGATAACCAGTGATGAAACGTATAAACATGGTACGCAAAGTCTAGAGGGAACAGTGGGGATACACACAGAGCAGTAGGGTTCGGTATAGAATAAAAGAACAAACGTACAAGCATTCGAGCAACGAAGAGAACGCGGGGAAAAAATCGCGTTTCGCCATTGACGAACACGCTGGAGGAGAGATTGTTATTGATCTGAAGTCTGAAGTAGTACCTCGAAGGTCGCGTGCTGTACGGTGTGTATCATGCAGCAATGACTCGCCCCGGTAAATTCGGAATTTCCATGCTGGTCCGCGAGATTCGTCGTTGAAACATCGGGAATACAGAACGTTTTTTTTTTGCGGTGAGATTGTACCGAATTGACACGACAGTTACTGTATTCTATTTACAACGATGATCGCATGTATCTACGTACAGATATGCTTTCACGAACGTGTATCCGCGAGCGAGGCTTACGTTCGCCTTTTTCCTCGTACAAATCCACGGATTTTCAACGGTCAGCATCTACAGCAAGATGTCGCGTGTCTTCGGTGACGAAAACACAGCAGTGCACGGTTAAATTGGCATTACAGTAAATCCTCATTTACTCATACATTTAGTCGTGAGGTGTATTTCTTTAAAATGTCACGCTATGAATGAAATATATTGTGTTGACTTAATGTGTGAAATAAATATGGGTGAATTGTTATCCTAGTCTCCTTTATGCAACTACTTTTGAGAAGCGTGCGAGAGTAAAGAAACTGGAACCAAAGAAAACCTTATGTTCCGTGGTACAGTAAATCCTTAAATACTATCCAACAGGCGTATTCTGGGCTGACAGCTTTACAATGATGACTTGTTTTTTTGAACGAGACTTCAATAGAGAGCCGAACATGCAGAAGGACAGAATGAAATACGGATCACGTGACCGAAAAGTGACAGGAAGTGGAGTGAGTAGGCGCTGGACAATGTTAACGTAGATTACCCCGGACAGCGTTTAAGGTTTTACTGTAGTCAGCCTGTTTTCCTACCATCTGTCTACAGGGTGGCTTTAAACGATGTAAACGCGGAGGGAATGAGCCTACATGGAAAAATAAGTGGAAAATATACGATGAACTTTTCGATTGACGCGTCGTTTTCGAGAACATTGACTGACAGTTGGATAGACCGATGATTTAGCTGGCTTTCGAACAGACGTACATTCAACCGTGCACTACTGTACTATTCGAAGAAAATCGAAATCGATGAACCGCGTGGTGACGCGAAACGAACGACCGACGCTGGCGCAACGTCGAAACGCGTGCGTCGCAAGGAGACCGCCCCTGCGACCGTTTATTATCGTTGATTAGAATGGTCGACTCCTCAACGATGGCCACACTGAAAATTAAACACACACTTGCCAGGTCGGACGCGTCGCTTGGCAAAACACTTTCGCGACGGTCGCTCTCTATCGCAGACTCGGCGTGGGACATGTCCGATCACTGCTCGACTCGTTCGAACGCTCCAATATTTGACTCGTTACTTTTATAGTGTCTCGTTTCTTGTCTCCAGATATTTAAAGGAAAAGGATGTCTCGACACTAAATGAATTCCGTATAATGTTGAAACAATAAGCACTACCTACTGCTTCGTTTTTGATAATATCTTAAAAATTGTATTCTATTAAATTTGTTTGAAATAGATTTATGTAATTTAGTTTAGACCATTTTTGTAATTATGGGCACATATGTAGATGATGAATTTCAAACTGCTGTTACATTATGCTCGACTCATTCAGCTTCTGCTTCTTGTAATTAATATAGAACATTTCCATTACGGTAAGGTTCTAAACCTGAACTACTTGAAACTCAAGTAACATAAAGTTCTCAAAGAATAGAATATATTTAAAGTTAAGCTAGAGTCGCTATTTGCGAATATCGTTTCATAATCAAATGGAATGGGATAATTAATGGTAAGAATTTAAACTGAACGTAACGAGAGCTAAATATCTTAGCAGGAATAATAGATGCAAAGTGCGTTTGTATCGTTGCATCGTGCTTCGAGTTGCGAGAGTACAATTTCCAGCATCATCGCGAAGAACGTGTTTTGCAAAATTTGTATTTTTTGCGAATGTGATTCGAATGACTGAGAGATGTTTAGATTAGTTTCACACCGGGTCTGCGATCGAATTTTTTTCCGCGGCCGTAACGAAAGAGAACTGATCGACACACTTAACTGCCGATCGACCGTTATAGAAACCGTTTTCAGATTTATGCCAGCATTGTACGCTACGGAATTACGCAACCGGTATCCCGGTCAGAAAAAAAGAAACCGACCGATAATTATTCGCCTCATTACGTGATAACCAAATCGCGACACTTCCGATTGCGGGAGCAGAGAATGTTATGCGGATGGGTTACGATCGGGTACGAGTCAATTGCACTGCCGCGGATTTACGAGACGAATCCGTAACGAGTCGACCTGATAATAATCGAGTCTAACCTGTTAACCACCTGGTTAATGAAAAAAAGAGTCACTAAAATAGCGATTATGGAAACTGGAACAAGTTACTGTTCTCTTTAACACTAAACCTATCGAGCGCTAAAAACGATTAAAATGTTTAGCTTACAAAAATGACAAGGCTCTATTTATTTAGAGGTTGTGCAATTTTTATTGCAAGATATGCTTGATAAAGAAATTTATCGAATCAATTTTCATGTAAGCAGCTTCATAATTTCAATAATTGGAAGATGATAAGTATAAAAACAGGTCGTTTAGTGTTAAAGAAAAAATAGAAAAAAATGACACAGGAGAAGTTCCTACGACCTTATTTTTTATGTGGGTGCACCGATGCAACCGCCAGCTGCAATTGCACTTTATTCTCGAACGCAACTCGACTGTTTGGTGAAACCAATCGATCCCTTTTATCACTCTACGTATAAAAGTACTACCCAAAGGTCATCGAAAAATTCTCCTTTTAAAAAAAATGTCAATTGACATATGATCTTTTTTCTATTTTTATTCTATTTTTACCACGTTTTTATTATTATCAATTATTTTTGTAACTTGTCTCAGTATTGAGAAAACCTGGAATCCTACAGGCCTGAAGACATTCTTAACCCTTCAGTGGACCATCATACGTCACTTTAAAAATGCAATGATTCAATGAAATTTAATATTCATCTGAAATGGTGAATAAAATATTTCATCTAAATCCACAAATATTAATGGTCGCGCATTAAATAGTTATTAGCATTTTCTTTAGGACTGGATAATTCACTTCAGGATGAATCTAGACGTCTTATCGTTGCAGAAGAATTTTTGCAAGAACTTTCATTACTAGTCGAAAAGTTTTCGTGAATGACTAAACTACTAGTTCCGCTTCGAAAACCGTCTACCGACAAAATTTAGAAAGGAAGTCATGAGTAGGAACATTATCCCAAGAACTCATTTACATTTCCGCCCGAGATAAATAATACACGAGTCCGAGACGAAGCTAGCTTCCCAAATGTTGCTCTGCCTTTTTAATGAGTATTCAACCTGTACCATAGTGCTCGTCAACCTTGATATCGCGATGCTCGCGTTAGGGGTTAATGCCTAACAGTTCACGAAATATTAACGATCACGGAACGAGCCTCGATAGACGTGTCAAAAGCATTCGGATGTATCTCCAGAACACCATGCTCCCTCGGACAACGTGGTATCGATACGCGAACCTTTTTTTCAATATTCATTTTCGAATTTGCATATTTAAAGTTGTTCCGCAATTTACTCTATCACGTAAGATAATCGAAAAAATCAGAACGGGAGCATAAGAAAATAGAGAAGCGAGACAATTGAAATTTATGGTGATCCATTTCCGCTTATACAATAGGCAATGCAAATATGTGCATATACTGCACGCATTTGCATTACTTGGTTACTAGTAAGTCGGAAATGCATTCGACCAATTAAGCTACTGAACGAATTTTGCGTAGTTCTTTTTGGTACAGTTTCTGTACAAAATAAACCAGCACATTGGACACAGAAAATGTGTTGTTTTGTGAAAATGTGAATATTGTTTTTTTTTGTTGATAACTCCTTAACCTCTTGCCGTATTCTAACGAGTCACACTCGTCGGGAAGATTTTAAAGAAAATCTTCTTTAAATCGATTTTAAAGAAATTTACAAAAATAAAGGTAGCCATTTTTCGGGACAAAGACGTTCTAATCAGTGTAACAGTGAAAAAGATGATACGACAAGGAGTTAACGAAGCCGCGGAGATTATCATGTGGCAAAATTTGGCTTTGTATAACCAGAGGAATCACTTCCTTCAAGAAGAAGTGTCCTCGGCTATGCACTGTTCGTGGGAACATGGTAAAGAGACGGAAAACGCTCGAACGGACCGGTAGTTCAGAAAATCATTATATACCCGTTGTGGAAGCGTGGCGGTGGACACTGTCGATACGGATATTCCTTGTTGCCGGTGTATTGCTGAGGTATCTGGGCATGCTGAGGGTGTTGACTATGGGGGTGCCATCCACCGCGAGCATGAGGCGGCGCCTGTGGTCGCGGGTGAGGCCCAGCCTGGGTGCCACCGGTTATTACGGCCCTGTAACGTCCCTGCATGCCCAAGCCGCGATGCTGATGACTCCCCGGGCCGTTCATATTCCCTTCCCCTCGTTCGGTCTCTTTTTCAAGCCTATTCTACACACCCTTCCTTCTCGTATATTCCTCTTTTTACCTTTTCTCTCTCTCTCGCACCACCTGTGAGTGTATTATACACGTATATGTACGTATAGATAATTCAATCCCTATCTCCGTTTTCTCTCTTTCTTTTTTTCACACTCCCTCTCTCTCTCTCTCTCTCTCTGTTTCTCCGTCTTTTCTCTATCGCTCTCTCTCTTTTTTGCTCGTGTTATCGTTGTAGAATAGCTGAGACACCGGGCGAGGTTAAGCTCACCGTGCAATTTCGCTCGGCTCGTATTTTCTCTCGACAGAGAGCCCTCCTCTCGCGTCGTGTTTATGTGCACGCCCCACGCGAACAGTCCTCTGAGCTATCGAAACCTGCCGAGATCATTCGAATGACGTTACACGATATGCTGGAGAGCGGGCACGAGGCTAGCACGACCCGCTGAAGATTTCAACTTCGCGCCGCTCTTTCGAAACGTCGAGGGAACATCCGAGCTGGCCGCCATATTGACCGAAGCCGGCAGGGACGGCGACAGACACACCGGCACCCACGCGATCTCCGACTACGAGCCACGGTTTGCAGAAACACCCACAAGTTTCACGAAACACGGACAATTGTACTGTGCAATTGCCGCAAATAAAATATCTAAGTTTAAAGTGCAAATTTTCGGTAATAGTTTTTGATCAAGAAATACAATTTTAACCTGAAGATTTGAAAAACAGACAATTTTAATGTTTCCTTTTATCTCGAACAACAATTGTAAATAAATAAATTGATATTTTTGGCGCACAGGTTCGATCCTATGTTACTAACTAAGCAGCTTTGTAAATTAATATAACTTTTTTCAACGTTTCGGTCTAGTTTAAGACCATTTTCTAGAAATATATAATTCCGTCTGTATAAATTAATCAATGTAAATTATATAGTTCAAGTATAATTCCGTGTTAACAAGCAAAAAGAAAAGGAAAGAAAAAACGAAAAACTAATGGTTTTATGCGGCAAACTTACTTGCTAAGTGAAAAATTATTTAATAATTGTTATTATAACCATGTGCTCACTATCGGCATAATACATAGCAAGGGTGAAATGTGACAAAGTCCTGATATGAAAACAACGAATCAGATTGTGAAGATCAATCGATATTTGGCGGTTTATTTGAACCGAATAAAATATTCTAATCCAACAGTTGAACACAGTTCAGATAAAATATAAGCCTGTGATAGTTTATTAATTAATATTCAATGTGCTTTTAATGTGGTGTAAACCGTTTTACAATTTTGTAGGTTAGAAAAATTCATCATAAAACATTACTGGTTCAGTAATGCTGCGTAACACGCATGTACTTTAGGTGTTAATTTGCAAAACTGCTTATTCAGTAAGATAGGATCGAACCTGTGCGCCGAAAATATCAATTTATTTATGGACAATTTTACTATTGGCAAACGTGACGCGCTGATTTTTAAATGCAAATTTTGCGAGGCATACCCCGAAGATTGTTAAAATGCACACTTGGACTATTGATTTGTTTATTATTAGATGTAATGTCCGATTTTAAAACGTGAATTTTTTCGTAGTTTTGTTTGATCAAGAAGCGAAAGTATACCCTGAAGATTTGAGAAACGGACAATTTTACTATTGGTAAATGAGATGTCTAATTTTAGAATGCAAATTTTTTGAAGTATTTTTGATCAGTACATCAGACCCTGAAGATTTGCAATAAAAAGTGTCCAATTTCAAAATGCAAATGTTGCGAAGCATTTTGTGATCAAGCAACACCATTATAGCCCGACAATTGGAAAACGGACAAAAAAACGGCCAAATTTTCTGAAGTATATTTTGAAGACTTGAAAAACGGACAATTTTAGAATTGGGTCGTCGCAAATGGAATGTCCAATTTCAAAATGCAAATGTGGCGAAGTATTTTTTGATCAAGAAACACCATTATACCCCGACAATTTGAAAACGTACAAAAAATACAATTTTCTGAAGCATATTTTGAAGATTTGAAAAACGGACAATTTTAGAATTGGGTCGCCGCAAATGAAATGTCTGATTTTAAAATGTGAATTTTACGCAGCATAATGTTAATCAAGAAACACCATTATACATATGTATCTTGAAGAATCGTATAACTCAAGAAACACCATTACACCTTGAAGATTTCAAAACCGGACAATTTTACAGCGTTTGCAGTGAACGTTTGTGATTACTGCTTTTAACATGTTTCGAAGCGTGTAAAAATATCGGATTTGCAAATTCGTCGCGCACGCATGCCATTGAATTGGTCGCGTCTGTGCATGGCTGGCCGTTTCCCCTTCTAGTAAACACCTCGTTGCGTGCCGACCGCATTTTCAAGCAAGATTTTCTCGGAACCTAAGCTTCCGGTGAAAACCTTGATTTTACACGTCTCTCGAATTTTTGACCTAGAAAAAATCCTCGCACTACTTTCCTGTACGTAAAGCTACAAAGTCGTAACGGTAAAATAATTTATCGCAACTGCGACGCCACATTTACTGAACTTTGCAATTCTATCAGCCACTACTGTATTCATGAGTACACGCGCGACTCGTGTAGCAGCAAACCCTGTCCTTGCAAATCCCGAGAACGCACGAGCAACAACTAATTTCGGCGTTATCTCTTGCAACAAAGTTTTTATCGAGTACAGCTTGATTTGGTACGAAGCACGTGTGCGTGGTCTGAGCGCCATCTAAAATGAACGCGTTCGACTATAAGGATAAAGGACGTGTTCTAACAGTCACACGAATTTATTTTTAATCTTCCGCGACCATAAACGCGAAATATGCAATTTACTCGAACGGGCAGCAGAGTGTTTAAAAAAATCAGGGTTGAGCATCATTTAGATAAAATTTCACTCGAACGAGAAATAGCTGCAACTTCTTCGTAAATCAAGAATGTATACGTTGCAAGTACGAATATGTTCTAATTATAACGATTTAGTTGTGACTCATTGCAAATGCGTGTAACCGTGATTAGTAGACAGCGAACCTTTCTAACATCCGATATTATTCAGTATGATTTTTGCTTCTTTTAGAAAGGTTTTCCCAATAAGAAAAAGAATTTCATTTCATTCAAATTGGTCTATAAAAATTGGAAATCGCATAAACATCCGCAGTCTAGTGATTAAGTAGGAATCACGTGTGATCAGCAATTTTATAGATTCTGTATTTTGTACGTTTGTTACAGCTCGATAAATCGAATTGAATTTTTATTCGTTTATCCGTCTTTGAATCTGTATTTCCCGACACTGTCAGAAACCAGCCATGCCATGCAACACGCAGCGAAGACACAAGTTGTCCGAAGAGGAAGAAAACAAACTGAAGAGAACTGTTTGATCAGTCGTTCTCCGAACCTCGTGTTTTTTCCACGATTAAAAACGTTAGGTCGGCGGGATGAATTTTACACGGCTCGGTGTAAACAATCAACATGCGAGTCACGGATGGCGACCAGTTCGGATGCTTGTTTTCTTGTAGCATCACGGATGTAAAGCTCTCTCTCCAACGTCTAGCCTCGGGTCCGATATACGGAAAACATTTCGGAACATTCGAGGCGTACATTTGCGTTGCGACTATCGAAATAAAACGAGCCTTACACTCGAATAAAATCTGTTATTGCTTTAATAATTCGTTCGGCCATCTTCTATTTCTGCCGGATGGTAAATACGGTCGGTGAACACGACAGCAAAACCGATAAAATTTTATTCAGCGACCGCAAACACCACCCCCGCCATTTTCTCGCCCACTTCGCAGACGCTTGCAGCAGAAAAGCTCTAAGAGGCCAGGAGAGAACGTAGGCTGACTGTGGAAGTCACTTTGGCGCTGGGTGCATGCTGCAGTATGCACGTCGTTGATAAACCTTGAATGCGTTCCGCAAAATGGCCTTCGGTTTTCAGAAATTCGAGTTCGCAAGTTTTCGAGCGTCGATGCGTATCGCATTTACCAAATCCGGTGTCTACAGGAACACTTCTTCGGTTGTGTACCTTTCTAAAGCTGCGCCTGCACTAGACAACGGATTTTATGACTTCTGTCATAAATGCATAAAATTTAAAGTTACCCATTTCTATGGGTAGGTGCAATTTGAAACGGTAAAAACATTCGAAGAATTTAACAATACTGTTACAGTATTTTCAACTTATCGAACGTATTAAGAAAGAACATAAATCAATATTTCACTCTAGTTTATTGCAGGCCAGCTAAACAATTATTATTTTGAATAAAGATACTCTGTCTGGTCTGCAATGAAGCAACATGGAGCGACTTTTTGTCGCGTCTTGTTACCCTCTTTTCTCTTAGAGGTTTTTCACCCGTTTGTAAAATAAAATCACCCTTGTGCGAATCAATTTGACACGTTTACACGAAGCGTATTAACACGGAGAGTGCAAAGACGTTGTCACACCGATTTAGTTGACACTCTGTTCTTATAGATTTCGATCTCCCATTTACGAATATATACCAGTATAGACGCTAACACTCATTAGTTTTTAAATCTGCTATTGTTAAGGAGGTATACAACGAATATTTATTTTAAAAGTATATAATGAATTCATTTTGACTAATTTATTTATACTTTATTAATAAGTTTGTTCTTTATCTTGTATATAAATAAATGTGCAATATCTTACGAACAAGTTAATGTTACACAGCGAATTTATTTATAATTTATTAATCCTTCTGTTCTTCAACTTGTAATAAATGTGCAATCTCATATAGACAAGTCAATGTTACACAGCGAATAAATAATATAAATAAATATGAAAAAAAATTTGGAAGTCTCGTTGTATACCACTTAAGAACTTTGTTAATTAATATCTCAAAAACTATTGAGTCTTGGCGTCTACAATGGTATATATTCGTAAATGGGAGATCGAGATCTATAAGTATACAGAGTCTCAACTAAATCGGTGTGACAACGTCCTTGCACTCTCCTTGTAAGTTTCGCGTTTACCTCGCAGTAATGACACCGTGCACGCGTGTCTAAATAAATAAATAAGTTTTAAATATTCGAAAATGGATGAAATTGGTTTGCTAAAGGTTGAACTTGAAGTGCAAAGCCTATAAAATCGATGTGGATTCAGTGTGGACGTAGCCTAACGCTGCAATTTTGTTTATTTTCAAGTTCGTGAGGTACGAAACCAACATTTATCCGCATAAATGAAGACTATTCGTTGGATCGAGTTCGAAAACTTGCGAGTGTGGTCGGATTTCTGAAATTCCTCGAATCTTCCGAAGCGTTGTATTGCAATTAGGTACACATGTATGGATATTCACTTTGTTGAACGGCCCCGTTGATCCTCATTTTTCTCGGTCGAATCTGCAAACGTTTGCGTTCGTCGCCGTTCGCGTTGCGGAGAGCCCGTGAACAGGAGCGGCTGATAATTCCGCGGGAATATTTATGAAATCGGGTTTCGCCGGCCCGATTCTATCGCTAATCCCGTTTCGGCTCGTTCTCCGTTAGGGCCTGAAGCGTTCAAACGTAAAAACAGATATTCTCGTGGTACCCACGTTCAACAACGTACGAACACCGGCACGGTCTTCAACACTTGACTACCATGTGGCCGCCATGTTCCGGATGTCGCTCGTTCAAGTCCGAATTGTTCGCCGAAAGAACTTAACGCGCTAACCGAAAGAATGCTCGCCGACTTGTTTGATAAACTGCCTCGTAATTTTTTGAAATTGTGCCAAAGATATTTTCTCCGACTTCGGTGGTGTTAGCAATCTTCTAAAGTCAATAATAAGTACAATAACTTTTGTTATATTGCCATAATGGTCTTTACAAATTCTTTAACGAACTTGAAAATCAATTTTCGCAATGATCTACTAACTCTTAGCACTCGAATGGTGACTCTTAGTCGCCACTAAAAATTGCTGTACTATTATTTAGAATTAATATTAATCATTTAAAATTAGTCTTAACCAGTTTGACTGCCTCTTCAGAAATTCTTTAACGAACTTGAAAATCAATTTTCACAATGATCTACGAACTCTTAGCACTCGAATGGTGACTCTTAGTCACCACTAAAAATTGCTGTGCCATTATTCAAAACATTACTGAAGATTTCGATATTGCACGAGGTATCATACGAATTTCGTATTCATAAAATTTAAAAGATCATAGGGAATGGAAATATTCTAGCTGAGAAGAAATGTTTAATTTTCGAGTGTGAAGGGTCGAGTAAACCAACTTTTGTCAGAATCTACGAGCCTGAGAAAATATCATTATCGGAGTTAAATAACTTTGAGTTTGCGTTACTTGCTCGAACGCGTTGAAGAAAATTGGTTTGGCGCGATGTGCGGAGTTCGCGGAGGCCGATTCGATCGAGAACCACGGAACGCGAGTTCGTCGGTGGTCCGAGTTCGAAGCGAGAAAAATTTCAGTCGCGGTCTTCACGGAATCGGACAAGGACCGGTGTTGTTTTGCGAGAAGAGAGAGGCGCAGCGTGTCCCGGTAGCCGTCGCGTTAAAGACCGATACTGTTCGTGCGTGGTCGAGGACGACCTGTTAACGTCAAAATTCGTGTTATCCCGTAGCCGTACTGCGGACGTCTCTCCTTAGCATGGGAGCAGGTTTCCTCGGAAAGAAAGAATTCGACGGAACATCGCTCCTCTTCGATGGCTCGCTGTCACGCGAACCGTCCCCGGCGACGTTTAGCGTGACTTTAGCTAGAAGCTAGAAGCACAAAACAGGGTTGGCCAGTTAACAATTTGTTTGTTTGTTTTTTTTTTTTGTTTGCGGCGATCGGTTTTTTGGACAGTGACAGAAATCGATAAGGATGGTGATATTGTTTGACTCGGTGGTTTTGGTGCAAGCGTCGAGTGGGATAGAGATAAAGCTCTCCGAAGAAAACGTGTCCTTGGAAACTGTCGGAAATCTGTACAAAAAGCCGCTAAGCAGATGCGAGAGACGCTAAGCTTGAGATTGGGAAAGCTTCATGCAAAATGGCCCAAGGAGGATGCACGCTAATACGCGCGGATCGTTAATCCTAAGTGCACTGGATGCGGATACGTGACAAGGAACATGAAACTCGAAAAGAACTCCCTTCGAATCGTTCTTTCTTCGATCTTTCAGTTTATTATTTCGGAGATCTGTTTGGTAAATGTGCGGTTGGTTTTGAAAATGATTCATTTCATGTTTCGAGCAACGAATAAGCCTCGACGTGCGTGTCATGGTAAATGTCCACCCCGTTCCGATTATTCTGGGTTGCTCGTATGATTGAAACGGAAGTGGATGGACAAATATTATGACCACACTGCGGATCTTCGTGGAAAATAAAAATTGGCTCGGTTTGCTACAGGAAACCTACCCTTGTACTTTTTTATGATATATCTCTTATTTAAACAAACAGATTGAACTTAGTGCAGTTTAGTGGGATGCTGGAATCACGTTTGATCGAATAAGAGATTCATTAGAAATTGTAAAGAATGCATTAACACTGTAGGATATCTTATTTTCTTCTAGGATTAACTTACATAAAACGCTGATTTCATCCTGGAAGAAAGCAAACATTAAACCTGATGAAAGTATAAGCATTTTTTCGTGGCGCAAGGTTCGATCAATTAAGACAATAGAAAAGAAAAGGAAGGAGCTGTTTCGTCCTAGACCTTCTAGGCCTTCTAGCATCTCGTAGTGTACAAGGAAAAGGCCCGCTAGATAGCCTTACTGATGAGTCCTCTAGCGGGTCTAGGACGAAACACCTTCTTCCTTTTCTTTTCTATTATCTTAATTGATCGAACCTTGCGCCACGAAAAAATACTTATACTTTCATTAGTCATTACGATCACTAACCAAAATTAATTATTAAACCTGATGCCTTCTTCGTTATAATCTACTAGTTATTCATTTATTTATGGTTTATTTTAATGTGATCACATTAACAGTTAGGTCATTAGCGACCACGTGGTTTATAATCGAAGGATCTAGTAGTGTCAAGTGACGTGGACACATGAATAATGGTAGAATAAATTATTGTCTTTTCTTATAGTTCGTTCAATCGCTTTCAAACTCATTTCTATACCTTTCCAGCAATATCGTGGAGTGTGACTGACGCATTATTATTAGTTCGATCGATTGGTAACAGTAAGAATTGTTTTGCGCGGTGGAGCCGCGACAGCAAACACCTCAGAAGACGCCGGCGCGCGATCTTTTACAGGGTGTGCAAATTGGTAAACAGCAGATAGCGAAAAACATTTCCACGAATCGTTTGTACAGGCAATCGACCTACCTATCGGCGCCGCGAAGGGTACAACGATCTCTCGCGGCGGCAGAGACGATAGAAGGTAGCGTATAGTCTATCCTTTGTCAAATAGTCTTATCGTTGCGTGGCATATGGCGCGTGTTCACCTGGTGACTGGACTGAACTCCCTTCGGCCCAAGTGTCCCAGTTACTTCCGACACGAGTGCGCCAGTGGCCGTCATGGATTTACATAAACGCACAGCTGACAGAGACTCGTTCGACACCTCTCTCCTTCTACAGGCCGACGTTACGTTTCCGTTTACGATGGATGAATAAGTAGAGCCAGCGTGTACACCGCCGACTCGTAATCGTTAATTCCATCTCCGTGTTGCGACTCGACTCGGTTCAGTTCGTCGTCGGAAGTCTGCTGGTGCCATTTGCGACCATGCAACTTTCAGACCGTTTGCTCAAGGAAAACGCGTAAAGGTCGGTTTATACTAACCGCACGGACACCGACCGTTTCCGTATCGACACCGTTCCAACGCAGACCAATTTTTCGAAATTAATGAAAATAAAAAAAAACTTTAAAAAATCACGCTTATATTAAAATGCACTAAAAAGGAGAAAATCATTTTTTTTTTTAGATATTGGTGACTATAAGTAAAAGCGTGGAGCGTCCACGTAGATTACGTTAATATAGTTTAACGCTCCACGCTTTTATTTATAGTCACTAATATCTAAAAACAAATTATTTTCTCCTTTCTAGTGCATTTTAATAAAAACGTTTTTAAAAAGATTTTATTGTATATTTTTTTATTTTATACTTTTTAGTCTTTCTAACATCTTTTTTTAATATTGCATTGTCATCCAGTCTCTAGCTCATCGGAAAGTGTTTTAAATTCGATTACAAGATTTGATGCGACACGGCAAGCTAACATAAGCGTGGTAATAGCACGAAGTACCCAGCATTATTTTATTTTGAGATATAAAATTGGTGCTTCCCCTTCGAGTGTGTTTAAGAAAACGAACAATTCGAGGAGAATATTCGGCACTCTACAAAAGATTAAGAAGGTAGACTCTTATGGAAGAATGCCGGATTCCGTTGCGATAGGAACAAACATTTCTATTCAAATGCACATGAAGAATATTTGTCTGGTCTGATACGTTCCTTGTCTGTGCGGATAGGATAAATCGACTTCTACCCGGTGTACCACGGGCTGAACGTAGATGACGAGCACAGCATCGCGTTGCGTCGTCGTCTCCGTCGACCTATCGGCAATAACCGTTCCACCGGGTTCACACACGAACCGATACCGAGTTACGATTTTGATAAAACACCGGAGGGATGGCTATAAGAAAGAAGAGGACCGTATTAGCTTCGCGAGCAGCTGTAGCTGTTCCTACTCAATAGTTTACGAGGTATTTTCATGGCTGCCGGTGGAGTATCCTTGTACTATACCCGGCGAAACAATGGACACGTGCGAGCCGCGTACAAGGAAAAATGTTTATCGCCATGTTTAACGTACTCGATATACTTTTCCAGCTTAGGATAGACGGCCCCGAAGTTTTCATCAGATTTTAAGACTTCCAGCCTTTCATCAGCCGCAGAATTTTTA
>CM052335.1:21438895-21465290 GCA_028455595.1 Lasioglossum vierecki | reverse complement strand
ATCGGAACGCGATACACTTCAATATCTCGCGTCGAATAAATAAATCGGAACTGCTGATATCGCACCGGCACCGCTCAACAGATGAACAATGATAAAAAGCGGCTAGAGCCGTTAATCGTGGTTTTTCTCGAAATTTAATTGAGAAACATGGCAAACAACACGGTCAGATTGCAGTCCGATGCATCCACGGTGAATTTCACGGGACCGCGGCTCTTTTCCAAGAGTAACATTCGAGTCAAAGAAGGTATGCGCGTTCAGCTACGTACTCTCCTACTAGTGCAGTTGCGTAAGTAGAGTTAAGTGCATTAATGCTTGCCAGGTCAAAACCCGAAGTTAACCACTTCCACTGTGTGCTCCACGAGCTCTCCCTGTAGACGCGTGTACTTTATTTGTGTTCATTACCGTACTATGCTGGCTGGCCGTTCTCTTAGTGGTGGTAATGACTTCATAATTTTCAGATACTTTGGAATAATATACTGATCTTTCACTGGACCCGGCTCTGCTGCTGTTTCTTGCAACCGTACGACACTTTATACCCAGAGTACGCTCGAATAATTTAATCTGCTACGTCGTCGCAGTTTATGATAGCTGCCCTCTACAATATTTTATGATCGTATCATCGTATATGACTGTTGTGATATTTTATAATGTGCGGTATCGTCGCTTTTGTGAGCTATTGTAATCGATCATAGAATATCATGTTTTCGTATGCTACTGTAACGTTCATACTCTATCAGCTATTATCAGACGTTATCATGAACTATCATACACTATCATACGGGAAGAATATTGCCTAAGAGCTAAATTCAAAGCGTACGATGACGAGGCACCGTACATGACTGTTACGTTATTATAGAACTTCAGAACTTATCTGACGCTGTCACACGTTATCATGAACTATATCATACACTATCATACGTGGAAAATAGTTCTTAGGAGCCTCGTTCAAAACGTACGATGACGAGGCTAAGGTGTAGAAGGTATTCCCTAGAAGCTAGTTTCTTTCAGGAGAGACAAATATAGTAACACAACTATCATACGAGGAAAATATTCCCTAGAAACCACGTTGCCACGTTCAAAACGTGCGATGCCGAGACTAGGGTGTAGAAGATATTCTCTAGAAGCTAGTTTCCTTCAGGAGAGACAAATATAGTAATAGAGCTCTGCTCCAATGGGGACGACGATTCTGGGAGCAGGATCCTAGTAACAAAAATCAGTGGAAGACACTCTACGTGGAAGAGCGGGTCGAGTCCTCGGATGATGTGGCGCGGTCTGTTTACGAGAAACCCGTTTACCTTTAAACTCCTCTCTCATGGCAGCATCTCTCTCACGAGCAACCGGCAAACGCAAAAACCGTCCGACAACCGAGGACGGACGAGAGACGAGAAACGCGTGCACACTGTTCGAGACAACAATGTGATCAAAAGTTGTATCGCGAACCGGGTCACCAGACGATCTACGTGTGTCGCCCAGCTGTTTAATAATCCCATCAGCGAGTTGGGAACCACCGCGGTGCTAATGATTTTTATGGAGTTATGGGGGTTCCTCGCTTTGTCTATGTTCCGTGGCACCGCGGAAATTGTTTCGCGGCAATTCGCCGATTTATCGATGTCGTGGTCACCGGGCCAGAAGATTGTTTATAACTTCCAAGTTCGTTTTCTGTCCTGTTCACAGAGCAGTCCGTGGAGTCTCGACCTAGTTGATGAATGTTCATAACACCCGGAAATTGGACGTCTGACTACTCGTACCCGGGGCTACTTCGTAGTCTAGGTCGACGTTAGGTGTCTAGATTCATCTTAGTTGGCTAGGTTCATTTTAGGTGTCCAGATAGTCGTCCAGAAGCGTTCAAGCGTATCCCGAAGATGCAGAGAGGTTGCAACTAGAGCTATGACTTATGCGATACCCGGGTAAACAAAAATTACTCAGGTACCCGGGTACTCGGGTAAACAGCATTACCCGGATACTCGGGTATTCGGATAAACAAAAATTACCCGAATGCCCGGGTATCTCATGAATACACTCCGGATCTTTATGCAAAATAAAAATCGTTTGCATCAATAGGAAAAAGCAGACGATATATTACGATTATTTATTCTCTTGAACGATTTTAATCAATTTAAATTAATATATCAACTTTCTTTTAATTTCATTATTGTTTTAAATTGCACAAAATCATTTATGACTTATGTCTTATGAGATACCCGGGTGCCCGGATACTCAGCTATCTCATGAGATACCCGGGTAGTTTTGTTCTACCCGGGTAAAAGTCCGAGCTCTAGTTGAAACAGCGAAAGAATACACATGTCCGACTATATTTTCGAAACGTGCCTGGCAATCGACCGTGTCCATTAAAGATAGCAGTTTTGAACGTACACGAAAATACACGTGTGTACGCGTGTATTGTAAATAATCTTCGATCTTGAAATTGAAGAATACGGTAAACCATAAAAGCGTTGTGTAAAGATTGATAATTATTGAATGATTGAAATTGTATTTTGATTTCCTCTGTATCGTAGCACGGCCCTGATCTCTAGTTTTTACAGACTATTCGGGCTTCGGAGTGTCCGGAATAAGCCTAGCCTTGATGAAAGAAGCTCTCGGAGGCGCTACATGGGCGTCACTCTTTACATTTCAGTCTCAATTGAACCCTCGTAATGGCTCCGGAGCTGTTCCACGGATACGATTTGAAATTCTGGTCTCGAGTATCGGACTCGGTGGAAGCGGAGGGAAAAAGTTGAAATCGACGGGGACCTCTGTCGGCTGGGGCGATTGGTCGACGCTCCGGTCGGAGGTCTAGCCGAACCAGTTCCGGACCGGAGGAGACCCGATCGGGGACAACTCCCACGAGCCGGGCTGGCTGGGAGTTCTCTCTGCGTTCGGGTAGACACGCCGCGCCGTGCCGGTGGACGGCCGGGCATAAAATTGGACCTGCACATACACACGGGGGCACAAAGGCTCGAATTTATGCCGGTCGAGAAGGCAGCAGCTGCGTTTTCGATTTTCCAACAGCTGGTGCGCGGCCCGTGTCTCACGGACGAGGCCGCAGAGAGGCGGCAACAGACTTTCGTCGTCCACTCGACTAGCCCTTAAAAGGCCGGAACGACAAAAGCCGGTCCCTAGGGCGACGCCGGGCACAGGTCCGGACCCCAGTCTCTCTCTTTCTCTCTCTCTTCTTGAAAATACTTCGGTTCCTTCAAATCCTCTAGGAATCGCCAGCCACCGAGAGCGAGAGAACACGAGAGAGGCTCGAGAGAGAACCAGAACGAGAGAGAGAGAGTGAGAGAGCAACCTCGAAGGAGCTCCTCCGCTCTCTATCGATCCACGCCGCTTCGTATCACGAAACTAGCTGGCACCCTGGAGAGAGAGCAACCGAGAAAGACGCAGACTGATATAACCAGAGAGGGAGAGAGAGAGAGAAAGAGACAGTTCAAGGGAGGGAACACGACCAGGGGCGGGCAGAGAAATAGAAGGAGATCGAGAGAGGAGAGAGGGCAGAGAAATTTCCACTTTGGTCTCCTCAAAGGATGTACTACTCGGACGATGGCCTTTTTGTTTTCCACCTCGAGTTTGCTACTATGACTACAAGCCGGCTTCGGTATTACGTTGTCGCATTCGAAGTTCTGGATCTCGCTGATTGGCGTCTCCGTTCGCGAGACGCTGTTTGCTCGACGCTGACGCGGAATTACTCTGGCATTGTTTAAAACGGGAGAAACAAATTCGATTTATGCGATCCCTGGTACGGTTCCGGCTCCGCTTGGTTTTATCGATTTCAAACTATTACGTAGAGGTCTGTCGCATTTGAAAGAGACAGGTAATTTTGCTTGTAAATCAGTAATTCACAGGTTATCTGAAAGATTCTTCGAAACACGGCAGGACTTTCCCTATGACCAAATAGTGTAAATAGCTAGATAGCCCTACTGATGAGTCCTCTAGCGGGTCTATGACGAAACACCTCCTTCCTTTTCTTTTTCATTGTTATAAATGATCGAACCAGTGCGCCGTGAATAAATATTTATACTATCATTAATATAAATTACGATCGAGAACCAATTAATTAATTATGAAATAGTGTGATGGTCATCGTCAACCTTTGGTCTTCAGCTCGAAAATCGAAGCTACCGTGATATTCTCGCCAAGGAAATACGAATAGATCCAACGAAGGTCAGCCATGATTTCAGACAGAACCGAGCGTGAAACGAGATAAGACGAATTTATGTTTCTCTGGGAAAGTGTTAATTCCAGCGTGGTTCACGGAAGTTCGTCGAAGTTCCCTCAAAATTGCAGGACGAAGTTTCCGTTAAGTATTAACACCCACGTTCGCGAATACTTGTAATTTTCTTTTTCGCCGGTAAACGCCGGCAGGAAAACTCGGTGGCCGGGCAAGTCGGCGAGACAAGGAAGCCCGAAGTTACAAGCTATGACTTCATAATCCGTAACGGTGCTCTTCTCCTCCCGTCTCGGATCAAAGACACCACGGCGCAATTTTCCTAACTCGTCTCGTTCACGGTATGAAGGAGCCCGGCGAGGGTCAAATTTATGTCTTAATACCGGTTACACGCGAGCCAAATAGATGTTACTCGTGCACCGCGCCGGAAGCTCGTTACAGGGAAGAACGTAACACGCGTTATCCTTCGGGATCCTCCTCCTCGTCGTCCGTTTCGCATTCGCCGCGTTTTCGAACCCTCAATATTTTTACGTATCCTCGTTTCGCGACGCGAAAATGCCGTCCGTCAAACCGAGTGAAACGAGCTGCTCTTATTCCTCTCGGACAACAAAGAGAAATTTTGTTAACTCGCAGACCGTACAAAAAGTAAACTCAATTAAATAAATGGAATAAATGTACTACAAACCTAATAGATAGACGGCGGATCAAACTGGAGTGAAATAGAAATTGATTTTCTTTCCCAATGTGTTCAACTACCCAACTTCGTATCCCTTTGGGTCACAGTGATCCGATTAATAAAAATGTGATAGTTCATGAACATCATTTCTGAAAAATATATATACAATATAATGATAAAATAATATTTAAAGGTCTATAAAGACCCGAGGAAGGCAGCAAGATTAATAGGATGAAAATAATATAACGGTGTTTTAAAATTCTTCTGAAATTTTTAGTATTTTAAATTATACACCTACCAGTATAGTAATACATCTTCGATACGTTCATTTTTGATTTTCTTTCGGATTATATATTTGTGGCAATTGTTCAAGAACTGCGGAGCTACAGAAATTTTCTGAAGAAAGGATGTTATAGTCTTACGGCAAGAACATCCTGAAGTTCGTTTAAGGTATGTCGGGTCCAGAGTTGAATACCCCCTTCAACCGAGTGGTAAAAACTGAAATTCGCGAGCATTTAACGGGACCGGTGTACTGTAAGGGCTACTGGGCTGACGACGCTCACTGAACAATTAAAGAGGTCCTATTGTTACGCGATAATGTATATTCGAATGGTGGATATGCCTCGCAGGCGTTCTACCTGAAACGAGTGTACAGATATTTCATGTTAGACGAACGATATTTCACTAACAAGAATGTCATCGCATGAATCTTGAAAGAGTAAACATTATATATACGTAAAAAGTAAGGCTAACAATTAATGCTTGTAGAGTTACGTCTGGATTATTCCAATAATAAATGTAACTTGCAGTGATTTAACGAATCCTTACTGCAATAACCGAGCACAAAAGAGAAACGAGCATTAAACGGATGAGAATGATGAAAACCGAATGGCGAGTGATGGAAAAGTATCCTATCGATAAAATTCACCGGAAAGCAATTAATCAGTACCTTTTATCAGCGGCCGTTTAACGAGTCCCCATCTAACGATTTTACTTTCGTGCAAAATGCTCACTCGATGTCTGTCGAGACGCAACGGGGTGCCAAAACTCACAAAAGCGTCTGTACGATTTGACACCGAGTTACAAAGACTTACAGCACCTGTTTAGAGGCAATAAATTAGTCGAAAAGTCGAAGGCTCTTTAGACTGAAGTGACAGGGGACTCGTCCGATTTTTTCTTCGACTTTCCGGCACCGTAACATTAACAATTTACGACAGCGTCTGGACCATTTCTACAGCTTACCCCCAATTTTCTCCCACTATTCTTCACCATTTTTCCCACCGCAATTTTCACATTAGTCTTCGGTAGTCTTCGATCAGTTACCACAACTCTTTATACCGTCATTTACTATTCTTCAAAATCCTGTACTAATTACTACACAGCGGACCTTTATGCATTTATAGGAAAATGTTGAAAATTGAAGATATCAATATACATGATTTTTCATCTATTAAAATTATTAATTGAAATGATTAATTGTTTCAATTTCTTGCAATCGACGCAGACAAATTTTACATCGCATAAAGATCCATAGTCTACTAATTACTATCGTTAAAAACTATCGTTCGCGAGTATCGAGTGAATGCAACGTGTAAATCCGAAACGAGTGCCACCCGTTGGATGAAACCGTGCGCTGGCTCCGTTACGTTTCACATTTAAACGTAGCAAGCTCGACGCAGGTACCGAGACACCGATAAAAGTATCGCTGGTTCTCACGATATTGCGGCAGGAAAATCGTTCCGCGTGTTAACAATTATTCAAGGCGTGCCGTCCCTCGCGGAATCGGTCGTCGAGCTCGAGATTAACTACGCCGGGTATAATTTATGCGACGGTACGGTATAACAGGTACACACTTTAGCCCTGCTAAACTGGACCTACTGGTTTGACGAAATAAACGAACCGGACCGGAGTTGGTAATCCGGAAACGGCAGCCAGTTTCTCCCTATAAGCGAACGATACGTGTCGGTGCATCGCGGGCTTCTCCCCCTTTCTGTTTGTTTACATGCACACGGACACACACGAGGGGGCGAGGGGGAGGGGGGAAACGCATCCCATCGTCCTCCTCCTGGTCGTCGTCGCGGTGCACTCCTGCATTTCTTGGTCACAGCCAATGATTAACGAGTTCTTACGCGGCGCAGTTTACTTTAGGAAATTAGTTTCATGACCTGGCGAGTCTCCGCCCGTACGCGCACTTAACCATGCCGCCTCGTTACTTCCCAGGAAACCCTGATTTATTTGCCATGCCAATCGACTAGTTTTTCCACTAACGAATCGATACCATCCTATCCTGCCCCCCATTTTTGCAAATTCTGCACGCCGCTCCGAATGATAAACCTGAAATACCAATTTACTCCAACCGTTTATACGATTCATGATAATATCTTGTACGATTTACAGCCACCAGGACTGATATGTGAATTCACGAATTAACTGAATGCAGCTGTAAAAAATCGAAAGTTCCATAAGAAGTGAGTGAGCGGTCCTTTAAGGGCACGTTCTCATTTCTCTAAATAAAAATTCTTATCTTTATGTTTACGAGGCGTAAGTTGCATTATTCGAAAGCATAACGCTGCTCTAACTATTTTCATAAAGCTGCGATAGCTATATGCTGTCGAACAGTGAAAATTACATAATTAATTAGTTTATCGATCGTAATTTATCTTTCGGATATTATGAATTTTATTCTCGGCGCCACGGTTCGATCATTTTTCTACACAACTACACAACTGCATAGCTATTTGTTGTGCAGAAAAATGATCGAACCGTGGCGCCGAGAATAAAATTCATAATATCCGAAAGAGGAAATTACGCCTCGTAAACGTAAAATAGGATATTTGGGGGCGATCGCGGTCTAAATTAATCTGTAAACCAACATCTTCGCATTATCGAGAAATGAGAAGGTATATCCCGCACCCTTGCAATCCTAGAAACGAGTCTACTCCGTTAATTTAAAAAATTAACGAGAAACAGCGAGTGCAACGGAAAACGAGTTTATTCATACGCGCGCACTGCCACAGGACAGAGTTATGAATTAAGGAACGTGTCGAAGAAAGAAGATGGCCCTCCGGTATTCGCTTCGCAGCGAAATGGTAAAACATTCTACCTGGATGGAAAGGTTCGAGAGTATAAAAGAGTTTTCAGCGACTGTGCGTCGACTAAAAATAACGTTCTAATTGAATCGTGAAATAACATTTTCGCGTCAGAACCCGTTCAACCCTGCGCAACCCTTAGTTCGGGTTGGCCGTTTAGCATGGAACCTAGAAGACAGGTTCCATTATCGATTTTACACCGTTTCAAGCTTTAAAGAAATCCTTAAAAATACATCGCGCTAATAAAGATGTACCGCGGTAATGATTGCGTGAGAAAGAGATGTGCTCAATATTTCTGAAAAATTTGTTTCCATTATCGCCGGATGTGCATCAGAAGCTCGACTGTCAAGTGGGACAATACACAAAATATTATATACACGTTCATATAATATTGAAAAGAGATTCAATCTCTTCTTAATATTTAAATATACATACAATATTTATTTTATATTAAGTAACAAATATTTCTTTTTAAATATGCAGCAAATATCTATTTCATATTACGAGAAAAATATTTTTTTCTAAATACAAAATGAATCTTTATTTAATATTAGAAATAGAATATTTTTTCCTAATGTACAGATAATATTTATTTCATATTATTAAAAAAATATTTTTTTCTTATTATAAAATAAATCCTTAGGTAATATCAGAAATTATATAAAATTATATAATATAAAAATTTCTTAATTGTAATAAGGTCCTTTGGAAGATAAAATGGAATATTCCCTCAAGCAGTGCACAGGAAGTAATAGATATTCATAGTTTCTAATTTTTGTTATAATTTTTTCTAACATTTGAAAATTTTATTAAATGTTATTTAAATATTGAATTTATATTTTTCAAATATTGGATTCACATTTACTTTATATTTTTTTAAGTATCTAGTTTATATTCTCTGAATATTTAGCTGATATTTTTTAAACATTCATTTTATATTTCTTGTACATGTATACAATATTCAGATCCAATATTTTTCTCATATGAAAAAATGTGGCTTATCAAATATTTTTCCAATATTTGAAAAAAATATTTATCTAATATTTTTTGTGCTACTAGGGTATTATAATTGAATGACGGAACTTTACTTTTATTTTTACCCATCTTTTTATGAAAGCTTCACCACGATACTTGTGACGTTTTCCTGAGTGGAACGAGATCAAACACTGAAAAAATTTTGTATCGTATTTTCTTGTTTTGTCCACGATTCGGCGGTAATATTTCTACAAACGCGCCGAAAGAAGATGATTCGATTCGAACATTATTTGCCAGACGAATAATATTCTGAAGTTTAATTTGCCGGGCCCTCGGGTCCGGCGAATTCGTTCGTTATTTTCATTTGTGCGATCCTAGTTGAGAGTTTTATTTCCTGCCGCTGTTTCAAATAAAAACACTGCTACACATCTACAAGTGACCCGCACCAGCTACGGCAGACGTAATTCCCTAATAAAACCAGTTAACAAACCTTCATCAATCTAACTTCGCTAAGCCCCTCGAAAATTTCAAGCGGCCCTCTCGTCCACGGATCTATCCATAAACTGGATGTGCGTCGGTGCACCCCGCCCGCATGCCCGCCGCAAAGAACTACAAATTTCCTCCTTAAGGGTACCTGCGAGTTTTACGGGTCGTTTTTCTCCTCCCCACCCTGTAGTTTTTCTTCAAACCGATGCAGAGAACTTCGGTAGAAGGGGTCACAAGAAAAGAGGAAAGAAAGAGAGAAGTAGAGAGAGGGGGAGACAGAGAGAAGTGGGGCCCGTATGCGTCATCGTGCCCGCATACCGCAGCAGCGAATTACAGAGAGAGGAACATCCCCGACGTTTCCCTTCCCAGTATAATGATGGATATTGTGGGCAGCCCCGAGGGAGTGGGAGGCTCGAGCCTCTTCTGTCCGTGGGTTTGAACGCGACACAACAATCGTGGCCAGGTACCACGGACCCTTACACTATTGCCACATAAATTCATCTACAGAGTGCTAAGAACACGTACTACCTTTGAGAACAACTTTTTCGGAGAGCCTGTCCAATCGGAACCCATCGGAAAACACATTCGAACGATATTTTGAGCGGCGCATTGCAGAGTATTTACGCAAAATCTGGCGAAAAGTAGATTAAAAAATTTTCGATATGATTGAATATATAGAAAAACAATATTAGAATCTCTTTATTCGCTCACGAAACGTTATGTTTTATGCGAGGAATTTTCGTAATACTGTTTCACTCGACTAATCTCTGAATTACTGAGCTCGTTAATGATTTTTCTATATCACAAAGCAACGACGCCTACTTTTTCCTTTACAGATATATTTTACATGAGAATAATAAGAACTTCCAAACGGTTTTTCTGTAACAAACAGAAGACTAGGAATAAATTTAATATATAATATAAGTATAATATTAGTTATATTATAATTCACAATTAACAAACATAGTATAATATATATTACATATGTGTAAATATATGGACTAAATTAAAAATATATATATATATTCATATACGATGATGAATTTATTTGCAAATTTTTCATGCTATGCATTTTTTTAAAATTGCATGAAATAACGGCCTTGTCTCATTGTACTTTCAGCTTGATAAAAACAGAAATAATTTTGTTCAAAAAAGGTTTTTAAATTAATCAGTCGAGTTATATGTTCGCGATGTGGAAATCCGTATTTAAGATACAATGAAAAAATGTTTTATAAAATAGAAAATAAAATCGATAATTCAGTTACTACAACTTTGATTACCGAAGGGTCGCTCCCAGTTTGAAAAAGAAAAATAGTCCTTTTTATGGTACCGAAATAAGAGTCATGGTCAGGTAGGCAGTGGTTCGGTAAAGGTTTCCACGAAAAGTTTCCTTTTCACCTGACTCGGTGCGCACCTTCGGCTGTGCTGAGGCGGGTGCCTGGTAGCAGAGCTATTCATAAATCCGACCAACGACTTTCTCGCCGCTTTCCGTGAGCACGCCGAGCCTTTCGGCCTGTTCGACTACTTGCGATTCCCAGGCTAGGCGCGACTATTGCCACCCTCCCCTATTTTCGTGACGGAGACCGTTTCCAACCCCTGTCCAGGTAAATGTGATATATAAACGGTTTATGGTGCATCTTTTTCTTCTTAGTTCCTATTGTTGTGCATTCGTTGCTGTACGGTGCGAAATTCCAACTATTCTTTCGCTTTATAGAGCGGGTCACAAAACTGACTCATTTTTATGTTTCTCATTCGACTAATCCTGACATTCCGAACAAATACTTACGGATAATGACTAACCCCTGAAACGACCGGTTTTCCACTTTTCATTTTACGATTATATTACTGAATGAATAGAGGCTCGTCGTTTTCGTAAGCTAAAATATTTCAGTTTTAGTGCTTTGTAGATGTAGTGTTAAACACATTTTTAATTAAACGAGTAACAGAACGTAATTGGCAGAATCTCTTCAATTTTCTAGGATTACAGTCGGAATCATTTTTCTTCGTTACACAAATGATGAAAATAATAATGTTATAATTAATCGCATGTGAATACAAAGGTAATTTTCCTGTTTCCTACTTCTCGTGTCGAGCTGACAAAATAGCCGTTAAAACATCGGGAGTAACACACACGTTTCGTTTATAATGTAAAAATCGTGTCGCCTCCATATAACGCATGGTATCGAGTTCTCATTGTCAGTGCAGAGAGTGTGTTCGCTTTTAATAATGTCCGACTGATCAGAAAAGGCTAGGCACTGGCTGGCAATCGAACGAGAAGCCCGATACGATAGCTCGTTCCATTGCGTCTGTTTATCGCGTTATTGACGAATGTCTCTCGGTATCGTATCGCTGCCGAGAAGCGATGATGCGGACGTTTCTTGCGGATAGATTAACCTACGTGACGATCGAGACTTCGACTCGGCATGCACCGATAGAGAACTGCTACGTACTCGATCTTTGTCCGAGCTTCGAGCCTCGGATCACGATGTACTTAGGGAGACTTGCCAAAATCTTCGGACGTTCTGTCTTATATACCCTGCTCGACGATCATTTGCACTCGAATACTCGGAACTCGAAAGAGCCGCTGAAAATTTCATTTTTAAGCGACCGAAATTTGTAGTTCAATTCTTTCCTCAACTGTATTTTACACTCTCAAAAATTGATAATGGACAATAGTTGAAAAGATTCACGTTTAAAACTGTGGGTTTTATACTCTGGAAAATTGGTTACATTTTCCAAGGTAGATTAAGAACCACTGAAAATTTCATTTTTAAGCAACCGACATTTGTAGTTCAATTCTTTCCTCAACTGGATTTTACACTCTCAAAAATTGATAATGGACAATAGTTGAAAAAATCCATGTTTAAAACTGTGGGTTTTATACTCTTGAAAATTAGTTACATTTTCCAAGGTACATTACGAACCACTGAAAATTTTATTTTTGGAAGACCGACATTTGTAGTTCAATTCTTTTCTCAACTGTATTTTACACTCTCAAAAATTGATAATGGACAATAGTTGAAAAGATTCACGTTTAAAACTGTGGGTTTTATACTCTGGAAAATTGGTTACATTTTCCAAGGTAGATGGAGAACCACTGAAAATTTTATTTTTGGAAGACCGACATTTTTAGTTCAATTCTTTTCTGAAACTGACTTTCGTACTCTCAAAAATTGATTAAGTAAACCGTTGAACAATTGTTGGTATATAGTTGCATTTACTCAGGAAGACTAAGATTCACTGAAAATATCCATTTGTAAAAGACCGACATTTTTAATTCAATCTTCTCCTGAAACTGCCTTTTATACTCTTAAAAAATTCATTAGAGGATGACTTCGTTCCATGGCTGTGAATTTGTAATTTCCTCTCAGGGAACATATATTTGAATGTATGTGTACAATATATATATATATATATATATTCAATGTGTTAGAACACATTATAGAGAATGTATATATTTTTCATTACGTATATCATAAAACATCTGCAAGAACATTCTCAAATTCTTCGAACACACGTTTGCTATGTTACACGTGCCTCAGGTATTCATTTCTGTTATACTCGAATAAAATCCGTTTAGATACAACATTTTGCACCGCAACGCTATGTAAATCCATCGAGGAGTAGCTCGAGTATAAATTCCTGAAAAATCGCTGGAGAAACAGCCGCGAGTTAAGCAACCGACGTCCGCGAAGAGAAATTCGCGGATTAGCGTAATACCCGACAAATTTTTCTGCGCGCTCGCGCGCTCTTGCACACTAGCAGAGGCACCGGTATAAATAAATTGCACAGCATCGGGACACAGTGACGCAGAGCCTTGACGAGCCTGCATAAAGAGAGATGCAGAGCCGGCAGTGAACTTCGCGGAGAGCGTCGCGTACGGTTTGTTCCCTTTGCAATGGAAATACGCCTACTTATTTTCGAGCGTGACGCTTCGACAAAAGACGATCTCGAGTTGCGATCTGACGATGCTGTACCTCCGATAAACATCGTGAATCTCGAAATTCGGAACGGTCCTCCCGAAAACATATACTCGAGCTCGTGAAATTAAAGGGGCGCGATCGACGAGACGGTGGAGGAAAGGTCAGAGACGTGAAAGTTACTTGAATTTCATTCCACAACCATGCTCAGAAAAATTACAATTTTCTAATCTCTACATGTTCGTCAAGAATATGAAGAAAGAACGTTAAAAAATCGGGTAAAATTGTAATTATTTTTATCTTTAAATGTTCGCAAGCTCATTGCAAAGCCGATCAATTTTTATGAAATTTTCAGAATATGTTTCTAAATTCGCCGATATAAGCCAAGATAGAAAAAGTTGCAAATTTAGTATTTTCTCTGCAATTTTTCTCACGTTATGTGGCGAATCAGTTGTTCCAACTTGCCGAAAAAGTTCCGTAAAAAGTGTAAATTGTAGAATTACAAATGAACGATCAGTTACCTTCAAGTGGATGGATCATTACCCGAAAATCTTTTGTTTACGAATAACAAAGGCTCGTAGCAATTCGACGAGGCACTTCGAATCGCAGTTAGGTCGTCGAGAAAAGTTTATATTACTGGGATTAGAGGGAAGTTTACTCACATTGAAAGCATTTCGCAGCTATATGTAACTAATAAAATCCATTCACATGGCCAAGGTTCTACACGACCAACGAGGGATTAGAAACGATTTTAAAACGCTTTATAGCGTCGATTTTCGAAGGCTCGTATTCCCAACGAGTAAATACGATTTGCTCAGTTGTTGTTGCTAGCGAAAGTATGTCGGATCATTTATACCGAAAAGAAGTGCCCAATTTTCGGTGCCCGATAGTAAACGGCGAATACCGTGGGCGTTAAAAAGGTATTAACCATTGAATGGCAAATGGAGGGAACGGTGAAAAATATCTTGCCGCTTATAGCCGGCCAGCTTAAGGTCGGCCCGGCAAAGATTTATTGGAACATCTATTCTACCCGTGTCTTGCCAGCGTCTCGTCCCATAAATCTTTCTATTTATTTTAATTCCCGTATCAATAAACACATAAATCTGAGCTAAGCTTCATCAGGTATGCCTAGTACGGCCTATTTATTGCCTTAGACACGGTACCTGCGTTTCATTTCGTTGTGACGACGAACCCTGAGGTAAGAGGCGTCCACTTTTACGGATAAGCCCCGCTTTAAAAAGGAAAATAATCCTGGGACGGTATAGGACCGTAATCTAGGAAATTTGCCCGCTTCGACAGGGACACTGGGGAACCTGAAAGAAGAGACATAGAGTTGTAGACTCTAGCCTAAGTCAGAAAGTCGGGAGAGTACCGAGTATGTATGGAGGTCTTAGACCCTTCCCAACTATGGATACACGAACCATGGAGGGGTAGGTACCGTTCTCTGGATGGGCGATGTCCACTTCCTGAAAAAACCCAGGTGGACCTGCCGCCTTTCTTTCGCCACCACCTGCCTGTTCCTTGCAACAAGCCATTCCCAACAGCGCAACTCGCTTCACCTTTCAGACACTCTCAAGATGGCTGACCGGTTGTGTATCAGCGTTAACATTGGAAATACTAAACTTGTTTTAAGTAACAGTATAATTAGGACACACCCCCGGAACATCAGTTCATCAACGAAACTGATCTAGTTCAAATCATAATTGTTCTATTCTTTCGATAGTGCACCAACCACCATCAACCCTTACAGCAACAATTTAGCTACTAGGGATGGAGATAAAAAAGAATGAATATTTTTCTTTCTTGAATTCTCAAAAATAAGGGGAGCTTTTATCTACGCAGCATAGTCGGCTGCCCATTGTCACGGCTAGCCGTGAAAGTTACTTTAAACGTATTGTATGTTTCTATTTGTACGTAGAAATGAATAGATAAATGAAGAGGACGCCTAGCTACCTGCTCTTTATCTGCGACCCTTAAGAAGGGTGTCGTTTCAAGAACGAATATTCAAATATTTTGCACGTATATCGAGGTGTTTCAATATCGTAAATACTGCTGATAATTTAAATAGTATATAGTTTGCGCGGCTCAATTATTTGAACTATTTCGACGAAATAATATATTCACTAGCTTTATTAATATTCTAGTATTGTGAGTAACTCAATTAACATATCGAAACTTCAATATTCCTCTCTAGAATATTCAGGCATCTCTATTTAACCTCGGCCAGCGGGCTCTAGGTCCAATTTGATCGCACAAATTGTTTATGCTTGGTCCCGAAGCTCTGGTTTATGTTGGAAATACGGTAAATACTGTATACACGTGATACAACAATGGTAACCGAAAATATGGCGAACGGAAAGAAGGCAACAATCAATCATCTAAAATAACGAAATTCTTTATCGTGCGTCCGAGAGTTAGCCCTTCGGACTCGAAGCAATTTTAACTCCAAGATCAAGATATTTCTTTCAACCCAGATCATTTTTAACCCTTTGCACTGCGAGCTATTTTTCATTCCTTATGATTTCATAGAACAAAGAACTTGAAGAATATTTTCATTCCCTGTAATTTGTCAAATTTTATGGATACGAAATTGGTAGAATACCTCATACAATACTTAAATGTTTAGTAATTGATTGGACACCGATACATTAAGGGTTAATACTATGTAATCTATTTTACACGTACGAAAGTTTTTACAATTCATAGACTACAGACGAGTCTACTAATCTTGCAACTGTTTTTAATAATTGAATGGCAATTTTTAATGGCTCCTGGGAGTCGCCAGTCGAGTGCAAAGGGTTAACAGAATTAAACATCGTTACGGTACCCGAGTCTCAAGCCCTTTCCATCCGAACTATATAAACTTTACGATAAATCGATACCGCAGCGAGATCCCAAGGGGTAAGAGGAGCAACCATGAAATCTTCTGATCCTGGTTCTATACGAGTACAAGGGAAATGGAGATTTGAAAAATTCTATGTTCCCGAACGTGACGACGCGCGGAACAGAAGAGTAAGAAAGCCTATGAGGAAGAAGGAGGAGCACATTGTTTATCACGACAGTATCGCATTTCTCTCGGCGGATGGCCGGATGGGCGAACCGTAGATCGCCAGTAGGAACTTTGTGACAAAGCAAAGAAAGAGAAACCGCGGAAGGGAAACGTGCAGGAAGAGAGAGAGGAGAGAGAAAAAAGGAAGAAGAGACAGACACTGAGACACGTTGTATGCACACCTTGCGTCCCTCGAATACGCTTTGCCGGATATTAGATTTCTATTTCATCAAATTCCATCCTCCACCGGTCCAAATCCATTTCGTTAATAAAAAAATTATTTCAAAGAAATGAAACGTTCCAACTTAAATTTACCCAGAATTTTTAATTTAACCAACACCTTCCACAATTTCCAAAAATTTTAGCTATAGCTATATCAAGAATGAATGACTTTTTCAAAATTGAAAATTACGAACTAATCCTTCTAACGCCTAGAAAAAACTGAAGCTGTTGGTTTCGAAAAGAGTATTAATTTTGAAAAGGTGTACGAACACATTGCACATAAATTTAAGAAAATAGATGGTTTGTTACATATGAGGATAGTCTAGAACTTTCAGGCCACCCGGTAGCGCAGAGCGAAGGAAATTAAAATTATATGAACTCGTAACTCCGGAATAGCCAATATCGATACTTGCTACAATGTTTCGACACTATACGCTTTTATCAGCTCGCACATGTTTCCCTATGCAACGAGGCGAGGAAAGACCTTCGGTCATGGTAGACAATTCAGAGAATTGCTTCAAAAAACGAAGGACAAGTAAGAGTCCAGCCATAACCTCTTTATATTTTATGTTACGCGGGCACACGCATAATCGATTCGATTTCTTACTTTATTGATGCCAATAGGACCAACAAGTAACACGTATAACACGACTCTGTAACAGGACTATCTGCCCTACGGCACACCGGTATATCAGGTTACTTATTTATACTTTTCATTTATTTTATTAGACGTCGTTTGAGTACAGTTTTCGGAGCGAAGCTGTCGTTACCGCCTTGCACTTCCGGTAGTCGAAACGTTATGCTTCATCGAATTTTCATGCGTTATTGAATTTTCAATTAAAATCAAGTATTCGAAATTTGGTAAATCTGTGTCAATTATATGCACCGTGAAAGGTATGGAAAAAACTCCAATTTCTACCATCTTTAAAAGTGTCTAGCTCAAATTTTCAGAATATGTTTAATTGATATAGATCTACGAAACGCGTTTTCTAAATTTTCCTATAAACGCATAAAGCTATTTATCCTTTACTAATTTTGATAACAGAGTAATCATATACTGACATTTTCAATTTTAAAAATTTCCCTACAACTTTCAATGTCATCTACTACATATTCCTACAATCTAGTGATGGGCACCATCGATTAAATCTGTCGACTACATCCATAGTAGCCGCTACTATTTTCAGTCGACTGATTTTTTAAACTATCGACTAAATTGGTTGAATTTTAACGGGCGAGAGTTTCGCATAGATTTTATAAGATTTACTATGTCCACGATAGACGTAGGCATAGACTATAACCCGCAATCTAGACGTAACCACTAAAACAACATTTCAGTCGACTAAATATTCGATAGTATGTAATAACTAAATAGTAATTAGTCGATGATGTCCATCACTACTAAAAATGCATGAAGATCCGCAGTCTACAGCGTCACCTGACAAGCAACAAAATAATTTTCCACAATTTCTTACGCTACCGTTCGAAATTTTCCTATATTCAAGTTCGCTAGCGTAAGCTACGCCGAACGCAGGTACTAACAGAGGCGGTTGCGTTCGAAAAAAAAGTCGTTTTTCGAGCACTCGATTCCGACTGGCCGAGTAGTAGCTCGATAAATCGAATCTAAATGACTGGGTGTACATCGTATCACTAATCCGTGGCATCGGGTTCGTCCGACGTCGATTCAGAGGAGAAATGAACAAAAAAAAAATCAACGAACGTATTCGCGATACTTCTCACACAGTGAGAAACATTTCTTTCGAAATAAATGGATACTCTCCGTAAGGTCTCTTTTACAGTAACGTTAGGCAGAGCGAAGGCCTTGGGTGAAACACGACGAGGAGACACATTCATTGTCGGGCAAACATCGACGGAGAAAAATATACGCTCCCTCTCGCTCTCGGATCGTGTCGTTTCGTATCGTTCGAATTATCGATAGAGAGGCCTCGGTGGTACACACGGTTTTCCCTAGCTAGAAACACGGCTGTTTGTTCGTGAGTTCTGAACGCGTGACGAGCATGAGTCGGTGGAAGCATTGAGGCTAGCGAAACACGGAGAGCCGAGAGCGAAACGATCGGTGAGATAACCATAGAAAAGGAGAATGCGTGTTACACACCCTATCGGAGCAGGAACGCACACTGTTTATTGTTTAGACTGTTTCTCCAGCACGACTGTATATATGTGCGTGTACGTATTTACGTAGGTACGGCGAAGAAGACAAGCGTTTCCGGTTGTGCATTCCGCGAGATACGAAATGCCCGCCGGAGGGCGTATCGATTCGGACAAAACAGTCGTGGGGCCGAGTTGTGTTCCGAAAACACACAGGTTCGGGGAAAACACGAGTACTCGCGTGGAATCGGTTCGGAACGCGATTTTTCTTTGGCTAAGAAACGTTTCCAGGCCACGCACGACCAGAATCAAGTTTTTCCTACCGTATGGGGTAACACTCCCGCGTCGCTGTCATGCCTCGATGTCACACCGTGTCTGTGTGCGAATGGTCGAAAGCGGAGGCCAGGATGATAGTATCAGATGCACGTACACACTGTGGTACACCGTCGAAGGCACACACGCATGTGCTCTCACGCACGCGCGCACAAGCACACACACACCACGAGACACGCGTGCGCCCGCAAGCGTACGTGAAACAACCACCACCGCGTGCGCAGTAACACACGAAGGACACAACCTCACAGGTTGACGGCGCGCGACAGACTGAGACGAAACGCGGCTCGCCAGACTGGAAGGGGAGGTGGCAGCGCGGTGGGGGAACCAAGTGGCGGAGATGGTGGGGAGACTCGTCACAGGGACGTACTCCGGGATCACGGTGCCCGCGCCGCCTTGCCTACGATAGGTCGATAAGCACACTGTCGACCGGATATGTGTAAATTTATTATTTAGCTAAAAAGTTCCGGATAAAGAATGCCCGCGCGAGGTTCAACTATTCAGGCCACCGAAACCATTCAATATTCATGGCAGCCTCTGTTTCGGAAACCTGACACACATTATTATGTATACAGTTTGCAAGTTCACGGTTCGAAACGGCTTCGAATACGTTTCTCCGGGAACTAATCGATCAATGATTCGCCACAACTCGGACCAATTTTAAATATATATCGTGAATTTGCGGATTAATAATAACAACGCTATTATCGCGCCGAGATTATTATTCGAACGAATAGATCGAAGAACGGCCGACTAAGCCGTTTTCTCAAGGAAGAATAGACACGCCGGTATAGCAAGAAGTTGCCTATGTACTGATACGACGACTATACTTTTACATTGAACTCGAATCGATATTATTATTATGTTGTAGTATATACAGGTTAGGTGGTACGATATTTATCATTAAGAACATCTTACTCGCTGTTCCCTGGATTAAAAATGATGATGGCTCTTACCGGAAGAAAAACGGTCACACCTCGGCCACTCGATGGAACGGCACGATCGTTCCGCAACTGCGATACGGTTTTTTTTTCTTCAATATCTTCGTCGACTTTGAGTCGTTCCTAATCGGTCGGACAGGGAGAAAACTTTAATTTCACGTGCAAAGGCTACGCGATTTCGTTTCGTTCGCAATGAAAACAAAATGTTGCTTTACAGCTTAATCTCGGAGCACTCCAGACGGTCTCCTAACCTTCGCAGATAGTCAATCGAACGATATCTGTACCGGCATTTAATATTACAATCCTCCATGTCCGTAAACGGAGACAGTTAAATGTGATTCGAGAAATGTAGAAGCGAAGTAACGTCGAGTCTTATTAATTCCTTGTTCGCGATGCGAAGGATTTTGTTCGAGTAATGGCCGACCAAAAGCGACGAACACGCGGAATTCGTTCTATGTCGTTTCATTGGATTTATAAATTCGCGTGTTGAAAACGGTGTACATCAACATTTGCTCGAACGAATAATGCTGATCAAGTGGAATCGATATAAATAGGATACTTTTCCGCGACAACATGTTTCTTATTTCCTTTCGCAACGCGAGATATATAGTTAGATTACCAATGTATTTTGCATCGTGACAATGTAATCTGTTGACCGACGATGGCAAAAGTGTAAAATATTCTGTCCTAGAAATAGGTACAATGCAAGACGGTGTACAACGCAACCTGACAATTCTCATGATCTCCATTTTACAATACAGTTGACTTTCTTGAAGGATTTCGAATATTTACCGAATCGATAAGAAATCATCGAGTCATCGGGATCGAACGACGAGAACCATTTGGTTCGCGCAGACCTGATACATCCCTGGGTCCTACAGGGTTTAATATCGTGAAGGGTAGCCGAGAGGAAGGAAGATAGGGGCGACCCTAAAGCGAGGGAGTGCTGTTGCTAAAGCCGCGAGCATGAAGGGACCTTCAAATAAAAAAAAAAGCTAGGACCTACTGAGCGAGCGAGTGAACGAGAAAGGGGGAGAGAGCGAGAGAGAGGGCGAGAGAATCCGGTCCCCCTTCTTTCGAGACCAGGGAAAGGCCGTACCCACGCATTTCTTGAAGATCATACTGGGTCCCCGCTGGCACAGCCCTGAGCGAGTAAGTAAACACACCAAAGTTCTGGTACTTCGACGTGGAACGAAGCATTTTCCACGAGGCTGGATACCCCCGTGAAGCACAAACGGTCACTCGCCCTGCACCGGGTGTTGCGAAAGTATTGGAGCAAACTTTTGAAGCGATCCACTCGGTGTGCTTCGGAGAACGAAGTTTCGAAAAATTGCTGGGAACAGTACGGTAGAGAATCTTTCTATTTATCATAAACGACAAATCCGTTTAATAGATGACGTCACAGTAGGGTGCGAATCAGCAGTGCCGTATAACTCTCGGTTTACACGGTTTTCCCTTCGAACGGCGTCGAGGACAATTCAGTTAACATCGTCTGGTACATGTCGCAAATGGAAGCATAAAAACCATCTTCACGCTGTTTCAAGGGACAAAGAATGCTGATGGGATCAAGAGCCTCGGCAAGAACCGGGCAAATGGGAATTCGTCACGACGCTCGGTTCCTCGGTTCCATCAAATTTCACGACAATGATTCGAGGTCCGCGTCATATTTCTCGATAGCTCGACAACTTTTACAATTATGAAACATTGATACTCCGAACAGAGTGATGTCGGAGTAGCGACGTTGCTAGCTTCGAAACACACGCGTGCCGCGTCGCCGGAAAGTTAACGAACTTATTAACTAATAATAACACCGGGGTTTCAGACGATGGCGCATGGACACACGTGGACAAGAGCCTTCGGAAAGCCGACGCAGGGGGAAGTACTCGGATGGCTCGCGATGGAGTTCCATTCCGTCGAATACGAGCGGGGCGGCTGCACAAAAGGGACGTACGAAGATCGCGCGGGTCCGCGAGCATTGTTAACGCCGATCACATACAAGCAAGCACTGAGACGCTTGCACAATATCGGCGAAGTTGCGTCGCGTTTTATCGGTGCGACACCTTTAAGGCGAATTCGTGTCGGCGGTGACGTCCGTATTGTGACAATACGCGAACGTAAGATAATCAGAATGCACACGCTCCCGGGCAGAGCGAGTTGGCCGGTTTGGTCAAGCCAAAGTCGACGCGTGGCAACGCTGCGGCGCGCAGCTGTCACACGCGTCATGCATCGAGTCAAAGCTCAACTTATTCTACATAAGTGTTTTATAAGAGACGAGGGATTCTCTCTTCTTCCGCACGGCGGCTTGCTCGATCGTTCCCGGACTCCGTTTCTACCAGCTATACCTATCCGTAGAATCGTTTTTTGCGATCATTTTTAGCTAGCGTGTACAGGTTTGCTTCGTTTGTTCGAGTCGCAATAGTACATTTATGTTTACACCGCGCGGAACACCTGCTCCCGTATGAGTGGGCAGTTTCCTGAATAACTTTGCTCGAATAAGGAGTAAAGCTCTGTCAGTGTAGAACTTTGTTCTCGCCAATGGTAAAGCTGCAACAATGACAACAATGGTAGTAATACAAATCAATCGGTCCTTTTTATTCAAACTCGTTTCACACTCGACGATCGGCTTGATTCTCGAGGAGAAATGTTCGCAATGTAATTTTTAAAGAAGCTGGGGATTGGATTAGATAAATGAAACGTCCTGTATACATCGATCACTTTTTTTTCTTGTATTTTTTAGTAATTCGTTTAACAAGATTCATCGAATCTAGCGACAAGAGTCTGGTCGCTACGGTGGTCTTCGGCGAACGGTTCTCAAACAAAATGGCGGCGAACTTGTTAATATGCTAGTCAGATCGTTTCAATTCAAAGTAACTTTCCGACTTCCACGGTCGAAACGGTGTAAAGTGGGGAAACAAGTAGAGAAGATCCATTGAGATAGTGAAAGATTTTTATTTACTTATAAACACGGTTGTTAAATGAATGCAATGGAAAACAGTACGAATTCGTTGACTTTTTTATGAAAAAAATTCATAGTCGTCAACGATAGATGCTCGACGTTACACAGTGTTACAGAGTACGAGAGCGAGTGCGTTGACCTCTGGAGAGAGGGCTGTTCGTTTCTGAAACGGTCTGTACAAATCTTCCGAAGTGTTTCTGAAATGATCGATTGAAAGGAGAGATCTGGTAAAAATGTATCTCATAGAAAAACATACAAGCTGCGACGTTAGCGGCTGAGGAGTCGAAGGGTGAAAAAAATAATGAAACATTAACGGTTAATATTCTTCGTATATCTTTATATTCATCGGGCGTGGCTTCGTGTTCAATTTAAAAAATGAAAAAAAAGGAAATACAGCTCATCCCAAAGACTTCCCTCGTGAGTCAAAGGACAGGCATTGCGTGGCCTGGGGTATCGTATCTCGGGGCGTCCCAGCGTCGACTCACAGCGTTCTCATGCCATCCGCTTCCCTCTCCCGAAATCCCAGACGGGAAAGTGAGTTTCGGAACATGATTGTTAATTTTACGTAACGTACAGCTCGGCTGCTCGCTAGGAACAAGTTTCCCCTTCTGCGTTTACCCAGATCTCCGCTCGATACCGAGCTTCGAGTAAGAACTTTTCTCTCGGTTTCCCGATATCGACGAACACGGAGGGAAAAAAGAAACAACCCTAGAAGAAGGAGAGAGCGTGTGAGAGAAAGAGAACGCGGCAGTGAGAAAGAGAGACAGAAAGAGAGAAGAGAAAAATAGAGAACGAAAGAGAAAGAGAGAGGCAGAGAGAGAGAGAGAGAGAAATGAAAAGCTGCTTCGTAAATATCTCAAGAGAGAGAGAAGTTCTCACGCTCTCCTCGGGAGAACGTTTCCATTAGAAACTACGAGTCGCCTCGGCGCGAGGCTCGGTCCTCTCCCCCTCTTTTTCCCTTCCCCCCCCCCCCTCTCTCCTTCTCCGATGTGCTTTCGAAAAACAAACCGATATTATCAATGTTAACTTCACGGTGGAAGAGGGGACAGGACAAAAGCGGGAGTGACAGCGAAAGAGAGGATGGAAGGATAGGGTTAGTCTCTGTATCAACTGTGCACCCTTATCAATTGGAAAATTGGTGTGTGCAGCGGGAGCGGAAGAGGAGGGGACTCGACTACGCTCTCGGCGATGGAGGGGAGGAAAGAACGATTAGGTTTGCCAGCAGGGCCGTACCGATCCGAGAGGATCTACATCGAGAGCGGGGAGAGCAGCAACGAGCAGCTCTGCGAAAAAGAAACGAGGGAGAGTGAGAGAGAGAGAGAAAAAAAGGGAACTACATAGGTGTATCGGCGAGTGGGCGTAATTTCGCAACTTTTCGATGCGCGCTTATTACGAGATGCAGAGGTGGAATTCTGTAAAGTCCGAAATTGTTTTAACGATCCGCATTGTCTATGCACCCTCCGCGAGAATTAGACATTTCCAGAGGCCTGGCTGGCGAGAAGGGTGCTCGTACAAAAGCCAGGGGCGTATCCAAGGAATAGAAGGGAGCCTTTGTGTGCACGCTGAAAGGGAGGGAGGCGGGGAGGAAAAGAGGGAAAGAGGAAGAGAGAGAGAGAGAGAGAGAGGAGATAGAGCAAGATAGACCCACAGAGAGCAGAAAGAGAGAGAAAGAGATAGAAGAGCGAGAGAACCGAGGCAAGTGAATCAGCGACAGAGAAGAGGAGATGGATCGAGGGTTGACCGAAGGAGGAAGAAGAAGGAAGAGCGATAAGGCGGTTAGAGCGCATGCGTCACTCGTCGTGGGCGTCGGGAATGTGTTGACACGAGAACCCGAGAGAACGTTGTGGCTCTAATGCCATGACGTCCGCGTTATCGTCGATGCGGTTCCCATACTGCGGGTCCACCCGCAGTACTCCGAAAATCACGAAAAAATACCCTGGGCCAAAAATCCCGTTTCATCGATCCACCGATCCTACTTTAATTATGTAACCACTCCTTTAACCGTCGAACGACCGACGTTCCTGCACAACTTCATTCGAACGATGTTCAGTTCAGCCCCTTTAATCCTTCAGTGCAACGGATCGAGCCTGCCAGATCCATCCATCCATAGATTCAAACATCTGTAATATTATTATTCTTTCGAATTTAATCGAACTCTTTCGTGGACAAATTTTTAAAGGCGTGTGCTTTAAGAGAGTGGAAAGAGAATCGATTTTTTCAAGGTTCTAGACTAGAAGACTCCCTCGAACCTCTACCAGTAGCTACGGGTACTTTTCGGAGCGTACTTCTTCAGACCCGTCGATCCCTTATCAGATCTAATACAAACAACCACCTACTTCAGCTAACGACTATGTGTTCCAAGCTTGATGAACGTGTCCGAACGCCAGGTCAAAACAGACCCGAGCACAGTCGATGGACAGCGCTAATGGAAATTTGAATTTTATCGCGAAGAAATACTTCTGTGCAGAGAAATATCGTTCGAGAAGGGACTATAGTATTTAGGTTAGATTTCAGTGCTCCAGATGATTATCTTCTATTTTCTATTTCTGGCTTGATATTTTTTGTGCTTTTATCAGGTTGAACATTGTAGATTCGAAGTGGAAGATTGCATATAAATCGAGTCCTTCGAATACCGCTGAGTTACTTTCTCGGTATTACATTCGTGTGTGTATACGTTTCTTCTATACATATATATGTATATATTATATATATATAAGATCTGTAATCTTGATATACCCTTGGTTTTGTGTATACAGTATCGCACCGTAGCGTTACTCGTATTCTATTGAAAATTGCGTCGAATTATTTAATTAGGACGATATTTGCATAGATTCCAATAAAGTTCTCGTTTTCAGATAACACTCACGCAGGTTCAAATTCAAATATAATGTTCGAAGTACCGTTGACTCGAGCAGCTTTCGCAGTTCCTTTGCAATTATTCACAATTGCCGAAATCAATCTCCTAGGAAATGAAACAAACTTGAATAAAATATGTACAACCGAGAACACACATGCTGTATTGTTGTTAGTTGTCGCGTTCAGTGTACTTTGTAAATTAGTTAGCATACCGCCCCAATTTCAGGTCTACGGCGACACTTGGGAAGGTAATCCACGTTTAATGTTAAAACAGTAACGTTCTAGCTCGCTCCTCGGTACTTCAACATTAAGATAATGAAAAAGATTGTGCAATTCTCGTACCGCCGTCCTCAGGATACGAGTGTCGATGATTGACTCAGCTCTATCTGATAATGCCTCGGACAATATTGCACGAAGACGATGACGATTGCGACGAGCCATCGAAAGGCGAAACAATGATCGCCGTGTACACTTTGTAAAATATCTTCAAGACGAATACGTCAACCGGCGTGGTTGTAATAGGTTGGAGGAAAAGTTGTTACTTTTATAAATTTATTCAAATGTTTTCTCTAACCCTTTAGCAAACAACTGGTGACTCTGAGGGGGAGAGAGAGAGAG
>CM052335.1:21324728-21438795 GCA_028455595.1 Lasioglossum vierecki | reverse complement strand
AGAGAGAGAGAGAGAGAGAGAGAGAGAGAGAGAGAGAGAGAGAGAGAATGCTAGTAAGTAGAAACATGCAATTTCGAAAAACTTTCGATTACTTTCTCTGTATTGGTAGTTGCGTATGGCGAAATTTTTAAATTGTTTCCATGGCCTCGCTCGCGCGTGTACGAGGCGCGTGCAAAATAACTGATAGAAATTCTGACGTAAAGTCCGACGTGAATTTCATTGGTTTCGATCGGCAACCGGTTCTCATTGGACACGATCTCTCGATCTCTCAACCTCTCTCGTGTTCTCCTTTTCTTATGCGATAGTCGGTGCCGTGCAGCGGCTCGCACCAAAGATCGGGAGAACAAAACTATTCGAGGAAAAAAGAAAACAGACATCCGTCTTCGTTCCCCTCACTTTCATGGTTTACTACTATTTGTAAAAGCGTAACGTCTCTTTTCTCCGTATCTTTCGAATTCGCGTAGTTCCCCCGAACTTCTGTTTCTTCTCTTCGTACGAAACGAAAAATCGATAAATTCTCCATGACCACAAAAATGATACATTTTTTCCGTTGATTTGTTTTGAATCTTGCGAAAGACGCAAACACAGCTCCATCGACACAGGCGCGATAACGGAGCCGCGCTGCCATCATTGCAAAAATAGTTTCTGCTCTCGGCGGAGGTGGAATCGTCGAAACTCCGTGGACATTCTTTCGGAACATCAAAATCATTTTCATCGAGTTCCTTGCTTCGTTTATTCATGTTCGGAACAAAAATCTTCGATTCGGAAGGTCCGCGCGAAACATTCTCCTTCCCATATGTTCTCGTTCGAAGCGAACGCGCGTCGCTTTCTTGTTAGCCCGTAGGCGTTCTCAGTATTTGTCCTGTGATGATTTGCAAATGAATTATTGTGTCAACCCGTTAGTAGTCTTTAAACGAAACAAAAAAAAAAAATAATCGCTGGGGAATCATGGATTCTCGGACGGTCTATCAGGCGCGCTAGAAGCAAACGAATTGAAACACTGCCGTCCTGTGGGAAATGCACTTAAAACGGAAAACAAAATGAGAGGGGGAAAGAGAGAGAGAGAGAGAGAGTTCGAAGCAAAACACCGTGCAATGCTTTGAGCTTTTCTTCGGAGTCATGTAAATAGGACGAGACAGGCTGACGGGTTTGAAACAAATTGTAATTTTGAGTCAGCACGTGTGTGTACAAAAGTCCTGTAAAAATTAGTGTACATACGATCCAGAGAGAGCAAGAGAGAGAGAGAGATGAGATGAAAAAAGCAAATCCAACGGGCACGAAAATTATGTATATGTAAATACATACGTACAGAGTAAGAGAGCCGATGACGAAATAATGGTGTGCGGTGTGTCTCGGTGGTAACGGCGTTTTGTTCCGTTTCCGATCGAGAGCGTGACTAGGGGGGTTCGATACTTCGAAAGTGCAGCAATACGCGTATTTTACCTGTTCGGGTCTCGCGAAGGAGCAAAAAATAGTCAGTATATGAATATATGTGTATATATATACTATATATACTATATATATATATGTAAACATATAAGCATTAGAGAAAACAAGAGGGGAGGAGGCAGAATAAACGGTTGAAGATTGTCGTATCTTTTCGTGGCACGTAGCAGTATGCAGACAATGCATCGGGAAGTTTAGGCAGGTAGAAGGAGTAAAGAGGATGATAGGGGATTTGTGGAGACGGTGTCAAGAGATAGAGAGAGAGAAATTAAAGTCGGCGTGTTAGGAGGGGCACGAATTTCAAAGCGAAATAATCAACCAATTGATAAATGTTTATTGAAAACGAATGATAAGAAATTAGCTGTGATGATGACCCTATAGGTACTATTAATTTTTAATTGGTAACTGATCAACATATATATGTATATATATATACTATATATTATATATATATATTATATTTATATGATAAGCGATAAGATGTGCTAATCTAAGAATGTGCAAGTACCGATAAATACGTTATAGTTCTTTCAAGACGGTAACACGGGAGAGAAACGCGTGTATACTCGCTGGTGTTAAAATTGTCGAGAGACAGCGGAAAGGAAACGAAGTAACATAAATTTTTCGTCCCTTCGTTTCCGCGTTGAAAAATCAATGGAGAGGTGCAGAGGGGGGAATATATATTACAACCCGGTATACTTTTTTTCGCGTGTTACTACGTTCCGTTTGTCGGTAAATACTTTTAGTGGTTAGGGTTGCGAATTAAGGATGAAACAAAGTAAAACAAAGAAATGCTCGAAAGCGCTGCGCGATTGTGAGAAGGGGTGTAATGCGTTTTCCGTTACAAGGACAAAAGAGAAAGATATATATATATATACATATATATATATATATACATATATATATATATATTATTTAGGAACTTTCGAGTACGTCCATCAACGTGTCGTAATCCACCTTCGTGACTTTAAGATGAGAAGTATAGCTAGTAGTTCTAATTATAAGAGCCAACGCGAGAACTTGGGTCGCTTCGTCAAGTGGGATCATGGACGGTCGAGGAAATTTTATCCACGTTTCCGGTTCACGGGTTACGCTTTTTTCCGTTTTCTGTTCCTTCAACGAGGCGGGGATTCCCCTCCAGAGGATCGGAGGTCAACGGAAACGGAAAGAAGTCGAAGTCCCTTTAGTGGACAAAGAGAGAGCGAGATGGAGGGGTGGAAGGATGAAGGGACGGGACGATCCATGCTCGACTGGCATTTATTGTGATATTGTAACGTACAAAATCGTTCGTCGCGAGTTACACGAAAGATCGAGGAATAATTGATAAGACAACAAAACAATGAAAAAATTCAAAGAAAATTCAGATTCTCGTGAAGGCTTCACGGATGTGTCATGGGTCCATTTCCGGAAAAGTAAAGAAAAAGAGAGTATAGACGAGTGGGGGGCATACTAGTTTTGAACATTCTCCGCCACTTAACATCTTCGCTATCCACGGATCTCGTGTTTATCACGTGAGTTTGCATTTTGCACCTGTAAAATCGTGTGCACACACACATACACACACATACACACGACGCGCCCACGCGTCTCGCTAAACCGAACCAACAAACCGATATGAACCTCATCGTTGCATTTTTAACGAAACAATAAGACACGTCATCGTGTCGTACGATAAAAGACATTCGAAACTACCGGGCGTGTTCCGTGGAAAAAAAATGCCGGTAGCGGACATGTTAAGCCCGAGAATTCTCACGGAACGTTACTTAAACCAAACTCACGAACAGTATTAGTATCTCGAATAAATTAGTTTCATTTTCAGAAGTAATGAAAGTTGTATTCATGAAGGTATATCATTTTCGGTAGCGTTCTTTTACAATCGGAAACAGCTTCAAACTATATATATACGTACATATATATATATTTTTTCGTCGTATTTATCGAATTCAGATCGAACGATGTGTTCAACGAAATTGTTCTTCGTTAGTTCGTTTGTAGAGATAGTACGATCGAAGAATGTTCAAAAGGTTATTTAAATGAACACCTATGCAGTTACCTGACGCTCGCAAATGTTCACGGCAACCGTGAACGCGGCACTACAAACTGCCAAACACTCCGCCATATTTACACCGTGATGCATCCGTCGACGAACATTACGCGACATGCGAGTCCACACACAGTGTTTGCATACGTGCACTCGCATGTCTCGTTTCAACCTACACACGGTATCTTCGTACCTTTCGAACAATTTTCTTTCGCTGGTCTTTCTTCGAGAGCTCGAATCACCGTGTTCCACACTATTCATTCGCGTGATAAAAAAACCAGAAAAGAATCATCGGCCTGAGACGGGCGAATATCATACTTGAAAATCATCGTATGTCAAACTACCATCTCGAACGACAACATTCGAATCTGTTCTACGCTGGAACCACCGAATCGGTAGCGATATTTTCCAAACAATAAAATTACAAAGAATTCATTTACATATATTTACCAGAGAAATTATCGAGAAAGCTATGTTAACTTTTACGAGTAATTAGAGACAATTTATTCTGACCCAACCATGGGTGGCGTCAGAAATAATCGCGATCGAGAAAGCGAATTGATTTCTTTGATACACAGGTTGCATTTGACGATATACATATTCTAGCCGCGAAGATAGCATCGGTGAGAGAACGGTGGTAGAGCGTGTTGTATAATGTTGCCGTCGCGTCGGTATGGTCTGCTAACCGGAATCAAATTTTACTCGTCTCCGCGATAAGCCAGCCGCGAAAGCGGGGCAAACAATTGACGTTACATATCTCGTTTAGTTGTCTTCGACTCTGTTAACCGGATTTCCCGTCAGAGGAATCCGCCGTTGCGTCAGAAGATACGCCTTTTCTCTTCTAGTTGTGTTGTTTCTTTTCCTGCCCTGGGTAAATCAGCTTTGGAGCTTCCACGAAATGTTAGTTCTCGTTCGTTAGATTCTTCTATGACGCGTCGAAACAGCGTTCTGCCGTTTTTCTGCGGCTTCCTTCGAGCGACGGAGGACTGCGTTCGTTCCCAGTGAAACCGAATCACGTCGTGATCGTTTAGTCGACTAATTTTTAAGTTTCCTCTTTGCGTATTTTTAGTGTCGCCCGCGTTTTCCTTTTCTTTCTTTCTTTCGAAGCGAGAAATTTATTCGAGCCGTACTTTGATTTTCTTTACTTTCTTTTCTATTCTATCCTTCCTTTTTCGTCCTTTTTAAAGTAAGTTTTAACTAGGTTTATCGAGGGTGTGCTCTCTTCGTTTTAAACGGAAGTCGTTCGCACGATTGTTTTTAGGTGTACGACACCCACAAAAGCTGTTGCTTGCTATTATCGTCGTTTCTTTCGTAAGTCGTGATTTAGTTTTAGGTTTCGATTTGATAAGGGATTACTTTTGGTCGGCAAACAATTTTAATGCGAACGATCGCCGAGCGTCGCGTCCGTTTCTCGACGTTCCTTTTTTGTATCTTCGAGGAAACTCGCAACGCGTAGACGTTAAAGAGCAGTGAGGACAAATTCGTTGGAATTCTGCATATCCGTGCCACTTCACACGTAGAAAGAATACCGGACAGAAAGAGAGACATCGTTTGTCGAAATGTTTATCTTTTTGTTTTGTCAAAGAGAGCGCCACGGAGATCGCTCGTCGAATGGAAATGATAAAAAGTACCAAGAAAAGCGTCTTCGAACAGCCGTCAAACGGAGAAAAGCATTATTTTCGAACGTGTCCGCGGACATCCCTCGACTGTGTTTTTCGCGAGGGGCGTTCGCCACGCGGCAAAAAAAAATACTAAATAAATAAATCCAACCGGCATCTATTATATGTATACATCGATACACCGCGAAAAAAGCGCGTCATTTCAAGATTTTTCGAGAAACACCGAAAATTGGAAACGTCAGCAAACGCTCATCGATTTTCATATGTACCAAGCACTGATCCATTACACAGGGACACAAGAACACAGCCACATGAAACACTATGTCGATTAATTAATTAAGCCTTAAATTTAGAATTAAGTTTGAAACGGTTCGAGAAACCGCTGTATTTCGGAAGAAGGGGAAAAAGGAGAACGTAGAAGATGAAAGAGGGGAAAGAAAGGGAGAAGAAGAATTATAAAAAGAGAAGGAGCCACCGTCATTAAAAGCATCAACGTCCTATGCGATTTGTCAGAATGATTGCACGTTCTTTTTCATTTTTTAAACGTGGACGAGAATGCACGCTTCTAATTCGATCGACAACGGGTCCTTGGTTTTTCCGTGGCTTTTTTTTATACTCGATTACACCTTTCTTTCTTTCTTCGTTTTTCGAAGTATCTTATAAAACAGAAGAGAGATTCGACGCGCATTCGTTTTTTTTTATATATACTTCGAAATTCGAGGCACGCGTTCTCATCCGAGTTCAAAGAGCCGTTTCTTCTTTCCATTTTCTCTTTTTGATGCCGAAGATGGCGTGTCCGCCGCGTTGCCGAAGGTATCCGAACGAATCTCGAATTCGTGTCGCCTTCGACGCGCGACGACGGCTCCATCGACAAAACTACTGTCCATCGAGAAGAATGTAACGAAAAAAAAACGATTCACGAATGCGTGGTTCTCCATGATCAAAAATATCTATATACAATTGTACGGCTACTCCGAAGGAAGGAAACACGTAAAGACATTTTCCGAAGGGGATCGATAGAAGATGAAGAAACGATCGTTCTCCGCGGGTGAGAGGAAAACGTGCGATTTTTACCTACGGTAGCAAGGAGAAGTTACTCTTCGCGATCTATCGATCGTTCACTCGCGGAACGATAAAGCACGGATCCCATCGCTAACGCGTCTCTGACACGAGAGAGCCTGTCGACGACAATATTTTTTATCCTTCTTCCTGCTGCTGCTCGTGAAAGTCCGGCCGTGCGTCATCGCGACACGTGGCCTCGATCATAATTGTTCTTTGCCTTTCGTCTCTGAAACCGACGTCGACCCGCCCGGAGACAACCAGCAGATCTTCACTCGCGTTCTGGAGAAATTGACAAATTTTTTTAACGCAACACACGGACATAATAGCAATCCCAAAACAGGGGCGAACCACGCCCCCCTGACCCCGATCAATTCGCAGTCTTACGGCGGGCCGACTCGAATTTGCTAAGCGAGAATATGCGTCCCGCTTCTTCGGAGAGGACAAAGTCAGAGGGAGAGTCAGAGGGAGTTACAGAAACGTTTTTCTTGTACACATGGTCGATCCTCTCGTGTCGTTATGGCGGACACGGCTGCTAACAAAAGTAGGGGAAACGGATCGGCCGCCTCGAGGGCGGCGGCGAGATAAACGCACTGACTATTTTAGCGAATCGAGATTCAACCATGTACCTTGATATATAATATACCTTGCGCGTGTTTTCAGAAAGTATGTGCGCGTCCAAGAGAGACCAAGCACGGGAGAGTGAGAGAGGGGGAGAGGGAGGGAGGGAGGGAGAAAGAATTTTCTGAGGAACGAATGCCCGAGTGTGAGCGTGTGAGCGTGCCAAACTTAACGAGGCTGAGTGAAAGAAATGAATATATGTGGGGACCGTCGCCTAAAATCCTGCAATCTGTCGCGAAAATCCTGCTAAACGATCGAAACCATAAATAAGACCGAGGGTGCATCGAGGGCGCCTAAAGAGAAAGTTTCGGTAACGCTCGGCGAATCGAATTTCTGGTGACACGGGTGGAGCACCGGCAAAAATCGTACGACGACGACGAGATATATTTTATTCGGGAGAGTCGCCCGATTTGCATGATTTAGACTAGTGCAATTTTTCTATATTTCAGACGTCGAGGAATTGATTTTTATTAAAACCCACGAAATTCGCATGTTCTTTTAAAGTCACGCCTCCGGCGAAGCTTCTCCGCGGATTGTCTTATTTGTAATAACACTTAGTCTTATTTTTTAAGCGATTATACAGTGAACAACTTTCCGCTGCGGACAACAGTTGTGGATCGTTGTCGAGAGCCTGCGAGAAGCTTCGCGAGAGGATGATAAAAACGGTGAAACGTATCTTATCTGTTCTGCACGATTTTTGCTAACAACGAACTTCTTCAACGTTCCGTTTAATTCGCCAGGCGTTCAGATACACTTCGATCGGAGCTGTACTCGAGCGCGAGAAAATCGTTCGGCATGACTCTGCAGATGAAGCACGGTTTTAAGCAACGGTTCTCGCTCATTATCTTATATAGCGTAATAAACGATACACGGAAGGAAACTATAAAGTCCTGGAATCAAGAATCCGGCAAAATCTGAATGAGAAATCGAATAAGGGAAGAAAGTATTCTTTACTCGAAAGACTTACTATCCTTCCTCGAACGTTATTTGAAGCTTTTCGCCACCAGCGGTCAAACATATTCTAGTGTTTCAAGATGGGGGGAAACTTGGAAGAGCTTCAAGCAACTCGAGCACGCAAGAAGGATAGGTCGTCTCTCGATCGACACAGAGAAAAGCACCATTGGTTGAACAAAAATGAAATTTCTATTCGTGAACAGTTTCTCTTATTCGAGCCCTCGGAAGGAAATCATTTCAGTGGATGCCTGGTTCTGGAAGCAACACGAACGGTCGCGTTCCGTCTCACGGAGGCAAAAGGATCTCTTTCCCTATACGTGTTTGTCTCCCCCGCCCCCTCTCTCTTCGAGCGTAACTTGAAGAAAGCCCAAACAATGAAAAGGGACGAAGACAAGAAAGCGCTGCGAGAACGCGACCGTTCGGATTTCCGTTTTCTCGCACGCGCGGCCGCGACTTACACGAAAGAGTTCGGAAAATTGTGAACACGATCGCGTGTTGTTTTTGGTCGCTCGAATACGAACACGTGGACCGCGTCCAGTGTTGCTGGCCGAGCGTGCGCGAGACAATAAACCCGTGCGGTTTCTTTTTCTTACGACCGTGTTGTAAATTGTTAGACGGCGTGCGAAGTAAGCTTAGGGTCGCCTCTTTTGTTTTAATTTTCCGCGTTCTCCACTTATTTTCGTTCCCCGCGCGCGCAACTCGAGGGAGGAGGGGACCGAACGTCTGCCGGCTCGAAGAACGAATTCGAGTTTCGTTTTCACGCCTACAAACAGCTCACACGCGATCTCGCCAACGATGGTGGCCCGTCAATTATTAAATCGATTAAGTTTTGTCTCCGTTGCGAATTGGCCAGTAAGATCTCGGGGGTCCTGGTCACCGGATGTCCGCAAGGATTACGGATCCCGGATGACAAGCGCTGTGGAAGCAGTCGATCATCGATCATTGCCGATAAACACTGCGCCGCAAATCTCGTTCACACGACGGCGGAACGAATTTTTTGTATATCGCTGACACACCCTCGCTTGTAAAATCGTCGTTCACAGCCTAGCTACAGAGATCCTTTATATCAGACTCGAACCCTTCAACATCAGCCTACGAAACCACTCGCGTATTCTCGTGAACAACACAATATTCGATTACCGTTCAGGAAAATCAAACGAAACAGTCAATTTCCTTCTCTCTGCATTGTAAATCTGAAATTCAACAAACTGATCTTCGCCACGTTGTCGAAGGGTTCGAGAGAGCCAAACTATTATGGAGTCTGACTTAAACGGTTTTCACTCGCTGGCCACGCTGAGAACACGACACTTTCACCTCGATCGAATGTACCGAACATATTTAGATTTCCCCCGAGATGTTGGGTCTTAGGAGACTCACGTTTAGCTTACGAATGTTAGGACTTTAGACTGCTTCCATGGTAGGCCTACACAGAGGAAGATCCGAGAAGCCTCTACCCGCCTTCTATCCGAGATTCTCCGTAACGAATCGACGAGTTTCGACTTCGAGGTTCCAGGAGTATTCTCCGAGCGAGAGTCTAAAGTACCGGAAGGCGGTGCAGCTCTCGGCGATTTCTTGATTCTCCGGGACCAGGACCTCGCGACAGGAAAAAAAGAAGAAAATATCGATCGTGGAATTGTTACGGTGAAATTGAACACAGACGAAAATGGCGTCTGGATGAAAACGGCCTTTCTCTCAGCGCGCAGGCGTCCGCCCGCTCGAGCAAAACCAAACCCGGCTGTTCTACAAAACCACGTGGCATTTCTTCGAACGGTTATTACTATTTTACGTTTACCTCTGTCTCTTGCAGAAGCTTACAATTCTCCGCCGAGCGTCGCTGTACAGAGCATTGTCCCGCGAAACTCTGGTCTGCTTTAAAGAAAAAAAGAACGAAACGACCGGAAACGAACCGAGAGCGAAAGATGTTTGCGTACGGGTTGAGAAACTGTACTCGAGAGACACCGTTCGGGTCCGTTCTTTCGCTTACCCGTCTGAACATTTTCTCCGGCAGTTTTTCACGAAAGAAACGACGGAAAACGGGTGTCCCGAGGGTACAGGCTTCGACGTGCCCGACGAGGTATGCAGAAAACACAAAAAAAAAATGAGAGCTAAACGGTGAGAATCGTTTCGTCCTGTCGTTTCGCGGTAATAGAGGGTGGCGAGTTTATTGTAGGCAAGTTATAAATTGTAGATAATATTAAGGATTGTCGAGTCGCGATCTCTGTGATGAAGAACGTGCGTCCCACGATGACTAAGGTACGCATTGGGGCGAAAGTTAGCGATACCCTACAGAAAAGAGAGATTGGGAGAGAGAGATAAAGAGAACAATGACACAACCGATCGATAATTGAATATTTCTCTTCGTGTCTCTTTGATAAGTCTGTCGCGGACATAACGCAATTTGCTGTCAAGTTTTAGGGTACATAAGAATAGAGTTATATATAATGTATAATCTATTGTACGTAAAACAAGGAAACATCGTATACACACATTACATATACACACGTACGCGTGCATACATACATACATACACGGAACACACACGAAGTACATTTAAGATGCGACTCGAGCGCGTTTAACATACGCGATTAATGTGTACCACTGTAAAACAAAACACACACCTATTAAGGGTGCCCGAAGAGCGGTAGGAGAGTTAACGGGGCGATCGATTGATAATAAGGATACCAATAACAAATGTACATAAGAGGAAGTGAACTGGATCGTGCGAGGCTGAGGTAACCGCACGGAATAGAATATTTTGTTATGTAAAAAACAATGGGAGGCGCGGAATTACGAAGTGGAAGGAAGACGAGAGAAGATTAAAGAAGATAAGGAAGTCGGCGATCGGTCGGGAGGACGGAAGCCGCGCCATTTTCAAATGCGTCGGAACTCCTCGCCGACGCGTTTCGAGTCGAGGATTGCTATATTTGGGCCTCGTCGATGAGAGAAGACGAGAAGCTTGGAAAGAATGGAAAGGTGGCAAAACGGATAGAAAGAATTTGCGGGAGAAGAGGATTACGCCGTCGCAACGCGCAAAGAACGAGATTAATTATTATATCATTCCACAGCTCATCCACCATCTTGGTCACGTCCGCTATGAAAACATGAAGCCGTAAACGAGTATCGACATGAATGTATATACACATACACACATATATATATATATACATGTATATATGTATACATTTCGGTCGAACCGTCGATCTCATGATCGCGACACGATCATATTTTTACCGAGGCGAAGGGAGAGAGTGAAGAAAGAGAGAGCAGGAGAAGGAAAAAAATTTCTTCTCCCGCGAGCTAAAAAAGAAAATGAAAAAAAAAAGAGTAAGCAGAATGGAGGACCAAGAAGACTGAACCTGGAGGAACGAGACGAGAAGAGGATAACGGGAGGACTGACGATGGCGCGATCGACGAGAAGGATCTGATTGTGGATCATCGATTGATTGGCCACCTTTCGACGCGCATCCCGTTGTTTTCTCGACGAAACAAGCGTCTCGTGTTTGCGCGTCCGACGTGTGATGGTTTGCTCGATGAAAGGTGTATCAGAAAAGGAGATAGAAGATGGTGAAAGCGAGAGGAAGAAATGGAGAAAGTCAGTTCCGAGGGTGTTTAATAAGAAGTGAAGATACTCGAAGAACTTTCGAGGGTTACACATAATCGTCCACTATACGAGGCTCGATAGAGGAACACAGTTATTTTTTGCCGTTTTATCTCTTATCGTAAGAGGAAACCGAGGTTTCTTTCGACGGAAAACCAGCTACGGCGTACCGATTTAAAAAGAAAGGAGAACGGCGACGATCGATAGATCCTACGATAGGAGGATGGAGAGGGAGAGAACGAGTGAGAAGAGAAAGAGCCAGTTTAAGCATAGAACGGTGTACCTTAAACCGTAATCGTTTATATCGTAATTTTGGTACTGTTCGATATGTACACGGGTGATTGCAAGATTACACGCGTGCGTGTGTGAAGAGAATGGAGTCACGAGGCGTACAAATGGCAGCACTGAAGATTGGAAGAGAGAGAGCCGGATGCAGATAAGAAAAATGTCTTTCAAAGGGTGTATCATCGATTCGATCGGTGAGAAACAGGGGTGGATGAAGATGGAGTCAAGGGGACGAGTTCGGGCGCGCAAGGTCGAGCGAATGTGTGAGGATTTCTAAAAAAAAAAAAGAAAAGCGATCAGAAAAAATGTCTTTTTGAGAACAAAAAGCGCCAAAAAAAATCTGTGTATAAAATCAGTTGAGAATGCCTGAGTATATCTGTATGAGGAAGAATGATTGAATATGCGGTATGGTTCGAGGAATGAAGAGGAGAGAACAAGACGAGAAAGACAAAGACGACGACGAAGAAGAATCAGTGTGCAATAGCGAAGAAAAGTACTGAACTTCCGGTCACGGGAGACGAAGGAGCAACAGATTTTCTGGATCCTGTTTGATCTGGAAACTGGAGGAGCATGTTTAGAGCGAGGATCTTTTTTAAGCAAACTCGGATGAGAATTTTCCGAGCGTACATATATATACATATATATTACACAGAAACGACGTACAAGGAGGAAGTATTTGAGTACAGTATCATCGAACACGTTTTCATACACATCCACACGAAGACCACACGTACACACACGGATGGATACAGAGGAGACACATCAACCCGCCCTACACACGTATGTAGATAACGCAACAGATGGAAAGAGGCGAGAAAGAAAGGTCGTACGATTGAGATCGTCAAGGAAAGAAGAGAAAACAAGCGCAAGTCACGCGAGCAAAATTTCAAAAAATCAACAGAATACGCTGGACGCACATATCTGCTGCTTACCGTACGATCACGTTTTCCATTGGAAGAAGTGCGGGAGCCTTCGGAATATTAAACGAAGCGAGGAGAAAGTTCTCTGTCCCTGTAACGGAACGCCTGGATGTGTCCAGCGAAGGCACCGTTACACCAGCAGTAACGCGATATACCAAAACACATTATTAAAGTTTTCTTTGGATGATCAACGAGGACGGAGACAATTCTCGGACAACGTGTGAAGGATGAAGGAACGAAAAGAACAAATGTCTTCAACGTTCCCCGGCATCGTAGATGACCCTTTCCTAGTTTTCCATCAACTTTATTCCCCATTCACATTATTTTTCCTTCACCTCTCTGTGTCGTTTCGACGGAAACAGCTAGAAACATATTCCCTCTACGAAGCTGCCTGACTTCGTACTTCAACGCTACTCTACGAGAATCACCTTTAGTTCCTGTTATTTCGATACTCAAACCACGCATTTTTCCTGTACACATTATTTCCCTCTTACCGTTTCCCATTTTTTCTTTAGGGCCCCCACCAGGGCCCGCAAATCGCTCAGCCATGCAAGTGCAACGTCTTGAATTCAACGCGATGTTCAAGGAAACTGCCCTTTTCAGGGCAAGCATCGATCTGTCCTTCTCAGGACAATGGAGAAACTGTCCTTCTCAGGACAACGCACTCGAATACCTCTTACAGGTGGATCCATCCAATGTTCGTCGTCAAGGACTCCGAGGTATCTAGTCTAGGCAAGGACGTCGTGGGAACCGTCTTCCTAGATTGAGCTGGCAAACTAAATTACTCTCCAAGGGAAAATATGCCCTCGTCTAGGACACGGTTCCGGGATTTTACCACGGGATTCTACGGGATCCTACATCTAGGAGAAATGAAGGCTATGAAGCATTCGAAAAGATAGCCCCACCCAGAACAAGTATTCTAGTCAGCGAGATATCCTGTGATATTTTATTCGAAAGCAACGTTACTTGGGTACGTATCCCCCCCCCCCCACTTTATTAAAATTGTTAACCAGTTCTTCCTAATCCTTCTTTTCTTATCGTTTTAACGACTACATACGAGTTTTAATTGCTATGTGTTTAAATCTACAAATAGTAGATTCAGAGAGAAAAGTTTTACTTTTAACGTCCTTAGAGATCTACAGAATTGTCTGTAGTTGTTACTATTCAGAAAAATATCGTAAATTTGCATCACAATCGGTCTTGCATCGACGGAGCAAGTTACTTTGAAAATCAATAGTTTGCTATCGATCAAATAGCAAGTAACCGGTATATGTGCAGGTAAAGTAAGTATTAATCAACGCGAGCGTAGCATTATTTGCATAAAAACCTGAGAAGGTCATTGGGAACAGATCAGCCGCAGAATGTTACGGAAGTTTTAAGTGCGCTACGTCATGACACGTTATTTACAATATTCCTCTTTAAATGAAAAAATTTTACATAAAATATCGCTTCCTAATAAAAAGATTTTTAACTTGTTCTTTTTGTTACTCCCCAGCCCGTCGAGTCTAAAAATTTTACGATGTGGCTATTTCCAAGAAGAGTTAACCGATCTCTGGACTAGAACACTAAAATTTATATGATGGCACGTGGCGTCCCATTTTAATTAGAACAATCCTTACGAAGAATTTAATACGAATTGCGAAACGCACTTAAAACGATGAACGATGAATGCGAGACTGCAAAATATTGTTTCCATATGTGTCGAATCATTTGTTACTTTTTCTAGACATTGTGAAACCTTGGTCGATGCATCATCAGGATCAGCATATAATGGCAACTCATGGAAAAATGTGCTTGTTCGTCGGGAGTTTCACATTTACTCTTCAAATATTGGTCAGCAAAGACGAAGTACTACCCAAATAGCAAAAATGCTCGATTCTGACCGTGTGGGCTCGTAATGTCCCCTCGGCACAAACCGGGCACAAGCAGCCTTCGGCCCGTCGTGCCAAGGCAGAATCCAGGCCCGGCGTACCGAAGGCAGCTTGAGCCCGGTTTGTACCCAGGGAATGTTACGAGCCCACACGGTCATATCTCGTGCCTGGGTCATTTTTTCTTTTTTTTTAATATAAAGGAGTACCGAGGGTCTGTACCTAGTGGCTTGCGTGCCACTTTACCAGGCTGGAACAGAAAAGTGTTTTAGGTAGAACTAGGGTTACTTGTATAAAGGTAAGTGTGGCATATTTGCAAAGGAAAATAAGAGAGGATCACACGGTCATAACGGGCCTAGGTCAGAATCCAGTCAGCGTGTGCCTTGAGCCCGTTCAAGCGACGTTCGGCCCGTATAATCCCCGATACCTGCTCTCGGCACGCCGGGCTCGATTTCTGCTCTATAGTCACTTGGCTATCTGGGTAAATTCTCCGACCACGTTATATCTCTTTTCACGGTTACAGACCTTGAACGTCTGTTTCTTTGAGGCTTGTGACGCGCGTAAAAGTGACGTCGAAGTATGATTCATTGAGATGATTAAACGTCTCAATTGTTTAAAAAATGTGTACGACGATTGTAACTGTTCTTGAGTTGAAATCCATTAGTCATTTTATCGCAGTAACATTTTTAAACGAAGGAAGACTGAGGAATGTATTTTTGTACCCAGAAAAATAGATGAGTAATAAATGCTTTTTTGTTAAATCGTAATGTTGATCCATTAATAATGAGCCACATACTGCGGGATATTTACCATTCCATTAACCTTAATACTTCCAATTCTGCGAAAAGCTCTCTCATCGTATATCTGACCAAATTCTTAGCCATTCTTTTGGCATGCAGTTTCGTGACCAGCGCATACAGCTATTTTAAAGTTGTTGTGGTATATTAATTATATCTATCCGAGTGAAAATAGAAACCAGAGACATTTTTGTATGAATGTGTCATATATTTAACAAATATATACTTATGTCACATTTATCACAATAAAAGCAGCGTATGCGTTGTCTAGTATAATTTCTGAATCCAATTCAGAACATTTATTGTGAAATTTCGTTAAAGTAGCTGCCGAGGAATTTTCCAAATTTCCACGTTCCCTTTAGTATCGCCGATGCCCACCAAATCTCTAGAAAAATCAAAAGATAATATTTGAAAATCATGGATTACATCAGGGAGTTCCAACTTATTCCCCTCCGAGAGTCGCAAGGTTCCCACCATTTGAATCTCTTCCCACTATTACTACATACAGCCGTCGAATTAGTGAGAGGGGCGGGAGGGAATAGATGATGGAAGTCTAAGAGTGGGGGAAGAACCTAAGCGGGGAAGGAGCCGCGCATGACTCGCGAGCTACAAATTGGAATTCCCTGGATTACATATTTACAATTAACATACTTCTTAGAGTTGACACGCAAACAGCTTGTGTTGTCCCTGCCGGATGTTTCAAATTTAATACCAGTCACAGGTGTACCATCGGTGACGTTATATAATCTCACATCCGAACCCGCGCCATAAGTTGCTAATACATCTTGATTTCCCAACATCCACGTTAATCCGACGATCGTATTTTCGAAAGAAATTGATCGTAGACATGTGTGCTATACAATGTAAAGTGTAAAATGATGGATACATAGATTTTCATCAGTAAAATTTTGTTCATATTTTACCTCTTCGAAGTCATAAATACGCATTTCCTTGTCTGTACCGGCAGTAACGAATAAATTACGAATAGGAGAGAATCTAATACAAGTAATGCTGCCGTCGTGCCTCTCGTATTCACCAATTACTGGATCCATAAGAGTATTATCGCCTATAATTTACAAAAAGACTTATTGTTCTATCAGTGCATTCAAATTAATGTTAATTCGTAGACTACAATCTCTATGCATTTATAAAATTATATAAAAAATAGTATAATACGAAATCGCCCAGAGCTTAGTACAATTGTTATTTATTTCAGATCTACAAAGTCTACTACCACTGAAAGTAAGATTTTATTCATCCCCACTTTCTTTAAATTTGCCTAGAGAAATTGGAAATTGCATAAACACATCCGCAGTCTATTAATTGACATACAAACCTTCTATAGGAGCAATACGCTCTATACTGCATTTGTATATTCCACCGCACAAAGTACCAACAATAAAAAATATAGGATCTACAGATGAAAAGTCAAACGCGGTGATACATAATCCAGACTCCACTGCGCGTTCCCGAGATCCACCGGAACTGCGCGGTCTTATATTCTCTATAGGATTATGTTCTTTGGCTATTTTCGATCTGAAAAATTTGTAGAATCAAATTCCAAATTAATAGCTTTCACTCAAATTTCAATTCACCTCGTATATACTTGAGAAACAGTGAAGTTGGCTACCATCTTATGAGTATAAATATATCCATCTTTGCTAGCAGTAACAAGCACGGCTGCATCATTTACCGTTTCTGCTTTCCAGTATATTTGACATACAGTGTCACCGTGAATGCAAACAGATACTGACGTGGGTGATACGTCATTCCTCAGGTTCCAAACGAGAACGTCACCTACATTAAATGACAGTTGTGGAAACTATATCTAATAAACTTATGCAGAGTGGTCCACCTAAATATTCCATATAGTTTTGATAACTAGACAATTATAGTAGTTATTTCAAACTATTCCCAACTAATCGTCTCAAATAAAATTAATATTTAGGTGAATCACCCTGTACACGTTTGTCTTTAGAGTTGGATTACCATTGAATAAACCAACTGCTAAAATTGATGGTTCAGTTGGATGGTAAGCTAACGTTGTCACGCATGCATTCGTCTCTAATGTCTTATGTGGACTGTCTGTAAAAGTACCATCCTTTGTCTGATTGTACAGGTGTACTTTAGAGTAGTGATCGCACCATGTTTCGTGGTAAGGAATGCCATAAGAGACAGCTAATGTTCCTCCTCCGATACTCCAACACATATCTGTTACTTTCATCTAGAAATATAACTAAATTAATTATCTGTTAGACATGTATCAGAGGTTGTAAGGATTATAATTATTACATGTGATTCTGGTTCGCTCATATTGATTTTTTGAATAAGCTGCGTGCTTGCGACAGAATCTTCATCGGTCTTTGTATCATAGTCGTCGAAAGCATCGGTTCCATATGCCTCGTCTAAAGCTTCCAATATACTCGGAGTGACTCTATTTAAAAATTGAGCCAATTTATTGAAATCCACATTTGGCTTTTTCTTCTCTACCGTAACAGTCTGAGTCTAGGAAGAAATTATTTATTTGGTATTTATATTATATTATTTGGTATATGTTTATAAATGCGCAAATTACTATTCCTCTGAACAGTGAAAATCACTGAGGTCACATATTTATAAATACCTCGATGCTTCTTGTCTCAACCGTCTGAGCCGGGTTTTCATTATAAACAATCTCTGTCGTTTGTATGTTCGCCGACGATTCCGATCTAAAGAATGTTTATAATTAAAAACAAAAGTAACAATCATTTCAACGAAAATTGTAGAAAACGTACTTTTCAGTTGATATTTTCGAATCGAAGCTTACAGCATCGAGTGATCGATCGGTGAACATTGTTAAACAAATATTCTATAGTTCTATACAACTGTTCAAGGTTTTACTCTGTTTTTAACAGAGCAGATTCCTATGTTCTACTATAGTGTCTGACAAAAAATAGGAATAAATTACAAGGATTTATTGTAACGACACTTTATTTTACGATTTTATACAGACACATTTTACGTGAGTATACAAATATGGAGTCAGCTGTCAGTTGCTAGTTGCAACGCCACCTAAATGCATAGTTTGAATTCATTGAAATAGTTTTTCACGCCAGATTCGTTGATTGAAAAAATGTTTCACTGTTGCCTCGATTCAAGTATGTATGTACATCTTAATTATTACAATGTACAAAGTATGAAGTAAATCTTTGTTATTACAAAGTACTCGTACACCTTTTAAAAACGAATAACTTTTTCAAAATTAGACCCAACAGCTTGAAATTTTTGAGACATTAGAAGGATTAGTTTACTAGCTCATGTGAGAATAATTTGTTTTTTAAAATTGTTATTGGTCGTGCAATTGCGAGAGAAAAAGTAAAGGTTTTGATTTTTTAATTGTTTATCTGTGCCTATAATAAAAATTTCAATGTTGATGTATAAAGAAACTATATGGATATTGTAAGATGTAAAAACTTTAGAGTTTGCGATTCATTGAAATCGCAGATTCTTCCAATTTTTGCTATTTTCAATCAATTATGAACATGTATACATATATTTAACTTACTTAAAAATTCACGAAATACATGTTTTCATTCTAGCACTATGTGCTACCTCATCAAATAAAATAATAGTAACAGATTATTTGACACGAATGGAATAAATCTTTATTAATTTATCAATATCAACTAAAAATATACATTTTCTGTATAATACATATTCCCTGGCATTCATCTCTTTCACATTTAACAATTATTAATTAATACTTCAGCAATTTACAACTGCTAACACATACGCACGATATCTCTCCAAGAGACTGCAATCAATTTTCAACAATGATCGATATCATTCTATACATCTTTTATACATGTTTTGGTTATCGTTATATAATTGGTAAATCACAATTACTTGCTTATTATTAGTTAACATCACAATTAATGATTATTACTCCCTCGGAAGAGTACACATTTTACAAGTGTAAAATTAGATTGAGTCATAAGTAATGTCCATTTCTCATTTTAATATGAAAATGAGTCTATAAAAATTATCAAGATTTATTCTACTTAATCCAAAATGTATTCGCCATTGTTATCGATGACTTGTTGCCATCTGTCTGGTAGTTGTTTAATACCGTGAGCATAAAAATCAGGATGTTTCGAATAAAAGAAGTTGAAAACAAATTCGGTTATTTGATCAGTGGTTTTGAAAGATTCTCCATCCAACGCCTTTTGTAATAATCGATAAAGATAGTACTCTGTTGGCACTAGATCCGACGAGCATGAAGGATGTGGTAAAAGAGACCAGCCTAATTCTAAAATCTTTTGTTGGATCATCTTTTCTGCGTGTAGTCTATTATTATCGTGTAACAATATAAGATTCTTCTGTTCGTTCGTAGGACGCTTTTCTTGGAGTTTCTCTTGTACACGTTCCAGTTGGTGAACATAAATTTCAGGCGTCACCGTGTCGTTCCTATTTAGAAGTTCAAAATGAATAACACCCGAGCGATCCCACCATATGCATAATAAAATTTTTCTTCCATGAAACTTATTGTTGGTCTTTGATTCGACGTCTGTATCTTTCTCGTTTCCATCGTTCGATTGTCTTTTGCGAACGATAGCTTCGTATCTGATCCACTTCTCCGCTCCTGTTACAAGCTTGTCTAGAAACGGCTCAATTTTATGGCGAGAGATCAAGCTCGCTGCGATAGACATTCTTTCCGTTTTGTTTCGATCGCTTAGCTGCCTGTGAACCCACACACCTAATTTGCTTACTTTACCTAACGCGTGAAGCTGACGTATAACAGTGGACTGCGATACTTTTAGTTTCTCCGCTAACTCTTTAGTAGTTTGACGTGGATTCTGTTCGAGCAGTTCATTCAAAACATCTTTATCGAAATCAGATGGTCTGCCCAATCGAGGCTCCTCTTTTAAAGACGTATCTCCGGATCGGAACTTTTTAAACCATCTCCGTACTGTTCTGTCTGTCACCGTGTCAACGCCGTACACATTGCAAATCTTAATCGCTGTCTGTACAGAACTATTGCCTAATTTAAATTCCCATAACATTATATGTCGAATATGTTCCCGTAAGTTTTCCATTTCACGAATGATTCGAATAAAACACTGTTCAGCTACGATTTTCACGCTACAATGTAAACTATTTGAAACAACTGAGAGTCGAAAAAGAAACGAAAACTAGAACAACCCACGCAGGACATTACTTATGACTCAAACATGTCATTTAACTCCATGTGGGCAACATGGCGACGAGCTTTCAATCTGGCATGCGCGAGTTTCGTCAGGAACGTATCTATTTATTTCCTAAGTTTGTGGGATAAATAATGAGAAACTAATTATTGGTAGGAAATTATATGTACATATATATATATATATATATATATATATTAAATTTTAATATAATACAATACATACATGTTATACAGTCATATTTCAAAATAAAATCATAACTTTTGCAAAATCAGCGGGGTGACCAAGGTACTCCATTTCAGCTCAACTTTGTACTTTACGTGACTTTACGTCGAGAAGCGACGCGTAACGTGCAGATGATGCAACATATCGCACCACGTGCGATTTGTATTTGTAAATAAGTACTAAATATATGCATTGAACCGCAAGTGAGAGAATACATTGACCACTGAAAAATGTCTAAAATGCCGATTCATAAAATAAGGAGAGCATCGCAAGTATTTCAACCGATGCTCACCACGATGTTGAAACCTTCACAGAAACCGCAAGTTACATCGAAAAGTTACGATGTATGCCGACAATTGATTACAACGTGATGTACCATTATTAGATTCTCTTGTTTTATCCTTTGAAATACTGTAATTATTATTGATTTGTTTGTAGAGTTTGATTAAGTACGGATTTATTAAATCTGTTAACAACGGCATGTATGCATATTTGCCATTGGGATTACGTGTTTTAGATAAATTAACAGATCTTGTTGACAATGAAATGGAGAACGTAGGAGCTCAGAAGTTGATGCTTCCAGCATTAACAGAAACAAAATTATGGGAACAAACGAATAGGTTTGAGGATAATAAAACAGAATTGTTTGAAGTCCATGATAGGCACAAAAAGAAGTATATACTTAGTCCAGTGAGTAATAAATAGTAGCATTTACACAGATCTATAGAGTAAGCTGCAAGAATAGAAATTTCTTAGAACCATTAATTGTGAATGTATTTATATTTATTTTGTCATAGACATACGAAGAAACAATCTGTGATTTAATTGCATCCACTGGAACTTTGTCTTCAAAAATTTTACCTTTGAAATTGTATCAAATATCTAACAAGTGGAGAGATGAAATGAAACCACGTCTTGGGTTTGTCAGAAGCAGAGAATTTGTTATGAAAGACTTGTATACATTCGATGCATCTTTAGATGATGCTAAGAAGACATATGAGTTAATATGTGAAGCTTACGATAATATATTCAAGCAAATAGGGATTTCATATGTAAAAGGTAATTGGATGAATTACTCTTACTATGTGTTTATAGGATGCTTGAAATGATATAGGTTTCGCACACCAAATTTAACCTTTTGCAAATCAATTTCACCCATTAAGAATATTTTAAATTATGATTATCGCTAATTTTCGAGTCTTGACCCAACACAAGGCAGGGGTATCTGTCCACTCTTAGAAACCTACATGGTAGAAGTGCAAAAACATGTTGATAACATTGCATGATTTGTTAATATTATTATGGATTGCAGCTATTGGTGATCCAGGATCCATTGGAGGCATAATGTCCCACGAGTATCACTATAAATGCAATGTTGGTGATGATACGGTTTGTTTGTGTCCATCTTGTCAGTATGCTATCAATAAAACTGTATGCAAAGAATCACATTGTCCCAAGTGTAACAATACATTTCTGGAGGAAACTACTGCTGAGGTAATTGAATGCATAAATGATATTTGAATGTATAAAGGTATATAGGGTGTTTAATATAATTAAAGTTTGTTTCTTGTTTAAGGTGGGACATGCATTTTTGTTAGACACAAAGTACACAGACCCCCTAAAAGCAAAGTGTCACGTACAGAACAAGCATGTGCCTTCGGTGATGGGATGTTTTGGACTTGGCCTGAGTCGCATACTCACTGTTATGACTGAAACATTATCTACAGAAGATGAACTTAGATGGCCAAACAGTTTAGCACCTTATACCGTGTGCATAATACCACCAAAGGTACTGTACCTCGTAAATTACATGTATATTAATGAATTACAAAATCTTGATTATACATTTTCAGGCTGGTAGCAAAGAAGAAATTGCAGCGCAATACATTGACAAAATAGTAGAAATTCTAAATCGATTAAATATCGATGCTATACTCGATGATAGGACAAACTTAACTATCGGAAACCGTTTTAAGCACTCGAGCTTAACTGGATATCCGTACATTATAGTAATTGGTAAAACTGCTACGACATCACCACCCACATTCGAGGTTCATAACATAAACAATTCGTCAAGGTCTGATTTAAGTTTAGAAGGAATACACAGCTATTTTAATGCAGAAAATATGAAAAGTTAATATATTTTAAACTTCTTGTATGGAATTACAAAAGATCGTGTATAAATAATTTAATATTTAAAAATTGTACATTGAAATATGATTTATATATACACACTTAATAATATAAAATTTGACGTAACCATTTAATGTTCCAATTTAACTTTGACTTTGTGATACGCGTTACAAAGGAAGCCTCGTAAATTCCAAATATTTTTAAAGCTTTCTGGTTGTACGTTATAAGCTGAGTCCACAGCTTTCACCCATATCTCTGATTCTTGATGGGAGGAATGTACAGGGAGATCTAGGCTCCATAATGTCCAACTATAATAACGACCCTCCTTGGCATTGGTGTTTTCATCGTGTAAATTAGCTGTATGCCAAGTGTTGCCTTGATCATTTGTAACATCGACTCTAATAGTTTTTCTACCACCTCCTGACCATGCGTATCCTTGTAAATTTTACAGAATTATAATGGGCAAAATAGTTTAATATCAAATAACAAGTTCCAAGATGTAGAATACCTTTAACGTTTATCTTCCCATCTTTTACTCGAACAGTGTCCAATGGTTCTGGCGTGCATATCGCAGAAATTACAGGCAATTCTTGTATAGCGGGTGCCTTAGAAAAATCTACATTGTCCCAATCGGTGCTAGGAGAAAAGCCTTTGTAATCTCCCTGTTGCCATTGCGACTGACTTTCTTCTTTCGAGAGAATTATTTTATCTGAAAATTTACGACGCAGAGGATTAAGTCGTTCATAATTGTAAAGATACAATGATTGTGTTTCTGTATTACCAAGCCATTTCACACTTCTCGCGCCCACGACACCGGGAACAATTACTCTAATAGGAAAACCATGATCTCTTGGTATTGGTTGACCATTCATTTCATAGGCTAAAATCACATCTGCTCTTGGATTCATAGCTCTACTAATGGGTATACTTGCTCCATACGGTATACCAGAAGGATCCACGTCGTGCCCTTCAAACTAATTTCAATTATTTCGAAAACATTCGTAATTGAGATGTTCTAAATGCATCGTGGATTTTATGCACTTACAGCTTATAAAAATTTCTTAAAAATGCTGGAGCACTAAATTTAACAGAATTTACTACGATTCTTATTTATTTTGAATCTGCAAATGTTTTTACCACTGAAAGTACTGTTTCATTTGGTCTCACTTTTATTAAATTTGTCTACAAAATTTGAAAATTGCATAAAGATCCACTGTCTAACGATAACAATAACGATACCTGAACGTGATTATAATCATCTTCATTTATTTTCATGTCTTCCAGAATATCGCACAATCTTGCACCAGTCCACGTAGCATTACCAATCGCTCCTACACCCCAACTGAGCCCTTTCAACGGTTTCTCCTACAAAAAGATTGTTATTTATCATTTTGTACAAGCTGAGGCAGTAATAATTCTATCAAAAGCGTTCTCTAACATTACCCGTGCCATTTCGGATCGCCTATTACCAGCACACATTACAGCGTTAGTAATCGTATATTTAGGATACTTTTTTATATCCTCGAAGCTAAGACTCTTTTTCGTTGTTTCCTCTACAGCTAATTCCAAGGTGTACGTTTCTAGATCTACATCAGGAACGGGAAGATGATTCCTCACGTAAAACAATTCTCTAAACAAAGATATAACTTTCATAAAGTTGCTAGAGTAGATTACATTAAAACATGTTTTAGTTAATCAGATATTTACGTTGGTGTAATAAAACTTTCGACTAATAACGAAGATGGTGGTTCAGCGCAAAAAGGTCTACTTCCATTAACTTTTAGAGCTTTATGTCTCTGCGGCTCTCTTGCGTATGGATCATTGTGAACTGTTTTATCGGAAAACCTGTCTGCCTTGGAAATATTTCCAATTCTCATGGATTCTAGCAGTTCATATATTTCTGGAGTGTTATGGTTAGCATAAATTGTCCAAAAAGGGTCTACAAAACTGCCAGCTGCCATTAACAGTTTAGAAGAACCGCCAGGATGATGTTCTATAAAATCTGTTATATCGTACACCCCTTGTTTAAATATTACCCATACATGATTCTCCTTCTTATCGTGTTTCCCTACTTCTTCTAAACTGTATGTCTTTAAATCTGGTCTAAACTCTCCACATTGTATATCATTTTTATCTAATGCAGGTGTCTTTTTACGGTACATATAATGATAATATATATAGCTTACTATAGATGCACCAAGGGTGGTATATGCAGCATATGCAAAGTAGGATTTGTTTTTAGGAGAATCCCTTTGCTTATTTGTTTTTTCATTTTGTAATGAGTATTGCCTACATGGCTCGAAGTAGTATTGCACAACTTTTGGCGTCACAGGCCTGAAATTTAATTTTTATTTATATTTATATATATATACGCATGAAAAAGATATTAATTACGACAAAACGTATATATATGTAAATATACTTGTTCCTGAGGTAGTATAAAAGCCTCGAATTCAGAATCATTGTTCCTGCTCTAGAGTATCACAACAGTATTCTTATCTTCTTGAATCTAATATAAAAAATGAAAATAATATGACGCAAACTTTCAGAATCATCACAGTAATTCTTATCTTCGTGAACTTCATATGAAAATGAGAATTATAATATAGCGCCGGTAATAAAAACACACTCACATATATCTAAATGTTTATATGTATATACGCATATATATACAAGGTTTATGGTTTATACTTAGTTGATCACTCGTGCGATGTTCGGACTAACTTAAGTAAATGATTTACTTTACTTAACGATATATTATGTAAGTAAATCGTAAATTTTTTAAATCAATTTTATTGCAGCATCGTTTCTGAAATAGCACGTGTTGATAATTGATTCGTATCAATTCGTATCATGGTTATTTCCTTGATGATGGCTCCCTGTCATTCGCAAGCGACGGTGTTTTCGTATTTAGTTCCTCGCCTTATTGTTTTTTCATACCGTAGTACCCAGAGAATTTTTAATGAAATCTTCAATAAATTAAGTATAGCTGATATACAAGTACTATTTAATTTAAATAAATAGACCGTCCTTCAAATGAACATTTAGAAATTCCTTATTTGTTACCAAGAAATTCGTTGTTTTCTCAGTAAGTAAATACATTGTAATATTATGCTCTTATCAGACGTTCGTTCTATTTATTAGATATTTTGTAATAATGTCAATCATTCCATGTAATCATTGGAAATTTTCTAAATTGATACTGTTTCTCCGAAAAATATGTAAACTTTCTGTTTAGAGGTTATAATGCGCAGCTTAAATTTGCCTTTTGTAAAATAATTTCTAAAATATTATCTAATTACTTACGAAAGAAATTAAGATTGTCTCAGCTATATTACAATTGTAACTTAAGTTAATTGATTACAAAAATTTTAACGCTGATAAATATTACCAATGTTATTATGCAAAGGAATATGTTTATAGGTGAAATGAGATAAAGTGAACAAACTATGGCTATGGCTATGAGAAAACGGAGCGGTTCTGGCTCAAAACGCCAGCATAAGGGGAAGCTCGTACCGATATATGAGAGCTTCTTCAAAGGAGAAGATTTAACTTTAGCTCATCCAAATTTTTGGAATGAACTGTTCCTCATAAAACCTATGGTCAGTAGCTTCTACATAAAATCATTTTTATTCCACATCAAATTTTATTCTGTATTATACAAAAGCATAAGAAACAAAAAGTTTTATAAGTCATATAAATTCATAATAAAAGATCAATATAATACAAAGGAAATCTGGAAATACTTTAGGTCTTCCACCGATGTTACTCATTGTCGAGCTTGTTTCATCTGCGATAGAAAAAGGTTCTATAATTCTTAAGTGATAATATTCAATTTAAATTATCAGAAGTAAACTCATTTCTCGTTTTGTCTTCTCATTTCTCGATAATGCGAGGATGATGTTATTCAGTAGTCAAAAGCACCAGATGAAAGATCAATCTAGGCTGTTTTACAAGACATAATGTCCATTATTTGGAAGCATAAAGTTGAAACAGCTACGTAAACAGCAGTAAACATAAAAGTAGGACTTTTGAGGGCGAGACTGATCTGTTATTTAGTGCTTCCGACTACTAAAAAAGTCCATCTTTACATTATCAAGAAATGAGAAGGGAAACAGTCCTGGAAACGAGTCTACGAGAACAATATTTAAATTGCTTGGCGATTCATGCCAGTGTAAACACATTAGAGTACCTTTCTCTGTTTCTTTCTTGAATAATCTTCCTGACACTTTTCCTGGTTAACATATGAATCTAAACATTTACGGTCTTCTTCCTTTGTATCAACTTGCTTCTTCTGGCAAGTCTCAGTCTTTAAGCTTCTATCTTTTGTTTTCTTCTTAACTTTGTCATCTTTACATATTACAAAGATATATAAAATACACTTGCCTGTTTGTTTAAAAATTTCTGGAATATTGTAGTACAAGGAATTCCAATTTGTAGCTCTCAATCTCAGACTTCATTGTTGCCACAGAACCTTGTGGTTCTTGCAGAGAACAAGTTGGAATTCCCTATTGTAGAATATACATACTCTTTGGCTGAACAACTTCCTCGCATTCGAGTTCGTTACGAAGACTACCTGGCATGAACTTGCACTTAAAGTTAAACCACGCTTCGCTCGTCTGAACTTTGTATTTGATACATTTTAATTGATATATACATACTCTTCCGTAATATTTTGTCACTTCCCATGACGGCAATGACTGAAATTATAATTATCAATTGTGAAGATACTCTATTTAAAATGTTCTAACAATTGTGCACACTCACCTGTATTACTTTAGTAACAAATTTACCAATCATGATGACCACCTACAGTTCGTATTCTATCAGTACAAAAACCTTTGATCGTTAAAATCATAAGTAAGAAGTAGCATTTTTCAATATAAAAAACAATTTCTAATTAACCAAATAAAATGAGAAACCTCAGTGGATGACAAACTTCTTGTTGACAAGAAAAGAAAAAACTGTCAAAGGAAAAACAGATGAATTGTTGCAATATACTTAGTGATTATGAAATATCAACTAGCTACATATGTGTGTATATGTATAATGATTATTTTAATATGTTAGGTTCCACACATTGAAAGTGAAATTTTACATATGACTGCAGAACAATTAAACGCAAGTAGAGAAAACTTAAATGCCTTGGTATGCCATTGCGTGGATACGTTAGTCGATGAGCATCCTTTCAGAGTTGTCTATGCTCTGCAAACTTTAGCAGCTGTTATACAGTCAATGTATAAGAAAGCCAGTCAAGGAGATTGCGGATTTAACTTAATCGACATTCTAGTGGGATTTGATTCTGCAGAACAAAGGATGACAACGTTGATGCAACATTGCAATAATTTTTTAACAGGTATACACTCATTAAATGTATTTCATTCATGCTCATTAAACGATCAAAGATTCAAATATGCATATCTCGTGCTATATTCGAAAGAGAAAATTTGCTTACTAAAATTTTACGTAATTGCAGGTGAATACCCTGATAGCTTAAAAGCTTTATGCTTGAAATTGTTGTTAATTATTGTAACTGGCATGGACAATGTTAGTCAGAACACTTTGTTGGAGTATGTTATGCTTAATAGTGTTTTTGAATCTCTGGTTCAAGTACGTGCTAATATCGAATAAGTATTTGAAACGAGAACCGTTCGAGAACACTAATTACGATTAGCCATTAATATTTGGATACTTTTGGTGCAGTTGCTGAGAGACACAACAGCTAGAAGTCGTCATGGTCATGACGCGGTCTTGCTCTTAACACTTCTAGTCAATTATAGGAAGCACGAAAGAGCGAACCCTTATATTGTTAAATTGTCAATTTTAGATGATGAGCTAGCTCTAAATGGATATGGTCAAGTAATATCGAGTTCGTTGATGGACTTTTGTAGGCAATTTGCTCAACAGAGAGCAGGTACAAAATACATTGAATTAGCTAATTAGTTAAGCTGCATCTAACACATATATATACAATAATAAAATATATGTGTGTACGTAGAAATACAGGCATCTTGGCTGTCTTCCTTCACTAGCATAGTAGGAAGCATATTTGTCGGAGAAGAAGAAGCAAAAACGCAACAAGTTCGTGCGAATAACGCATTGTTACTAGCGCTTTACGAGTCTACACACTTAAATCGTAATTTTGTAACAACTTTGGCTTATACACAAAGCGACACTAGTGCTCCGCCCTCTCCTAACAATACGTTAGGGCCGAATGCTGTCGCTCCTGGAGCGCAGCTACCTGATGTGATGGCCCAACCGTTTAATTTGTTGGCGACGTTCTTACAATATTGGTAACAATCTCTATATTCACAAGAAAATTACATTCTTCTGAAAATGTATCGATTTCTCACTGTAAAATGTTTTCCTTATTGCAGTTCGATAGTTATGCAAGTTATCAGAACAGAAGCAATAATGAGTAATGTGAAATTGTGCTTCCTTATATTAAGCTGCATCGCGGAAGATCAGTACGCAAACAGTTTGATGCATGATGCAAACTTGGCTTTCAGAGTTCAGCTTCATAAAGTGCCCATGCACCACAGGAAGATTCAGGATAAAACAGCACCCGTACAACCATTGGCTGCTACATTACTTGGTACAGTTACTATTGCTGTAAAAACGTTCGTACGGAAGTTTCTTCACCTTTATCATTTTCTTTGGTTAAGATAGAATAAGGGCTTGCTTTAGCATTTTTCTATAAACGAATAATCGTCGTGTCATTATAGATTTGCTTGTTGAATTCATTACGTCGCACATGATGAAGAAATTCCCACTCGAACTTTATCATCAGTGCATTGGGGTTTTGCAAAGGCTGCTCTGTTACCAAAAAAGATGTAGAGTCCGACTCGGTTATCAATGGAGAGATCTGTGGACAGCGTTGATTAATCTACTAAAATTCTTAACTACCCACGAAAGTCACCTTATTAAGAAAATGAACATCTTTCCGCTAGCCATTCAGGTAAATTGATACAATGCAAACGCAGACGTATACTGTATCGATCAGTTCGAACTAATGTTTCAGGTTGTGAATATTTTAAATTTATTTATTACTTATGGGGATACGTTCCTATCTTCGCCGAGCAGTTACGATGAATTGTTTTATGAGATAATACGAATGAGACTTATTTTCACAAATTTAAACGCAATGGGTAAGTAGGTAAAATGCGAATAGGACTAGACTGCGGATCTTTATGCATTTATAGCATAAACTGCCATTTTGCACGAAGATCCGCCATCTAGTTAGGATAGATTAAAATTTTTTCGATGTCAATAAATAACGAGAATATAATTTCAACAGCACTCCGATATTCGACAAGCGAAGCTTACGAGTACAAAGAGCACGCGCTGAAATTAACAAATTGTTTGGTGAACATGAGAGACATAGTAAATCATTTTCCACCAAAGATAGCAGCATGGTTGGCCAGCGAAAGTTTGTCAACTCCGACGGAACAACAGATTCTAACGATCATAATACAGAATTATGATAGCCTTACGTTGAAGTTACAAGATAATTTAGATCAGTATGAAAGATATTCTGAGAAGCCTGATCACGTTGCATTTTTCGAAGAAATGGTAACGTTTTATTCAATATAAAATGACGCACCATTTGAAATCTATGATTGAACGGTATTTACGTTTTCACACAGGTAACTGGAGTTGTTATGGATACAAGAGGATCGATAGACTTGAACGCATTAGACACGCAGGCTATATTGCAGGAATTATCGAATATTTCGTAACACACGGTACACACGAGATATGAAATTGTGGCCTGTGCATTGATTTGTTGTCATGATGTATTATAATGTATTTTTTTTAATACAATCAGCTTTACATGTATTTCCTTAATATCCCAAGGAACGTAGTTTACGGAGTTACTAAGTATCACTACATAATATGTTTTTTCATTAAGCTATATTTCTATGAATTTGTGTATACAAGGTTTCAAGAGTCATTAAAATTGAATAAGTATGAAATTGAAAACTCTTCGGTAATTACAAAATACATATAAAAAAAATACAATATTACTCGCATCAGTATTCATATTTTCCTTAACACATTCTGTGCCGAGTCGTTTTTACTGGAAATATAATCTACAGTGTTAAACTTGTTAGAAAATATACGTTTTTAGTTAAGCTGCATATAATTTTAGCACATATAATGAATGGGTAGTTTAACGTGTACCATCTGTGGTACACGTGGCATGGAATGTGTTAAATCTTAATGTGCTAATTACATCTATTTTTTCAATCGTTCCTTCGCAAGAATTGCAACACCAGCCTTGGACTGATTCTTCCTTTGAAGATGACCACTAATGAAACTCCCAATTTTGGCTATTTCATTAACGTCCACTCCAGTTTCCAAACCTTGTCCATGGAGAAGATAAAGCAAATCTTCGGTAGCAATATTTCCAGATGCACCTGCTGCATATGGGCATCCTCCCAATCCAGCAACCGAGGAATCGAATACTCTTATACCGTGTTCAAGGCCACAATAAATATTTGCCAATGCTTGTCCGTAAGTATCGTGGCAATGAAGTGCAAATACATTCGTATCGTATGATACATGCTTCAATTCACTTAAGACTTTCTCTATTTTGTTAGGAGAACCTACACCGATGGTGTCTCCTAAAGAAATTTCATAACATCCGAGCTTTAACAACGATTCGCATATATTGGCTACCACAGATGGTTTGATTTCACCCTCGTAGGGACAGCCAACTATACAAGAAACGTAGCCCCTAACTTTAAGTTTGTGTCTCTTAGCTTCTTCGATAACTGTTTCCATGTTTTTTATACTGTCGTCGATAGAACAATTGGTATTTTTCCTTGAAAAAGTCTCAGATGCAGCGCCGAAAACAGCTATTTCTTTTATGTCTACTTTCAAGGCGCTTTCCAAGCCTTTCAAATTAGGAACCAGTACAGGATAAGATACATCAGACTTTTTTCTAATTGTTTGGTAAACTTGAGTATTGTCTGCCATTTGCGGAACCCATTTCGGAGACACAAAGCTGGTTACTTCTATACTCTTCAGTCCTGTTTCTGACAATTTATTAATAAACTCGACTTTGATTTCAGTCGGTACAATGTTTCTCTCATTTTGTAGTCCGTCTCTGGCTCCGACTTCAACTACTTTAACGAAATCGCCAAACGTTCTTGAATATTTAACAGAAAGACTATATATGCTATTGACACTTAGGATTTTGAACATTCTTAATTCTCTGAAAACTACTACTATATTTTTCAAATTATAAAAACAATAGCAATCTTTTCGCAGAAATAATGTATATGGCACGCGAGATATTGTGCGCGCAATGATTACATCTTTCTACGTAGAGGAAAATACATATTCATAAGAGATAAGAAGTGGTGATAAAGTATTACAATGTACAGTAAACAAGCAGTAAACAATAAACAATGTGTTCATAAGAATAATTTGATAAACGTACTTTTTATATTATTCCTGAATTAGTAAGTAAAATTGGAGTTTTCGTCAACTATTTAATATTCTTACGTTATCTGCAAATAACATAAATTTAAAAATTATGTTACCTTTTCTGTATATAATGTACATTTACTTCGTGTAATGATAAAAATAGATAATCTATCATCTACATAAATCATAATGTTTATTTAAATAGTACAAAAGTACGGACAATTTCTTTCGTGTTTAAGTATGTATATGTTATGCATAAAGTTTTACGTAAATACTTATTATTTAACAAATGATAATGATAGTTTGAGAAACGTCTTACAAATCTAATAAATTTGATCAAAATACGATGTAACTCGCAATTTATTAGGTTACGGTTTCGTGATTTGAGCGAAGAACATTTAGGCTCTCCGCCAATCAGAAGCGTTCACGAAAATCACGAATCACTGTAAAAAATCACCGTGATTGGAAACGACGTGATCGAACGCTGTTCCTAAATAGATAATATTCAGTGATATTAACCAATGATTTTCAGGTAACTATTTAAGAACCAATCGAATACGCATTTGTAAACCGTTCCTTAATTTTTTTACAGATTTTTGTTTCTACTGTAGAATGTCTAACTAACAAACACTAAATTATAACCAATTATTACAGAAACTTGAATGCGAGTAGAACGAACGCGAGACATAATTACACGCGTGATATATGCAGTTATAACTGATTTTGGTTAGTGTACCCGTGCAGCGTATTGTTATTTATATGTTTTACATGTACTGGTAAACGTACAGAGTTACACACGTGTAATAGAAAGTAGTGTTTTGACTGGTTATACATTCACATGATCGTTTGATTTTCTACTTGAAATATTGTGAAATGTACAGATAACTTGGAGTTCTTAAGAACGTAATAATTTTATTTCAAAGAATCACAAATAATATAAAATATAATTTGTGGTCTTGTTAGACACTATGTCTGATTTCGATGCAGAAGATTCTTTAACGAAATTGAATACTCAACTGAATAGATCCATGGTCTTGATGGATACCACAACAGATAACGAAACATGTCCACCGAAATTGAACAGATCCATCAAAATTAATACAAAAATTCAACCAGCTAGTCCCGCTAATGCTTCTCTCACGCGTAGAAAGAGCATTTTGAAGAAGTCTGATACAAGGAACGACGAAAGGAGAGATGAAACAGAAGCACAAAACACAATGAATGACAGGGAGATGTTAAATAATACAAACAACAGTAGAGTATCGATAAATGCGCAGACTGCCTCTAGACCTCATAATGTAAATATAATTTGTATTGTAAATTTTTACTGCTAATTTCCTGTACTGTGAAATTACGAATCTTGTTTCAGATCGACGATTTAGCCAGAGGAGAGAATTTAGTTGAAGAATCCGCAGATGTCGCATTTAATTTGGATAACATTTCTGACAGCGAAGATGTATGGATAATGGATATACCTAAAACAGTGAGCTGAAATCGATTATTAGAAAAAAGATTTTGATTGTTATTTCGAAGCTAGAGTTATCTAGCTTCAACTGTACAGGGTGATTCACCTAAATATCTCCTTTATTTTTATTATACAACATACCAACATAATAATACCGACATAACAACATATCAATGACTTTGAAAACTCTTGGAAAAAATGACCTCGAGAAAAGATTGCGGATCTTTCTAAAAATAAAAATTGTCTGCATCGATTGCAAGAAATAGAAACTAGACTGACTGTTAGTTCTTCCTGCAATGATTTTAATAGAGGAGAAATTACAGACATCTTCAATTTTTCTATAGTTTTAAATTTCATATACTCAGTTTTGCTATAAATACATAAAGATCCAAACTCTACACTTAGGTGGACCACCCTGATATAAGCAGATCTATGTTACGAATGGAAATCTTGTTACATTCTAGATAGATCCGAAAGATCTTAAGGGTCAGACATTAATATTCGGAGAGAAGTCAAAATTTAAAATTAAAGGTGACCGATACTATGCGGTGAACCACAATACTAAATGCAATGTCACTTGTGTATTCAACACTGGGAAAGTGAAACCACAATATAAAACAGGTAGCCCTTTTGTCTTATCGAATTGAAATGAAAACAACAAATAACAATTTTGTATTGATAATACGATTCTCTTGTATAGTTAACGTGAAACCTGTTGGCACGATCAGCATTAGACGGAAACTTTCAGGTATATCGAAAATCAAGCCGATGCAAATAGAAAACACTAGCGTACCATTTCCTGAAAATCTGAAAGTCCGTCATCCTTTGTTCGGTGTGAGTTACCAAGGTAAAGTTCGAAAGAGTGCAATAAAGTAACTTGTCGGAAAGGGGGAAACTACTTTGCTGAAAAACTGATGTATTGTTAATAATTGTATATTGTATTACTTATAAAAGCCGATATTCTCAACTTTTTTAACAAAAGAAAAAGAAAGTGAAATCGATGTGGTCGATTAATTTGTCTAACATAGACTGCAGAACTTTGCGCAGATGTTTACTGAAATTATTTGTGTAGAAAATCATGCTAAGGAAAGATGAATTTGCGTAAACTTCTGTAGTCTATAATTTAACCACAGATGAAATATCATTTCTCTTTAATTTAGTAAGAGTACAAGTAAGATCGACTATACAAATTATATAGAATAAAATGCAATTTAATTATAGGTCGTCTTAGAAACAAAGTCGTACATCCTCGACTAGGATTTTTATATTATTATTAGACTGTTGATCTTTATAAAATTTTCACACATCAATTGCAATCTACAGGAACTAAGTAAAAATTCATTTTGCTCATTAAAAATTTTGATGTGGTCGAAACAGTATATCGACACTGTTAAACTCTTTTGATGCATGAAATCCGCAGTCTGATTATTATTTCATCGATAATAAATTCCAGTGGTAACGTTCCCTATTATCATTGAGTTCGAAATATTTCCTCTTAGCTATTGGCAGTACTGTCGAATCGGTTACCGATAATTTCCAGGTACGCGGCAAATATAAAGTATGAGAAACCGTGGCAGAAAAATTCGTCGTATAACCTTTTCCGTTATTTGCAAAACCTCTACTAACATCTACAAGATGCAATGTTCGTGTACAAGTAGATGAAAACGCTCGCGAGAGGTAGGATGAAACGATTTTCGCGGGTGTAGTAACAAAATCGAAGTTTGACATGCGCCTTCAGAATTATTCGCATGTATGTAACATAGCAGTGTATGTAACGTCCGCTTCTGCGCAGTCGTGTTGCGCATGCGACCAGATCTTGAAGACTACAAAAATTTCCCAGTACAGAAAAGAGATTTGTTAGTGGAAAAGTTGTAACGTAAGTAAACAAGTCCTGAGGAATAATCGAAACGACGAAACACGCGTAGCTCAGGGTAGAATTGTCGTGAGTGTTTGTACGGGATCGACGAAACACGGCAGCTGTCGGGAAAAGTTAACTCTATCGAACGAAGTTAAGGTTAAACTCAAACCAGGTATACCCTGTACCAGTCCCAGAGTATTTAGCAACCCCTCTGGCGACAAATCGTTCAATCCTTTGTGACGTTCGTGTACGAACTATACCATGTTTCTCGGCCTACCGTGTTTTTACATTTCCATAAACTGTATGCTCTAAGGGAACTAGTGGATTTGTTGGGGGTCAAGTTGTTTGCGTTCGAACCAGCAAAAATGAATTGTTCATCTCAAAAACAAGTACGTAAATAGAAGATTCTACTTTTCTCTTACGCTTCACGCGCAAGATCAAGAGACAACGAGAACCATTGACTAAAAAGGGATAAAACTAATGATGGCATCGTTCTGTTTTCCTTTTTCTCTATCTGTCTCTCTCATCCCCACCTCCACTTCAACTATTTCCCTCACTCTTTTTCTCTCTCGTACTCATCTCTACTATTCCCCCACTTTGCCACCCACCATCTTGCTCTTTCTCCTTCTCTCCTTTCTTCCCCCCTTCTCTCCCACCGCCACTCCTTTCGTTACTTCCATTTCTCATTCTCTCGCTTACTGGCTAGCCTTTTCCTTTACCCCCATTCGAAATCGTATCACGAAACGACCAGAGAGACCATCGTCCTTGCGTATGCGGTTAGTTGCATTCGAAGCTCCGGGGAATTTACGTGTCATGCCCCACCACGAATACTTTTCACGGATTTTCACGTAGAAGATAGGTGGTGTTCGTGGTATGGTGTTATAGTAGTTGCCTCTCACTCGCTCTCTGACGTTTCTTCGCTTCTCTCGACGCCACCAACAGCTGTTTCGTCCGATCGTCGCCCTCTCGTATAGTTCGTGTCTCGTCGCAGGAGTGAGCAAGAGAAAGAAAGAGAGAGAGAGAGAGAGAGAGAAAGTGAGTGGGAGAGTACAGACGGTGGCCCTACCGCAAGTTTTTCGTCGTCGAATCCCAAGAGCTCCACTGTAGAGAAACTTGTCATTTGTACGTTCATCGTAGGGCGTACGCTATCGTTCTAAGCGACGGAAATCTGGAGCGTCCTTTGTTCGTTTACTGTCCCGTTTGACAGCTCCTGTCAAACGGACCTTCCTTTCCAACTGTTCGTCTAATCTGTCAACGACAACGGCTCCTCCTTTCCGCATCCAACTCGATTACGCGAGAACCACTCGATTTTTCACCTTTTTCTGGTACGCGCTAATTCGAAAATAACTCGGACAATACTCACGGTTACAAATAACACGAATCGCTTCGTCCTCGGAACGGTGAAAACGCTCGAACATGCACCAACTCTCCCACGGATTTTAAGCGGAATTTTCACTGTTAGCATTCGTCGAATCCTCTGACTCATTACATTCCGTCATATTTTAATGTCTTATCGTTTTGTTTTAGGTTGTGTGAGGATACTAGCCTGTAAAAAGTTACAAGTGCAGTCAATTACATAGTATCCAGGCATTGTACAAACTGTGCACGTAAGTACTCTGTGCAGAGTTTGCGTGTTTCTATCGTTGGAACATATGTTTGGTGTTATTTTCATTAGTTCTTGCGTGTTTACCTTGTTCGGCGAGGTACTAACCATACCTGAATGCTGCGGTTGTTAGGAGGAACATAGCGTTTCGCATACTTGTGATGCATTCAAGATATCGATGTTTAAAATTTTGATTAGGATATTAGTTAACCTTTATGGAGTCAACTAAAATGTATAGATTATTTGAAACCTTTCTGTATTTAACATGTTTGCATAAATTCTCGTTGCAAGATTATAAATTAATATATTAGCGAATAAAGAACGGACATTCAGAAAAATTTTGTAATATTTCTCGAAGGAACATTAACCAATTGTTGAAAGAAATACAACGGTTAAATTGCATTATTTTCTGAACTTTCCGAATCTTGTTGCATTTATAGTAAAATTGAAGATTGTTGAATTATTTTTAAAATTTAAGATGTCGATATATGATTTCTCCTTTATTAAAATCATTAAGGGAAGAAATAAGATTCAATTTTTATGTTGCGTAAAGATCCGTAATCTAGTATTATTTCGAACTGTTCCAACATTCTTGTGTGAAACTTGTTTATTTCTGTGTAGGGTTTACAAAGTAGGGAAATCCTGGTAATTTACCGTACTGTGTGATACAAACGATAGAAACAAAAATGTCAGTATTGAATCAAAGTGGGGAAGATGCTGTGGAGTGTCCGTTGTGTATGGAACCGTTGGACGTGGACGATTTGAATTTCTTTCCATGCACCTGTGGTTATCAGATATGTCGATTTTGCTGGCACAGAATGCGAACCGATGGGAACGGCTTGTGTCCTGCTTGTCGGAAGGCCTACTCCGAAAATCCTGCCAATTTTAAACCTCTCAGTAGGGAAGAATTAGCAAGGTCGACTTCCGTTCATAATAAATTATCTGGAATTGTTGATATAGACCGGACAAAACGAACTCTAGAAATAATTTATGTTTTTTTGGTATATCAGATTAAAAGCAGCAAAAAGACAGAAAGATCAGCAGCGCAAGCAGAGGGTGACAGAAAACCGTAAACATCTAGCTAATGTGAGAGTAGTACAAAAGAATCTAGTATTTGTAGTAGGATTACCATTGCGACTTGCTGATGCTGATGTAAGTATGAACACTTTCCTGTTATCATAATGTCACAAGTAAAATAACCAAACATCAACGAGAATCTATATATGAGTTTCATTAATTGTGTCTTTCAGGTATTAAAACGACATGAATATTTTGGAAAATTTGGCAAAATTCATAAAGTTGTAATAAATCAAAGCACTTCCTACGCAGGGTCTCAAAGCCCTAGTGCATCGGCTTACGTTACTTACCAAGTAAGTCATCAGTAGACTGTGGATCTTTATGTATTTATAGTAAAATTGAGTAGATGAAATTGAAAATTGTTGAAATATTTTCAAAATTCAAGATGTCAATATATGATTTATCTATTAAAATCATTAATGGAAGGAAAGGGAAATAACAATCAATTTAGTTTCTATTTCTTGCAATCGATGCAGTAAATTTTTATTTTGCATAAAGATCCGCAATCTAGTCATCAGTTAAGTTCTATCGATATATTGTTTATTTTCAACTATTATTATGTTGCCAGCGTCAAGAGGATGCACTACGTGCTATAGAGGCCGTGAATAATGTTATTATGGACGGACGAACAATAAAAACGTCATTAGGGACAACAAAGTATTGTTCACATTTTATGCGTAATCAGCCTTGTCCGAAACCGGATTGTATGTATTTACATGATTTTGGGGACCAGGAAGCATCATTCACAAAAGAGGAAATGCATCAAGGCAAACACCAGGAGTATGAGCGGAAGCTTGTGCAATCGTTAAATGCATCGCATGCGTCTACTCAACGGTAATACTGTTTGTATATAAATAAAATGATGAATTAATTATTAGGGGTGGTCGGGACCTAAAAGTTCGTGATACCTGGGTATACGGAAATTTTGGATACTCGAAGTCGAAATAGGATCGGGTTTTGTTCACAGAGACCCTAACGTCGTAAAACAATAAAAATTTTAGGGTCCCGACCCGACCGAGTCATCAAAACCCGATCCGAGGTTCGGGTACCCGAAAATTTCGGCCCACCCCTATTACTTATCGATATAAAAGGTAATATATCCTATTAATAAAATATTGTTCGTACATTGAACAGGAAACCAACACCATCGCCATCCGTAACAGGTAATATCGTTCGAGAAAATGGTACTTCAAACCCCCAAGCTAAAGAAGCTTGGCCATCGTTACAGACTGGACAAATAAATAGTGAGTTTCCCTTTAGTGAAAATAAAGCTTGGAAGAAACCGTTGTTGCTTGTATACGACATAAGTGTATTTACAGGTACACAAACAAATTGTAAAGAATTATCACCGCCATCGCAAGTAACATCGCAACCGAACAACATAACGAATGGAAGTAGTACAACAAATCAGCCGAGTCATGTATTATCTGGTGGATCCGCGCATCAACAAAACAATAACAACAAAGGCGAAAGTATGAATTTGCGGAGAGGTAAAAGTAATAGTGAAAGTAAGGCACAGGCAGCGCGTAATAAACATAAAAATTGTCAAAATAAAGAAAAACATTGTACAAGGACAACTTCACGATCTGAGTCAAGCTCTATCGGTGTGCAAAACAACGTACCGCCACAAATTAATGGACAGAAGGATATTAGAAACTTTTCATCTGAAACAAATAGTGATGTAATACAAAAATTGGGTAGTAAGTGTAAATCGGAACAGCAACAGCAGCAACCACAGCCATCGTCGCAACAACAACATCAACCACCGCCTGCGCAACAACAGCAACAAGAACAACCACAACAGAGTAATAAAGCATCGAAATTTGTGCAGCAGCAACAACAGCAACAATCATCGTCACAGGAACTTAAAGTAAACGGAGTAGTGCAAAACGGAGAATGTCGGCATTCGGATAGTGAAACGGATCAACAGTGTGAAGGTAGCACACCAGCTAGTACAATTTCAAGTACAGAAGATTCGAATGTGAATCAACAAGTGGAACATTTAGCAGAATCAAGTGAGGAGAACAATGGTGCTGCTATTTTGGGTGAGTTCCTTATATTGGTGATCATTTCTATATGTATTGATTTCTTGGTTTTGAAATAAATATACAAAACGGTCAGATCGAATTCGAGAAAAGCTTCAAAAATACATTTTTTTTATTATATTGGAAGATTAACAATCTAGAGTATACCGTTCGACAAATTTTTACAAACTAACTATTTTAGTTTTATGTTTGGAGATTTAAAGTGTTAAGTCCAAACTTTATTTTTTGTTGTTCCGAGAAAGTTCTTGTTACAATATTTTCTTTTTCGTTTTTGTTGATATATATATTTATATTTCTATATCTATATATACATATATACAATATATCTATATATACATATCTATTGAGTTGCTTCTAAAGTTTAACAATAGTTTGCATGTACTTTCGAGAATTATATATATATATATATATGTATGTATGTATATTATATGTATACATATATGTATGTATATTATATGTATACATATATGTATGTATATTATATGTATATATTTATATATGTATGTATATTATATGTATATATTTATATATGTATATATATATATATATATATTATATGTGTGTATATATGCATGTATGTGTACATATATATATATATATATATATATATATGTACATGTACAAAATATTTAGGCTATTGACTTTGTGAAAAGTTCATGAGAGGCTTAACAATCACTTTAACGAATGTCATACAAAATATTTGTAATAGTTCATGAGTCATTCTAAAAATGTGTGTCTATCACTTATAATACTGTACGTTGTATAATGTACTACGAATACGTAAAACAAATAGTTTGCAAGCGATGTATAATATATATTGATGACACGCAAAACATGTTTAGCTGTGTCTCATAACTGTAGCATATAGAATTTACATAGTTATAGATATATGCCAAAATAAAGAGGATTCTTTGGAAAAAAAACGTATAGTAACTGTTTTTTGTGTTTTTCGTACACACTTGACTTTATCCTTCGTGCAAATTGTATTGTTTGGCATATGTGTGGACAATGTGGCTGGAAAATGTTCCGCTTCTCTACACCTCTCTAGACAAGAAAATGTTTTGGCAACCCTATTCGAATTGTAGGTGTGTATGAAAATTAAAGTTACATTTTCCAGACACACACGTTTGTACGTTGTTGCGATTGAATAATGGTGGCAGAGAGGAATAGTGTTAGAAGCTGTTTATTCTGGCATTGAAAAAGTATCAAAATGATTTGATCGCGTCTCGTAGTGTAGAGATATGTACCTATCATCTTTAGGTTCCTCTCCGGCTAGCACAAATTCATCACAAGGTGCCAATCAACAGCCACCACCAGGATTACATAATGGGTCTCAAATGCAACTCAGTCATCGGTCAATCTTTCAGGCGGACAATAACAGCTTCTTCAGTTCGAACACTTTCCAGAAAATCTCTACCACCACCTCAGTGCCACCTACTTCTTTAACAGGCATGTATATAATACAGATTCTTCTAGTGTTGTGTCTGTGCATATATTCTTCAGGTCCTATGAAAATCACAGACACAGGTTTCACTGACTTTCATGGGAACCAACCATACTCTTCAGTATTTTTATTCAAAACTGTCTGTTTTCGTATATTGTTTTGTTGTACTTGACGTGAAGGTGAAAGTAGAATGTTACAATTGAATTTTTCTTGGACATATAGCAAACCCAAACTTAAGTTGGTCAAGCACAGGCTTAACTTCTATTCCCGACTCGTTGCCAATGGTTCAGTCCAGCGAGGACTGGCAAGCTGCTTTTGGTTTTCCACCCGAGACATCACGAACCAATCATGTACAAAAATCAAGTCCTTCTAGTTCGCCAGGAGTTACTTTCAATTCCGATGGTTTCGTAGATGAGGAAGTTTACACCAATCTGCAATATACCACAATTTCAGAACCTGCTAGTTTTACCTCGAATTTGCTCGTTAATTCTCCTGCATCCAAATTTATGGCTGATTTTCAACAAAATTCTTTACAACAAAGGCTTGCTATGCAGGTGAGTAGTAATTTGACTTATTTCTTACATTAGTAAAGAAACAAAATAACGGCTTGTAAAGCTCTAAAGTTAGATGATCGGAAAGATATATTGCTCGATAAAAATAAAGGAAGCTCTTATTGTATAAAATTTAGTAACAGTATTAAATGTGATTTTCTAAGGCACAGCAAAACCAAGAGAATTGTGAATATATAAAGCAAAACGGTCATGCTACTTTGGACGAAGTTCGAAATCACAAAGAATCTGGCTCAGATATAAAAGCTGACGATGACTTAGGCTTTGATCCGTTTCACGAAACACAGAAAGCTTTAGCGGAACTTATGGAAAATGAAATGCAACTGCAACAGCAGAGGTTGTTTCAACAACAACAGCAACAACAACAGCAGCGAGAAAGAGAAGAGCAGAGTAGGGTACAACACCAACAAAATATTGCGAATCTTGGTCAGCAGCACTATCCGCAGGTAAAGATCTTCTCTTCGAAAATATCAGATGATTGCATAAGTTCATGATCGATTTGAAATTTTAAAGAATACAGCTTTATTAATCAAGTCACTATTCTTTTTTACAATTAGAAACTCTGCAATCACCTAATAGCTATACGAAGGATAGTCCTGTGGACAGTGTTACGCAACTGCATTTGTTTGTTTTTGAAAATTCAGGTTGCTCATATAGCACATCTACAACAACAGGCCCAACACTTGCAAAATCTACAAGTTCTCCAGCAATCGCATTCCCTACTGTCTCGTCTTCCGCAAAATTTATTACAAAGTGGTACACAGAGTCCTGGTCAGAGTAACGTGGCTGCAGCTAATTTGGGTCAACGTAGTCGTCATCCACCACCAGGTTTCCCTGGTTCTACACCAAATCACATGAATTCTTTTGGTCTTGGTATACCGCGACCGGCTCCCACGAATGGTGCTCTTTCGGGTTAGTATTTTTTTTTGTTCCTGGTCCCTTAAAATAGTTCGTTGTGAATGTTTGTCAAATTTCTCTTGATGATATTGATGAAACACACGTATACTTGTGGCGAGCTACAGTGTTATCCAAGTATAAAAGCAAATTGAATTCTTGTGACTTTGTCAGGATCTATAATAATATTATGCTTGAGTCATTCGTCTAGTATGCTGTTTACAGGAGCACAACCGCCGCAGCAAAACGCGTATCTTCCAAACGGAAACGCCCTTCTGAATTCGCAAGGTGATTATTTTGTCAATAATTAAAGGGGCAGACTCGTTTCCAGGATTGCAAAGATGGGCTTTTTACTAGTCAAACGTAAATATAGGACTTCTGAAATCTTTTATTTAGCGTTTTTCACTATTGATAAACCCCATCGCATGCATTGTCGAGAAATGAGAAGACGCATCCCGCACCGTTGCAATTCTGGAAACAAGTCTACTCTCTTAACATGAAACTTGCGCATTCGTTTACCCTTATTCATTCTCATCTTAACATTTTACATTTATTAATGTTTTCGAACAGGCATTAGTAAATGCGCGGGTGATGCAGTATATACGCTTAAGGATTGGTGTGATATTAATAATCAGCAGCAGCAACAACAATTTCATCATCAAGCATTACATCAAAAAGGAGGGTGGAATAATTTTGGACCTATCGCAGACTGGACTTCGATTGATCCAGCTATTGTTAGTTCTTCTAGGCCTCTTCCATTCCAAACTACGAGTACATGGCAGTTTCCACACGTTCATCCTACACATACTGTTTCACATAATGCGCAACAGGTATTTAAACATATTTATGCAAAACGACTTTAATGACGCGAGCTATTTCATAACAGTCGATGCGACTAGAAACACTGCAATTATAGCGAATTAGATCTATAAATAGGATGTTTCTTAAATAAAGTTGGCAAATTAAGTTCATACATTATACAGCTTATACATTTCTCTTGTTATAAAATATTGTATTTTAATATATTCACTGATTTATCCTCGATTAGGAACAACAGAACGCACCAACTCAACATTGGGCGATGCAACCGCCTCCAGGTTTTGCTGCACCAGCGACTACGGGACAATTGAGTAATCAGCCAAGCACAACTGCACAGCCGCACACCAAACTAATCTCTACAGGATCGGAAATCGAAAGTGAGTCGTTAAATAGCAATTAAATGTTTCTAATAGATTTCTTTTAGATGCAGCAAAGAAATATATACGAAACGTCTGTATTACAGATCTATAGATAAATATGAGTACGCGAAATGTACAACTGTATGATAAAAAAAACATCCATACGAGACGAGATGAAAGTCAGCAGTGATAACAAAAAATAGCCCGACAGTCTGTTCCGTACGTTTTCCTGACCCGTGTCAATATGTTTCGAATATCATTTCATTTTTAATATGCTTTATCTGTTTCTCCATCGGATGAGTATTTATCATTGAGCAAAAAAACAGCATTGAAAGGATACTGGTATATCATTTAATGGATCATTTTTGAACACGTATGCGACGAACATATTTCTATGTACGTTCTCAATGATATTCTCATATTTAACCTTATAGTAAATTCGAACTATCATACAACTCTGACAGTCTTGTTATTAATAATAATTGATTACGTTTTACCGTAGATCAAGATGTACACAGGTGTCAAATTAAAGACTAAACGATCATGATTTAACTAATTAACCCTTAAACGAAGATACTTACGATGCTATAATTATGAAAACAAATATATACATATATATATATACATATATGTCATTCAGACTCGAGTAACTTTATTCGAGTTAAAAATCGAATATGCTTTTTCTTTTATTCTTTCTATTTCTCTCTCTCTCTCTCCCTCTCTCTCTACTCTTTCGTGTAAATAACATTTTCAAAACAGATGTCACAAGATAAAAAGTGCACAGGACACTCCGACAATTCAATAAGACGAAACTTTCCACCTGAATTCACAATAAAGTTTTGTTGAAAGAAACGAAAAAAGAAGTAAAGATAATAAAAAATCCTAAATTATGTTAAACAAAAAGAGACGAATGACATTCAACATGGATTTTTTTATTTAAACTATAGCCACGTATTACATTTATACTACAAAGTGCTTATATAATGGTTAGAACAAATTTTTTAACAGAATCATTATCTATTTGTCTGTTTCTAGGCAAAAGATTTCTGTTCTATATATCTATATATATATAAGTATGTATTATTATTGTGAAAATGCGCAGATAGACACATACTAATAAATGAAATTGAAATGTAACAAATTAAGGAAGAAGTGACCTGTTGCTTTTCTGGAACAGTAGCCTGATCTGAATTTGTGATTCTTCGGTCTTGACGAGTCTGACATCAAATTATATCTTCGGAAATGAATTTCATGTTTTACATCAACGCGCCACGTTGTGTCTGATAAATATTTTGCAGGTTCTCGTGTTCGCTTTAATCCTAAAGCGAAATACTTTATAGAGAATCAACACTGTTAGAACGGATGCTTGGAAGGAACAAAATATAAGAAAATCTACAAAGTTAGAGTTTGTTAGTTTCGTTAAACTCAACACCGGACAAGTGCATAATTTATAGTATATATACTTCGTCGCATTTTTTATAATTAGGAGACGCGAGAGAATTTAGCAAGGAAGTGTAGCATCGATTCAGGAAAAGTACGAAAAATTTACAAAATAAAAATATTCCATCGCCACGTGACTTGGAAAACTACGAGCAACTGTCGAGATGATTAAACACGGAGAAACGGAGAAACAGTCAGCGCTATCGAATCTCGAGTGCATATACGAAACGAGTATGATACATATACATATATATATATATATAAATATATATATATGTAACAAAATACGTCTGATAGTACTATAATACGAAGCGTCGAATGGTTAAAAACACTTGTGGCAGAATGTGAAACATATCTGCTGTTTCAACGCGACTAAGGAAACACGATACATATGCGAAGAGAATGATTGAGATAATAAAGATATAATTATAACAAATCTAAGTGAGTTAAGGTAATCGAAGAAATATACGACATGCGCAAGAAATGAAATGAAACAACGTATTTTCATTAATCAATCCTACTGTTCCCTGTTTGAATTCGCCTCTCCTTTTCGAATGGCATTGTTTCAATTATTTCGAACAGTTACGGAAAATATATTTCTTCATTTCTGGCAGTTTCACAAACCTGTTAATCCCATCAAACTTGGTATTAGATGATCTGCAAGAATTTTGTACATTTCCATTTTTCTTTTTTTGAGACAAACTATAGTTCATGAATTAGTAAATTACGGTAGAACTATTTATACGTATTGTACAGTCTTTGTAGCTGTGGTCGAAGACATTCAAGGAGAGGGAGTCTAGAGCGATGAATAGACAAATTGTGGTCGTTGAGATGGCTACTGAAAAACATATTACTAGACTGTGGATTTTTACATATTTATAGCATATAGAAGTATTCAAGAAATGCTGGAGCATTGAATTCAACAGAATTTAGTACGATTTTTATTTGTTTTGGATCTACGAAGGCTGTTATTAAAGTTGAAAGTTATCAAAAATTGAAAATTCCATAAACATCCGCAGTCTAAGCGTTACATTGGCCATGCCCTTTTACGAAACACGAGATACATAATAAATTATTCAATTCATATAGATATAGAACGAGATTTTGCAGGAATTAACGATTCTATATATTATGACAATCTTCCTTTACAGAAATCGTTAAAATTAAACTTTATATAGGTATGAATGAAAAATTCAGTCGTTCGGAAACTTATACTATGTTACATTCCTCTTCACTGTTGGAGAAATATCCTCTACTAAAACCACCGTAGGAAGCTAGACAGCAAAAACTATTGCATTCAGCGGTATAACATTAGGGATTTGGTAAAAATATATACAGGAGTTCTTCGATTGATTCATAACAATTGAGGGCATAGAACTTCCGGTTTATTGTACCATATATCGGGAATAGTTTGTTCGTTCATTCATCTCTGCTTTTTATGTTCTGACGTGATAAAGCCCAGAACGTTTCCGGTTTCAATCCAGGGTGAATCGCTGTGAACTTCCATCCTATGTGAGAATGACAGACTGCACAATTAGCTATTGTCCATCCGTATCTATGGAAGTTCGAATCGATTCATTATATACACGTAATTTTTGGAAGTAAAACATTATTAATGATATAGAAAAGAAGTTTTACCCATGGAACCATGTAAATACAAGCGATACTGTTGTTTGACTGTTTAGCATCAAACCTTGAGCTTGAGACAAAGTCACAATATCGTGTATAACACCAGCACTATTGCAATAAATACCAAGCGGACCGTCTACGCTCATTGTTAACATGTTAGATCGTCTTCCAATCTTGGCGTCGCAACGATTGCAAACGAAAATTTTATCCTGGAAAGCAATAACTGCTCATTAACAGTTCTATGCATGTCTAAATTGTGGATCTTTATGCAGAATGAAAATGTTCGACGTTTATTTTGGGAAGTAGGAATAAAATAAAAACAACATTACAATATTCCGAAATGCATGAAGATCCGCCGTCTAGTCATAACGTAAAAGCTATTAGTTTCATGTATACGTACATTAAGTAAATATTTTATTTCCATTTGTAATCTAGAAATTGCACAATCATAATTTAATAAAACGTGTCGTGCATTGTCGTCTAGTAGAAAATTTTGGGCAACCCAAAATGACAAATTTGTAGGATCTTCTGGTATGCTCGCACTCACTAAAATGAATCAAAGTAAGAAATCCATTATAATTGCTGTTGTTCGAAAGATTCGATGTACATCCTACCATTAATGGATTCGAGGTGTTTCTTTATTTGTGAAGAAAGCCTTTGCGAATCGTATTGTCTATATACCCAGCCAGGCCAAGGAGTTACCACTGCATCTCGATTCTCTATTCTTTCTTGCCTTCTGAACTCCTCCTCAGTAGTTGGCTTCATTCGTAAACGATCCAATGATGTTAATCGTTGCTCTAGAAGCGGTGGTCCAAGCATTATTTCTGGTAAAACTTTAACATTTGCTGATATTCGATCGTATCCCTGTATAAATGTGTATACGCATGTAGTGAAATGTGTAATGTAATCTATTTCGAATGCAGAGAGTACAAAGTATAGTTAAAATTGACCTCCATGATAAGTTGCAAGACTTTGAATCGTTGTCTGCCCTTCGCTTTCACAGAATAACCTCCATCGGTCAAAGCCATTTCGTAAATTTCAGCAGTGACGCCTATAGGTGTGACCATATCGTCGTTGCATCCAAAGCATACCACACCTATGGTGCGATTGCTTTGAGAGAAAAATTGCAGATCAATACTGTGTGAATCAAGTTTCATTGGCAATGTTTGTCCAGGAAACAACATAACAGATTTCTGTTCTAGCAACGGTAACTTCATATGAACCCCTTCGTCTAACATTGTCCTTCCACTAAATTCTTTCAGGTTGTGTCCTAAATACTACAAACACATTGATACGTTATGAAACATGAAACCCAAGGAAATATTCTGATTTGTTAGAAAATATGTATACAGTTGAACCTCTGTAACTCTAAAATCACTATAAGAGATAATCATTATCTTTGTTCCTTTCCACTCTTTGTTGTTCCCTTAGGATTGGAGTTACCGAAATTCGACTAGATAAAAGGAACTTGAAAACATACAGTATGCCTGGCTGGTAATGTTAAATCAAAAGTATGCTCAGGTTGTTCTTGAACAGTTTGTTCTTCCTCTTGCTCTGCCTCGACATTGTTCTCTCCGAGTAGTCTCTCTGCTAGTGCTACATGCAAGCTTGAATGTTCATGCTGAGTCGAATTTTGACCAGACTCGGTTTCCAAACTGGGCTGAGCACTCCAAAGTGGCACCCTCGGATTAAGCGAGCTACTCTCATCAGGCCCACTGTTCTCATCAAGCGAACTACTCTCTTCAAGCGGGATACTCGCATTAGGCGAGTGGCTCACATGAAGCGAGTGGCCTGCACGAAGCGGGATACTCGCACGAAACGAGCTACTCGCATCAGGATGTAGTGGGATACTCACATTAAGTGAACGGCTCGCGTGAAGCGAAATGCTTGATGCTGTTCCAAACAAAATACAAAGCTCGAATACAAACATTCATAAACTAATGTCCGGAGAGTCTCAATTTCATCCATTAAGAATATTTAAAATTACTAAACTGAGAGACTTACTAAGAATACATTATTTGCAAAAAGGTGAAATTGATTTGCAAAATCTCTACATAAATGTTGTGCATTTTAGACTGTTTTTCGACTAAAGAAATTAACATTCGACCAACGAACCAATTGTTAATTTTGCAAGAATTACGTTGCATACAACAAACACGCAGGTATTCGCAATACAATATATATTTGACGTTACAGTGATGCATTGAAATTTGTGAGAAATCGCAACAATATGTGGAAATCAAATACATAACCTAATAGCCTGACATACGTAATTGGATATGTCAAAATAAAAGTTGTACGAAATTCTATACCTAGCATCTCATGATCTTCAGGTTCACTTAATCCGCCATCACCTTCTTCATCCGAGATCATCGTCGTTTAGAAATTCAGCAGAATTTCAAACTTTCGACGAATTGTAAACAATGAGTATTTTATTTTGATAAACGTTGAACGGAATAGTAAACCTTCTCCTATTTGCAAACCATCATGAACCATCGCGAACTTTGCCACAGAGCATCTTTACAGAAGTAAATCTCTCGACTTTTTCTACATGTACCATATAACCGTGAACATAGGTTCTAGGAAATTATAGTATCGATAATTGAACTGAGAGGGAAATTTAAAAATGTAGAATTTTGAAGATTTTATGTAAATTGCAGGCAAATAGAAGGTAAAATCGTTTTATTCTAGTAAATTAAATATGATATCGATACATCTTTGCTTAGCCGACTATAAGTTTAAAAAATGATTCCCACAAAAATACGCTTTTATATTATTTAGAAATTAATGATGATTCTACAATGCTATTTTGTAGGATTCTATGAAATTCAGTTTATTGAAATATATCACTACAAAGTCCGTATTAAATAGGGATTAAATTAACTATTTTAAATATTTGAATGCATATAGGAAATACATTCAAGTAATATTTCAGAGTTGTGCTTTATTGTGCTCAGTATTTTCTTTTTCCGGAGTATATGTAATTAGACAATCTGCTGTGTAATCCATCCAACGTAATTGTACACATTTACGTAAACACCTGGAACATTATTTGTTGCACAGCCAATACCCCATGCTACCATACCAACAACTTGCCATTGTCCATTTCCAGATTGGCATACCAATGGTGAACCTCCATCACCCTAAAAAGATCAATTAATATAAGTTATATATTGCTAGAAAAACTGTGGTTTATTATAATAGAATAATCAACGTTAGTTCTTACTGTGCACGCATCCTTTCCTGACTCTCCACCAGCGCATACGAAACTGCTTTTATTCAGATTATAAAATTGTCCGAGTCTGGTCTGTCTGAGAGAAACTTCACAGTTCGATTGCATTACAATGGGCACATCCACTTCCTTCATTATGCTTTGGTACCGACCATTCATACCAAACGCATCTTTTCCCCAGCCCGACACCCAACATCTTATAGAAAATATATATTATAATTGTAATTTCATTCTCAAATTATATATTAATCTTTTACAAGAATATATTCATATTTACCTCGTGCCAGATGCAGGCTCTGATGTAGGAAAGCATGCAGTGTTAATATTTGGACTACTGGAAATGGGTACTGTGCCGCTCAAAGTTATTACAGCAACATCGTTTTGAAGATTAGCAGAGTTGAAATTTGGATGCATAACAATTTTTTGAATCATGTATTCTTGGTATGGATCAGGTTCATTTGTGGACTGGCCATCCCACTCTCCTAATCTTACTTTGAGGCCACCATTCCTGAGGAGTTTTAATTTTTCAAAATTTTAGTTCACATGGTAGATAGGTCGTACTTTTAACAAATTGACTGAGGTAAAGACTTGGCAAAAGTAATAAAGCAAATATTCGAAAATAACGCTCACACATAAGATCCTACTTTGTGAGCAACAGTAAGTACATGGTTTGGTGTAATCAAGACACCGGAGCCTACATAAGCGTTGTCTGTAGTTAAAAGTGCAGCTTGCCAAGGATATGATCCATAACTAGCTTGACCTTGAGGATGTGGAGCTATCTGAATTTTTCTAATGCCACAAGATCCGTCAACCATATTTTCCGAGGATGAACAGCAATACACTTGTCCAGTAGAACAATAAGAACCCTAAATGAGAAATATAATCTCTATATGAGAAATCGTATACTCCAAATTTTTCTCGCTTTGCTTGATTCTCGAAATTATCAGAAATCCGTTATACTGCGTTATTTTAAAAATTGCTACTTTTAATTAAGTATAATATCTCATACATACCGTATTAACTATTCGAATGTCGATGTCAGTATTAATACTAGGACAACTACTCGTTGGTACACAAGAGCACGTCATACCATTACCATTGCCTTCATTATAAAATAAAAAGGCTGATTAGAAATAGATTGTTCATTTACTATCATTATCTGCACGTAATTAATGGTACACTAAAAAACTTGATTAAATATTGGATTGACTTTAGTGAAATTCAAAACATTATCTTATTGCTATAAAAAGTAACTGCAAAGTTTGATAAATACGTTTTTATAGAAGATTGAGAAATTTAAAATGAGATAGGTACTTTAAAAATGAAGCTTCTGGTCTGGATTGGAAGTTAAACATACACTGAATTACCAATTTATAAATACAAAAATAAAAAATTTAAACACTACGTACTCGGCATTTTTGTAGTGGAACCATTATCAAAAATGATAGAGTCGCTTTGCGCGAAAATTTGATACTGCAGGATGCTGACAATACACAACGTAAGCGAAATATTGATCATGATGAAACGATTCGAGAAATAAACGCGCTATGACTAATTTAATGTGGTTGATATTTTAAATAACTTCGAAGTTTAGACTATTCGACGAGTCAGGGCGCACAAATAATGAGTTTTAGCCGACCAGACGTACGTTTATTTATATACAAGTTTTGCGGTGGTTCTGTCATAGCTGTTAGAAGAACAGATTATCTCGTACATCCTTTTGGAACGAGAAGAATGTATGGCCTTTCACAGATAATAGAGCAATAACGTTTGGTGACAATAAAACGGGCGTAAAACATATCGCCCGGTGATTTGACGAAAATTACTTCCGATCGTGATTATGTCTTCATTGGTATACGAAATCAGTGTGACACCACACTGATTTTTATAGTAAACTAGCTGGAATGGAACTACCTACACGATACCAAGGCCAGAAGCGAAGAAGGTCAATTAGCTCCCCGTAGTTATATTATGAATCATGTCATAATTATACATACACATCTTTTTTCCTTTTGTTGTTCGTTCATATTTTTTTTACATCGCCCCCAGGCGAGGTTCTGAATAGACGGAACAATAATCATTCGAAACTACCGACTATAGAAATTCTGTTGATTACGCTAATTTTCGTCGTCGTCGATATTCAGGAGATACAGAGATGGAATACACACAAAGGCGGATAGTAAATCTGTATCGATCACTTTATTTATACACCGAGATGCTACATTATTCCGTTTCGAAAGTAGTATTTTCACGATTTGTTTGCATCAGCTTTTTTTCCTCTTTTTATACTTTTTCTCGTTTCTTGAAAGCGTAGAACACTTAAAACGTTATTGCTCGCACTGTCGTCAATCCGTTGAGACACTAAGCATGTCTGACCTAACAGGAGTACGTAATATACACGAAGATTGTACGAGAGTTGTCTTGACGTGTCGTGTGTAAACAATAAACAGAAAGATTTCGAAAGATTCACAAAGGAGCAATTGTCCGCGGTATCAGTCGGTTGATTGTATCGTGTTATCCAGAGGAAAAGATTACCTTCCAATGTAAATTCGTAGAAACTATCTAATGTGGTCATAATACAGAATGGTGCAAACAATATAAAAATATTTACAGTACTCGTACGCGAAACACCTTAAAACGGAATTTGTTCAAAGCTCACTGTTTTTTATTGTTTTTTACTTTTTTTGCACCATTTTTCACCTCCCCCCCCCCCCCCCCCCCCCCTTTTCTTTTTATCAAAAAAATGAAGAAAAAAAACTGCTCTTTTCTGCTTTAAAAAAAAAAAGAAAACAGAAATTCGAATATGAGACAAGACCAAGACCAGATAAGAGTGTAGGGACTTAAACTTTAAACACATTTAAAAAGTCATATAAAATCAGAATTAACAGCTTCCTAACTAAGTTGGTACTTGACGGATAGTGCCTAAGAGGTAGTAGCAATTTTTTCTTATTACACTCGCGCTGATTATGATATAATCAGTTTTTCCGACCTCCGCGTCTCTTCATAGAAGATGTACATTGAGGACAGTACCACTTGCCTTTTGGCGGTGCAGTGATACCCACACATGGATAATGAAACCATTCGAATGGACACTGCAATAGAAATGCATAAATTATTATCCGTTCGTTGACGTCCGGACTCGGTCCGACATGAGAATTAAACTTACATCTGAATTGTCGCATGCAACCATATCTCCGTAAGATACTTGGTTGCATATACAATATCTTGGTTCGTTTGGATCGTACGTCCAATCTGGATCAGCCGCATCCACTACATGTGTATTTGAAGTTATAACTGGCGGCGATACCGGTTGCTGAACAGACGCAGCAACTACGCTCGAACTTGGAACCGCGTTCGCTACTTTCCTAAACAGCGTAACAATAAAAATGCATATTAATATATGAGAAAGTGCTATGTGACGCGACTTAAGAAGGTAAACTCCCGTTTCCAAGGTTGTAAAAGTTATTCGTTTCTAAAATTAGATGCTGCTAAATAATGACTTTTGAGGGCGACCGCAGTCTAGATTGATATTTTTATCTAGCGGTTTTCCTGCAATCCTAGAAACGAGGTCACCTCCTCAACATTTAATTGCGAGTGATCCGTACTTTTTATGCTTTTTATTCGATTCCTGTATAGCTGCAATGGCGGTTTGAGCAGCGCCAGCTAATTCTCTACTGAACTCGGCCGCATGTACACCGCCAGTATTGATAGCTTCGTAACTAGCTTTTAAACTGGCAGTACGTCGGCCCTGTTGCATTTGCTGTGTCGCAGCAATTGCTTGGGATGCTGCAGCTGCTATGGCATTTCCACCGGCTCCTATGTGACCAAGATTATAACTTACAGAGCCGACAGAATTCGCAATTGCAGTAGGAGTTGATGGCACGCTCGTGGCGGCAATAATCGGCCCTGAATTTGCGGAAGCTGGTCGCGATTCAGGAACGTTTGGTGATATTTTTTCTATAGCTAAACGTTTTTCTATCGAAGTCGAGGATGCGTTCGAATCTCTTCTTTTTTCTGCTCGAGCTATACGAAAGAGAACAAGTATACGCATGATTACAAAACCTGTGTGACTTTTCTGATGCAAAATCATACATGTATATTACTAGACTGTGGATGTTTATGTATGTTCCAATTTTTGTAAACAAATTCTAAGAAACAGCCTTTCTAAATCCGAAACAAATAAGAATTGTACAACATCCTCTCGAATTTGATGTTCTATCCTTCTTTGAAGATTTTCATAAGCAGTAAATGCACATAAAGATCCGTAGTCTATATATTACGAATACCACTTACAATTACTATGATTGTCTCGTGATCTAGCGGTCGATGTAAAACTATACCGATTTTCTTTTTGACTACTATTCGTGGGTGGTTGGTCTAATTCCAATGACCTTTTTTCCAATATTTCTGTGATACCTTTATTATCTGCTTCTAGCTCCATTTTAAATTTGTGCAGTTCCTGATCTAATCTCCTCAAATATCTGTCTACTAAGTCGTACATCTGATTAGCTAAGTGCACCTTCTCGTCAGCGTCTTCCAAAGTCTTATAATACTCTCTTCTAATGGCTTCGTACTCAGCTTCTTTTTCGCTAGGTTTCATTTTCTTCGCATTCGAAAAGAAAGTTTTCACTTTTTTCTCTAAACTATCCATTGAATCTGGAACAATCGGAGCGATCAATGAAAGGAGTGCGCAAATTAAGACGGCTTCATTGCGTGCATATGTAGAATGGAGGTTCGGTGTCCGTTCAAAGAGGTACATACTTTGTACACCTAAGTCCATTTCTCTCATTTCTGTAAACCGGTCTCTTAATTCTTGTGGTAGGTGCTCGATCACTGAAAGAATATAATAAGGTCAACATAACCAAACAATGTTGAAGCAAAAGAAATGATTATTCAACGATAACACACATTGATCCAGTTGACAGAATCATTGTGGCGTTTGTATACGATTCGTCGATGATATTATAATACGAGTTTAACTTTAAAATGTATCAGCAAGAGTGAAGGTGGTTACGAACCATTCAGAAAATATACGACTAACCTAAAACTTATACAGAACTGCAGAATAGGAAATTGTTCATACTGTAGGACGTTTGATTTTACAGTAAAACGGAACATGGTGTTCGTGTGATTACGTGCGACAATAGAATATTTGTAAATATATTCGTATTCGGAGGAGTTTTTCATGTTTCCGCGACAGAGCATATTCGGAAAGGTTAGTAACTTTCTTGAGAAGCTGGGTAAGCAAAGCATGCCTCGTTTTTACGTACTTTCAACATAATCTTCCAAGTAAAGCATCCTTTCGTGCTGGCACTTCGTTGCCTGGTGCTTAATTTACAATTATTTACAATTTACTAAGGGCGAGTGCTTGCCGCCGTAGCGAAATTAACGAAAATTGTAGCACTCGATCGGAAGCGTGTTTACGGCGGCCAAATCCCCTGTTGTACCCTCATTTTCACGTTAGTTCTCTAAACGGTGCGAATCTGTGAATGATTCGTCGAAAATATCATCTAAAAAATGTCATTTCTCCGAAAATAAGTTGACCAGCAATTAAACAATTCGTGACGGTGCTATTTATTTCGGAATTATTACTGGCCAGTTATCTATTCGTTGTAATCCGCCATCTTAGCCTAAGACTCAGGGCCGCCTTCAAGCAATTTTGGTGCCCCGCGGTTCACTATTCTTAAAAATCCCAATATATTTATAAATATTTATTAGCGATATATGTAGAAATATATTGTACGTTTATATATTCGTTAGATTGCGGATCTTTATGCAAAATAAAAACTTTCTATCTGATTAGCAACAAACTGGGCTGGGATAAAAATGTTTATTCGGTTGAAAATAATATAACGGTAGCGTTATTTTGCTGTTTTAGATTACACTTACTTATTTCTGTCATAAATTCATAAAATCCGTAGTCTAACTATTACTGCACAAACTATAATTTTTATTTCCATGGTTTCTTTTTTAGAGCTTGTTGCATTTCATATTGACAATTGAACTAGCGATTAGCTGTTAAAATCTCCATTATTATTCGGATTTGAACATTAGTCGAAATAGTAAGTACTTGTACATATCAGATAATTTATTAGAAAACAAAATTACGTATAACTTCAATTTAATTTCGATATAGTGTGCGTGTTCATTGATAAATAATGATCGAAGATCGTCGCGGTTTTATAGGGCGATCTATAATCTATGCATTCCTTGCATACCTATCGTCGTGCAAGCCAGTGCAGGCTTCGTTCGCGTTCGAAACAAAATAGAATCTGAAACTTTTCCGCAGGAAAATGATACGGCGCAGCCCAACGAAACTAGACTTACGACTAGACGATCTGGTCGAGTATGAAACGATGAGGAAAGCTCTTGAAGCCAAAAGAGAGTCTGAGAGACAACCAGCATTCAATCCTCCCTCGTGGGGTGGCAAAGTGCCGCAAAGCGAAATCCTAGAACGCATTGGTTACATGGCGCAACAGAATCAACCTTCGCATTCCCGACCTAGCATATAATCTCTCGTGTTCACTGTATGTATTCAACAATTTTTATTACATCTGTTATAATTAGACTATAAAAGTTTATGCGTTCACATCTCGTATCTTGAACAGATTAAGTTAAATGGCAACAGCCCCACTGCAGCAAGCAAAAATTCTGTACCACTATCCTGCAAATTAATATTGAACATTCCGAATTTGTGTGTACTTAGTTACAATGCTAATGCACTACCTCTGGCGATGAGGATATCTTCAGACTGAAATATACTGTAATGAAAATGATGTGTACTCCAGCTATGAATATCTGAAACGAGGTGGGATTAAAGAATGATCTTTATTGATTAAGATGATCCTCGACTATTGAATAAAGCTAATTACTGGTATATAAATGAATGAAATAATTTTATTAATACTCGTTCTCTCAGCATTTATCGTAATATTACTAAAATATACATGGCAGCGTTTTATTTTTTATTCGTTTTACTTAACAAGTTCAGGGAGGTAGTAACAGTAGAACATCGACAGTCGTTAAAGGTTTTAAGACACAATCCTCAGCGATTAACAATACATGTAACGGCTGAGTCCTCGACGTCGTGGCTCGATTAAGTAACTGATAGTTCACTCAATTAAAACGAAGCGAAACGATTGAGCGTGAAAGATATTATTGCTGTTTAGTATACAATCTCACGTGTTAAGTTAATTAGTGCTACCGAGGTAGCGACATATTTATTGTCGGTGTTAATAATATTAATCTCTGCGTGACGAAATAATCGGTGCCCGCGATGGAAATGCAAATCAGGTATTGAAACGTAGTGTCGTAACATAACGAAGCGTCACAAAATAAAGTACATTCAACTACGCCAAAATAAGAATTCATTCGAAATGCATAATATTGTCATCGGTCGTGCGTATGTTCCCCGTGGAAACGTGTATAGTTATCCTCTGAACCAGCAGAAAACTACAAGTAGTCGTGTCGTATACGAAGATATCAATTCCATAATTAAATCAATTGACTATAATCTTCATTGGGCGCGACATAAGCTATCCTCTGCGATCGTTTTCTTTTTTTACCACGACTAAACGTTTGTATATACACATTATAAACCCTTGTTGAAGTATAAGTACGTAGGTACGTCCCTGTTCCCGCAATTCTTTTTCAGCGTCTCGTAATTTTCAGCCTCCCAGCGTTCCAGGGTGCTCGACTTAATTGAACTGCGAAAAAAATTATACAATTCATAAGACTGTGTCGCAGTTTAGTTGAAATAGTATATTTCTCGACAGTCTAGTCATAGATCAGTGGACTGCGGATCTCCGTGCAAAATAAAAACTTTCTTCCATTAAATTGCCTTAATATCGTTACTGTTTTAGACTACATCCATCCATTTTTGTCATAAATGCATATGATCCGCAGTTTAATTATCAAAAAGCAGACCTTCGTACGAATTAAAATTGTCATTTGTCTCGCGCTTACCAGTTTTGTGGAAACAATGCGCACGCGGTGGGCACCATGAACGTCAGGCTGCGAAAATCATAAGAGCAGAATTATCACGGGTTTCCGTACAGCTGTGTCGCAAACAATTATTATCAAATTACTCACAAACAGCCGACCATCATCACTTGTATCGGTGCATGCAAAGGCTTGATGCATTGCATAAAACGGTATTTCTCAAGTCTCGCCATGATAGGCGGAAGAATCACTGAGAAAGAGAAATTTGGATCTCAGTACCGTTAGATGATGTGTTAAAATGAATTTATTTTTAATACTTACGCATGCCGGGCGCGCACATGATAATCCTCGAGATGACCACTTGGCTGATACCTTTCACTGCAGCGACCTGAAACAGTCGTGTCGATTAGAGCTGTGACTTATGAGATACCCGGGTAAACAAAAATTACTCGGGTACCCGCGTATCTCGTGAATACACTGCGGATCTTTATGCAAAATGAAAATCGTTTGCATAAATAGGAAAAAGCAGACGATATATTACGATTATTTATTCTCTTGAACGATTTGAATAAATTTAAATTAATATATCAACGTTCTTTTTATTTCATTATCGTTTTAAATTGCACAAAATCATTTATGACTTATGTCTTATGAGATACCCGGGTACCCGGATACTCGGCTATCTCATGGGTACTCGGGTACCCGGAGCTCTAGTGTCTAGAGTCTAGTGTCAATCATGCGCGTTAATTACAGAATTTCTTGCACTCTTATTGTAATTAACAAGCTCACCTTTGACTTCGTAACTTTGTTGCCGTTCTCGTCAGCGACGTCGATCCCTTGGCTGATTTCATTCTGCCTCATTAAGGGGATGTTTACGCAGTTGGCCGCGGCGACTGCAGCGAATGGCACATAACGCTGTCGATATAAATTATTTTTTTTTAGAAACAGTCTAGATACGGTCTTATTAACTGAATTTCATTTTAAGGAGTTTCTGATATGGTGGAACGATCGATCAATTTCATTCCACGTTAGCGATATTTGTAAATCAACAATCCCGATTGTCTTACCGCCATAAGTGGATTGGCTCGTTTGCCCCAAAACGATTTGCATCCTATCGCTGTTATCATAGCAGCTGTGGTTGCGCTAGCATAAGCCACCCCTAACTGTAGCTCCGTGGTAGGACTATTCGCATTTCTATTGGTGTAATTGACTAGAGCGTTGAACGACTGATTCACCCATTGCCAGAAGATCACTGCTGTGTTTGTTCTGAAAGCACAGTTCAACAATTGATTTGCTCGTGGAAAACGACTAGCTCGACGACATCATGTATGTTAAATATTATGATTAGACTGCGGATCTTTACGCATTGGCTTCCAAAAATTTTCAAAAAATCGTATAATATAAAATTTGACGTAAAATTTGATATTTCGAGTCTACACAGGCTACCAACATTGAAAACAAGATTTTATTTGATTTCACGTCCTTGAAATTCGTCTAAAAAAATTGCAAATTGCATAAACATCCGTAGGCTAATTATGATTAATTAGCGGGAGTGGGCATTGAGAGGAAGTTTACTTGTAGAATTGAAGCATAGCGCCGGTCACAGCCATTCCACCTGGCACTTGGAAGGACATTCTGCCAAAGACATTCTGCAGGTCACCAGTGTCGGGATGAAAGGCCGACTCGTAAAGCTTCTTAGCATAGATGATCTGCTCCCGGGTTGTACCAGCTGGCTCTTTCCCAAGTCTAAAGGATAAACTTGCTATTGATTTTCATAGACGCAAAAAGAAGCAACCGACTATTGGGTACACCCTATTTTACCATAAGCATTCAACAAAAAATGATCTTTTTTGAAACAATACATTGATATTGATACTAAACGTGTGTGTATGCATTCGTCCAACATAACAATTTTTCCATCTGGCAATTAAAGCTAAAGTAGATTAAATGTTTCAATCCATTGCGAAACGCATGTTGCAAACTGATTTTTTTTTATTTCTGTTTGTTACGATACTTAACGTCGGTAATAGTGGTTTATTGTGCAAGATGTAATCTGGAGTCGATGCTATCGACAGAAGTAATCTAACTCGTTTTGTAAACAGATTACTCGATTAGATACAACTCTTTTGCAAACTGCTTCTTTCATTAGTTCCGTAATTAGTTTCTCAGCGGAATAATAGTCCGAGGATGAATGATTATCAATGGCAAGTGTATCAGAGTTAAATCTTAGATGGAATACTCGTAGTTTGAGTTCCACGAATGTTTCGAGACGAGTCCGTAAATACAGTGACTCCTAGTAAAATTCGTGCATTCTTAAAAACACGATAACTTTTTAAATATCGGATCATACAACTTGGATTCCTTTTAGGAATTTTCCAATTTCTACCAATTGTAATGTTTAAAAAAATATTTCTCCAACTTCTCAAAAAAGTTACAATCGTATAGCCCAACATCTAAAAAGTTATCATTTTTCAAAGGTTAATGGAAGTCAGTGTAAATGCGTGCACACAGGTGCCTAGTTCCCGAAACAATGTGCGAACGAACATTCAATAAGTGAAATTAACGGACGTGTGCGACTGTAGATTCGAGGACGCAAGTGTCTTCGCGGTTTTATCCTGGAAACATCTTTCAACACCGCGAACCGTGCGTATCGAGGATCGTTGTTATGCCAAAATGGGTCGTCCCATAATCAATTTTCGCGTTTCTCTTTATCGGGGCCTATTTCTAAACGGTGAGCTTCATGTTCGGGTGAAATTGGCCCGTATTCAAACGGAATTGACCGGTCTCCATCTCCGTCCATACTCACTTATAGTCTTCGCATAATTTCTTCGCATTCAGCAATTCGGATTCGGGAACGGTGCACGTTCTGAAATCCGTCATCCAAGCGAAGTGTTTCCATCTGCCCTCGAAGGTGCTCAGATCCCACAGTGGTTTCTCTATATCCAGCCTTTCTTCTCCCATTTTTCTCGATCGTCGACCACAGTCGTCCTTCTTCAACAAATGTGAAACACACCGCTGATAAGATCAGGCCCACCTCTCATCAAGGTACTATACCTAAAAATATTAGAAACAATGGGTTAGGCTTGTCGAGCATCCGCAAACTGAATATTTATAGCTGCCGGCCGACTTGGCGTGCCAAAATAGCTGTAATATTGTCACGCGATAAAAACACGATTTTTTTCTTGTGAACCGTGGGCTGATAACGGGCCGAGTGCCGCTACCACATTTTGCTGAAAATTATGCAAACCCGTACCCGTTCAAACGCGACGCTTAATCAACTGTTTATCGAACGGTAGTTCCCGAAAATTTGAAATTGAACATTTGACAACGTTCTCTATATGTATTCAGGCACCTCGCAATTTTATTTCTCCGCGCTATCTTATCGGGGCTCAAACGTGTACATTTCAAAGTTGAACATTAGACAAGCGTTTTCTAAAAAAAGACTGAAACTATCGCGGGTTTCCGGTACTCAAATTATTCCGCATCATCTATGATCGTCCCGCACAAACAGGCACCTCGTAATTTTATTTCTCCCCGCTATCTTATCGGGGCTCAAAACGTGTACATTTCAGCGTGCAAGAGCGTTCAAGGTCGCAACGATCTCACCGTAGCCGTTTAAACAGGACGCATAAATCACCTTCTCTCGAACAATAATTCCTATTTCAATACATGGACAATTTTCAGCAACTTGAAATTGAACAATTAAAAACCGTTTCCTATAAAATGGTAAAACTATCGCGTGTTTCCAACGCTCAAATTATTCCGCTTCATCTGCAATCGTCTCGCACAAACAAGCACCTCGCAATTTTATTTCTCGCCGCAATCTTATCGGGGCTCAAAACGTATACATTTCAGCGTGCAAGAGCGTTCAAGGCCGACACGATTTTCCCTGTAACCGAAATTCTTTGTTGCGAACGCTTTCGCGCCATTTAAACGAACGGTATCTCGGAGGAGCATTTAAACGGAGCCGTCCGATACAAGAGTCGTCCGGCGACGACCTAATGGCCGATGTTTATCGATTATCCGACACTGATTTGCGCGGAAACACACCTACCGCTATGCACCAAGAAATTTCGAAGCAATACTCCGGTGTCCCAAGACTAAATTAACGATATCAAATCGGATCCATCGATCGATACGTATCCGGAGACACACGTGAGCCAAATCCGTGCAGGGTCGTGTCACGAGACCGGCGCGCCCTGTTCTGAATGGCGCCAGCAAGAAATGCATCAGAATCTGCGGAAGATTGACCGTCTGGCAACGTGACTATCATCCTGCGTGTATCGCAGAGTTTCTCTCAGACGTGATCGATGGTTAAATTGCCGACAAACATTATACCACAACGGAACGTGGCCACGTTGAGAATGAACGAAAATTTTCGCGTGGCCTTTCAGCCCGAATTATCGACTATCCACCGTCGGTAGAAAAGGCCGACAGCGAACGCCCCAATTCGCACCGGACTGCCGGCACATTTTCATTCAACAAACATTTCCACCCGGTTCCAACTGTCCCGTTCAATTACACGTGCACCACAGCGAATTACGTAACCGGTGTCGACAAGCAAGCAAGAATTTTTTTGCCAGCTTACCGTGAAATGCGCGGATCACTGCTGGAGAGTCACTTCTGTTCTGGTCTCCACCGGGAGACAGCGCACCAGCAGCCAGCTGATCGGAGCGGCGTCCTGCGCGGGGCTCCACCCGGACCGACACGCTCCTGACTACTTCCCCTTCCCAGCCAACTGATTTCTTTATTATTGTTATTATCCTCCATTCCGCGCGCCCTGTGACAACGATCCTTTTCCCTCTCGCCGGAAACCATTGTGCGATTAACTTTCACGGGTAATAAAAGGATCGATAATTTCGGAGAACTTTTTCTTCGGGAGATGTCGCACACTGGCGAATTTGCCCGAATTTCTCGTGGCCGAAAATTGAAAAAAACTTTTGCCAGAGTTGTTTTTGAAAAATTTGTTTATACGTTGATTATTTATTTAAAACATTTTAATAGATTCATATCCGAATCCAGCGTTTAGTATTCCTACAAAATAGCTATTTGTTGTGTAGAAAAAATGATCGAACCGTGGCGCCTAGAATAAAATTCGTAATATCCGAAAGATAAATTACGATCGATAAACTAATTAATTATTTAGTTGATTATTTATGGTTTACAGGAGGGCTTGTTTTGCCGTTCATTAAAACGGAGCATTAGGAAGAGAAGAGCATGCTACAGATGTTTTTCAATTCTTGGATATACCGAATATCAAGTATAGATCTTCATATAAATAGAAATCTCAAATTCAATATTTTTAATAAGAAAAGTACAGTATTGTCATTATAATTAATCCATTCGCCATTTGAAAGTATGAATTTTGGCCACGTATTCCTGGTATGCGAGAGACAACTTCTGAGAAATAACGGGGATGTTTTTGTTTCGGGAGAATGAGCTAGTCCGCAAAAATTTATTTAATGTTCACCTTTTTAGACTCGCATAAGTCTAGGGTGTTCCTACTGAGAATTACCGGAACGTTTGAGGCTACGTTGAAAAGAAATATTTTTAAATTTTCAGAATTAAGAATCGAGTTGAAAATAAGTAGCAGAAGTAAAATGAATTTTCTTCCAACAATTTTATTAACGAAAACGATGTTGTCGTATTAATCTCCGTCGTCAGTTTTATCATTACGCGGGTTCTATTATTAACATAAAATCCGCAGTTTAATTATACGAAATTTAATTCGTAACGATAATTATTCTTCATTTAAAATATCCTGCGCCGGACGGACGGGAGAAATGCAGAATCGTTGCAACAAACATGAATCATTATATGTGCTTATAATTATGAATGTGGTCTAATTCAAAATTTAAAAGGAAGCAACATTAATTTAAACTAAACGAGTTCAATGTAATTTTTACGATATTGTCAAAAATGAACCGTTAGATAGTGCTTGTTACTTCCACATCACATGGAATTCATTTAGCGTTAATGTCCCTGTTCCCTTTAAATATCTCGAAGCAAAAAATTATTCATGTAGACCAGTTTTATAATTATGTTGTATTTATTCATAATTATATTGTCCGAAGGGCGCAGCAACTTCGCGCTGCAATGCATTTCAAACGCGATGCACTTTTACCAAATATAAATATTTGAATGTTATTGGCGCGCTGGTACGATCATTCTTGACAATAGTTAAGCTATTTTTCAAATTTACATAAAACATTTCGACGTTCCGATCCACGATTTGGATCATTCTCAAGAAAGTTATTTCATTGTAATTGCGTCTGTAAGAATTCGTTTCTAGTTAGTACATGCGTTGTTAGACCAAATGCAGAAAAAGGAAACAATACCTTACAAAACCCAATCAGAAGAGAAAGAAAAAAGAAGAATATAAACAATTTTAATTTGTACGAATACTCACTTGCTTAACCCAAATTAGTTATTAATTTAAATTCTTTAGAGTTTGTGAGAACGCACGTTGGTTCCATGATTAATTTTAACAAATATATTTCGCAAAAGCGGAACGTCTATCTTTTTGCTATCGGTTTAACTTTCCTATACAAAGCCTCTTTCATTAAGATAACATTTTTGTTTGCTAGGATTATTAGACTCTCGTACTTACACGGTTCCCAATAACGTGGCAGTTTGAAGAACGCCCTAAACGCTCGATATGGAGTGCGCAATATTCGGAGTTGCGCAATAATATTGACAATATACATAGAGCTAATATCGAGGATACACACACGCTCACTTTAACGGACTTTCACATACCATTGCGATTATGTTTACTAAACATCATCGTCGTAGTATTCACTGATGCAACAAAACTCATTAGAGTCAAGTACAATTTAGCGGCGAAATATTTAGAGCACTATCTTCGGCGTTAAATGCCGGACACTTCAGATAAAGTATTTTAAAATTAATCATTTCAAACATATATTTACATCAGATAGGCTATCTTCGCGCAAGGAGCTATGGTATTTAGCAAAGTAAACTTAATAAATAAAATATATACATACAGGGTGGTCGAACTAAATGTAGTCACTTAAATATCTCCTTCATTCGTGATGAATATTCTGTATCGATTGCGGGAGGCAGTAGTCAAATAAAAATTTATTTCATCCCTTAACAGTCTTTTCACGATGATAACAATACAATAATATGCTCAGATTTTTTATATTTTCCACTGTGTTTTATATTTCACCCAGTTGATCTCTTCACAAATGCAGAAAAATCCGCAGTTAATGTCATCTAGAATATTCAAAGAAAAAAAGTGCACATTTACAAGAAAAAAATATCGGTCGCTTTGAAAATTCTGGGAGAAATGACCCTGAGTAAAAATAAAATAAAATATCATATAATAATATACTAAAATAAAATTTGACAAGAATTCACCTTGCGATACATTGCATTAGAAAGGAGATATTTAGGTGGACTTCGATTTTAAATATTTATTGTGAGTTACGTTACACAGAATTTAGAATGACGTGACTTGATATGATATTCTAGACAGAGTTGAAGCTCATTAGACTCATCGGTAAGTTATCCGGCAGCCCTAAGCTCCTTTGTAGATCGTTCTTATCCTCTTTTCTTCTTTTTATTCTTCTTCCTTAGCGTGGTTTCGTTCGAACGTCGGCTAGAGAGGGGCTGTTCGTTAATGTTATGAAACGAAGCGTCCAGAGAAAGCTTAAATAACGCTCTGGTAGGGAGGTCACCGGTCAGAGAGAATCAAGTTCACGGGCGTTCCTGTCGAATTCCAGAAATGTTCGTGACGTGATTTTCTTTCCGCGACAAACCCGGCACTCCATAGTGTCGTCCGTTCGTCTATCCGCGCGGCTCGCATTCCGTTCTCTTCTTTTTGTTTGCAACTCGGCAACAGAACAAAACGAAAAGTTGATGCGCGAGGCCGGCTAAAGCTGGTATACGCTTCCGTGCTCGCGAAAAGTAGAGCTCGACCTCGTTCGTCACGCGTCACCATATTGTGGCTAAAACTGTCACGAATTATTATTTCGTAATATTTATGATGTAATTTCGGTTAATACTATCTGACCGTTGAGCTTAGCTCTCTTTCCTGTACGCATCCGGTACAGGCTCCGTGACTAATGGATGCTCGCGAACCATAAAACTCCATTGTACAACGCATTTTATAATGTATAAACGACAACCGACCGAAAGATAATATCTGGTCATTTCACCCGAATATGGGCCATCATTCTCCGGGCCGTAAAAAACGACAATTTTCTACAGAATACTGGATCGAACAATTTCCCTTGTAATTCACAGTCGGTTCAGATAATTTTCTGTTTTATATTTATATTAAAAATATCTTAAAAATATCAGAAGAAGATTTATCATAAAATATCAGAAGAATTTAGAAATACTATCATATTGTTTTCAATCTATTAAACATATTCAGAGAGAACTCAGGTACAAAATTTCGTACCACTATTACCTTTCCAGAAACAAATGGCCGAGCTCTCGGCGCAATTTGGATGTAAGTTGGTTAAATTCGAATCATTTCAGTCGAGACAACTTTTCCGCCTACTAGAGTTAGACCGAAGAAAATCTAACTCGGAGGAACGCATTCCTGAGGCATGATAGGAATCGAGTAAGATCTGGAAACATATTCCACGTATTCTGCATGATTAGAAGGGTAGAACCGAAGATCCCCGTTGCCGTGGAATCGTTTGAAAATTAAAGATGGCTCTTTGTTGGACCCACAAGTGGCCATATGCAGAGCGACCAAAAAACGGGAGTGTCACGTGAGATAGCCGATAATCTTCTTCTCTATTCTTCCCTCTCCTTCTGTCTTTCTCCCTCGATAGAGATTCCAAAGGGGGAAAAAATAAATGATCAAATGTTAAAACGTCCCAGTGTCGAAGAAATGAGGATCGTAACGTCGCTAATGAAACAGATCTAGATGGAATATGTTTCTATAGGGAATAGCAGCTCATTCTTCCAGGCTGTCCCCACCGTGCCACGGAGAAAGAATGCTTCCGAAAAGTATGTGTGTGCGAGTAGTGTATCTAGACCGGGCACGTATAATGTGCAAGTGAAAATTATGCGAAAAATCCGGTCGTGTAGCACAGCCTGCATGCAAATCATATAAACTCCGAGGGAAGGAAGGTGCATAATTAAAAATAAAACTAGAACACACGTTTCTCAGGAATGATCTTCACTTTTTCATGAAAAACCTACCCTCTTCGTAGGGTTTGCTCGTACGGTTGTAACGTGGGGGCGATGCGGCGTGACTGCACGCTCCTGGGACAAAGTAACACAGTGCCGTAGAGAGGACACGTTAAATTAATTTTTCTTGGGCCTTATTTTGTAACACCATATTGGAGGTAATACAGCAGGTCATGTTGTTCATCTTGCATCGTTATTAAAAAGTTGTCGTAGAAAACGATTTTCCTAGTTATATTGATCGTAATTGAAGATATTTCTTAGATTAGTAATTTGTTTCATCTATTTCATCGATGTTGCTGTTCCATTCAGCGTAGAATTATTCACAATTGTTTGACGACTAATACGCATGTGGTCGATATTGACCACGAGTGTTGCTAATAAATTCGCAAATTATATATCGGCGATTTCGAGCACACCTAATTAACACAACAACCGCGAGTATAATGCTAAACATCGATAGAGAGATGCTCAACATTATCATAAATAAACAAGTAAAATCTCAAGAGTGGTTACTTATCTACATTCTTACGGTAGTACTTTGCGTAAAACAACTCCAACCAGGGCGAACACGACGAAACAGGTAATGTATCTACGAGAATTATTGTTAATTCGCGAGCGAATATTACTGCTCGATATTAACGATTAAGAACAAGCAACCCCGAAAAGAGACGTAACACGTCAAAGTAGTCTAGCAGTATAAGTAATTCTAGTGAGTAATAATTAGACTGTGGATCTTTATGGAAAATAAAAATGTTTTTCATTGATCGTGTGCAGCAGGAATAACATAAAAATCAATTTCATCCCTCAACAATTACAACATTCTTGAATCGTGTAAACATTACTGTTTTATATTTCGCCTAACAACTTTCTTCATATACACGATAATATATACAATATAATATATACACGAATATAATATACACGAACATATACACTTCATGTACACTGCATAACGATCCGCAGTCTCTAGTAATAATAATATAATAACTCTGAATTAAAATAATCATTCTAGTGAGAATAATCCTATCGAGTTGGCAGAAATAAAGGCTAATTTTTGTTATTGGAACAATAGCATATTTTCCCATCTATTCGACGATCTTCTGCCAAAAGTAATAAACAAGATAATATCGATGAAAGTTTATAAAAGAGAATTTGGTTTAACTTCATCTGAAAATATAGAATAGTTTTCAAGCATCGTGGAAATGGCCGGATCCGTTGTGAATTCGTTGAAAGAAACAATCTGATGTAGAATTTCGATTTCAGGTTGGTTGAGCGTGGTTCGGAGGATGGTCGGATACGTTCCTGGGCGATCGTAGTGGGGGGTAGAGGTTGGCGCATGCGCGTTGTCTCGTCAGTGGCCAGCTGTGCGTGGACGTTTCAACGCGGCGCGGCTGGCGGTGGTGGCAGCTAGGAAAGCAAGCGAGCGAACGAGCGAGCAAGCGAGCAAGCGAGGAAGCAAACAGTCAGAGCGACTGCCCTCCTGTCTCCCCCACCCCTAGCATGCCTCGGAGAGCCCATGGCCTCCGTACACACGGAGGAGAGTGAGGCAGCCCCAGCCGCTCCTCACGTCATCCGCTGAGAGAGAGACGACGGGCCTCGACACGGCGAGGAGCAATAATTCTAACGAGCCAAGATGGCGGCGGACACGGTGGCCCTGTCCGCGCTCACGCTCGCCAGGGGCGACAAGATCCTCGTGACCGTCGAGTCCGCGCTACCGGACATCGTCGTCGTGTCCTTCGTCCACGGTGCCAAGTGCTTCCAGGGCGCGTTGCTCGACGCCACCAAGAGGTAAGCGTGCTATCTACACGAGAACTTCTTCTTCCCCTGTCCCTCCCAGCCTCTCTTTCCACCCGGGCTCCTCTCTCTTTCTCTCCCTGTGTAAGAAACCCCTTTCTTCGCTCAGTGTATTTCCCAGTTTCCTTTAAATTACCACTTGTCCGGGTCAACACCGATACAAACGGGTCAGCTGTGAGCTCGTTGTTTTCTCGCGTGTGCATACGCACAGAAGTGTGTTGTCTCTCTCGTGATCCCCGGTTCTTTGGTGTTGCCCTGTGAGAACGTGCTCGATAAGCAAGTGTTGACTGTCTTTTCTCTGTATTTCAATGTACCCGGGCCACGACCGTGTGCGCGATTAAGGCTATCCGCATTTCATGCCGACGGTCAGCGACGGGCCACGACGACGTTGGAAACCTACCGTTCACCGTCGCCTATTATCCTCAACGTTGCGACGGACACCACGTGTGCTCAAGTGCTTCAATCCTTGCACGAACACGATACGTATCTTTGTGGATCTCGTGCATTCAGTGGATGTTTTTACAAGGACCGTTTTAAGGCCCTCTTCCCATATCGTTGTGATGGTTTCGTTCGACCGCGTGCAGGCTCTAAGATGATCCGAGGCCCCGCGCGCAACGCTGACACTTCCGGTCTCTGGCTCGGCTCCGTCGGGGCCCTTTTCCCTTCGGTTTTTACGATCGGACCGCATAGTTTGACTCCATCGAGATCTTCACCAGAGATTCTTCTCATGCTGTGCTCCAAAGATTTCCCCCGTGAAAAACAGGGTGGCCGTTTCACCGTGCCGTTACGTGCCCCGCATGTCGTAAGTCTTCTCGTAAAGCGGCTTTTGTTCTGCAAACGGAAGTAGTTTTACGATGACTCTTGTCTCGCGACAACGTGTCCTCGTCCTCTGTCACTCCAGTTCTCGAACTTTTTTACGATTTCGGAAGAGCACGACATCTCTTTCGCGGTCGTTCATTAAAATTCTATTTATTCGACGAACAAACGTGCCATTTCGTCTTCCCGCAATCTTGCCACCACGCATCCCCCATTTTTTTCTCTCTGCCTCGTGGTCCTCTTCGCAAAGGGAGAGTTATATGTACGCCGTTTTTACGCTGACTTTGTTTTTTCATGGTCCAGCGAATTATGGATACTTATGGTGGCAATGCAGCCATTGGGAGGGGGTGAATTATCGCTCGGCAAGTTTGACCATATAGGCTTGAGTCTGCGGTCGAAACGGCGGACTATTACATTTGCATTGCAAACGCTGATTCTCTACATATTTCTGTTTCTACTGGTATCAGGTCGTTCGGAGTCATTTCGGTTTCTCAATTTTATCTTTTTATAACTTTTCGTTCGTTCCTTCGAGGATCATCAGTGTCGGAAGAATCCTCTTACAATTGGTAGTTCGAATAATTGCACAGGATTAAGTGAAATTTCTTCACATGTAAATAATCTTTCTTATTGTTTTAATCGTAAGGTTCGTTTCAAGCTTACTTCTACAAAAAATTGCTCCCAATGTTTCAAATGGACCGATTTCAAAGAACAATTTTTTATTCGAATGGATCTTGCCCTTCGTGGAATACCTTCAGAATTTTTTCATGCTTTACAATCGCGGTATCGTGAGATTTATTCGAAGCTTATTGTACTGCAAAAATTGTTATCAGATCGTTGGGAAAAGCGAAAAAAGAGTGGTAATACGATGGTACATCCTTTCTTTGAACTGCTCGCAACTTTTTTTTCTTGAAGAGACACCCTTACGGCTTCGAGTTTCTGATGGAATTGGCGACGGAATTAAACGCGCTCGCGATGAGGAAAAATTCAGAGCAATTTGCGAGCACAGCATTGGCAGTTTGGTCACATGGCTTTCGGTCCGGCATTGGAAACACACGATACTTTCCGTAAAATGAAATTCGCGTGGTATTTTGTATTCATTAACTTCCGACACTCGCAATAGGTTATTTGCACAGGTAATTGCACTGCAGAGTAACTGGAATGTTATTAGCCGAGACTTTGCATGTATTTACATGTAGTTTTGGGTGCGGTAATGCAATATTCACTTAGTAATTTGGCTTTATTTTATTTGGTGTTTTCGTCTGGCTAAAATCAATATGATTATAATTATCTGGAATAGAATCTGCATTATGTATACTCTTGCCATGCGTTTGCAAAGCAGTGTCCACAAAATTGCAACTATTACTCCATACATTTTTCATTTACATTCCTGGTTGAATGTTTTAGCACAAACATTATACTCGATTCATTACATTTTATCACATATCTAGCTATTATATATGGAATTAAGCAATGAAAATCGACAAGAGTACATCATACTCAGTATACCATGGTTATTTCAGCGTGCATATTTTCGTATAGACTGTTCGCTGCCTGGCTTATGGTGATTACCAGCTTAAGTCAGTCAGGATCTCATAAATAAAACATGAATTATGAATGTTAGATATCTTTAATATTATATCTCGGTTTCCAAAGTATTATTCCCGCTACCGTAGCTCCGCTAGTAAGCTCACGAAATTCAAAAAAATTTGCGATTTCATTTACATTACTTTTCAATTAATGGAGTAACGGTCCTAATGATAATCGTCGAAATTCTACTCGATCGCGAAGCAACATTCAAGATCGCTCAGAAATTCCTACACGTTGTACCAAGAGAAAATGAAGGAACAGAATACAGCTTTTACATTTTTCATTCGTATCATAAAGCAACACTGCGCGACGCTATGTTACAACAGTTCTTTCGGTACAATCTCTTGAAATCTCTCCAAACGACTGGAGATTTATGTGCAATGTATGTTGAGTCTGACAATTTGCATGGTTCCGTGCGGCAATCCTTTCTTTATCTTTCGTTTTGCGATATACAGAGACATTCTAATCCGTTTTCGTCCTGAAAACCATGAATAACTAGCAGAGATATCACCTCAGGGCTTGATAGGGACTCAAAGTCAGTCGTGAGTCATAGACAGCCAGCTCTGTCTTGTTCGTACAGTCATTGCTGATTTCACTCGACCGCAGTGGAATTGTTCGCTTTGACACGGAATCGATATTAGGGTAAATGTGCCAATTACTGCGGTATTTTTTCGCAATGAGATTAAAATACGTAAAAATAAATATGTTGCTTTGAATGAATTTGTACAATTCAATGATTGTGTATTCTCGTTAGCGAGGCAAACAAAATTGTCAATCATTCTCGTATTTTTATACTCTGCATTTGAACAAAAAAAAAACATTCTTCATAAATGGTAAAAATTTTAGATTCGGTTCCTTATTCGATACACGTAAGTAGGTAGGATACGATTCCATATGGCAAAAATTCAATCGAAAAGCAGTGAAAACAAAAACAGTAATTCATGATAAATTTGGAATAACATGAAAATGTAATTCATGATAAATTAGGAATAATATTAAAGTGCACGATTACCAATCGGTCACCCTAGTTGTTGAAAAGTCTTTTATAGCGGACGCGAGACACCGATGATCGGCCATAATTGAATCGTTCTCCGAACCAGTTAAAATTGACTGATCAACGCGTGAAAACTCAATCGTAAGCGCGCCCGGACTGCATACTGCAACAATATTTCCCGAATTGCGACTCCCGCTATAATTTGAAAATATTTTTATAACATCGGTACCTTATTCGCGAATAAGCGTTCATCAGTTTCTATTTACCATATTAATAGCGTTCTATAAATCGTACGATATTAACATTCGAAGCTCGCGAATATTGATGTTATCATTTAATAAACTCCATGGAGGTTTCATTATGTGTCTTTGTACCATTATCCTTGACACGACGTGATTAATCGCTGGCAATTACTATTTGATTTAACGCGTTCACAATTTTTATACATTTCGGAGATTCATTTAACGATTCTGTATCATCGAAGCTTACTCGGACGTGTAATCACTATGGCGAGTACGCGCGGAATTTCATTAAAATACTAGCATAATTTGACGAGGTTCAATAATATCTTTGAGAATATTCACAATATTTAATTGAACCGTCCTGTTTTGTTTCTCATTAATTCAATATCAATCTTAATTATTAAGAATTCGTTGAATATTAAAATATTGTAACTAGTAGCCTCGACCTTTCATTGAATTATTTATTTTACAACATGTTGTAAATATTATTAAGAAGATTGTTCGTCCTTCATCCATTTTATTCATACCAGTAATTACGGGTCACCCCGTATACAGGTTCCCGATATATTTATGCGAAAGTATAGGTTGCACAGGGATACGAATTTCATAACATCGAACAAAAAATTTAATGAATGGCCTTCGACCTACCAATTAGGAAAGATACTGTGCCTCCCTCGCTGGTTCGCTCCCACCCCCTCTCGGTCACGTGTTAGCTTTTTTACTATTTCACGAGCAAAAAGTTCAGCGAAATTTTTAATTAACACAATTCCGGCCCGTATCTCCGGCTAACATTCGGTCCGCCACGACGAAGTTGATTTTATCGGACCCATTTTCCCCTGTTTAATTGTATGTATTACCATAACGTTTACAACGGACGATAAGAATTGGCCGAGCAATAATCTCGTCCTCCTCTCGGCCAGCAAAGAATATCTGTGTAACAATCCCAGTGCGCGAAATATTCGAGTCATAACCAGGACCTCGGGGCTGATCCTGCGAAAAACCTCTCGCAGTTTCCCCGTTTTTTTTCCAGCAGTGGTCCGATTAATATAGGACGAACAACTGAAATAAGGTCGACCAACTCGAGTCGACTTCCGCATTTGTACTGTTGCGTTGAAAACAAACTCTGCTTGCTCGTTTCACCGTGGATGCAACCGTTTATTAACTCAGCCGCGTGTTTGTAACAGAACTAGCTACATTTGTCTCGAACATTTTTTACTCCAACTATTCTATCGCGAATTCTTCATCGAATCTGCACGCTTCGCAGGGTTTCATCCGAAACAACTAATTACCATTCGCGATGGTGCGAGTCGTACTACCGACACTCTTGAATTTCATGTTTATGAAAAAAGATCTTTTTCAGTACAAACATTCAAATTAAAGTAATCGATAGACTGTGGATGTTTGTGCAATTTTCAATTTTTGGTAGACGATTTTCAGAAACTCGGATCGAATAAAATATTACTTTCCGAGCTTCCGATGTCGTACTAATTTGCCATATTTTATATCCTAGCATTGTTTGAACATTTTCTTTTATTGAACATTTTCAATTAGATATCTGTGAAAGATATCGATTTCCTTTACGAACCGTGACTCCTGAAAACCAGTTTCAAATTACGCAAGAAATGTTCTTCATATTATCGTACCTTATAATTATGATAAAATTCTGTGTGAATAAATATTTCTTATCATTTCAGTGAAGTACCAACGTTTCGCAAAACCCGTTTCTATCGTTCTAATTTTTAAACGACGAACTTTTTGTTCGTTTTTGCTCGACTTTTTGTTCGTTTGGAAACCATCTTTCAAAAATGTGTCACAGATGTTTGTTTAGAATAGTCACAACATTTGCTCTGCAGTTCGTACGTCATAGTCGTACGCAAATGGCGCCACGTAATGTTCACTTCTAATTTTCATTTCAAAATAATATCTTGTTTATATTAATTGAATTGAATTTTATAAATGCAACAGCTTGCACGTAATTCATTTAATGTCTGCAATTTTGCTTTGGATTATTAGAAATTCTGTTACATCTACAGCCATCGTGCGATTGTTAATTTTAAAGGAGCACAATATAGGTAGCACGCAAGTAGATTTTTGGCTGGAAGCTCAACGAAATTGTGTTTACAACCGCGAACCGCCAAAGATTATCAAGACGCAATTTTTGCTCGGTTTTGATGGATAGGCAAACCGCTGAATGTGACTCCCGCGGTCGACAGTATCAATCAATCAATTTCGAAAGCAAGAGTGCCGTAAAGTGATTAGTTCCCGAAGTCACGTCTGCGTGACAACGGTCGATAATCGGCGGCTCGGCGAAATCACGCGTACGCGACGCCGGCCACCGTCGAACGGTTGAAATATAAATCATGTACTTACCCGAATAATTTTCGATATTCCGTAGGAAGAACGGAACGGCGTCTGAGACGAATATTAATACAATTTTCAATCGATCCGCGGTCTCTCCATCTTCCCTTCGTCTCGAACCCTGTTCCTGCTCCTTATTGCTCGACATTAGACTTGCGGATCTTTACGCGTTTATGGTTTATAAAAATTATCGAAAAATGCTGGAGTATCACATTGCACAGAATTTAGCACTGTCTTTATTATCAATGAAAATAGGTTTTGATTTGGTACTACTTTCGGAAAATTTGTCCACAGAAAGTTTAAATTGCAGGAACATCAGTAGTCTACTCGTCATTCTTTGCAATTTTTGAAAAACACCATTACTACTATATTATGGATACGAAAAAATATTTCAGATAAAAGTTGCACTTTTATTAGAAAGGTTAGAAAAATTTCGGAATACTATAATGTTGTTCTTAATGTATCGAAGCCATTAAGGGGTGAGATCAATTTTTATCTTATTCTTGTTTGTGACAATTGCAGAACGATTTTTTAATTTTCTTCGCGATTTTTGAAAAACACTATTACTCCAATATTATGGATACGAAAAAATGTTTCAGATAAAAGTTGCACTTTTATTAGAAAGGTTAGAAAAATTTCGGAATACTATAATGTTGTTCTTAATGTATCGAAGCCATTAAGGGGTGAGATCAATTTTTATCTTATTCTTGTTTGTGACAATTGCAGAACGATTTTTTTATTTTCTTCGCGATTTTTGAAAAACACCATTACTCCAATATTATGGATACGAAAAAATGTTTCAGATAAAAGTTGCACTTTTATTAGAAAGGTTAGAAAAATTTCACATAAAGCCACGCAGTCGAATGATCGTATTTGTGTGGCATTGAAGTGAGCTTGAAAAACTTTGTAGAGATTATAAATCAAGTTTCGAGTAGAAAGCTATGTTGTTGATTATGTATTCTTGATGGTGACGCCAAGTCGCTATCGAAACACTAGAACGAGAACGACCAGTGTCGTCAGATCGTGTCCGAAATTTGCGATTTTTCTACAAAACCGGTGATCGATTTCCGCGCATATGTGGATCGTGGTGCACCCCATAATAAAAAGGAACCACGCTGCTCGCGTCCCGACGGTTTTTCCATTACGTAAGCGTATCATCGTGATGCTAATAATACGTTGGCGTCCCTTGATGGATTTTGTCACGGAATTCGAGTTATCTGCCGAAATCTGGGGACGGGAATGATATCTTAAACAAAATGGGGCTTAATAAATTGACCGGTTGAATTCCTCAGAAATGTACACCGGGTGGTCCACGTGAAACGGTGACACTGTGTCTTCCGTCTATGAATTTAGTTTTCTTTACGAGTTTAGTTATTTCCAAACTTTAACCCTCGAATCGGTATGTCTTGGATGTCGGTATCTAATCAATTACTAAATATTTAATTAATTATTCTAGGTCGGAAGAAGTGCTGAATTTTCGTGTTAGAATAAGTTAATCTGTCTTCTCTACGATGTTTGTAATCCAAAATTGTTTAAAGCTTCATCTTTTACACCCTCCGGGGTGAATTGCGCGAGAGGTTTGATTAAAAGGTGTAAGAACGCGTTAAACGTACCGTGTTTCGCCCGCGAGGCAAATTTATCGTCCGCCAAAGTATGCGAGCGAGCATAAGGATAATTTTGAAGGAAAGCGGAACGGAAATCAATAAGATGCGTCTTTTCCTTGTTCGTGAACTTTTGCATTCACGGCACCGAAGTAGCAGATAAGGAATGCTCAGTATGTAAATTTAATCTTCCTCGATACAGTACTCGCGAGATTCGAATACATACGTAGTATCCACTCGTGTCTTCTCATTCGCGAGTATCGTTCCTAATTCTTGTAAAGTTTACCATCGTTTTACAATAGCTTTTAGACGCAACCCACAGAAGTTAAAAGTTTAACGGTTTAGTTTCGAACCAAATACATTATGCATTTATCTAATCTGCAATGATAAATCAACTTCGAACAGTTTATAAAACCCAAGGCAACGTCCATGCATACAATGATATTATTTTTGCGGATTCCAAGACTGTTAACGTTTGACTATAATTAATATCCATCCCACTTCCGCGTTTATGGACTCAACGCACACAAGCTAAAATTGAAACAAACCAACTATATTTTGCATTTCCTAATCTATACAGTATAGATAATAAATTAATTTTGTGCATGTTGTGGCGCACAAGGTAAAGTCCAAGCGTGCAATAATATCATTTTTACTGATTCCTCGAAGCAAAAATTGTTTAAATATTCTCGAGAATTATTACTACGTAACATGTAAGGGTACAACTTTTCTCGAACAATTGTTAGCATCGCGTTACACAAGAGTTCACTGTAATAATTCATTGCAAAAATCTTGGAAAACAATATTCCCTGTAGTGGAACGAGAAACTCTGTTCTCTTGTTCTGTTAAAAATTCCTTTAAAGCGGTCTGGATTTCCGTTCCAGTTTCCTGTGGAGTTGTTGTTTCAATGGAAACATTCTCTCGGCGGTGTGTAGGTACAATAAAGAATTTTTTCAAGCATGGATAATGTACGTTGCAAAATCGAACAGGCGACGAGAGAAGCACGTTGAAGATCGTATCGGGATATTAAATAGAAGTTAACTGGGGTTGCGGGCGTGGACGAGGAATAAGGGAGCCTTTAGAATTTAGGTTTATGTTCGAGGCGTTTGCTCGCAACCGAGCGTCTCTCGAGTGCTTTTTACATCCTTCTTTGACGGACGAGGAAAGTTAATTAACGCAAAATAATCCTCGAGGAACAGTATATTGTCTGCGAGACATCGGGCGTCGACGAATGAATCATTTCTCAGCTGAAGCACCATCGGCTTCTTCTTCTTCTTCTTCATGAAAATTCAGGTTTTACGTAAGATGAAAAACGTTTCGTGATTACTGGAGCGTAAACGGAAAACGCGGAAATCGCGGAAATCGCGGCTGGGTTCGATCGGTTCTCTAATTGATTATTTATATTTATTCTTTCCTTGGTGGAAAAATACTGCATAATGCAACGCTACCGACGCCGTTTTTGCAAATGCACTTATTATTGAATAAATGTTGCGTCAGAATCAAAGTTCGATTATCGTTTATCTAGTCGATAACAGGGATTTTCTTTGATCGATCGAGTATGCTTGCGTGCACGTTCGATTTTGTCTCTCAAGAAACCGATATCTCTTTTAATATTGGACTTTTTTCAGAAGTTGAAGCAATAGATTTACTACTGCACGATGTAAAAAGAAACTTTCTTTGCTTGAATTGCAGAGAAAATACTAAAAATTTCGTGTTACAACTTAGAGGCCAAATCGTGAAAAATTGCAATTTTTACTTGATTTTATTCCGATGAAATTTTACAAATATGCTTAATTGATATAGATCTACGAAATCTGTTTTCTAAATTTTCGATATAAGCCCATGTAAAAAGTTGCAAACTTTTTCACGTTGTGTAGCGAACCAGTTATTCTAACTTCTCAAAAAAGTTCAAATCGTATGGTCCAATGTTAAAAAAGTTATCGAGTTTTTAAGGGTATCTAAATATTAGTACGAGTCACTGTAACATTATTTTTGAAATTGTGTGTGTCGGGAGCCATTTCAAGCTCGCTGAATTTTTATATATTTAAATCGTGCTTACAAAGCTTGTCTAACGGTTTCTCAGGCTTTATTTAACAAATGGCCTGACGGCCAGGAGATAACAAATGCTAGACTTATTTATGTGTAGAGGTTCACTGGCTCGGAAAATTCGCGGAAGATCTACAGGGATGACGTCCGAGATCATCCGCGAGTTTTCCCAGAAATCAGATACGGTTTACGAAGGATTTTTCATGAAAATTTGCTCGCCGGTCGTTGCGAGTTTTCTGTGGCAAAAGGCAAACGGCGGAGGGCCGAGCAACAAAATCAATGTCCTCGAAGGAGAGAGGAGCCCCAGAAATGATTTCGAAGCCACCCCTCGAGCAACATCAGTTGGGACGTATCGATCGATCCCTGCGAATTTACGGCTGTTCGAATCTAGCAACGATTGGATGCGGGTATTAAATGTTAATAGCTATACTCTGACTAGAATCGAGATGCCGTCTCGCCGCTGAATTTATGGTTCTTTTCGTTAATTCGCCCACTACGATCGTCTCTCCGTTAACAGCTTACGAACTGACAATTTCGATTCTCAAGAGGCTACAGTTTCATTACTTTTCGTTAAAAGCATATTTATCTAGCCAGTTATAAATTCATTACCTCGGGATCATTGTGAGCGAGTTCAGACACAATTATTACTAAGGGATGAAATTAATTTTCATTTTATTCCTGCTTTCCACAATAAATGCAGAACATTTTTATTTTACACAAAGATCCGCGGTCTAATGATTGTATTTGTGTGACATTGAAGGGACAGAGAAACTCTATACAGTTTACAAATCATTACGCTAGTAAGTTTTATTAATTTTACATCAATCAGAATCTCATAGAAATTTTCTGTTTAATTATAAATTGTCCTTATAAAACCAATTACCGAGACAGTTAAAAATTATGAGTTCAAGATTGCCGCAAGTGAGTTAGAATACAATTAAACAAATTCGATCTACTTAATGGGGATCAGTATTTCACAGAAAACATGTATTATTTCGAGCTGATGTTTTGAATACCTCCCTGCTGGATAATGGTTGTGGAAAAAAATCGCTTACTAAGCCAATTTCGAGGCCAATTACACCGCGATTAATTCAAGAACATTGTCGGTGAGTTAGGATACAATTACACCTATTTTTAAGCGGGGAATAGTACACTTCCACGATGACTGAAACGTGAAGCGACGATCGCGGATGGAAAAGTTGGAGGATTAAACGGAGCGGCAAGGTTGTCGAGCAACAATAATAATAATAATAATAAACCGAAAGTCACGGCATGCATGATAATAGTTAAGCAGGAATAGGTTATGCTACGTTTGTCAATGTTCACTGCTCGACCGAAAAAATTACAGAAACTTATAAATTTCCATGATAATTTCCGTTTCCGGAGACAATGGACGTTCAGTAAGCGATGACGTAACTGGCGCTCTTACCTAACACGAAAGAGTTACGTTGACAATTGTGTTAAATAAGGAATCGACCCTTGCGCTGCCAAATATAACTTGCAATTCCAAAGACAAATCACGTAAATCATAATTCTATTTTACTTTCCAAAATTAGCATTTAGCACGCACCCTTGCTCACGACATTTTTTTTACTAGTTACCATTAGGATTATCGTATAAAACGCGAACGACATTAATTTTTCATTCGATCGTCGCACTGATGGTAATGCGTCGTCCGATTAAAGTAATAAATAAACGCTCGCAGACATCGTCGAGCGAATAAATATTAATGCAAATCGTGGCTCGATTCCTGGGAAATATTGAGCGGTCGGTCTAGCTCTGCAATAATAAAAAAGGATCTCCTAGATGGCTGTTATACTATTCGTGTCGCATTTTCACTCGGATGTATTCGTTAAGGGTGTTTTCACGAGCCGAATGGCCGTATCAACGTCCGTTTATTAGGTCTGGCAATAAGCGTGCTCGCATTTTCATTCTTACGGCTCCGAGTGGTATCGCCAGGCTCTGTGGTCATCCGTGCGAGTTCAGACTTTTCGTTAATTAACAAAAAACCGAAGATTAAAACGTTATTTATGCTTCCCTCTTCTCCTCGCCTCGCCATACCGTTTCACCGGGCCGAACGGAAAAACAGAAACTTTAATAAATTTTCAACAGGTTCCTTACGGTCGACGGCGACCTCTATGCAAATCAAACTTTTCCAATTTTCCCGACCAACGTAAATTTATATCCAGTCATTCAGGAAACCCTTCAGTATACCCGTAACTCCAGTTACGAACGGAAAAATTAAATCGCGTTAGAAGCACTGTGTCATCATAAGACACCCGACTGTGTGTGTGTGTGTGTGTATAAATTAATATATCTTTGAATATATTTTGAAAAAATTTTCTTTTTTAACTTGTATGAATACTCACTTGCTTAACCCAAATTAGTTATTAATTTAAATTCTTTAAAGTTTGTGGGAACGCATAAATTAATATGTAAATTAATATGGCTATCAGAAAATGTTGCATAATAATTTTCAGCATGGATAAAGAATTCGTTGTTGAGCAAGTAATTAATTAGAGTTACGAATAATTTTATCGGCTGAATAAATAGGAGAAATCCTCTTCGGTGCAACAGTGTGTAGAAATTGATATTGATGAAGAATTGTTAGAATCGCGAGTAATTTTGTCGGTCGAGTAAATAAGGAAAGGTAGTCTGACATGAAACAGTGTGCGTCACAGATGAATTTTTGCGCGGATTCGTCGAGAAATCGTGTGAAATCCGATTACGAGGGTAACCTTTGCGTTTGGCGAGTATCATCTTCGGGTAATTCATTGAAAGAAGGAACGCGGCTCTATCGTAAATGCGCTCTTAATTAGCCGGACCCGTGCACCTTTGATGCCGGTCCACAAAGTTGCTCGGTGGGAGGGGGAGGCTCGAACTTGCGGGCGAAAGTGAAACGACGCTTAATTACGTTGTAACGAGCCGAGCACACGGCACGAATTCTTCTACTTTGTCTTCGAGTTATGAGCTTAATAGGGGGCGTTTCGTGCCGGCTGATCGTAATCTGTTGCCACTGACAAGTTTGTGAGTCACCGACTTTTATGGAGCTTTGGGACCGTGTACTTTGTTTCTCTCTCTCTCTCTCTCTCTCTCTCTCTCTCTCTCTCTCTCTCTCTCTCCTTTTTTGTATATCTCCTTTCCCTCTTCGCTTGCGTTTTAAAAAAAGGCGCTTTGAATTCTTATCGAGGCGAGCGGGACAAAGACGATTAACACGATTGTACAGGTGAAAATGTTTTAACGACGAATAAAGGTTCGAATTTTTTAAATCCTCGCCGCTTTTAGTCGTTCCGGCAAAAGGAAAAACCCGCTGCCTCGGTTGATATTAATCGTCGAATAAAATTTAAATCGTACACTGCCATAAATCTTCGGCGGAAATGCTGCTGCATCTAGTCGGCCTTCCGAACAAGCAGAAAAATATTTTAGGATTCTTCGAAGTCGCCGCGCGAATTTTGCTCATTAAGTGAACGCGAGATAAACCTTTTTTTTTTTGTTCCGAAATTACCACACTCTGTGGTCGCATAAATAATATTATTTTATCGAGAGATTAGGCCTCGTCAGAGATAAAATTCTCAATAATACGTGGGATTTATTTGCCACAAAATTTTGTAATTTTACTAGTATCCCTAATTTTTAAGAGAACCTGACACAACATCAGAAAGTATTACTGCACTCGGTGGCCGCATAAATAATATTATTTTATCGAGAGATTAGGCCTCATCAGAGATCAAGTTCTCAATAATTTCTGAAATTTGTTTGCCACCAAATTTCGTAATTAATTGCAATCGAATATGCAGAATAACCGAAGCAAATTTCGCGATAAAACTTTCGATGTTTTTTGTTATACTTTTTCCTCACTTGTTTTGATAGCTTCGCGTTCTGTATTATTATATTTTATTGTTGCCTTTCGTAAAATGAAACAAAACTCGATAGAAATCGGAGGTAAAATCCGCTATGAAATCCGTGACGTTTTTCGTGACGGTTTTTGAAAAAATCATTTTTCACAAGGGCTATTTGAATTGTCGCGAAACTTTTGGGGTTTCGGCGTATCAGCAACGGACGTTCCCAAAGCTTCTTCGGAATTTATATTTACAGTAGCATATTTTTAGTAGCACCGGTTAGCAGTGACAGTAGAAAATGAGCATCGGACGTTCGTAATACGTGTACTTTTCCACTGATTCCATCTATTTGCGTAATAATCGCCTCCCTTTCGTTGCCCAACCATAAATCCACTGAAATGTCTGCGAGACGGCTAAGGAGCACAATGCTCTTCGTTTTATGTCGAATTACCCAATCGCTTATACTATATATATATATACATATAGTATATCCAATCTTTATCTTGAAGAAATATTGAACTTTGTGGGAAAAGGATGACCCAGAAATGATACGTTCCCAGGAACGGACTCCACTAATACCATTTTCCGTATTTTATTTCACTTTTTCAAATACTCGTGGTATTCTCATCCATTTCTAAAAATCTTCAGATTATTTCAATTCCAGAGTGTAGAAGCTTTTCTAAAATTATACGGCATTTTACCACATTTAACTATTCTACATCAATCAGTCACAGCTGAAATGTCATTTTAATGTCTAATCAGACATTATGCAAACTGAAACAGGTAAGAAATTTTTTCTGTCGGTACACATGAAATAAACGCGTTATAAATTTGAATTCGTGTACACGTTTTGTATTTAAGAAGGATGCCATAAACGCACGAAGACCCGCCGTCTAGTTATTAGACGTCTGAAAGATAATTCAATATATCGGAGCGCACCCTGCACAAACCGAGCCTTACGGAAAATTCAAGAAAGTTCTTGTTTACTCTATTTTGCAAACATTTCACGTTTCGAGACGGAACGGTGCAGAGTCCGAGACTGTTTCTAGCACGTTCCTAATACATAAAGCACACGAAACTACGTCGAATAACAGGAAACTAGCAGCCGCAATAAAAGAAATAAAGAACTTTTGTCTATACAGCTTATGAACATCTTTCTTCTGTTCGAATGACGCTCCGTCAATTCCAAAGTCTTCTCCGGCATATGTTAGTCATCAATCGTATTTTTAGAGTGGAAAAATCACTTGGAAAGCAGTCCGCCCGCGAACAATCATATTCTTTTACAAAAAGAACCGGTTTCACGTGCCGCTACGGTCAAACTTTAATTACCACTGTACTGTGCTCTAGTTTTCAAAATTACTCCACACCAATAAGAATTCTATATGAAGCAAATTCTCATCGGTCCCGTACATCTCTCTCGTCATTTTTCTGTCCTGAATTCTCTGCAGTTCTTTCCTTCCATCACGGACAGTCGCTCTATAGCGAGTTTCTTCCGAGTTCGTCTCTAAATTAATTTTCGTAATAGGTTGCACGCCCAACTAAACTTATAATTAGACAGCGAATTTTATGCATTTGCGAGAAAAATGACTAGATGAAACCTGAAACAGCAAAAACATTAGAAGAATTTAAAGACACATATTTCTATATATCTCCAGTTCGTTGCGGATCAGGTAAAACAATTTTATTTTGCATAAAGATCCGTCCTCTGCACAGAAGCCATAGAAAGCTGAAATTTGCTAAATAATAATTGCTAAACCGTTGATTTTTCAAAGGGAATCGTGATAGTTCACTTATAAATGATAATCAGGAAAGCTTAACGTAACAATCCTCTTCGTACGTCCATGCGTTTTCGGACACCTGGTACATAGGACCACTTTTAATGTACTTTACATTTCAGTGAATCTGTATGTAGTATTTGTGTCTGCTACTAATGGATCAATGCGTTTTTTAAAATGTTTGCGAGTCTTCATTGATGCTTCCGAACACCCGATGGAAGGGTCCGATGGTAATTTAGAGAAAATCTCACCCTATATTTATAATCTCTATTTATTTTAGTAGTTGTCGCTGTTAATGGATTAGTGGAATAATTTTGGGGCAGATGCAAGCGTGTCTGGGGCGTGAAAGTATTGATCGGTGGTTTCGGACACCCGGTATGCAAGCCAGCCTCGTGTAACGCGCAAGTAACGTCCGGTTGCCCGGTGACAATATACTGTATATTGCTTTTCCCCCGAGTGAGTCACGAGGATGGACGATTTCCACGACGATTTGCAAAAGGAGTCATTAGGACGACCATCAATCAGACACCAAAATGGTGGCGCTACGATTCTCTAACGTGAACCGCGATGTGGGTTGCGACGATACAGAGAAGTCTGTTAAACTCATCTACCGGAGCCTCCAGACGTCATTAACACCGAAAAAGAACCTCCGGCTTCGCGTACTGAGTTATCTTTCCATTACATTCCCCCGTAAAACACAGGATTTTGTAATAGGAAAGACTGTTACTCTCTTTCTCGGTTGGCCTGAGCACTAGGGCCCTTACATGGCGGAAATGATTGCTTCTTCGTTTGAAATGTTACCTCCACATTGTTCATTCCTCGCGTTCCTAGTGTTCGCAAATCTGCAACACCCGCGGGAGGAAAAACCCAATAGAATTAGCCGAAATCGAATTTATCTGGCTAAATTTGTGCTTGTAATTATGTAATAATAATTATGAATAAGGACTGAAGGTGCAACCTCCTTTGCGCGACTAGACGCAACGTTTTGCGATCCATACTTGATTCGCAAGTTTGCATTGCTATGCTGCGATTTGCTGTGTCTTTCCTTGTATTTCATTTGCGAAGAAAAGCGAAAGAGCATCGCCCAAACTCAACATGTGAGTCGACAGTTTTGTATATGTGTTCGGTGACACGTTTCCGTTTGTATTCTTTCTTCGAGACTTCTGAACGTTGTACCAGACCAAAACGCAAGCGTTTTGTTGACCCACTGCTTCCCAAACAGTCGAAACGCATAACCATGCGTTTGTCTAACCACTGCTTCAGAACTCTTTTCGGATTTTGTTCAAATTTGTATTTGTAAAGGAAAATTTTATATTTTTGAGGCTTATAATGGATTTTTATATAAATAATTTTTATATGTGGAATTTGTAAAGAAAATTTAATATTATTGAGGTTTACATTGAATTTTCATATGAAATTTCTACAGAAAATTTAATATTATTTAAGTTAATATTGAATTTCCATATAAAAAATTTTTATATATGGAATTTATATAGAAAAATTAATATTGTCGAGGTTTATATTGAATTTGCATATAAAATATTTTTGTATATGGAATTTATATAGGAAATTTAATATTATTAATAATATGAAATTGTTCATTTGTTACTTATTTAGTTGTTTTTTGTATGATTTGAATCATCGATGTCTTTGGTTATAAACCCTATATTTCAAGAAATATTACGAATTAATGGAAATTAGTTTATGATATTCATAAAGGCAGAATGAATGTCAAGAGATACTAAACAGTACTGAGCACGATTTTTATCCCTCGCCCTGTAGAAACCCACCTAATTCGGACTTGATAAAATTTGAAGGGTGTGGATGAAAGGTCTGAGAGAAAGTCAGGACTCCCCAACCGAGCGGAAGGCGTCCTGGGGTCAAAAGCTGGTCTATTTTGACACACGAGAAATATTTCTCATCTTGCCATGTGATTTTCACTACGAACCACTCGTTTGTCCGTCGATTATTTTTAATTTGTCCCGTTGCCTACTAAAATAGATCAAGACACCTTTAAAACGATCAACCACGGTTTCTTGATTATAATTTCAACAGCACCGATTCTACCGCGGCCTGATTCAATTTCGATCCTATAAATACTGTTTCTTTGAACCCCATCGCGAGTCACGTCACCGGCACACAGTGTACCGAATGCCCAATCTTCGTGGGAAAAAATCACACGTCATCCTTGGAATAAAGTTTCCATTAGAAACAGGACCATTAAAATAATTTCACGTATAATTTTATTATTGACGAGTTTCTAAAAATGAAAGAATCAGGATTCTTTTTAAAAGCTAAAACAATTTCCCACAGCTCGTGCAAAGAAAATCTTTAGAAAATAGCAATTGGTCGGAATTACAGAGAAAATACTAAAACTTGTTGTTTACAACTTTTTCGTGTGAGCCCTCGTATATTGAAATTTTCAAAAATACTTTAACCAAGTAAAGTGGCCATTCGGTACACGGTACGGTCAGTGTTCTCGTTACCGTAACCGAAGAAAACAGGCGAAAAAGGGAAAATCTCATATTTTTGATGTTTCCTCGAGCACGACCGACCATCCGCCATTTTGGCTGTCGGAGAGCACGTCGATCGAGCCGGATATACGCCCGATGTATCTACACGGTGTCAGCGATGGTTCGTGTGAGCACTATCGTGGTGGACATTGTTTAATTAATACATTTCCAAATGATAATAACTTTCCTTATTCTTTGTCGATCGTATGTTTAAACAAAGTTGATGTTTTTGGCGCACCGGTTCGATCACTTTAATCGAAAGCAATTTTGCAATATATTAATTTCGATCTTTCGACTTTGTTTAGACCCTTTTCAAGAAAATAATGATTGCGTTTGTGAATTATTAAAGTAATATTTTGTTAATGAGAACATGTTGAACACTTTTTGAAATATGTCAACTTCCTTGCTTACTGAAATAACTTTAAGAGTTATAGAGGAACAATGCCACGTTCTATGTTCATAAAATTAATATATTGCAAAGTTGCTTTCAATTAAAATGATAGAACCTGTGCGCCAAAAACATCAACTTTATTTCCAAATGATAAATACGAATTATGAAAACGCTCAACTACGGACTTTTATGTAAAATAAAAATTTTCCAACTGTAAGATATCCTAGATAAATGAAAATATATTTTCTTTTTTAATCGGCTTGAAATGTTGAACAGAGTACAACAATAATCTTCAATTATTCGAATGTCTCATTCATTTTATCACAAATGCGTAAAGACCCACAGTCTAGCTATATTACCTTCTTCCAAGGCGAAATAAAATTCTATCCAGCTGTCTACCTATCGTAAAATGCACAGAGATACAACAAATACAAGCTTCCCTCTTCGGAAAATTCCGAACAACAAAGAATTTCTAACAACCATAATAGCGCGACGGGTTAAATTGTGTTCCGCAGGGGTAAACTCGAAAGATAGTAGAAGACCACAAAGGGTTAAACGATCACCGGTAAATAATGTGAAGAATTGTATGATTCGTGCGATCGATCCTGCCGGCAGATAGCAGAGAAAAGTGGTCGTCCACTAATCGAAATTGCTCCACAGAATTACAAAACAACTACAAACTACGAGAAATATAATTCTATAATACTTTCATATAGAAGGTCTATGGTTAAAACTTTTCTCGCGGGGATGGATAGGCCGCCCTTCTCGCCAGGAAACTTCTTTTTCCTTATTTCGCCTCCAATAACTGTTTCCGTCGAAGGCACGCACTCAAACAGTACAGGAAATAGGAACGTTCTCGGTAGAAAATCCAATACCACGATCATCTAGAAAATGTTTTGTTACGGATTTCTACGTACAAAACCGAGTACAGAATTTTGCCTCGAAATATTCGTCGAGCCCGAGAGAGAAAGTCCGATTGCGTCACGTCTCTTCGGATCTCGGAGGAGACAGCGTGAGGAAGTCGGATGAGAAAATTAGTCTTCGTCAGTAGCTTGGAAATTAATAACAGCTACGTTAATGAGGAACAATAGAAAGTTCGACAATAATTTATCTTCGCATCTGTCCCTTCAATCTGGCGACACCGGCAGCCTCAAGTACTTCTATTTTCATCCACACTCGCGCAATTGATTCTCAAGGTGTCCCATACATACCTTGGGGACGAGGAGCAACGATGCGTAATACACCATTCCTGTCGGTACAATGTCGATTTATAATGCAAAATAGAAATTAGAGAGGAAATTGATGCTTGTGAAAATTTAATTTCTTTTAATAATTCCAACCCTATAACGCTCCGGTTATTTCGCGGACACCTGTTAGATAACTCCGTAATGATAGGTTAATAATGCACCAATAATATTAAATTCATTCGATAGCTTTCCTGTTTTGCGGTCCAGCTGCTCATCGTCCCCATAAATGCGTGAAATTCCATTTTCAAGAGGTCAGAGTCTATTCGAAAGAATTCGAAAGAATCGTAGTAATCGCTGTACCATAAATATTCTAGGTCGGAAGAAACGTCGCGTTTTCCAGTAAAATTATTGCAGCAAGAGCAACAAAAAGCGCAGAAAAAATGCAGAATCCAACGTGAAAAGAGTCGGAATCAAAAGTTCAAGATAACCACGAGAGATAGTTGCGACACGCGAAGAGATTGTATAAACACGTTGACGATGTCGGTTTCGAAAATAATTCTCGAGGTTTCTCTTGGTGTGCGATTAATTTATAGTCGGACACTACCGTGGCTGATCTCGTCAGCTGTTCGGGTGCCTCTATGTATATTTGATGAAATGGGATCCGAACAATACCGTACAATTTTCTATCTCCCCGGTGTGCAAAACCTGGGTTCGACTTTCTTTCGCGCGAACTATGAGAGATCGTGGAAGTCAAACGCGCAACAGTGACGGCGAGCGCGTTGATTAATATTGATGTATCCGTGGATACGTGCATAATTACAGAACACGGCGGCAGCCGCGGTAGACGACGAGCTGTCTCCGGGAAGAATGACAGAAAAGAATTCGTTTCGCCGTCGAAACTTAGAAAATAAAAACCCGTCCGTTGAACCCCTCAACATCATCGGACAGGGGTTGCTGCAACAGATTTCAGTTTAACGATCCGTGGCGACGCTTACGTGGCCATCTACTTTGTACCTTGTCTGGAATACCTCTGCGTACCGGCTCGCAATTGGTGTCGTTCTCACAGACATTGACGATACTCTCTTTGTTCTTTCTCCGTCTCTCTCCGTCTTATTCTCGGTTTCACTCGTTTTCTCTTTCTCTCGGTTCTTCTGGCTCTCCCTTTCTGGACACGAAGCGTGTTATGCCCTCGGATATAAGCCAAGCATGGCAGGCTGCTATGTGCCGGGACAGACCTTGCTTTTGCGATTGCTACATGGGAGAGACATGGTGTCTCGAGTACGAACCAGGGATATAGGAAACAGCTGCTCCGATCCGGAGAGAATATCCTCGGAGAAACGTTCCGTTGAACCCTCCGAGCTTAAACTCCCTTCCCCCTCTAACGAGTCTGCTCTCCCCTCCGTTGATAAAAACAACCATGCCAGAAAATGCTCGAAATCTGGCCGCCGGAGAAGACACTAAATATTATCCTGCGGGTTACCGACTCCCCCGTTTATCCACGAGGCTTCCTGCGCGACGACCGTTGGTCGCCCCGTGCAATTTTAGATGACGACGTACCTACAGGTATATGTGTACAGTCGTATTTTATTCGTGCCACTGCGATACAAAGCAAAATAATTCAGTGAACTCGACGTACGAATTGCCAAGCACATTTTGATTAACTCGATAGTTACGATAGATACGACGGCGTCTCCTAACATTTATCCGCTTCGAAAGCAAGGAAGATGTGCTGTAAAAGAATGTCAAGGTAAAAGCTAATAAAGATAAGAAAGTGGGTGTATAAAAATTTTTATACTTCGCTCTTGCTCGAGCAGTATATGTGTCCGCTGGAGGATCGCCGAGCACTCTCGTGTAAATGCCTGTTTGCATAGTGTACTTTATGAAAATCACGGCGAATATTCCTTTTGACATGGGAGAATACGTTCTCTTGTGTTTCGTATATTTATACATTTGATTTGCACAAGGTATGACTGGATGCCAAAGTTCATCGTCTGCGAACATATTTTTTAGCATTTCTCTCGTCGATAATGTGGGGGTTGCTATGCGGGTTCCGCATGCGGGTACTATTATTGTTATTCCAGATCTTCGGCGAGCCATTCCAGTTCTTTCTACAATGCTTCTCTCGCAGCTGGCGCGAACGAATTCTTCCTAAATGGAACTAACAAAAATCAAAACTTTCGCGCGAACCACGGATTACTACACTAGCTTTGCTGCTCGCTGGAAATCACTTTATTTGCCCTGTTTCGCTGTTACACCAACGCATGAACAAACATACATACCAAACGATTTTTTATGCGTTCTTACTGTTAGGAACAAATTTTTGTCAGAGTTTCTTCTATACATACAGTTTGAACTTGACGCAATCAAAGTTTCAAGATGGGATTCTTTAAGACTTTCTAGTTCTGCGATGTTAAAGCAACTAAACAATAAACAATGTCTGAGAATGATTGTAAAAGACTTTGTGAATATTAATATCAATATTTACTTGTGTCAACATAGAATATTGTGGACAGACTACTCAACGATTCTTATTTATTGTAAACCATGTCGCTAATGAGCTAATGAGCCAGCTGTTAATGCGTATATATATATTATTATTATTATATATATTATTATTATATGTTATTATTTATTTATGGTTTATTTTAAAATATATACATACATACATATATATATATATATATATATTAAATATATATATTAAAATAAACCATAAATAAATAAATAATAATAATTCTTATTTATTGCTGTGACACAATTTTCTTTAGAACAAGTATTGATTTCTATGCTCATATCCGCTATTAAACGAATTATCCTCGATAAACATTCCCAGAAGAGAATATATGAAAGTTATATCCAGCTTCTGACATGACTTTTTTCCATCTAAAATGGCCATACGGTGCACTGTGCACCGGTACGATCGCAGACTTTCAGAAACGTGGATATCCGTCATCCACCCACGAAAATACGCGACGGACGTGTTTTCCACGGCTGGCTCGTGTAGAGGGATGGAGAAAAAAATAAAAACTTGCGAAACTTGTGCATGCAGCCCGCAACCCGCGCCTCGCGGTGAATAATGCGAACGGATCCGCCGGTAATATGATTTATAGCCGCGCAATAAAATATAGGTGATTCAGCCGGGAGGAAATTGGGACCCGAAGGTCGATCGGACAGGTATTTTTCAAATTTCCCGACGGTGGCTCGCTGCGAAACGACACTGAGATTGTACTTCTCTTCCATGCTATCACTCCCGAGACCCTCTTATCTCGAGTGACAACTTTTCGCCGATTCAGATGACGCATCCATAAACAATCATCTGCGAAACTTATCCGCAGCGAAATCAGTCTTCTCGAAAATTTGATTCGATAACGCGTATCGACCCATTCATGCGTTACCCGGCTGTGATGTAATTCGTGCCTCCCCGAGGTGAATATCGGTGTAATTGTATTCATCAACTTGCGGCTGGAAACCGGCGGTTATGAACTATAATTTACTTGTCCGCGCTAGTGGAAATTCATTCGGTGAATTTTTTCACGTGGTCTTTGCGTTTCCCAAAAGATTCGAGTAGGATTCACAATGTTTTTTTTCTTCAGAAAATTATGCATTGGCGAATATGAAATAACTAAAACTAAACTAAATTCACGATCTGTTTCGCTTTATGCATATTGGATTGATGCAATTTAGTCGGGCAATAATCGAATGTTTAGTAATTTATTTGATATGAAATAATTTTATAACAATTATTTTACAGCAATGTATTTAGTGGTGCCTCAGAGTCGCCACACGAGTACTAAGAGTTAATTTTTCAGTCATAGATGTTGGTAAAAATTCAAAAAATTTGATAGAAGATAAAGCCCAAGGATTGTTTTTGGCTTTTAGCGTTTCTGTGGGGAAAATGGCGGAGATCAGGTGTCGTTTGTTGAATTCGACTGGGAAAATAGATTCGATTGAGCAAAAAGTGTGTCCGTGGAAAGAAACACTGTCGGATTGGATTAAAACGGCTTCTAATTACCGATTCTTTCGACGTGGTACTTCCAATTAGCCCGAGGGCTTCAATGACATTCCGACGATGTCCATTTACAAGACACTAGCCGTGATGTACAGGCTTTCGCCTGTTCGCGCGCTTCAATCTCGCGAATTTTCCGTGTTTGCGTTACCTGTGTCATCCACCGGTTGAAACTAATTACTCATTTCGGGTAGAATGTCTCTAATTGCACGTTCCTTAATTACTCATCCAGTACGGCTCGCGCGGGAAATGAGGACGTAATAAGACGCCGCGCGAGTATAAACAATATACGACCATCGCAGCAGTCCATTGACAGCGCTCGCCGGAAATGGTTTTCGCGATTCTAGAAAACCCGCGAAATTTTTCCGCACCTCGCGAGCGCGGTTCCGGAACTGTTCCGTTCGGTCGTCCAAAAACCTTTCACCGTGAAATGCATTTTAACAGTTAGGCACGCCGACGTTTATCGAAATAAAATACACGATACAATATTCGCATTGTGTAGAATATTAGGTATACTAAAATATCAGTTGCATGATTTGTCTTGCAATCTTTCAGGCAATATCAAGATCCCATGATTGCAGAATTTCTGCTTTTTATTAGCAAAAAAATTGAGTTACACGATCTTTTACGAGTTTATTTGAAATGAGATTTATACCGCATAAAGATAAGAAAAGTGATTGTACAACTTTTTCTTTCGTGCATCGCGTTTTTAATTGAGATGGAAAACATACTTGTACGGTTCGAGAGCAGGACAAGGCAGGAAATGACGTTCGAAATGTCAGCTGTCAAGATATATTGGGATTTTGCGATTTGAAACAAGGTTAAGTAATAACCAGATGGCGGATCTTTATGCAAAATAAAAATATTCTGCATCGATTCTGGGAAGCAGTAGTTAAATAGACATTCATTTTATCCGGTAATAGTCGTTTCATGTTGAAAACAAAATTACAATATTCTTAGCTTTTTTACAAACATCCGTAGCCTAGAACATAATAACGAATGGAAGCAAAAAACGAAATTACTTTCATCGTGATCCAAGAGAAAAGAATGCATTTTTTTGTCGTCGATTCGACGCGCTTCAGTTCGCAGTGCATTTATTGCTGAAACGTAAAGAAGCGTCATAATCGGTGCGGTATCCGTTAAACAACGATTAACCAAGTTAGCAACGGAGATGGTAGAGCTACGAAGCTAACGCAGTTTGTTTGCACGGTAACAGTGTAAGACACAATTAAGCGAAGCTGCGCGACGAGACATAATGCGAGGAGTTTTTAACTCCTGTTTCGAAACTAGTTTATAAACGCGTGACTCTACAAAGGAGACGTCAGTCTGCCTCCGCGTCACTCTTAATACGTTCTATCAGCTTCAAATCCCGTCTCGCAAGCTCTCGCGGTGTGACTCGTGTTCTCAAAGTTCAGCGTCTGTCAGCCGCGTTTCTCGTAATACCGTCGCGTTTGACACGGGACAGAGAGGAAAAAGAGAAATTTTTCTTTTTCTCCAAGACCCTGCCGCCTCTGCAACGAGGAAGAAGAAGAAGAAGAAGAAGAATAAGTAGTAGTAAAAGAGGGAAAAGCGAAGAGGGTATCTGGCCGCAAGATCCTCCGTCGAAATTAAAGTTCCCTCGGTCTCGTCGAGCCACGATTTTGCGGCGGGCAGCGGTTTTTTCTCTTCTCTGGCCAGCGCGAATCGCGAAAGCAGAATAATAAACCAATGCGCTCGAAAATAATCCCCGAGATGGCAGCCGTTCCTGGATAAAAAGCGCCGCATATGCCACGCCGGGTGGAATTGCCGAAAAAAGACCCGGCGTATCCGCTGGATCAATCCAATTCCGTATATTGGCTCGAAGAATTAAAAGAACCGACAGAAGTACAATTTTAGAGTTTTGCATTTGCTAAAAAAATTTATTGGATTCCGGGTAGAAAGACAATTTACTGATACTTCAAATAGATCGCTCTGTATCACATATTTGCAATTTTCTATCACGCGAAAGATGGTTTATAGTGTATGGAATACATTTCTTTAATAATAACATGCCAGAGACGCTGAGGAATTTGATTTTTCTTTCGAGGACACGCCCAGCGTCGTAGCGGGCCAGGGTTAGTGGACCCGCCCAGTCGGGTCACGTGACTCGCTACGCACGCGCGTTACGTTCTTATACTGTATAAATCAGAACAGTAACTATGAGAATATATTTTACTGCACGTTTCTAATTTATTTTTACCTTGGGAATCGTTTGAACTGCGCACGGTGTCGCCGCATTATTCGAGCGAAATCGCGTTCTCTTCTGATCCGGGCGGGCCAAAGGTATCCAGGATTGCTCTCTTCATCGAGAATCGTTTCCGGATGCTGTGCTTTTGCTGGCGGCTCGTAGGTTTCCCTTGGCGAAGGTTCTTTCCGCCTCTGTTACCTTTATTTCGAGGTTTCGCCAAGGTTCGGTTCGCTTGTATCGACGCGATCGTTGCTAGTTGGCTCTCTTCTCTGCATCGGCTTTCATCTAGGACTCCTCTCTCGCATTTGCTTCCGTTGGTCTACGGCCGATGTATCGGCACCCAGAAAATATTAATGGATACACGGTATATCGAGGGCTGTCTGTCGCTCATTGTACGGCCGCACGCGAATCAATACGACGAGCGTGTTGTTTGTGCACGAGAAGCCATCACCCGGCGAGCTACACGTGTCGACCCAACCATTTGCCCAATAATCTTTCGTGCTAGCCAGAGACGGTTTTCGACGTTGCGAAACCGCCGACCACGGCCACCGGACCAGAGACAGAGACACGTTTTTGTTCCTGCGGTCGGTCACGCGGTTCTTTCGGCCATTACCGGCATGGAAAACGCGTCTCAGTGTTGCTGGGAATAGTCCCAGGCCATCGGGGAACCCTCTTCCCTCTCACTATCTTCAGAGGTTCTGCTCTCGGTCATTTTTTTACTTGCCCATTTTTTGATCGTTCGTCAATGGAGACCTTTCTCACATTTTCGCTCCGGACGAAGATTAACTACCAGACTGCGGATTATTGAAAGCGTTCAGAGAAGAAATCAATGTTCGTGCAACTGCTTTTTCATTTAATCGATGTAATCTTGATTTGCGATAAAGCAGAAAGTCCAGAGACGTGTTAAGGAAACTTTACATTTACTTAACTTTATATTTGCTGTCGTTGTCTATTGCAGGCTTAATAACACGTAAAACAATGAGAATGAAATTTGTCTTAATCTTTATGTTTGTACAACTGGTTTTTCTCGCAATCGATGCAGACGATTTTTATTTTGCGAGAAGCAGAACATTCAGAAACGTTAAAGAAACTTTCTATTTATATATAAATATAATAGAAACTTCGTTAAACGATTCAATATTTAATGACCGATAAACAAAAACATGATTAATCTCAGGCTCACCATTTCGGAGAATACATCTCCCGGACAAGGAAGATTGTAAACAGAGTTGGGCGTTATTCGAATGAAATTCCAAATAAAATTTGCCCAACTCTGATTGTAAACACCGTATTCGTGCATTGCAGCGACAAAAATAATCGTACAGAAATTTGATTGGCTTAATAACTTATCAAGAATGTATTTCTTTTTAATCCTGTCAGTCGTGGGAAGAATACAGTCAGGTTAAACGCAGGAATGGGATGAAACAGGTGAAGATTGAAAGGGAGGTGTGAAAAAGTTGAACAAGCGAACGTTGTTATTAGACGCACAGTAAACAACGAGATTCCGGTGGTTGCATAAGTTTTGCCGGGTAAATATGTAAAAATTTTATGAAGTTGTTCGGCGAGCCGCATTATGACTAGCTTTCTTCCTTTCTATTCATCGTTCAGTTTCTTGCCAACCTTCTCGGCGCGGCGCGGCCACGAAATTGGAATTCTAACACAATGACTTGAACCGGTGGCCGGCGTTCTCGGTTAGCAGCTTACGTATTTCATCGTTGCGGATGTACTCCGCGGGGCTATTATCACAGTAGTACTTTCATTACGAAAGGTTTTCATTATCTTACACCGCGATTCGATCTACCTCGATCAATATCATTTCCCTCTTGCGTTTTGTTAAACGTCGTACGTCGCTCATTTTCTAATACCTTTATCTCTGACAAAGCATCGACGTTTACCTGAATTTTTCACACGCCGTTCTCTTGCCCCGAACACGTTACACTCGGGGTTATTAACATGTACGCGAAAACATGTTTCTTTCTATGACGATCGCCGGTGGACACGTGCATATTTCCACCCGCAATTTGCATGGGACTATTAATGGCTTAGATTGCTTCATTATTCAGTTCATTTTCTCTTGGTTTTTTTTTGTACATCTTTAAAATGGTGTGTGCCACGCGGATATGCATCAGATTGCAGGTAAAATCGAAGCTTCGTTAAACGATTCAATATTTAATGACCGATAGACAAAAACATGATTAGTCTCAGGCTCACCGTTTTGGAGAATACATCTCCCGGACAAGGAACATAGTCAACACCGTATTCGTGCCTGTAAGATTTACATTTCACTATGCTTCATGCAGCAACGTTTATAAATATGCAAAGACACAGTCTAAATATAACTTTACGTACCACATCACATTATTTAATTATTTTCTACAAGGACATCGAGTGATCAACTGGACACTCATTTTCTACACATGTTTTCATCGTGGTGTGCAAATTGAAAAATTAACCCTCACCGAGAGAAGTTTCTATTTTTATTGTATCGAGAAGACGGCGTCTAAATAATAGTGAAACTTTCTCGTGTGCAATTTAATGCAATATAAACACTGCAGAACAGCAGTCCTCTGGCGATCGAGATATTAAACGATTGCATAAATTCGCGCTTGATTTTCATCGATGTCGCAAAGTGTAGTGCACGGCAGAGTGTAAAAAATGTTATACTTTTACAATTAAAATAGCATAGTGACTATATAATTAACGAACAAAGCTGTGTTCTTTAAAATTTATTCATTGAATTTCATTTTCAAATCGAAGATGGTTTCTTATCTCGGAAAAATTGTGTGAAATTGACACGAGAGACGGATGAGAGTGAAGTACATGATGCTGGGGGTTTAATATTTAAAAAGGGCAAGAGAAGTTTCTTTTTATATTTTCATTGTATCGCAGCAGGTGTCTACATAATAATAAAACTTCCCCTATGCAATTCGAAGCAATATAAAGAATACTTAATTATTTTATTTAATTATGTATTTAATGTGTATTTAATATATTTAATGTATTTTATAATGTATAATGTAATATATTATGATATTTGTATATATTGTATTAGTAATTATTAGTAATATATATTAGTATATAATGTAATATAATAATGTATTTAAAATAATTATACATTATAAAGAATGTAGAATCGTGTAAACAGCAGACCTTTGACGATGAACATAGATAAAAGAAAAATTGGTTTTTTTATTTCGGTAAAACTGCGTCAAATTGACACGAGGGACGGACAAGGGTTAATTAAAATATTCCTAATGTAAGTGTTAACTAATTGTGTTGTGGTGTAATTGTTGCAGAGGCCTGCCGTGCGGTGTACAGCCCCCGGAACCAGTGCCAGATCCCGATGGCGACAAGCTGGCGACGATCGCGGCTCGTTTCAGCTACTTTCAGGAGCGAAGCAGCTCGCTGGCCACTGCCAAAGTCGATCTCCGTAGGAACATTAACCCGCCGGCCAGGTACAAGAATGCCAGGCCGACGGTCAGGCTCAGGCCTCGCCAGGTACTCTGCAGCAAGTGCAGATCGATCTGCAACGAGAACAGCGAGAACGTCGACGTCAGCCGGAAACGGAAGCACGATGAGCCACCGCCGGAGAACCACCAGCCTCAGCAACAACAGGTGGAGTACGCTTTGGTTTTTCTAACGGTGTTTTTACGCCGCCGACGTTCCATTCATTTTGCCTCGACGCGAAACTCGTTTGCCGTTCATTAATGACGGAGCTGCCCGACCAACAGACGCCTCCGATTCTTTATTTTACTGTTACCGGAATTAGAAACACGCTTTTCTCAATCACACTTGGACAGTTATTATCGGATTGTATTGTTTTTTTTTTTTAAGAATTCACTTTTAGAGCTGAAACGATGAAAGAGATGAACGCAGACAATTAAATGTTGATTTGCAAAACAATTTGAACTCAATATGCGTAACATTTTGATTAACGCGTTCCGTGTTGGTGAGGGTGAGGCAGAGTTTGAAGATGAGTCAAGGATTGAATTACGAGTTTGTATAGTATTTTGGGTGCAATATAGGAAGTTGGTATTGTGTCTATGTAGAATAAAATAACGTTGGTATACAACAATGCTATTTTAGTCGAACGAATTCGATTTTTAGTCTCAGATAGACATGATTAGAGACTTCGGCTAAGAAAATGTAGCTTAACAATGTTGCCTTACGAAACACGATTATGTTACGTCGCGTTCGTGTCCAACATGGCAGCTTGCCCTATATTACACACCTTCCTGCGTCGATTATACAAGATTTGTTCTAATAATATTCTAATCGTCGCTTGGTAATATTTTCATACTAAAATACTCCATCCACCGACTCCGAACTGAACTGAAACTTGTTCCTTCTTCAAATAAAATCGAGGTTCTCCTGTATTTAACAACATCCTCGTCCGTGGAGGGTTCATTATATCTTGGGACAGCGGTTTCCATCCTTTATGCTGCTAGAACTCGTTTACATTATTAAATATGTCGGTATCTAATCAACTACTAAACATTTACGTATCGTATGAGGTATTATACGAATTTTCTGTCTTTTATAAAGAAATGATAAATCTTCGAGTTAAAATTGCTTCGAGCGCAAAGGGTTGAAAAATGTTTAGATTTAATTATTTGTAGATATCATCGTATGAAAGTTAGCTTTTTATTAAAAAAATTTGGCGCCTCTGCTGGCAATGGTTCGCGCCTCCCAAGTTGGAAACCGCTGTTTCAGAGAAGGAACAGGTTCAAATAAAAGATTGAACGGTTTGAATTGGGGGGAAGCTGGTGTCGTTTCCCGTTCGGTGGCAAACAGAGAAAAAACGAAAAAGTACTTGACGGCTTCGATTCGATTAGGTGACTGGTCATGCATCGACGAGAAGAAGCGATCGCCGTTGCAGCCAGCAGCCGCAAAAACCCTCGAGGATATTGTTCTCCGAATGCCAGTCCGAAAACATCACAGAGTCTTCCCATCAGCCAACAAAATCCTCATCGTCGTCGGCTTTGAGCCCCGACTCGTCGAAGCTAGCACCGTCTCTCATACCCAAAATCTCGAGACTCCAGCCGAACGAGATCAATAATGCCACACAGGGAACCGGTTAGTAGATCCTTTCATGTAAACTCACCATTTTTATCTCTGCTACCGGGCTACCACCTTACGATCAATTATGATTAAGCCTTTTCAGAAGAAATTCCAACCACAACAACATTAACAACACTCGAGTTTCATGTTTTCAAAGACCTTTCGTAATCTTATCAGAATTTTTACCTGAATTGCAACGAATATAATAGTATGTTTAAATTTTTCCAATATTTTTGCTATTTTAAAATGCATAAAATCCGCAGTCTAATATGCAAGGTTTTCACGATTATTATTAAAAATATTTCACGTTATAATTCTGACACGTACTGTTATCCTGTACATTTTTATCTAAATATTAACTTCATTATTCGTATTGCCTTTTTGATCGACACGAAATAATATAAACGACTTGGTGTTTCATCTGTTATTTGTTCCTTCTGTATTCTGTTTGTTAAACTGCCTTGTGTTGAAAAAAAAACCAATTACTAATGTATAAAGTCGTTTCTAACGATGCCTCTAAATTGCAGACAAGGTGAAGATCGCACCGTCGTATTGGAATAACAGACGGGAGGCAGGTGGATCGTCGGTGAATGCGTTGGAGCCGACGGAGGAGAGGATGGAGTCGACGGATTGCGACAGTAATCCATCGATGGCGTATTGTGCCACGCCCAGGAGGCTGAGTAGCTCGTCTGTGGAAAGCGCGAAGATTCCCGAGGAGGACGAGAAGAAGACGTTCGCGGCAGCAGATTCGACGATGAGGCCACGTGCGGGTCGTGTTCCACGGAAGAAGCGATCTGTTGGTTCGATGGAGGATCTCTGGGACGAGACCGTGTTCGAGGACCCGACCAGAACCGCCAGAACCACGCCGGTCATTAAAATCTCGTTTGGCGCGCAAGGCGAAGGTACCGTCCTCAAGATACCCTCGAAGATACAGGATCCGGAGTACGAGCAGGAAACGGACGAGGCGGAGGACGCGCAGACCGAGACGGAGAGGGATCCTCTTGAGCTCCCTAGGACCTTCGAGAACGAGTACGATTACCGTGAAGACTGCGAAGAAGATGGTCAGGAGCAGGTCGACCCACAGAAGCAGGGGGTCAAGGATGCCAGCGCGAAGGCTGCGAAACGGGCCTTGAAGAAGGCCAAGAAAGAAGCCAGAAGAAAGATGCTGGGAGGCGTTTCGCCTGCCAGATCGCCTTGCAATGGATCGCCACGGTACGATCTTCTTGGACGAATGTGTTGCACTAACTTCTAACCAACCTCTTCCAATGTCTTTTTGTTAACCACACCGTGTATTGAATTTTCAGATACAACACCACCTACGACACGTTATCATACCACCGGCGCAAGCATAAAGTGAAGCATAAAAAGAAGCACAAGGAGGATAGGAAGCACAAGAGCCAGCAGCAGGCGCAGCCATGTCTCGAGACGACCGCGGAGAATCAGCAGAATTGGAACGTGTTGCCGGGTAGTGAGTCGTACACAGCCATAAAAGAGCAGTGCCTCAAGCAGAAGTTGTCCATATCCCTGAAGAGATTAAACACAAATGCGTACGCCAGATGTGATTACCCAGTGAGCAATGCGTCCTCCGGCTGCAAAAGTCCTGGCGCTAGCAGCGACGAGCTCAGCGAACAGGAACCCGAGGTCGATGCTGGTGAAACTGCACCTGACTTCCCTCCGCAGTCACATCCCCTGATGATGCGACTCGCTGCCACTCCTGTTGAGCATTGCCTCACTGCCAATGGTAGAAGAATGGACGTCGGTGACGTCGTGTGGGGGAAAATTCATGGATTCCCTTGGTGGCCTGGAAAGGTGCGTGTCGAGCCATCGACGGGCTCGTTACTTCCTCTTGTAACTGTATGCGACGCGTGTACACTGAATACGTTTATGCAAATGATGAACATATGTGCTCATAATTATGAAAGTGGTATAGCTCGTATATTTCTTGTCTCGAGATATTTAAAGGGAAAGGACATCAGCGCACTACATGAATTCCACATAATGTTGAAATAAGAAGCACTATCTAACTCGTATCTAATCAATTCGTTTAAAATAATGCGACGTGAATGAGTTTAACTGAAACTCATAGTTCTGAGCGCACATATATAATCGCCCACAATCATATTCGGACTTATTTCAATAACTCAAATAAATTAGAAACTAGTTGACTAAGTGGCATTATTTTGTTACAGGTTCTTAGTATCACAGTTTCTTGTAAAGAAGATGGTTCATCCTCAGGACCCCAAGCCCACGTTGCCTGGTACGGTTCCTCGACGAGTTCTCTGATGTCTTGTGATCAGTTGAGTCCATTTTTAGAGACGTTCAAGGTAAAACAATTTCCTGATCCGTTATAAGTGTGAACGAAAGATAGCGTCAGCTTTAGAGAAAGTGTAGAGCCGAATAAGGTGGTCGAAAGTACCCTTGAACCAACTTTGGCTGACAATGGATCTGAAAGCTTGTAAAGAACGTAAAGTACCGTGCCAAGTTTCTGCATTCTGCTTCACTTGGAGGAAATCGTCATTTTCTTTCTCTCTGCTGTATATTATATTATGTTAGGGATGTTGCTCTATAATCTGTTTATGATTTAGACACTTCGATATTTTCTATAACCGTGTTCGAGTTCTTGAAAATGTGTGTGTCTAACAATGTACAATCAATTTTTAATTATTCTTAGAGTCAGTACGATCTACAGATGTTATCTTTGAAGGGTTAAATTAGTGATGCGTAAAAGACCAGTCTTAGGGTTGAATTGATTTGATCGACCAATTGGATTTGTGTTTGCAGACTCGGTACAACAAGAAGAAAAGGGGGCCGTACAAGGAGGCGATACGACAGGCGCAGAACGAGGCCCGAAGTCAGATCACGCCTAACTCGACGAGCAGCGTGCTAAACGTGTGCGGCTCGCCGCGCGAGGTGAACGTCCTCTCCTAAGGGAAGGTGCGCACGGCCACCTGACACCATTCCTTTACTGCCGGACGACCCGTCAGCCAAAACGCCCACACACAGAAATCTCTCCCCGGCGGGTCTCGATGAAACGTCGTGTAATATATAGAAAAGGATTTGTACATAATCTAGCGTTAATGAGACAAAAATAGCTCTTTGGATCGATGTTCTTATCAGTCGCGCGATGCCGTTCCCGTGAGCCGCGATGGCGGCCACGGGAGCCTCGGAACCGACTCGCAAACAAAACACGGAGAAAAAACCCAGAAAAAAAGAGAGAGAAAGTACGAGCGAGAAAGAGAGAATGATGAATGAAGTTGACTGCCATCATTGGCGCGTTTTTTTATCCTCGGCTTTTGGAGCGAAACGTTTAGCCTGTAAGGAAGTATTTAGATAGGTTATATTTAGGTGATAATGATGATGTGTCGGCTCTCGAGAATCATTTTTTTCGTATTAAAATGTGACTCGTTCGATGGCTGGGTCACGGGGCGTCGACGCTTCGGCGACGGCGGCGGCGGCGGCATACCCGTGCTACTTAAAAATTCTTTATATACATACATATATAAACATATATATTTGTATTACGACTTCATTGTGATCATTGTCGGAATATATTCTTCAAGCTGATCCAGTGCGGGCAGTGAATCTTCGATGCAACATGTCTGCCGGACGTTGCCGGACTATGCGGTCGTTGATGAGTTACTCGATTTTGTCGTACAGCATGATCGGACCGCGGATTTCGTGCGTTCACGCCACTAATATTCTAAATCACTGTGTAGCAAAAATTACTGAAACAGTTCCAGACAAATTTACTGAAATGAAATTGAAACTCTCAGTACAAATGAAACGAGCGTTGAATGTTCTTGAAGAGCGTCTACGACGATTTTTTAAATATTTTTTAATGCTTCGAATGCACGAATGTTCGCAGTCCGATTATCATCGTGTTGTCATACGATTGAAAACAGACAATACCTTTGACGAGCGACGTCACGCCGGTTTTCACGGTTATTCGATGAAGATTGCAGAGTGTCTGCGGGCGTTTTAGTTACAGATCAAACACAGCTTTAAAAAAACGTTAGACTTGTAAGCTGATTCTGGCAACTGGAATTAGATAGAAATCGGAAGGAGTTGGACATTGTATAGTTTATAGTTTATATAGAAGAGTATAACTACTTCGAAATTTATTATTTCTTTTTTAAGCGAGTAGGAAAAAAACGTTGAGTTATCGCACACGAGTGCCGCGGAACTTTTCTAGCGAGTCCGTGATCGTTGTTTTATCGATGAGGACTTGTCCAACAAAAAAACGGTCACGGTTCCCCGAGACAGAAATTATTTTCGCAGCGTCCAGAGAAACACACACCGGTGAAAGTTTAACGTAGTACGAAGTGGCATTAACGAACAAGCGAAATATGCAACAACCTAGGACAAGATAGGTAGCGAAACCTGTGAGCAAAAGTACTTTGATATTTTATATATTTATGTAAAAAAACTACACAAACACACACACAGAAAGACACATTGAACAGATAGTTTCGTTTTGCATTTTCTTCGTAGAACGAGTAATTCGCATTCGTTACCATTGGAAAAGCAAGACAGGGCACGTGATAATTGTGTCCATAATTATGAAAATGAACTCTACACTAAGGGAATTAATTTTGTTTAAAATAATATGATGAGAAATAATTGATAGACTAGTTTTTCTTAAATTTTGATGTAGGCCACTTTCATAATTATGTGCACAGTTCATTGCAAGACTCGAAACATGAGACATGTGATATTTACGCTTTCCACTTAACACATTAAAATAATTCGTTGTTTGCGAAAGAGCATGATTAGTGACAAAGGCCGAACGAAGAGTAATTAGATTAAAATTTCGTTACTGGTGGCTGTTTTCACTGCATATCGATTAGGAATTAGGATGAGTATTCTAAATACTCAAGGATAGTTATCAGTTGTTGAACCCTTTCGTGCTACAAATTTCGGAGATATTTCTTATCGTTCTTGCGTTTTAGTGCCTTCCATCACGATGGTTTCTCCTTCTTTGAAAGACTCCAATGGCAGCAGCTCTTTGAAAGTCGTCCAACAATTCTGAGCCCTTGTGCACGTTGTTGCGTTTAATTAGAATCAGTAGACACTGCCTAGAATGATCAGAGAGTCACGCCTCGTGTACAGAAAATACGTAGTCGTAGTAATATTTTCGTCGGCGCTTAGCACTTGGAGAGCCCGCTAACAAATTTTCGAAGACTAAAGCAAATCTCGATGATTCTCTGATTACTCCGAGCAGCGAAACTCTATCGAGAAAATAGAATCCGAATTCACCCTCACCCTGGAACGATTCCATCCGATTTCTTCAATTTCTCAGCTTTCAAGACTCAGATTTTTATTGTCATATGCTTATAGTTTTTCATACGAGTTTCATTTACGCTTCGTCTCAACACTGCCAGGGAATGCAATAAGTACTCCGTTTCGAGTTGACTTGAATGTTAGGAGATGATTTCCAGTCGTTTTACCATTCGCGATGAATTCTGATCTCTGTAAACCTCGAAGAGAACAGAAACGAAATGTTTTCTCGACAAACGCGATACATCGGAATTCATCGAGTTTCACGTAGCGTCCGTTGTTAAAATACGGCGAATGTTTGCGCAAAATACGGTCTTGTAGACCACCTTCTTATAGAAGTAAAATTATTTTCCTCCGAAAGGTTACTGGACAAACGTGTACCATACAAATTTCTTTACGTACTATCTTTATTTAATTGCGAAGATCTAGAATCCGGGAACACGAGCACGAACGGTGTTCCCATTTGTCGATCGTTCGATTTTCGTTGATCGTTCGTATTTCTGGTCACTCTTGAGGTCAGATGGGTTTCACGTCGCTACGATTAGTACTTGAACGTTTCTGACTTTTTCTTCGCGTCGAGGGTCTGTCACTGCCTTACAGACTTGGCGGACTTCCGGTTCCGGTCGTTTTAATTCCTCACTGGGTGAATATTGACTAAAGTGTGCCGTTGAAGTATGTTGTCAAGCTCAACATTCTGAACAACTTTTTCCTCTTCAAGTACCCGTCGTTCGGTCTTGGTTTCGTTTGCAAAAATACTTTAAATAAGTCGAAATTACGAGTACAGTTCATTCTGCAAGTTTGAATGAATGCTAAAAAATAAAATATTAATATGTCGAATCAATTGTTTACTGGACTGGGTTGCCTTTTGTCAATATTTACCCCTTCGTGTACGAACAAGTAAACCACTTTAATAATGCTCATTCTTGTTCGAAAACTTTTTCGACACGACGGTAGCTGATTTTCTCAAGAGAATTCCATTCTGAGAACTGTGAAATGAACTTTGTATTTCTAAAAAGTATTTTTCAGAGGAAGCGTGCTCCTCTGCAGCTAATCTTCGAATTTCGGATTACTTTTTGATGCACCTAACGTTCGAACATCGATGTAGACACGAGAAGCTTCGTTTAAATTGAACTTCGTTGCACGGGTTCACGTTCCAGGATTCTGATAGTGATTTCATTACAGAACGAGGACCGTTCTCCCCGTTCGCGATCGATTCTGCGAAGTGCAATTCAAGTCACGCATTGTTGTTCCGACTCGAAAACGAATTTCTGGTGGTCTACCAATCGCTCGCCGGTTACCAGTATTTGTACTGCGTTCCGAACGAGTTCTCGAGTTACCTCGTTTCCGCTAGAATCCCTTTCTCCCGGTGATTAAGATAGGGCGAAAGAAAACACTCGAACAAATTAAATGACTCGAACGATCGACCGTAATCGATTAGAAAATTGATTGTCATGGATCCAAACAATTGTTCGCACGGAGAATCAACTTATTTAGTTTCGAAACTAAGCTGTAGATACGAATTAATAAATTCTCTTTTTTTCATATTTTTTTTATACTTCCATTTATTGTCACGTTGAGCGTGTGTTGGCATGCTATGTGTGCGAAAAGCTTAGGTGCTTTTGCGCGGCCATGAATCGTTCGTAGCGCGATCGAGATCGAGGAGAAGGTGTACAACGCGGTTTATCAGCTGGCAAAGTAAATAAGTAAAATTAGCGCGCGACGGAGCGATTAAGTCAACCTTTCCGAGCGTTGCATAACACGAGTGTCTGTGAGATCAGTTTCCGCGAAAAAGCGAAAATTCGCTAGCTTCTTTTCGGGTCAGACATCGTCGACGAAACTGCGTTATCGATTATCGTCACTTCACTCTTCCTGTTTCACAGTGTCCATTTTTCTTCTGCGGGAAGTTCACGTAACTGCCCCATGCAGAGTGCACGTTGAAAGGGGACAAAATTACATGAACGAGAAGAGAACCACTTTCAATTCCCGATTTTCACAGAAAGTAGATTTTAACCCTTCGCACTCGGCGAGGCGCCACTAAAAATCGTTGTGCCATTATTCGAAATATTCTTTACATTATCAAATATGTTGGTATCTAATGAATAGACTGCGGATCTCTATGCAAAATAAAAATATTCCGCATTGATTGTGCTGCGAAACAGGAGCAAAATAAAAATTGATTTCATCCCTTAACGACTCTGTTACGTTAAAAACAACATTACCATATTCTTGAATTTTTCTAACCTCTCTATATCACTGTTTTATATTTCACCCAACTAATTTCTTCATAAATGCGTAAACATCCGCAGTCCACTAATCAATTACTAAACATTTAAGTGTTGCAAGAGATATTATATCAATTCCACACTCATGAAATTAAAAAAAATCATAGAGAAAAATAGTTCCGAGTACAAAGGGTTAAATGTGTCTTCGTTGCGCTCGGCTCTAGCGGGGCCAACTCGGAGCCCCATGGGGCATTTTCTGTCCGTGTCTAACGATTGTAAACCAAGTATATTGTACCTTTGCAAAATTACAAAAGAGCAAATGTTTCTAGCGATAGATACCTTCAATCGATGAATTCAGTTCGTTTAACAAGACATACAGTGTGTTCGTGTAGCAAACCAACTAAATTCATTCGGTTCGTTTCGCACGCAAAGTTCGCGGAGCACGAATTCGAGCGTAACGGTTCGCCACAGTTTAATTAGCACGCAAATTTTCGATATTTCAACTTCCGGTTCGAAACTAGAAACAACGCCGGGAACGAGAAAGGGAATTCGATTTTTTATTGTGTACGCGAGCTAGACGAATGGAAGTTTCGCGTGTTGCTCGCGATAACAATTCTGTGCGGGGAAAACGACGGGAAAAGTGAAACGGAAACGAGCCCTGCTAGAAAATGGCGGATCCGAGGAACGATCAGTTGTTTTGTTGTCTCTGTTTTTAATTGCAATGTTGACTTCCGCGTGGACGAAGTCGTAGGTGTGCGCGATCACTCGCGAATTACCTTTTTCCAATTGTTCGATGATGCTCGTTTGCGAGACGGAGCTTTGGGCTTTCTGGACAATAAATGGCTGCTCGACGAACCTATTGTTTTGTCGGCTACTTCTGCGTTGGCGTAGTACAACAGTTCTGCATTTAAACGAATGAGAACTCGCACGAGCAACGTTTCTAATTGCGATCAATCGAGGAATATGTGCGAATGAAATTTGCCACTTTATACAAATTCCTTTCTTTCCGTTCATTGTCCATGTTTTCGAAACGAAATGGTGGAAGCATGCGAGCAGACAGGCCGCGAGAACGATCAGCGAATGAGACCGGACAGAATTAGGAAGCGGTGTACTAAGATGTTTTTAAGTATCTGTGATTTTTTCAAATGTTTTGTATTATAAGTATATAGAGTGTCGCTAACATGTTGGACCGACTCCAGCGAACGATTGAAATCCTTACAGTTTGATAGACAACTGAAAGATACAAATATTCATTAAACCATTACAAACTTGGAAAATTTAATTTCTCAAGATTCGGCGGAGTTCTTGTACGTACAATTTTTGTACATTGATTTCGAATACCGAGTAAACTTGTGAGGAGGGTGCCGCGTGTTATGGGACACCCTGTGTACACAAATATTATATATATAAATATCTAAATATAATGAATTCATTTGTACGCATAATACGAACGACGATGTTTCAATGTCACTGTGTTTATACGGAAGTGGTAGAACATTCTTTGGACTAACATATCGCTAGAGGAAGAGAAAGAAAGACATAGTGAGCGGATGTGAAAGCATGTCTGAAGAAAAGAGCGAGAGAGAGAGAGAGAGAGAGAGTATTTGACGACTAATTATTGCTATTATTGTCACCGATTCACGTATTAATTCGTAATTATTGTGTCGATTATTATTAACGGCAGGTATGTGCGAGTGCGTTGCCTAATCTTCACACGGAGTTCGATTGTTGATTGCTTATTGTATGAGCCTCATGTCATCGCTGTAATCATTGTATTCAGTGACCTACACACACACACGTACACACACGAACCTCTCGTCGCCTCCTATCGAAAGGATTGTCGGGATACGAATCGTTCTCACATTTCTTTTTCCGTATTCGTGCAATCGACTTCTCATTGACTGTTCCTAAAACGCCATTGTACACGCTGGGCCTTCCGTTGAGCAGCTAGCGCGACTACACTCGCGCGAGCCGCTGTGATTAAATTGATAAAATGAAAACTCTGTAAAGTCCCCCGTCGAAGTAACTCGCCTTCTTCGTCGCAAATAATAAAACTCTGTCCAGTACACGAGTGACGGACGAGAGTATAATTTCCGCCGGTACTTTTGCCAGAACTTCAGAGACCCTTGCACATGTAAAATTCAGTTAGAAACTTCCGACTTGCATCACAGTTCCTGTAATTCTGAATGTTAAACGCTGAAAGTTCCCTTTGCAACTACCGCAGCGAATCAGAGTCCTCTCCCCTTCGATTCTCCCGACAATCTTCAAGTTTCCTGCTGCTCGACGAAGGCGCAGCTCTGTCCTGAAAAGAAGTGTTCATTTTTCGAGAATCCACTGTGTGGAGAAAAATACATGACCAGGCTGCGGATGTTTCTGCTGCCATTTTTACAGACTCTCGTGCTGGCTTTGTCAACAATTTTCGAGTACTTCAGCGTTTCCCTCGGCCTGGAACAACCCACCGATAGTTCACGCGAGCGTTCAGCTAACCAGCGGCTTCCAACCTGGGAGGCGCCAAAATGTTTTAATGGAACGTTCGTTTTTATAGATAACTTAACTATAACTTAACTGTTCTTTAACCCTTTGCACTCGGAGCAATTTTAACTGGAAAAAACGTTTCTTCCGACCTAGGATATTTACCTATGATTTTATAAATTCTATAGACATGAAATTCGTGTAATACCTCGTACAATTTCTAAATGTTTAGTAGTTGATTACTAGTGCTAGGGGTTAACACGTGTTTGTATTATTATATCAATTAAAAATGTAGAAGGTAGACAGGCGCAGAGAAAATTCTTTTTTTCAGGAAATCGTAGTAGCATGAAGAAGGCGAAGTTTGTTTCTCGATCGGAAAGTGAACATGAGAAACAAATTTCACCTTTATCATGGATGGCGAAACAATCACACTCAATGAAAATAATTTTTTTGCGTCAATGTCAAGGTTATTTGGCATGGAAATAGCTAACATCTTTAGAAATTGGTCACATTCGAATCTGTCAAAAAAACCTGCGCCGAAATCATAAGTAGCATGAAGGTTGGAAACCGCTTGGAAACTTAGAATTCTGTGTTTCACAGACTCCGCATAGACATCCGCAGTCGGCGAGTAACATAACTTGTATCAGCAGAGGCGAATGACGAATTTTCGGGGATGCGGTATAATCTTTGATTTTCGTTGGAACAGCGGCGGAGATGATCTTCGTGGTAGCACTGGTTCGAAAATGGTTTCTGCGGTTTGTTAGTATTATTATCAGGATTTGCAGTATACAGACTGACAATCTGTTCGATCAATGATCGATCGCTTGAAACACAAACTCTAGATCCCGACAGTTCGCGTTCGCCGCTGCCCGGAGGATGAACTTCCGGTCGCTAAACGGCCGCGGTCGGAACCAGATGGATCGTGGTATCACGTACTCGACCTGTATTTTTTTAAATAAAAAAAAACCCAAAAAATTCACAACCGGACGTGTATAAAGTGAGAACTGTTTTTCTTCGCACGGTCAAGAAAATGGTTGTCTCTGTGGTTGCAAGAAAAAATGCCGCGTGTCTCTCACTGTTCAAAAAAATTCGAGTTTGCGTATTAACTAGAGCTCGGACTTTTACCCGGGTAGAACAATAATGAAATTAAAAGAACGTTGATATATTAATTTAATTTTTTTTTAATCGTTCAAGAGAATAAGTAATCGTAATATATCGTCTCCTTTTTCCTATTGATGCAAACGATTTTTATTTTGCATAAAGATCCGCAATGCATTCATGAGATACCCGGGTACTCGGGTAATTTTTGTTTACACGAATACCCGGGTAATGCTGTTTACTCGAGTAATTTTTGTTTACCCGGGTATCTCGTAAGTCACAGCTCCAGTATTAACCCTTCGCGGATAAAGATCTTTTAAATGTTACGAATATATTGCTCGAGGAAAAATGATAATTAAAAATCATGTACGTAATTAAATTATTTGTCTTTAACGTTAGGAGTTGATGTGGGGACATTCGTTCCCGAAGGGTTCAATCAAACAAAAAAACAATGTAATTTAATCGATCTCCTATGTCAAAGTATCAGCGACCAAAGCTTTAAACGTACTCCACAATATTTTCAATAGTCATTCGTAAAACGATCCTCTCGCGTTAATGTCGAACTTTGCTCATGTTACAAATTGTTTAACGATTATCTGCGTACTGTTCGAACGCCATAAGGCAGCTCCATCTTCGAGGGGCATAGTCGGTAACCTAGAAGGAACAACCGACCGAGAAAACAGAGAAGAAAATTGTCATTTTCTTAACAGGAAAATGCTCCACCGCTTCGCACAGTCTCATCTGACAAAAGCAGCCTGACAGGGGAAGGAAAATGGAAACCAGCAGAGTTTCCAGCACATGAATCTCCGCGCAGCGCAATTTGCAAGAAACTCCCCGGAGTCTCTCACATATTAATATTCACTGAAAAAAAGCATGAAAAGTGTGACTGCAGACCGGATTTCCGATTCCGAAGCCGGATGAATGGAACAAAAGAGACTGTCCCCTCTCTTCAGTTGTAACTATTTCCTTTTTTTGTCACCTGCTCTATTCTTTGTCTGTATTCTTTTTCCAGTTTTATGTTTTATGGATCTTCGATCCAACAAGCCCCTACTGAAAACCGTGGATCGAAGCACTCGGGCAAACCTTCGCTGTCGTTGGACGTACGTTCGATGAATAAAGGACATTCTGCCGGTGGACATTGTGTCAATATTTTTTAAGAACGAACTATACCGTTGGATTATAAAGCGTTCGTTCGCAGACGACGCGTGGAGGATCAATTTCCGGTTGTCGCACGCTGCATTTCCGACCTTCTGCGTCCTTCTATTCAGCTTCAAGAGTTCGCAATCTATTTATGTTTTTTTTTTAGAAACTCTGTTTGAATTTGTATGTGAAATTTTTATCGACGTGTTCTCGTGGGACAGATGTTTCGTTACAAATTATTCTATACGGGAAACACAAACTAAGCCTGTTAAATCTTACAATTATTGAAATGATGAAGTTACTTGCTTGGATTGAAATTGATTCCATAAATTTATTTACCCAAGCTCACATTGTAATCAAAATTGCGCGATATCTAAATAAATAGAACCTCGTCAGTTTTGCAAGTTAAAACATTTTCATCGATTTTAGTGCTCGATGGGTTTACTATTAATATTGTCGTAGATTAAAATAATTAAAAAATTAAATCGGTGACTAATTGAGAGACACAATATGGACAATTATTATGTTGCGTAAAAATGTCTGTACAGTTTTGGTGTCAAGGCGACAAAGGAAGACAGATCTACAAATGAGTCTTATCATATCAGACTTTTCCGAAGTGGTAGAAACAGTAGAACTTTGTCCACGTCGTCATGGTTCACGCGAAGGAAAACTGCTAGTGCAAATACCCGATAGCTGTACAAATACTACCACCTTTTCTGCAACATTATTTCTGCTTTCAGGGCAATGGTCGTTCGTGGAACGTAACGGCGTGGTCGACGTTAGTCACCGTCGAGCAGTATCATTCCAAATGACGCTTTATCATCGGAGGAATGCCAACTGGAATCACCTGAGCGTGGAGGGACACAGTGGAGCACGTGCGCGAGGTAATGAATGTTTAATGTGGACACAGATCGAATGATACTCTTGCCGGTACACTTCATGTTATAATATCCAATCTACTGTATATATGTATTTATTTATCCGCCACAAAAACGTCTTTGTAATATCAACAATTGCGAAATGGAAAATCTGAAACCGGTCACTTGACCGGTGGAGATATTTTCTGTATTAAAAAACCGCATAAACAATTATTTAAACACAGTGGTGCACTAAGGATTTAATCTGGGGGGGACGAGTTGAACAAAATGACCTTTTTTATTAGCAAAAATTACACTCAACAGTAGTCACACATATTTACTTATATACATATATAGGAAGAATTTGTTAAAAATGTTTAGTTTTATATACATATAACATATTCAAAAATCATCGAAATCGGAGAGGAAGCAGCTATTCTACGGTTTAGCTAATTTTTCAGTGTTTTGTTTAAAATCTATTTAAAGTCATTGTAAAGTAAGTCTTCGACTTACGCATTAATTCGACAAACCCTGTACGATTTGTTTTGTTCATACTACATGTACGTACTCATTTGAAAGGAATATTCAAACAAACGAATTATGATGATGGAAAATTTATCACTCGTAAATAGCTGAATATCTAAGTAGTTCACAAGCAAACACTTATCTTCGTTTTTGTCACATGACTGCGGATCTTTTTGCAAAATAAAAATTGCCTGAATCGATTGCAAGAAAGAGAAACAACATTTCTTCCCTTAATGACTTCAACAGAGGAGATGTAATACATTGACATCTTCGATTTTTAAAATTGTTCAACAATCTCGAATTTCATCCAACTCAATTTTCCTGCAA
>CM052335.1:21298770-21324628 GCA_028455595.1 Lasioglossum vierecki | reverse complement strand
TAAGAATCCACGTACTTACTGTACACTTACTGTTACAGAAGATACAGATCGCAGACTGTGCTAACAAATTTCGGGTCGCGCTACACGTGTAGTTTAGTGTACACGATGGACGAATGATTCATGCCGTGTTCGAGCCGTAAGCGTCGCCGTAACGAGCGGCAGGAATTATCTGTGTGACGTGTCGCGCCGGTTCGATTAAAAGCCACTGAGATTACTCGTTATCGTTGCATGTCCGAGGTAGACGACTGTACGTAATGCGTTTCACAATCAGTCAGTCGACGAACGCGGCGGAGGGAAGACTCTTCCGAGTGTCATCGCGGCCAGGAAAATCATAGCACGAGGTCTCGTGATCATCGAGCTAACAGAACCATACAGTGAATTGTTTACGAAATCTCTTGCAAATTGTTCTCGGTGTATGTGGAACGACGAATCTGGAAATCTAGAACTTCTCCGAGGGGAATTATTCACGGGCGAGCTTATCGCAGTGACTAACTTATAGTTGGGAATTTTAAAGTGCACCTCCGCAAAGGAGAAACCCACCTTGTCGGGTGGCCAACAAAATTGCTAGAATGATCGCAGAGTGAGTTTTCGTTCGTGACTTGGCTGCGAATGTTTATGCAAACCCGTATCTTTATTTATGAGCGCAGGGAAAACGTAACGAGGAAAATACTCGTTTCAGACATTCTTTAACGTCGAGGATCGTGGAAACATTTTACCGACTTTTCCTGGAAGCGCTTTCATCGCGAACAACGCGAATGAGTTTATAACATTTTTTAATTGATCCCCGGAGTCGGTGATCGAACGTCTTTGTTTATGTGTCGTTGAACGCTGGTTTAATCTTGTCGTTAAACGGTTCGTTAAATCGCATCTGATCAGTCGTAAATTGGTTATCGATTACTGTCGCCGTATACTGCGGATCTTCTCGTGAAACAAACATTATCTGTGTCGATCAATAAACACGGAAGGTACATAAAAATTGTGTTTCTTCCCTTAGTACTTTTATTATTCTTTCGTATTTCACATTTTTGTCAGAAATGCATGGAAATGGTTTAGACACCGCACAATAGTACGACCCTTCCAGTAATCCTAATCGCTTCGTCTTCAATAGAAGCACTTTCCACCGCTACAAGTGGACACTGCTCGTATGTATCTGTATAGATAAGGAATGCACGTGCATCTCATTCTAAGTACTGGCTGTTCGACAATCTTTAACGAAATCTCCAATACCGTTTCGATTCATGTTCATCGGGAATTAGATTGCGGGAGCACGAGCTCGCATAAATATTTATAAGTCTGCGTATACTGCGAGACGAGAGAATGTTTCACTCGTGAATAACTTTTGAAATTGCAAAAAAAGAAATACGACAAAAATACATCATTCGAACATAATAACCGTTATTCCAATCAATAACACGTTTCTTTTGTTTCGATGAAACAGCGTAGACGGATGCAGCATAATATTTCAGTAGAGAAAAGGCTGCCTACTATCAGACGCGCTGATAACGGAGCGTATTACGGGTTCAAAATGACCCAGCCCCTATCTGCTGTTGGACGCTCAGCCACGCAATAGTCGAACACTAGGATAAAACGTTTGTACAGGCTGACACACGATATGTGTGACCTAGTTTAACTGGCTCATCACCAAAAAGTCTTCCCATAACGATGGAACACTGTATCGATTCTATTATTCGTATTAAAGGAAATTCTGTTTGCCCTTGTGCTGCTAGCGCGACGCGATACGAATTAAAAACAAATGCGCGACGTGTCAGAAATTCGTGAGATTTTAGTTCTTTTAATTTCAGTATTTTTAGTCTGTTTAACTAGGACCAATCACTCTGTACGAGTGTAGGTCTCGCGATACGAATTAAAAACAAATGCGCGACGTGTCAGAAATTCGTAAGATTTTGGTTCTTTTAATTTTAGTAATTTTAGTCTGTTTAACTAGGACCAATAACTCTGTACGAGGGTAGGTCTCCATCTCAGTAGAAATATCATTGGCCTCCTCCCCCAGAAACGTTCTGTACAAACAACGCTCCCCCCACTATCAGTTTACGTCTTGACAGTTTCATCCAATCACTTCTTTATCAATCTTCATCTTCTTTGAAACGGCCTCTGTAGCTGGATGTCTCGCGTGACCTGTCAATAATTGAAATAAGAGAAACAAGGGATCGAACTAGCGAAGTTTCTATTTCCTAAGACGAGCCACCCTCTGCAAGGGGTGCCTCACTAAAAATAACTAAACAATTACGAAACTCTTTCAGAGACATTCCACTTCAAAGAAACGCAACGTCACTTTCTAGGACCAATAATCACCCTTCGAAAGAATAGCACACCACCCGACCAAATATAATAAGTTATTGTATCCATAGAAAAAATGAGTAATAACAATTGTTAAATGATCTCGGCGCTACGGTTCGATCCTAAAGAACAAACTTAACTATGCAGTTTTGCTAATTATTTTAAATAATCAACGTTTCGGTCACTGATTTAAACCATTTTCAAGATTAACTTAAAATTTACAACTTAAGACTTGACTGCTTAGTTAAGTTAGGTCTTTACGATCGAACCGTAGCGCCGAGATCATTTAACAATTGTTATTAGCAATGATACGACCGATATAAGAAGTTTATTTGCAAAAATGAGCAATTTGAAACAGTGGGATAACTACAATCTCGCAACAGATGTGTACAATTATTATTTCGTCCAAAGCTCCGCAGTCTGAACGAACAAGCAGCAATTTTCCAGGACCTGAAAACAGTAACGAAATAACAATCAAACCGTCGTGCATCCCCTAACACGAGTTCAGTCTCGACACTTCCATCCGCCGTTCTCTCTGTACATCTGCATCCCCTTTGAACCATCCTGTAGTGGTCTTGCGTGACCTGTCGATGACATCGTCACGCGGCTAACAAAGGAGGAAAACAGGGGATCGTCGTCGAATCAAGGAAGCAAGCGACCAGGCAGGCATTCAGGCAGGCAAGCATAGAGAGCGGTGTTGGTGGATAACAAAGAGAAAAGGGTCGGTAGAATAGCGTGTCTAAAGAAAAACAAAGAAACCTATCCAGAGAGAAAGGAGAGAGACACGGAGTGAACGCGAGAGAGAGAGAGAGAGAAAGAGGGAGGAGGGTTGGTGGGAAATCATCTTCGAGAGCGGTACCAAGGCGAGAGAGGGTGTCGGTCGGATTGCGCGTGTCCGCTGTACGATACTCGTGCTCCGGTTAGGCTAGTGCTGGTGGTTGCAGCCAACCGCGTGGAAGGTGGGCCGGCTAGCCAACCCCGCTGTCAGCGGGGGTAGCTAACTCTTGGCTCCAGAAGCTTTGTAGTCGTGGAACACGATCCAGTGCTCGTTCACCTCGTCGCGGAGGCTCGTGGACCACGAGCTGGGGAAAAATGTGCGAGAACCAGGTGCGTCCACCTCGACGTAAGTAGCCCCGGGGTACTTCTGTGTATATATGTGCGCATGTGTGTGTGTGTGTGCGTGTGCTCGTGGTTGAGAGGGTGACGTGGTTTTCCAAGCACTCGGACGGCCCTGGTCTCGTGGGCGGAGGACGACGATCGATCGCCGGCGCCGGAGCTGCACGGGAGATACTCTCGTGGAAAAACACCGGAACAACCGCGGTTCTGGCAGCGCGCGTCGGTAACCTAATCCCAAGATTCATCATTTCGTCATTTTTCGCACGGTCATTGCCGGTGGAATTGTCTATGCCTCGGGGAAACGTGTTTAAAAGGATGCTAGATGAATTAGAGGGTGGATTTTCAAGTTTAAAGGGGATGTTTGATGGATGATCTTGGATACTGCTGGCCCCATGATTCATCATTTTCCGCACGGTCATTGTCGGTGGAATTGTCTACGTCACGGCGTGTTTAGAAGGATGCTAGGCGAATTAGAGGGTGGGTTTTTAAGTTTAAAGGGGATGTTTTGTCGAAGATCTTGGATACTGGAATCTAGGTCGGGTCTTGTTTCGATCTAATCGTCACTCGTCGTGTTCTATAGTAGTGTTTTTAGGGGTTGAAGCCGGTCGACGCTCGCGGGGAACGCCTATGGGCGTTCGCAGTGGGTGCCTCGTGAATGGACGCTGGGTGGGTTACGCACGGACCTGTGTGCCTGCCTGCGGAGTTGCAGAATGAAAGGGTGTTTGATCGAACATCGGGAATGTAGGTTGGACGATGGATAACCCTTGCTCTTCGACGTTTCGATGGTTCTCGTTCTAGCTGGGATTTTGCAGGCTGTTTGATCCTTTCACGTTTTTCTTTGTTCTAAGCCTTTACGAAGATGTGTGCTTTTGGAGGCATATGTTGATGCGAGGCATTCTCGGGTTGAGAGAATGCGAGCCGAATTTTGGAAATGTTTCGAGGTGTAACATTCGAGTTGTCTGTAAGGCTCGGTCGGGCTTTAAAAATTATAGATAATGTTGCAGCAATCAAATATTGCGCAGACGTAGATCTTACAACGTGGAATATCCTCTTACCCCACGGACGACCCTGTAATCAGAATTACGCCCATCACTTTAATCTGCTGCCTACGCGGTTGCAAAATTTCAAGGACCTTGCTGTACATACCATTTTCTTTGCAGTTACAGTGATTAGAACATTTTCATATTTTTTGTATGACTAAATTTATCAAATTTTATTTTATTTATAAAAAAGAGGCGTAACGTCCACATATATTTGTTAGACTTCGTTAAAATCTTCACAAGGCTGACTCATCAAAATGCTGTCAGGAGTTAAAAGACGAATTCTAACGAGGAAGATTCGTTCCTTTAAATCGAGAATGAAGTATTGTGTAGACGCGGATCATACGACGTAAGATTCTACAGGCGTTCCAACAATCAGAAGCACACCCACCACTTTAATCCACCACCTACCTACGTGACTGCAAAATTTCAAGCACTTCCGGCGAACGTCTTAGAAGACGAATAGCCATTCTAATGAAGAAGATTCGTTCTCCGAATCCGCAAGAAGGTGAGAAGTCACGGAAAGGTCATCGGGTACAGTGACGAGTTGATTCGTCCCGCCGGTTAACAGGTTAAGCCGCGCTAAATAAGGGTGTCTTGCACAGTAGCCAGTAAATTTTCTACTGCGCGACAGTCGTGATCCCTTTCATTGAGTTAGCGTTGTCTCTGTCTTGGTGACTCTTCAGAGAAGCTAACAGTGAGATAACGTGGCTACAACTTTCTCTATTAAACTGGAAAAGTGATCCCGCAGTGAGACTCCACGAAACTCTGGAGATATCCAGTCTTCCCAGAGCCGTTTATTTCTTCAAAGAAATATGATGATAATATGTTGACGTCAGGATAGTATTTTCTCGTAACACGTTGTTGATACGATACGCGTGCACCGCTGCTTTCTCGCGCACCTTTGCGTTCAGTTTAGTCGTAGTCAAAGGGTTAAACACGGTTGATGGTGTTTGGTTGTAGAGTGTAGCGGTATTGGTCAGGGGGGTTGGATCCTTGTTAAGTGGCTGAAGAGCTGCTCCGCTTGATGATATATTCTGGCTCGGTTTAATCAGGCAGCTCGAACGCGAAGAGGAATGTAGGTCACAGGGGTGATAAGCACCTGGAGAAAGTGCACTATACATCTTGGAAATTCTCGCGGCAAGCTGAACCTTTCAGCGACCCTATCACGCTCTTCTGTATCCGTACTAAGCCCTCAAGGGACGATTTAAACTGTCCCCGCAATGGTGCCGCTCAGTGAATTCTATATTTCATTTTATTCCAGCCAGCAAGTCTATCTCCGGTCTGTGGGTACAATTGAATAATTGTTTCGACCATGTACAATTTTCTTCCCTTATTTCATTTCATTCCAGCCAGCGAGCCCTTCGTCAGTCCATGTGCACGATTTAATAATGATTTTCGAACTTGCAAGAAAGTTCATCATTTATTAACCTCTTGTCGTATTTGAACGAGTCACATGAAGATTTACATTAGAGTCTAACAAATATGAATGTTGCAATTTTCTTCTTAAATGAATTAAATTTTTTTGCAGTCGTGGATCTCTATGCAAAATAAAAATTCCCTTGATGATTTCAATAGAGGAGGAGTCATATACTGACATCTTCAATTTTTAATATTTTTGAATGAAAAAAATATATATATATCAATTCTCTGCTGCGATGTTACTGTAAAGAGAAGGGGTTAAAGAATGTGAGAATATTGATAGAGAAGTGCACGTTCAACGGTCAAATTCCCTGATTAAAGCTCAGGGACGTTGAAAGCACGAAGCTGTCCAAGTCTGTTGAATGTGTACGTGTGTCTTCCGGGGGTATCCACTCGCCGGTGCTTTCGAAACACTTGGCGGTGGTCTCACCGCAGTCTCCTCTCTCGGTTATTTTCCCTCGTTCTTTCTTACTCGGCCGTTTCACGCACGCTCTATCGCGTCGTACCCGCTCCAGTCCGCTCCAGCCCGCTCCTGGTTGCTCGCGGGGCCACTTTTGCAGCTGCGCAAAGTCCCGCGAGGAGAGCACACCCTTTCCATTGCAGCTGCAGTTGGCAATGCGATCGCCGTGGGTTGCCACCGCTCCGATGGACTTCCGGTTCCGTGACGAACCATCGCCGGCCACGACATCCATTCATCCCTTGAATTCGACGTCGAAACGCGGTAAAAATTCGCCGTGAACAAACTATGCCGACGACAGCCTCACTCTCTCTCTCTCTCTTATCAGTTCGCCGATCGATTGCAAAATTTGTTTCGCGAGCGGGAAACTCGTCGTGTCCTTCCGCGTACCGGCGACACACCGGCTATAGAAGCTCCTCGTTATCTCTGACAATGACCATTCGGTCCCTGAGAAAGGAGTGGCTGGACAGTTTCTAGCTTTCTCAGACTTTCCGTCCGGTTTTTGTTTGTTTTCACGTACCAGGTTCGGCTGGCTAAATCGTTGTTTAGATTGCTTCTCATTTCTGAGAGAAAGGTATTTTCTTGGGTTTTCAGTATTTTATATTTGCTACTTGGAGAACGGAATGTCGAAATGATTGTGTTTCTTGTATTTACACACTGTGAAAATGTTTACACGGAGAAGGTTAGTGGTTGATTTGTTCAGATTCGTTGACGAACGTTTCGTCCACAGTGGGACATCGATGAGGTCTTACAAACGTTAAAATGAAATTTTCAACCGAATAAAAATTGCTTTTTATTTTTGAGAAAATGTTTCTGTTGATTTTTCAGTGTTTCATATTTATTTCTCCGGGAATGGAATGTCGAAATGAGAGAGAGATTGTGTTTCTTGTATTTACGCACTGTGAAAATGTTTGTTTACACGTAGAAGGTCCGGGGTTAATTTGTTCAGATTGTTGATGAATGTTGTTTACTGTGAGGTACACATTCTGTCGCAGGAATGTTATAAGAAAAAGTTTCTCGTTGTATTTACACAGTGTAAAGACTGTATTTTCCTGAGTTTTATAGATTGTATTTATACAATTTCGGTACTACCTATGACAGAGTAAAGTATTCATACGCAGCTCTCTGTTTTCTACCCAACAGAATATTGGCATTCCAATATTAAGTTGAACTCTACTTTTGTCTTCGTTATATTTGGCTGAACCGTTTATTCGAGATTGACGATTCTGATTTTCAACTTTATAACATAAATGATGATTAATTCTGTGTTGTACAAGGGCTTTTCCTGATCCTCATACAGACTTCGTAATTTTATTATGAAAAACTGGAAGTGAAAAGTTCGAGTGACTGTCCAACAATTTGAATCGTTAAAATTAGTCGCGAATTGAGAGCTCGTGAAGAAGATTGGTCTTTACTCTGGAACTGACTGACGGAAGACTTCGTTCTTTTTCTATGTTTAGACGAATGATGATACACGTGTCATCGGAGAACGCTCAGCGATACGATCGGGTGAAGCGTAAGGGTGTAGCGTTTCTTTCAAACATTTTCAAAGCGAAGAAACTGACATTAGGAATGAAGATCAACGAGGAGGAGGAAATGGAACGTGCTCCGAAAGTCGAGACACCGGGTAAGTCACGAAAACCAGCAGACAATTCCATCCACTGTACCAGATTTCGAAAACCTCGACACGTTTTGGCGCCAATTCGCCCGTCAACCTTACACAGTTCAAATATAAAATCCGATATAAATTTCTTTCATCGTAAAAATAGAAAATTAACTATAAAACCGTGCGGAGACTTTAGAAAAATAATATATAAAAATATCAATAATAAAGCAATCTAGACGTATTTATAAGTCGAGCTGAAAATATATATCGGATAATTTTTTAGAGAGTAAATCCGTTTGAAAGCTTCGCTCTGAAATGTTCGAAATTAATTTCTTAACATGTTCCTCCGCGGTTCTCGTTCTTCACTTGCTTTACCTCAATTCTTTTAAAAGCATTTTTTTTTAATCACACACATGCGCAGATCGCAGCTACTCTCGAGAAAAAAGTTTCATGCAACTCGCACAGCGTCGTGCAATAATGTTTATAGCGCGTTCCCGTTGGAGAGAGAGAGAGCGAGAGAGAGAGAGAGAGAGCGAGAGAGAGAAAGAGAGAGAGAGAGAGTGAGATGTAGAGCGGTGTAGAAGTACCCCTGAGAGAGAAAAGGTAAAAAAAGGAATTTTTTTTTAGTGGAGGAAAGCCGGCCAGTAATGTTAAAGAATTGTTAGCGCGGAAATAAATAAAATGTGGGGTAGATTATTTTTAATGCCGTGGGAATAAAAAATCAAACGATTAATTAAAGCGGCGTTGCTTGCCCACGCATATTTACCGTGCGCGATATAATTAGTTGCGAAGTCAAAATTCTTTTAAATTCAATTCTTTTTCGTGATTTGTTGTCGTTACGCGATAAATTAAATACTGTATAATTAAACTTTCCCAGTGAGATTTCGAAAAATATTATTTGGAGAGATCGCAACAATTCCGTAACATCTGCGTTCCTGTGTTTCATCGAACAACGCCGTTTTAATTAATGCACGTTGACTTCGTTAGCGATTTCTCTCTCTACTAAATAATCATCATCGTGAATCCTGATTCCGGAAAATATCGTTTCAAATGGCTTACCGCACCGTTCTTTATAATTCCACCGAAATTGTCATTACGGTTCAGAAAGCACACGAGCGTACCAAAGCTAGCGTCGTCGCTGAAACGTGAAAAATGGCCAAGTCACCGGTGCATCCTCCAATTAGGATAATTAGTTCGAATAATAAATAACGAGCAACACAGTATACATATATATACAGCGATACCACGAGAACTGGGTCGACCAATAGAATTTTTCCATGTAGTTCCGATGAAAATTAATCATTTTCAACGCTTTAATTATCGTTCGGTATATCTCATAAGCTACACAAATACTTTATACATAGGATTCCTGTTTCAGAAACAGGAATTATTATTTCTTCTACCAAATTCCTGCTGGGCCACTTTTATAAATATGAATAGGAAACGCGTTTAACGAAGCGCAAAGCCAACAATGCTAAAATAATCCACGTTAATCCCTTTTCTCTTCGTTATTAACGATCAAACAAAATCGTTTTTATCACCAAATATCAGTTCTACAGTTTATTTTTTTCACACTTCCAACATATTTTCATTTCGACACGTGTTTTCATGTTTATGCACAGTATTTCCATTTTTTATAGTCTATTTACATTTCGATTTACTATTCACTTTCTCCGAATTATCTGCTGAATTATCTGTTTCGCTTTAAATTTCCCTCAACCGTTTTCACCAGTCTCGTCGATATATTTCTACAATTTCTTAATTTGTAAACTCGTTTCCGTTTTCACGTGATTACGAGACTGCGGATTTTATGCATTTATGACGAGAATCAGTAGGCGACACTTGAAACGGTAAAAACGATTACAAAATTGTAAAAATACGGAGACATTAGTTACGGTCTTCATTTCCATGCAAATGATGTGTAAACGTTTTATTTTGCATAAATATCCGCTGTGTAATGATCTCTTACATTTTCACAGATTGTTTCTGAAATACTGACTTTTCTATGAAATAACTCGACGATGTTCTCCCTTAGATTTTTCTGATTTCATCGTTTCTAATTTTCCAATCGCTCTAAGTGAATTGGAATCATTCACTTCTTTTAAACTAAGCTTGTTAAGTAACGGTAAATACTGTTTAGAATGAACTATATACATAGAAACGATCTATCTGTAAATATGTATAACTTCGATTAAATTAAAGTCTGAAAAATATTCAAGTTATAAAACCAAATCTTAATTTGTGCAAATTGAAATTGTTGTATCTCCTAGGTTGCTCCTCAAGTCATTCCAAAGATATCTTGGAAAAAGCTCGTTCAGTCTCTACACTTGTAGATCGAATATTTATTATGAATGCATCATAGTTCATTTTGCTTGTCGTTGTTCGCGCAATTTTCATGACAGACAACGAAACGCGGACCAAAGAATAACGCGGGACCGCAAGCCCTAGTTTCGGACCGAGATCGAACGTTCTGAAGTTTCGATCGGTGGAACCGTGAACTTGCGAGCCATCCTGCCACGTTTCGATCCATCGGGGTTGTAATGCGGCAAACACGGAAGGCCGGTAGCGTTTGCCAGCCGATTTCGCTGACCGTTCCCAAATGATATCTGTTCCAGCGATCATCACGAACCCTTGCCGGCGCAGCGGTAGCGAGAATGACAATCAGGTATCGAGAATTCCGTCGACCTTGAGCGTGGCAGCCGTCGATGTCGTCGTTGCCTGTCAGCCGTCCCCGTCGCACTCGGTTCTAACCTTGACGCCTGGCAGAACACGGAACATCGATCAGGACATGGAGGCACTTAGGCTGAGTCGACAGGATAATCCTTTTCTACAGGTTCGAATCGATATCCACCACCCCCTCCGCCACCCATCTCCTCATCTCCTACCTCTTCTTAGCGTGTCTAAACTGTCGAACGACCGAGTAAACGTTGGCCTTGTTCTCGCTTGTTCTCGAATACTAAATGTGACAGAAAACTATTTTGTTTTTCGTTATTACCACGTTTTTATTAACTCGTTTTCTTGTTTGCCTGTTCGGTGACAAATTTTGCAATTGATTTTAAACTAACTTCCTGATGAGCTAGAGACTTGAAATTGGATACATGGCTCAGAACTGGATGACAATGCATTATTAAAAAAATTTTTTTTGAAAGTCTTACCGTTTCGGAGAAAATAACAATTAAATATTTACCTTTTCACCCCCCCGCGAACTACGTCATCGCGTTCAGCGAACCCCACTTCGTTCGACAACCTCCCTACTTTACTATGCAGTCCCCACTCCACGGACCCATTTCGCCTCAACGCGCGAACCATCGGTAGCGTAGTACATCATCGCGCGACGATCGCGACCGGTAGTGCATCATCGCTTTGCCCAAGTAGCACCCGGACGTCCGATGTACGTCCAATGTACGTCCGTATTGGACCTTCGTATGTCCCAAGGACATCCGAATCATGTCCATATGTCCGAGATACGTCCTACATGTCCGATATAAGTCCCAGGAATGTCCGAATAAGGTGCGATCCTAGGGACATCCGAAATTTAGGTCCAATGAATGTCCGAGGGACGTCCGTAACGGACGTGGGACGTATGGACGTAAAATGGACATGAAAGGACATCCCACGGATGTACGGTGCTACTTGGGTGTTTAACAAGTGAAATTTACAGTAAGCTTAGTGAGTATAGAAAGTATTAATAAAGAGTGATACAAGTATTAACACAAGACTAAAAAGCAGAAAATAATTATTTAAATAAAAATAAATTTTTAAAAATACTACTATAAAATAATTTTTCCTAGTGCCATACAGATTCTTAACCTCATACAGATAGTCCTGAAAATTTGTGATTGTGAATTTTGAATAGCTGTGAAAATATGAGATTTCAAACGAAAAACGTGGAGCGCATGCGATAGATAATTGATGCATTTTGCGCTCCACGTTTTCCGTTTGAAATCTCACAAGTATTTTCACAGCTTCTCAACAAAATTCACAATCACAAATTTTCAGGACTATCTGTACGAGGTTAGGAATCTGTATGGCACTAGGAAAAATTATTTTATACTTTTTTATTATTTTTAAAAATTTATTTTTATTTAAATAATTTTTTTTACCGAAACCCTTACTAATATATTCGTCACATTTTTCTGGGAAAAATGATACCCAACACGATTTTATTTCGAGCCTAATTGTTAGTTTAATCCATGAAATAGTAAAACCTTGATTATCCAAATTCACCAAGTGGAATATAATTAGTCGAACGAGCGGGCAATCCGTTCACAGAACTCGCGTGGTCCTAATTTGCCTCGTGATTAATCGAGAACACGCTTTTTCGTGTTTATTAGCGTCCAGGGAATGGTAGAAAGGTAGTATATTTTTGGATTTATGCGGATTAATGGACATTGGAGTAAATGGGATTAGAAGTCGTATGACGGGAACATTAGTCTGCTATTTATTACTAGGTATTTCTAGATTATGGATCCTGGGCATTTATAGCATGTTTAAGGGAAGACTTCGATGAAGTGTATTACTTCGCCTATATTTATACTAGTCGAGCAGTAATGTCAGAATCACTTGATATATTTTCTTTAAAGATTTACGAAGTTGTTTTATTACAATGTTACAGTTCCATGCTACCAGTTTCCTTAATTAGCGAGTCAAAAGAGCGTTGCGAAACTAGTTAAAAATTTGTTGAACCCTCCGCAGGAAACTTCAAGGATTCAAGGAACTCTGTTATAATTCGCCTGGGGATCTTCGTTTATAATAATTAGAAATGTTTCCCTTCTCCCGTCATCTTAATAATTCAGAAATGCCAATAGATTTTTGTCGTAAATAGACCACGGATTTTTAAACTGTAAAACAACAAAAAATTGTAACGATACGTTCGTGTTGTCCTCGATGTAAAAATGCCAATGTATTTTTGTCAATCTTCCCATCATTTTACCTTTTTTGTCATAAATAGACCTTCGGTGTAAAAAAAAAATAATTAAGGGATGACATTTATGTAACTATACCACTTCCCACAATCGATGCGGAACATTTTACATGAAGATCCATGGGGCAGTCATAAATCCATAAAATTCATAGTTTAATTAGGAATGCATGAAATTCATAGTCTGAATCTAATCTTGAAATAAATCGACATTTCCAGGTCTTGGCGAGTCGTGAGAGCCTCGTGGAGTCCATAGAGGAGTCCGAGTCCGACGACGCCATTTTGATGTCTCAGGTGGGTGGTTTTCCATTTCCATTGATGCCTGTAGGAGCGTGAACCGAAGATCGATTGGGATCTACGATGCATTATTAAGCTATCTTAGCTGGTACTTCAAGGGCATCGTTTCAATTATTCTTCCTCCGAACATATTTCGAAAATAGATGACGTTCTCACCGAATATTTTTACCGGCACCAGTAATGTCACGGTTCAGGTGCAATAATTTATTCATATCTGACCAAGCGAACAATTCGTGAAATAATCACATCGACGGTTTACACAAAACGTCTATTTCTGCATTTTTTAATCCTTGCAAATCCTTGCAATCCTTGCAAAATTGTTTCCGTATGAAATTACGTGCATATACTATTTAATTCTGAAAATGTCCAAATCTCCAGAACACCGTATAACAATCGAAGACTTGTAAAATCGTTTCAATATGAAATTCAATCGAATTATATAGACCTTTTGAAAAATCGAGTGTCAATTCTGGAAATATAAATTTCAAATATTTGAAATATCATATAAAATCGATCTAGATTTACAGAAAATGTAACGATTCCTGGGTGATCGATATCTATCGAAAAGCTAGCCGTTGAACAATAATAACTAATTACTTGTAAAAAATCTTAATAGGTAAAATTGATTTACAAAAAGTTGAATTTGACTAGAAAAAGATTTCACGAGTTCGTCTGAATAAAATGATGAAACTTTCAACTCAGATGGAGTAACTATGTGGTAAATTAATTGTCGATTTGATTTGTTTAGGAATTGGGTGATACCGATCCGCTGACACTTGCACAAGTGCACGAGCACCTGGTCCGGAGTCCGCCTCCGGCATCGTGGCCTCACACGACGACCTTTCACTTTCCACATCAGAATCCAACGACGAACGGGAGGAGCGAAGGGTTGGGACACTGCAAAAGTCCCTTGAAGACGCCCCCGTACCGGAGCAACGAGCACGAGATCTCTCGAAGCGAACCCTCCACGGAAATCAGAGGTGCGAGTCGATTCGACTAGAACATACACACAAAATTGCCTTTAGTTAATTTCCTGGTCGACGCTTTTTCGCCGCCCGCTGTCGAACGGCTTGTAGATCCTTCGTAGATAGGCATCGTTCGCGTGCTTTCGTTACCACGCGTTATTCCAGCGTTTCCCAAACATTTCCATGCCAACATTCTACGAAATGTTTCCTCTCGTCAATTCTCTCATTTGATCATGTTAGTGTTCATGTAAATTCTTGTTACATCAATTTCGTTCGTCCTTTTTACTCCGTAAGCACACTGCGGATTTTGCAAAATCATTCAAAAATGGCTGAGTGTGCAAAACAGTACAAAAGTTAAAGGAATTTCTGAATTGCAATGATAGGAGCAACAGTCATCTTTCATAAAAATCTGCAATCTGCTCATCAGTCTTTATAATGTCTGAGAATTTATTTGATCATTTTTAAGTATATTAATTCAACAATCATAGTTCATAATATAATCATAAGTCATAATTCCGTGCCTAAAGATTCTGCAGAAAACAATTTAATACAATACAGTTCTATTTTGTTAGTGGTTGTTACTACATTTTCAGCGTTTCGACTGAGTATTGATGTTATTAGATGTTTGACTTTGTAGCTGATTAATTTCGTTAACTGACTTTGGATTGGTTTGCTGAATATGTTGTTAGACTTTGTAATTTTTAGACAAACAACTACGTTGCTAGAGGTTTAGTTAATATTTTTCGAAGACTGGTACATATTGTCTTTTCAGGATGATAGTTTGGGAAACGCTGCGTTATGCTACTAGGCGAGCTCTCTTAGTGCTTGTCCCTTGCGCTCTGGCGCTCTAATCAAAATTAGTTTGTTAATAATCGATTGTTTCACTCCGTCCGATGGTGTATAGTATTGCTGTAGCGTTCACGGGTCTCGTCTCGCAGAATTGTCGCAGATTAACCCTGCCACGATCAGCAGGTCAGCACTGTGCGCTTCTACATAATGCTGAGGAATAGTGAACACACGTATTAGTAGTGCCTATTACAATTGTAAAATACGTAGTTATTCTTTCTCGCTGTTATTGCGGAATGTTGAAAACATTGGACTTCATGCAATTCAAATGAGTGCGATAAAATATGTAGCGTCTCGATATCTTGCGAAAACCGTATAAAAGTACTCTAGATGTACTCGGTGAGCGATTATTTATTTCCTTCTTTGTTGTTATGTAATTACAATGTTTATTGTTATTGTACTATTATTTAATAACGGGACAGATTCTTTATTTGCATAGTCGCACCCGCTGTTTATATATATATTTTAGTGGTGTTTTTTTTAATAGTTTTTCAAAGTTTAGTGACGTTTCGAAAGAAACCATAGGCACGATTAGGTCGCAGAAGACCGTAGCAGGGTTAAAGTAATTTTAATAATCATCACACAATGATCACACCGAACGCAGAAACGAAGATTCTCATTTTTAATCACATTTACGAACGAATTTAATATGAAATATTTGTACTACTAGTTATAGATGAACGGATCTTAATTTCAAATTAATTTTTCATTCGAGTTTATCGAAGAAGAGTAGTGGTTGAACTGTTGCTTGGAAAGCGTATGAGGTAAATATAAGATTTTATTATCTCGACACATTATAGTGTTAATAAAATGTTAATGATTATTTAATAAAATTGTTTATTCATAATATTGTTACGATACAAGTAGGTAAACTTTCTTTCCACCGTACAGTTCTCGAGACAATTCTTTACAACCTTCTAATGGTTTAGTTAATAATTGGGAGTCTTCAAATCATTTCTCATCTGATGTAAATATTTTCTTTCGTCAACATTTTTCTCGTACCCACTTTTACGTCATTCGATCACCATTCTTACATCACACATCAGAATTAGCAAACTGAATCACGAACATAAACAATAATAGCAGCGGATTTGATGCATTTATGACAAAAATTAGTAGGTGTAATGTAAAACAGTAAAAACATTCGAAGAATTTAAAAATACTGTTATATTCTTTTGAACTTATTAAACATACCAAGAAAAAAAAACATTTCACTCAAGTCTGTCGCAAATTGGGTAGAAAATTTTTATCTTGCATAAAGATCCGCTGTATACGAATCAAAAACGTGGAGCCGAATTTTCTGTATAATGTTTTGTTTTGAAAAATCCACGTAACGCGTACTCACGCGTGCAGTAAGTAGAAACGGTAAGTAATGATCAGACGAGTTGTGTATCTGATCGAAATTCATTCTTCATTATTTCCTAAAGAATAATCACAAATCATACGGCACATTTCACAATACTTTATGCATAATATGTTTCCAAGATTTGAACTAGATCTCGAAACGTTACTTTCTTCAAATTGAAATGTCAGAACTTTGAAAAATCGTTTAAACAGAGTATTGCACGCAGTTGAAACTCTGAGGTAATTCATGTTTCAAGCTGCTTCCTGAAAATAATTGAAACGTCGCCAAAAATCTAATATTCTGCAATACTTCATACAGATCATGTTTTGAAAGTTAAAACAAAATCTCTGCACATTATTATGATTTTTTGATTTGATATAGAATTTTAAAAAATCCCTTCAATAAAATATTGCACGTAATTGAAACTCGGAGACAATAACCAAATGATTTCTTGATATGATATAGAATTTTAAAAATCCCTTCAATAAAATATTGCGCGTAGTTGAAACTAGAATACAATAACCAAATGATTTCTTGATATGATATAGAATTGTAAAAAATCGCTTCAACAGAATATTGCACGTAGTTGAAACTCGGATACAATAACCAAATGATTTCTTGATATGATATAGAATTTTAAAAAATCGCTTCAACAGAATATTGCACATAGTTGAAACTCAGAGACAATGAAATTTAAACAAATTTGAGCTGTTGAAATGTTTCGAGCTGTTCGGCAGCGATAACTCTTCGAATTCGTGCGACAGTTCACGAATGCCCGGCCGTGGAACAATTATCGCCAGTACGAATTGCATACAAATAATCGCGTGTATTGTTCGAGTAAGGTATGGTAGTCTCTGTGATCCGCGTGTCACGAACGATCTCGCAAATAGGCTTAATCGCGAGCCCCATTTCCATACAAATCGGCCTGGGCTCGTTGAATAGAAGCTGGCGCGCGAGTTTCGAACACTCGACCGCGAAAATTCCGCGGGAAACGTGACCGGCTTCGCGAAAACGGAGCATGGAAATCGACTCGTGACACAGACACGCTTCGGCACATTAACGAATTCATATATTCGTCCGAGACACTTATTACCGACCTTGATGCCATGCTTATAGGCACGACCGATCGATTTGCCCCCGTATTTTTAACTCTGCATAAATTAATGGGCCGACCGTTGCCGATGGGCGCGCCTTGACTTTATCCTCCTTTTTACCACGTTTTTATTAACTCGCTTTCTTGTTTGTCTGTTTGTCTGTTCGGTGACAAATTTTGCAATTGATTTTAAACTAACTTCCTGATGAACTAGAGACTTGAAATTGGATATATGGCTCAGAACTGGATGACAATGCATTATTCAAAAAAATTTTTTTAGAAGTCTTACCGTTTCGGAGAAAATAACAATTAAATATTTACCTTTTCATCCTCCCGGGAACTACATCATCGCGTTCAGCGATCCCCACTTCGCTCGACAACCCTCCCTACTTTACTATGCTTGCGCACTCTGACTCGTCCCCACTCCACGGACCCATTTCGCCTCGACGCGCGAACCATCGGTAGTGTAGTATATCATCACGCGACGATCGCGACCGTTGGTGCATCATCGCTTTGTTTACCAAGTGAAACTTACAGTAAGCTTAGTGAGTATATAAAGTATTAATAAAGAGTGATACAAGTATTAACACAAGACTAAAAAGCAGAAAATAATTATTTAAATAAAAATAAATTTTTAAAAATACCACGTTTTTAAAAACGGACTAAAAAGTATAAAATAATTTTTCCTAGTGCCATACAGATTCCTAATCTTGTGCAGATAGAATTGGAAATTTGTGATTGCGAACTTTGAATAGCTGTGAAAATATTTGTGAGATTTCACAGCTATTCAACAAAATTTACATTCACAAATTTTCAGGACTATCTGTACGAGGTTAGGAATCTGTATGGCACCAGGAAAAATTATTTTATACTTTTTAGTCCGTTTTAAAAAACTTGGTATTTTTAATAATTTATTTTTATTTTAGTTGCATTCGATCGCCTCGTTCAGCTCGTAGTTCGAAGATAGAATTAATCTCTCGTTTCCCGAAATTCGATCCTACCGGAAAACGCGCGTTCGTTGAACCTCCGGTGACCACCATTTTACTCCCATCGGACGCTTATCGACGCATTACCGATTAATCTGTTCATTGAGAGAACCATGTAATTATTTATCCAGTTAATTTATTATTAGACAGCAGATTTTACGCGTTTACGACAAGAATCAGTGGGTATAATTGAAAACGGTGAAAACATTAGAAGAATTTAATAACAGTTATATTATTGTTTAGAAAAAGAAATTTTCAAATCCACTGGCTGTTCTCCTGTAGTTGTCGTTTAGTGCGACGACGCAGTTGGTCGTTCTCCAGGGAACGCCATTTCGGTTCAGTTTGGGCTTGCGTGTCTGTCGCCGGTGCACGAATGTAAATTCATTTGCTAACTAACTGTAATTAGCAGACTGGGGATGTTCATGCAATTTTTGTAGCTGAATTTCAAGAGGGGCGAGAATAAATAAAAATCGTATTGAGTTCTGTCAATTATCATACTCTAGCATTTTTTGGAAAATCTTCCAATGCCATAAGTAGCACGAAACGTAACGAAAAATTTCTGTTAATTCATCGAACAAATGCCTCGATAAAATTGGGATGAAAAAATTGAAAGAAGATCAGTTTTTGTGGTTTATTTAAGGGAATGATCTTGAAAAAGAAATGAATACATTTTCGGAAAAATAAATATAAATAAACATTGTAAGAAAACACATTATTAGTTTAAATTTCATACTCGAGCATTTTTTGGAAAATCTTCGAGAGCCATAAGTAGCACGAAACGTAACGAAAAATTTCTATTAATTCATCGAACAAATGTTCCAAATTTGTTAACTGCATCAGATATGATACACTATGCAACGAAGAGTTAATTCTGTTCATTTCGAACGCGAAGCAGAAAAGCAAGAGAAACAAGTTTGATGAGTTCTGTCAATTGTGTTAACGTTATGTTTCCTGGTACGCGTCTTCGCGGTCTCCTTTCAATTTGTCTTCGAGGTTGATTATTCGTGCGAGAGATGTAATCGATGTCGGCATGTCGCATTGCGCGACATTTTATATCGCTCTCGCGGGGCTCACGTGAACACGTGGGGGAATACAATCTTGCTTTCTGTTTTCTATACGCGAGGCATAGTAAGCAGTGCACGTGTGTGTCGCGTTTCAACAACCGAGGAAATTAAGTGGTGTTTCGAGAGTGAAATTAGCTCGTACATACTTGATACGTTGCCTGCATGAAATATTCACTAACGGGGGATGGCTTTTGATGAAACGCGCCGCTGTCAGCTTACAATTAGACCACGGGGAATATGAAATATTTACTTGTCAGCGGATATTGTTATCATTAGACTGCGGATCTTTATACATTATTAGACCGCGGATCTTTATGCAAAATAAAAAAAAATGTTTGCATTGATTGCAAGATACAGGAGCCATGTAAAAATGTCTTTCTTTTAATTATCTTATCAAGGTGAAACTAATTCACTGGAGCTCTTCAAGCTTTTTAATATATCCACTATTTTAAATTGTACGTGCCCCTTTTTGTCATAAATGCATAAAATCTGCAGTCTATACATTTGAAATTTTTCGAAACATATACGGTATGAAATTCAATAGAATTTAATACGGTTTTTATGAATTGTTGAATAGCTACGAAGGCAATTGCCAATAAAAGTAAGATTCTATTTGATTCCAGTTTCTTCGAAGTTTACGAAAATTAAGAATTCCCATGAATCATCTCTGATTGGAACTTATGCAACATCTTTTTGTAGATAAGATCACGATAACGTGGTAATCGAATTTGGAAAAAACGATTTATGGACATTTACAATTAGTTGAGATCATTTTTGTAAGACGTTTATCATTGAAGTAGGAGAGACAGGCAGAGCCTATCTTATTGAGAATTACGTCTGTAACAATGAAAGACTGCAGGTATGCAGCCTGTGCATCGGTGCAACACGCAATACTACAATTTCACGCCGCTAAACGGAGAATCGATAACTATACGTATATCCCTTATCTTGCGGAACAATTGATTTCTAAAAAGTAGAGGCACTTTATCGACCACCAAGATAATGATGTCATATATTGGTCGTGTATACAGGGTGTCACGATAGAAGCACTGCTAACATTTATTCAATTAGCTCAACAATTCTAAACTAGAAAATCTGAGATCATTCATTTCACTAGCTCCAATAAATTCAACGTCACTTTTCTGTTATCTGTAGATTTTGTTCAAATTTCGATATGTTGTAATCTGTAACGATATATAAATGTATCTCAAAGAATTTTACGGATTAAATATGAATGGATTACATATTTACATTTTTCATACCTTTAAACAGTACATTTAATCAGACCTGTTATATAATGCTCTATCAGTTCTTAGAATAATTCGTTTCACTTCGAATTTCAGAACTTTGTCTTTAGAACTAGAGCTCTGACTTATGAGATACCCGGGTACTCGAGTAAGACATGAGACACCCGAGTAGAGCAAAAATACCGGCTACCTAGAGCCGGCTACCCTCCCCAGTCGTCATCGAAGGGGAGGCTGACCATAAGAGAATTCCCCTACCGCTCTTAACCCTCATCCACATTACGTGGTACCCGGGTATCTATTTCAAATTCATTCACATAATATTCAATATTTTTCAATTGATATGTCCTTCATCTTTTGTGACATCTCAAATCTACTCTAGATGAATTAATATCCTTGGAATTAAATAAAAATTTTATACAACATTTCACAAAAAACTCCCAAACCTTTTTTTTCGCATTCGCCATGATGAGGATACCCGGGTACCACAAGGCTCAAGTAGGCGAATTAGATCCTATACAATTGTGATTTATAGTACAACTATTTCTCAGTACAAATTTTGTTGTTTCAAAATACAATCGAACTACATGTCACTACAAGTAATACATTTCTCCACTTTTTTTGTGTATGCTGCACACATATTGGTCTTTTACAGACCGCACACGCTTTTCTTGTCTTTCTTTGAATTTTCGTTGTTCTGCATAGTGGAGATGAAAACTTGGCGGAAATGCTCGATAGTAGCGAAGACGTGCCATAAAAAATCTCCAGGTCATGCGGGGCCAGCTATTAGGTATATGCATGAACCTGAGGTAGATGGACCCGTCATGGACCAAGGGCCCTCGCTGGGGCCTGGTAGCGACGATGACGCTGCAACAGTATGCAGCAACCTATACAGGGTGTCCCAAAATTCGTGTAGTTCCCGGAAATGGGAGGTTCCTTGGGTCATTTGAAGGGACATTTTCCTTTACAAAATTGGCGACAGCGGCTTTGTTTAGGAGTTATTAATGAAAAATATGGACCAATCAGAGCGCGGCTACAGCGGATTGATTCTGGCTCGGCCAATGGCGCCGCCACGCTAAGCGGGACCTGTCGCTGAGTTGGACTCCGTTCGCTGTAGCCGCGTTCTGATTGGTCCGTGTGTTTTGTTAATAACTCCTAAACAAAGCCGCTGCAAAAAGTGTGGCATGCAATGGACAAAAATCAAAATAACCATGGTTTCATTCTAATATAATTATCCTACAAAATCATCAGTAGTCAGTAAGTAAGGAATGTATATGTAAAAAGTAGTATCCAAGAAATTCAATAGGGGATCAGTAACAGTCAAGAGATTAGTATAAATACTAAAAAGTTAGATTATTCGTGCCCTAATTGCTATTTCAGGTTCGTTTTTGTTTTAAACTATTTCTTACAACTTAGGTATGGAGAATTTGACCAGAGGTATGCATAATTTTAACTGGCAATTTAGGAATTGCGTTTTTCCCTTAAAATGCAATTTACAAAAAAATGGTTCAAAACATCCTATAATTTTGGCTGTTCCGTATCAACAAGATGTTATAGTATATTGCTATATAATTGTTTTCTGCGATAAATTGCAAGACCCGATGTTATTTAATTTTTGTTAGAGAATTGCATTCGTAATCGCAATTTGGTTGAAGTAAATTATTATGCATTACAGTAGATGTAATTAAATTTAACCATATAATTAAAAAATATTTACGACAAAAGTTGTACAGTGTACAGTTGACAACAAATTGCAATAACAACTAATCATAAAAAACTCTTTATTAAAAAAACTGGAATAAACTTTTTTACTAATGGAACCTTATATTTTTGGTGCATTAATCGATGCATTTTCGTATTCCCTTTAAAAAATTATTAAGGTACTTAGGTAAAAAATTGATTAGTTTAGAAGTTATGATTTTTGTCTCGAATGTCCATTTGTATGCCGCACTGTGCGCCGGCGTCATTTTTGTAAAGGAAAGTGTCGCTTCAAATGACCCAAGGAACCTCCCATTTCCGGGAACTACACTTTTGTTTTGGGACGTTTTGGGACACCCTGTATGGGTACCCGGGTACCTCTTCATGTAGAATCGTATAAAAAATTAGCCGTGTGGATGAGGGTTAAACAAAAAAGGGGGTTGGAGGGTAGCATTGTCCTAGCGTGTGGAGAAGGTCGCTGACGAGGACGTTCGTCCTGATTGTAATTTTTCAGATCGTCACTCGCACACGTTTTCTCTGCTGCACCCGACGCCGATGCGCTCGTTGTCGGACGTGCGTCGACTGCACCGATCAGCCGACGACAGTGTGCAGCTGGTGTCAAACGAGTAACAAGCTCGAAGATTCCGGTCTGCGACCGGGCTGACGATGATCATGGTTTCTCGCGTTCGGAACAAAGGGGCTCGTGCTTTGTCGGCGCGACTAGTTTCTGAGGAACGTGTCCGCACACCAAGAGGACACTCGAACGCTCCTCGACGAGCCCGCGCGATATACAGCTCCGTCGAATCGATTTCTCGAGCCTGCCAGTCTCGAGAGGAACAGATCCGTCTGCTGCCATCGGGGATACAACAGGGAGGATTTTGTCGAACAGGTTGGCACAGTGCGACCAGAATATTCGGCTCTACCGAGAAATAATCCTCTGTGTTCTTCGAAACCTACTTGTCGCCGTTCCACCCTCAATCGAGCATTCTCCACAATGAAATCGGTGGCTGGAGCAACGTTGGAGATGATCGAAAGTGCACATTTTACAGGAGAGCAGGATTTCATAGCAGAACGATGAAAGCTAAAATCTCACGTTTAAATTTGCTTCAGCTATCAATTGGCGTTGCGGAACTTTGCTAAAAATTCACTATGACGTAGCTTGTGAACAATTACGGGCAGTTTAAGTCATTATTTTGCTAAATTGCAATTTTTCCCTTACTCTGTTCAACGTGAAGAATTCAAGAGGTCTGGAGTATCATTATTTAAAATATCGTTTTCATTATTCGATATGTTGGTATCTAATCGATTATTATTTTTCGTATCCAACAAAATTGGAAAACCATTGAGAATGAAAATATTCTAGCTCGGAAGAAATGTTTAATTTTCCACTCTATCAAAATGTCAAATCACCCCCAATTTTGTACATACTTGCGTCACAGTCGATTTCGAATGAACTTTCTGCGAGAATGATCGGTCTAGCGTGGCCACGGCATGTCCTAGTAAATTTTTCTAGTTTCTTTGGAAGGAAACATGAAGCTCGAGTATGGTGGATTATTTATCGACGCGCTCGAAGCGTTGAACTTGCGAATTTGTAAGTTATCCGTTTGTATTGTTGGGTGAATTTGTTCGATACGATAAAGAGTCGCTGGAACACTGTGAGCATAGTCAATACATCCACGCGAAATAGGATCTAGAGATCCGAGAAAATTTACACGTTAATAACCTTCACAAAGCGTTGAAAGCGACGTAAAATAAATAAATAAATTTACACGTAACTTTGCCACGGGTGGGAAAAGCTTTGTCGAACGGGACTATTTCATCGAACACGCAAAATTAGCGACGATTATATTGTTTAACGAATGAATTCGTTGAATCTCTATTTGTATAAGCAACGTTTTGCGTAGAACACGTATCGTTTTGTACACTGGTTGCCGCTTTTTCTGCACACGCATTGTAGATCCAGTTGATCGCGGCGGTACCAAAATGTCCGCCATCGAGCAACTTCAATTGCGAACGTTCATCGACTTCTGGTGTTTAGCGCGAACATTCTTGTAAATAATCCAGTTTATATACTGCCGTGGTATGTAAATATTCTTGACCGACGCTTTTCTATGCGGAAACTTTTCATTCGTTTCGTGAAAGCTGACAAATAGACTGCAAATCTGTATGCATTCACGAGGAAATTGGTTGAGCAAGGAATGTGAAACAAGAAAGGATCGATAAGAAACTAGAAAATCTGAAATCATTCATTTCACCAGCTCCAATAAATTCAACGTCACTTTTCTGTTATCTGTAGAATTTGTTCAAATTTCGATATGTTGTAATCTGTAACGATATATAAATGTATCTCAAAGAATTTTACGGATTAAATATGGATGGATTACATATTTACATTTTTCAGACCTTTAAACAGTACATTCAATCAGACAATTAGTTTCACTTCGAATTTCACAATTTTGTCTTTAGAACGTTACTCTCCGTTACACAATTATCTGAAATGTATAATATTTTGGATTTTGATCGTTTCAAGTTTCGTTACTTTATAGCCAAAATCGTTTTTCAAGGTGTTGAACCTCGAAAATTGACTTCTGGAAAATTGACGCTTTTCTATGCGGAAACTGTTCATTCGGTTGCTTGGAGAAGCTCTTCGTTTCATGAAAGCTGACAAATAATAGACTGCGAATCTGTATGTATTCACGAGGAAATTGGATGAGCAAGGAATGTAAAACAAGAAAGGATTGATAAGATTCAAGAAGAAGAATGTTGTAATGTTGGTTTTAATGTAACGAAATCGTTCAGGGATGAAATGAATTTTTATTTTGCATAGAGATCTGTAGTCTACTAATGAATAATGTGCATAAGTTTATCGCTATACTATCCGAGAACAATGTACATAAATATGCACAATCCGATCACAGTTCCTCGACATTTGCGTCTCAGATCGAATTCCTATTATTTGCGAGTCGATGAACGAAAGTAATTTATCGACAGCGGATTTCACGCAACATTTCCGCAAACTGATATTGTTAAAAGTTGAATTATAAAGTTCGGTTCGTCTGCAATTTCGTCGAAACTAATCTATGAAAGCTCGTACGTTGTTAAGTTTGTTTTTTGGCGTAATTTGAAAGTTTTGCGAGACGCCTGCCACGGTTGCCAACGACGCAATAAATAAATTATACCGTGCAGGCGGCCAGGCCTACGATGTTCGATCGGTAACGATCAATCTTTATTGTCGATCGGATCGAGGATGTACGACGACGTTCTATACATCTCTGGATTCCCCGTCGAGTAATTAAAAGGGTAAAATCATGAACGCGTGTTATGAGTCAATTCGCGATTACGAAATAAGCGTGTATTGCTACTAACGAGGCTGGCTCACGAAGGTACCGCTATAATTGCAATAATTATCCCACTACCCGCCATCGGCATTTTGTTCATTAACAGACTCCGGATGTTTAGG
>CM052335.1:21109425-21289559 GCA_028455595.1 Lasioglossum vierecki | reverse complement strand
CATTAGCAGAAGGATTGAGCAATTTTGAAAATAGAAGGGAACGCCTAATTCCTACTTCTCTGAATGGTTTGGAGGACGTTGAACTTGGTTGCTTCGTTTGAAGAAGACTTCGCGAGTCTGTATTTTGATATTAAAGGCTGAGGCAAGGCAAGGGAATTGAGCATGTAATATAGTAATTTTTCACGGTTTCGTCGAGCAGTCTCGCGATTTCGCTCGAGGTGACAGACCATTTCAGCTCGGGAGATAAATCAAAGACTATTCTGTCGGATCGCTCGTCGAATGGGCAGTTCGATCTTCTCGTCGATCGTTTGATTTATCACCCGATGCCCCGGACGCCCTGTAATTTAGCAGTTTTTCAAACGGGCCACGTTGAAAGAGGAGCGTTAGCGACGTTTAGGTAAGCAACCGGTGATTTCCGGCGTAATTAACCGTAATTAACGGGAACAGTTAAGGAATCTGTCGGGACCGGCGATCGACGCCCCTTCGTTTAGCCCCCCGGCAAGTCTCTAAATTCTTGTCTGCCCCTCCCACATTACTATCATGCCCTTCTAATTCATCCTAAACGCGTCCACGTTCGTTAAAGCTTGTCCATCGTTTTGTTTCGAAGCCTGCGCCGCGCTGCGGAAAAGTCGCGTTAACGAGCGATGAGATATTGTGTGGAATTAATCTTGTGGTAATTTAGGGCGTTGATGCATATGTAAACTGTACCTCGAGGAGTTAACGACCCGTAATACCACGGAAAAACCCCGCGGAAGTTACAAAATTCTATTAAAACGCTCTTGAAATAGAATTCCGTCTCGAGTTAATTCGAAAATAACAACGCTAAAACTGTAAACATTCGGTTTCGCTTATTTATCCTCTATGTTGAACGATTTAATTAGCATAATCGATAACATCTGATCTGAAAACCGGCGGATCGAGTCACAGGGTTTCAGAAATCCTTGGGAAGTTAATTAGATATCAGCTGAGGAAGTGTCGGAGATTCGACTGGCCATTAGAAAGCTTACCTGGTGTGAGCTGTTAATATTTGAACGTTGATTGGTATAATAACCCATGGGAATGGCCACGGGATTAATTAGGTGTTTCTTGGAACTTTTTCGAAATTATACGGCTCGGTTTTAGGGGCCGTATTAGAGTCGGATAAAGACTGGCAACTAAATCAGAGAGCATTATGCTGCGTGTTCACGCGAGAATACCGATTTTCAATTTTTTGTAAGAGGAGACACACATTAGAGAAAATAATTCGAATTTCTTTTGAATCTGCCGCTCTTCGTTCTTTAAAAAATATATTAAAATCAACGGTATCGGGTGAACGAATGTAAAAGTCGCGTCGTGTGTACAAAATAGTGAAATATTTATTCGCGTCGCAGTGGACACATCAACAATATTGTTCGCTCCCTGAAAAGAACTGTGGCGTTTTAAACGGCGGGGAAAAATATTGGCCGTGAAGCTTAATATATTCTTCAGTTCGAGAAGGCTATTCTAGGTATGCAGCCGCGAATTAAGTATGCCAGCCTCGTCGCTTTATGCATCGTTGAGCTCGTATTACCCGGGACTTTTACGAATGCAACGTAATCATTTACAATTTGCAGTCTTATTAACGTACCGTTATCTCCGCCACGTGAGAATGAAGAGACGCGAAAAGAAACGAATTCTCACTTATCATTATCATGGGCAAATTGTGGTACACGGCCAGTTCTACATTGACGCGGTTCCGTATTCGACTGTTCAGCCGACGACCCGGCATTCATCTTAACATTTATCAAATAGGAGCTCCTCTGTCCCGATAGTATATATTAATTCACCGTATAAATTCAACATTCTTCGATCCCGATGCAAGCCACGCGCCATTTTTCACTTTCTCCAGCTGGGATATTTGTCGTTTCCCATCAATTCTCTTACATCGTCTAATTAAAATTCACGCGAAAGTGGAACATCAATGGTAAACCGTAAAATTGATTATTTATATAATTAAGAAATATCAGAGTGAAGTTCGCAGTCTACTTCGAAACTTGTATTCGGTATCAGTATATCATGAATTATATTTTCTGGTCTGACTTGTACATCTGCATCCACTTTGGAGTAGAATATCCTTGATTCTACTTTCTAGAACAGTCCATAAATCTGCTTCAAAGTGTTATCTCATGGTCTCTGCTTTCTGGAACTGTTTATAAACTCACTGGACAGTTGAATCTTATTTCACTCATTGCTCTAGAATTTCTACGATTGCTGATTAGAACCGTCTTCGAAGATAATGATTTCTCGCAAGAAATCTACATTCGTTGAATATCTACGTTTACTCTAATGGTCGAACATCGATAACCAAAAGGTAGAATCTCGTTGCAACTTGAAAAAAAAAGAAATATAAAAAAGGCAAACAGTTTTATACTAGTTCAAACTGTTTAAAATGACTGAGAGCATATATAAACGCTAACGAAGCTTCTGTATATTACAATTAAGGCAATTTTTATTTAGCATAAAAATCCGTTTACAAATGTCAGGATGTAACGGATCAATTGGTTGATATATTAGAATTACCGTTTACCTTGATAAAATACGGGACACGTCGTAAAGGATCTAAGCTTCGCAGCCTTCGAGTCGCTAACATCTAGAAGACTAACAATAATCTATCGAGAAGCGGTTAAACCACAATTTGCATTAATGCTCGTCCCCTTCGAGACTCTGAGAACTCGCGGCCGCCAATTTCCGACCGGCAGGGTGTTAATTTTCTCCGGCGTCAAAACACCGCTCGGTAGACGAGGATTCAATCGAGCAACATTTAGAAGCCGATATTATGCTCGATCGTGCACGTGTCCGCTCGATGGTGTGATCGAATTTGAGTCACGTACGGCCGGCACGAAAGTATCCTCGAAACAATAATCAATTCCCCCTAGCAGCCACTTCGAATCCGGAGCTACTTCGCAAATTAGCAGTTACTCCGCTGACAAATTAATAGTTGAACGAGGCCGGGACAGCTGGCATGAAATTTCGACGAATTAGCGCCTAGCGATGGGATGAAACGCGTCGTAAATCCGGTGAGGGCATGTTACAAATCTCTGTGGGCACCGTGATCAACAAAGGTAATTAGTTCGGAGCACTATCAGGTGTCTCGAAATGTTTATACATCTGGCCGGCTTCTCTTTGTCGGCTGGGAGATGATAGAAGCTGACGTCTGGCGATGTTCATCCTCATCCTTATTTTAGTTTTCAAAATGGTCCTCATGTTGATTCTCATCCTAATCCTCATCTTGGTCTTTAATATGGTCCTTACGTTGATTCTCATGCCTACCCTCATGCTCATCTTGGTTTTTAAAATGGTCCTTATGTTGATTCCCATTAACATCATCATCCTCATCTTGGTTTTTAAAATGGTCCGCATGTTGATTCCCATTCCCATCCTCATCCTCATCTTGGTTTTTAAAATGGTCCGCATGTTGATTTTCATCCTGATCCTCATCTTAGTCTTTAAAATGGTCCTTATGTTGATTCTCATGCCCATCCCCATCCTCATTTACGTGTTTATAATGGTCCTCATGTTGATTCTCCTGTTCATCCTCATCTTGGTCTTTAAAATAGTCCTTGTTGATTCTCATGCCCATCTTCATCCTCATCTTGCTCTTTAAAATGGCCTTCATATTGATACCCGTGCTCATCCCCATTTTGATCTTTAAAATGATCCTCACGCCGATCCTCAATTTGATTCTCGTGATCATCCTCATCCTCCGTTTGATTCTTTGTTGCATCTTCATCTCAATCCTCAATCTGATCCTCATCGTGAACCAAATTAAGTACTTCATCCTGATCTAGTTCTTCAACTTCATTCAGAATTGGATCATCAACTTGATCCTCATTTCGATCGTCATTCTGATCTTCACCCGCCATCTTGATCCGCTCTCCTCCTCCCTGGTCTTTACTTCGTTGTCCATCTCGATCCTGGTATCCATTCCTATCGATCATCCTCACTCTTATCTCCCGTTTCATTTTTATCGATCCGATCATTATCCGCATGCTACACAAGTAGTAATATCGTAGTCCCACGGTGTTGCTGACATATGCCTTTGGCCAAGCTCATGTTCCAAACGGTTATCGATCGTGGATCGACGGGTCTCTGTTAGATCGCGATCAATAGTGTCGACGTGGTTACGCGGCTACTTAACCGGGCCCGCAGAACAGTCCGAAACAGGTGTTTAACTTATTCGCCGGTCTCGTTCGCGAAAATGAATTGCCAGCCGAGAATCGCGTGGCACAACGGCGAACAAACGGCCGGGACCAGCAGCGGCGCGACTCCCGTGCACCATATAATTCGAGAATCATTAATCAAACCGCTAGGGAACGTTAATTAATTATTTACATCCTTCTCCATCCCGGTGATCGTTAATGGTTATTGATTCCAGCGCTGCCATCTCGATTTTGACTTTCGGCCGTGCAGCTGCCGCGATACCGATCGGAATTGCGAGTTCGCCAGGCTACAAAGTGGATGTTAGGATCGGTTTGATCATGGATGCTGATCGAACGCCTCCTGGCCGTGTCTTTTGCTCGATGATTGTATGAACGGGTGCGCTATCGGTCGTCATCGAACTTCCCAGCCCGCCTTTTCGCGTTTTCGCATACTTTCCGTGGACGTTCGCCTTCTGTTGTTGCTATCATACTTCCTGACATCATCCAACTCCTGTCTCTGCTTTATCGAACGGAAGGCTCCTTTATTTGCGTGTCGATGAACCCTCAGACTTCGTTCTCATTGCAGAGAAACTGTTGCAAAAATGATCCTGCACGCTACAATGCTGGTGAATTATCAATGCAATTGATATTATCTTTAATGACGTGTGCATATATGAATTAATTGCTAGGAATATATCGATGTAAATTTCATTTCGAACAAGCAGCGTTCCGTCGCTGACTCTACATCAGCACGAACATCCACACGAAACGATGATGGTTCGACATGACTCACCAAAGCCACGATCATTTTCGAGGAGTCACGAAGACCTCCCAAAAGTACGATCGGACGTCACCTGCTAAACTCGAGTGTTTAGTATAGTTCGTGACTGTCGGAAGCAGAAGAGATCGCTCGGAAATGTCAAGGTCCCCGAGAAATCAGGCCACAGGAGGAGGCAACGCATCGAAGATCGATCTGCGGCTAAGGTAATGGCTACCCATTAATGAATAGCTCGTTCTATTCGCGACGTCCAGGTAGGTGGAACCACAAAGTAGCCGAAAGTATCGGTCCGGGGACTTCGAACGATCGTTCCCGAACAAGAGTTTTTACGTTTCTCCGTGGCAATGCCGGTCGGGATTCGCGGAAGAGTTTCTAGGTTCTCCCGTTAATAGCCCGTTATTATCTCGCAAGTTCGCTGCTCGAACGAAATACGAGCTACCCGGCCGATTTGAATGCCGGTTTGTTCTAATGGGAGCCCATTTAGGAGCCAAGGACATACTTAAAGGAACGGCCGCTCCTCGAGGAGGACCGCAGAGAAATTATATGATCTGATTAACACCAGGTTTGCGGTTTTAAAATATCTGAGAAACCTTTTTAAAATTGGTCCAACGACTTTGAATATTTTTTTCATCATGTAAGAGTTCTGCTGTGTTGGTATCACTGGTGATCGTAGACATTTTTATACCGGTGGGCAGTCGAAAGGTAAGTTTGAGTAGAGGATCAGTGGATCCGAGGTTGTGCTAGGCTAGCATGATCTTCGTCAAACTACTTCCAGTCGGTTTAATCCTCCAGAATCATCTATAGTCCCTTTCGATCAGCCCTAGCACGTTCTAATTAGCTTCGTTCTACTTTGACCCGTCTTAGCTGACACTGTAAAGCTTTAAGGTGGTCCAGAGCAGTCTGGTTAGCTCCGTCTGAGATCAGGAAGCTTCGGTATTACCTAATTTCCTCTGATATATCTTGGATCAGCTAGCTTCCATGGACTCTCATCTGTTCTAATTAGTTCCTTCGTAGGATCAGCTGCGACGTTCCCTAAACTTTTCGATTTTGCTTTATTTTAGGTCATCTAGCTTCGATATTACCTAATTTGCTCTGATACAACTTGGATCAGTTAGCTTCCATAGGCTCTCATCTGTTTGAGCTTACTCCTTCGTAGGATCAGCTGCGACTTTCACATCAGCTAACTTCGACAAGCCCTATTTACAATCTTCCTCAGTTCCTGCTAGACAAAACTGAAAGAAAGAAAACCCATTTGAGGTTTTTCAGCTCTTGCAGGTTCAACGGGTTTCAGACCTCCACCTGGCAATTTGAATTCTCTGCACTGTGCTCCCCCGGTGATGTTCCTAGACAACTGAAAGCAGACACACTAGAGGATCTTCAGCAGGCTTGTTCCAGCTCGCACGAAGTAGCTTCCGCTGTCTCCAATCACTCGTAAGCTCGCTTCAGGATTACCTGGGAATAGAGAAGAGCAGGCACGTCGACACGTAGCATTAAAGCTAATGAACGGCATCTCCCGTTCCGTGTATCGTGTTCCGCGAGAGCGCATCGCATCGGTGCGATTCAGGTTGGAACGAGCGAGAACGCCGGAGAGATGAGGTTCTCTCGGGTCTCGGTGTAACGCGTCCGTGGCAATCGTCGAAACTTCGCGCCAGCTGTTATTCACTGAAACTATTAATTTATTCCTGTTGCCAGGGCCCCGGCCTAAGTACGGTGTAAACGCGCTCGAAGCTATAGCGATTCGGGCGGCGTTGCGAGCGGCGATCGGCCGATCCGATACACATTGCCCGAGAAAGTCGGCTGATGGGAGGGCTCTCTCTCTCTCCCTCTTTCTCTCTCAGGAGAGCGGAGAGCAGCCCCGGTAAACCGAGAAGGTGCGTTGTGTGGGTTGATTGCAGGGTGCAGCACGGTGTTTGCTTTATAAATCGTGCCCCGGTCCACGAGAATGAGAGGAGAAAACGGGGAAGGGTCGGGGGCGAGTTGAGCGCGATAGAGGGACGAGAGGGACGGACGCCGCGATTGATATCGTTCTGAAATTGGGTTATGATTTATCGGGATTTCGGGTCTCCAGCTTCTCCGCGCTGGTTCGTACCGAACGATTGAATACGCGCCGAGGCACAAACATCGTCGAACCTGACTCTGCTGTCTTCATTCCTGAAAATCGTGGTAGGACCTCGATCGTTGCACAACTTGTAATAGCGGTACCGGAGAGAAGCAATACCAGATATGGGAATTTTTACTCTTTCGATCATGAGGATGGTCGATGTCGACCATTGATCCAGTCCATTTTGATTGTGAACGTGTTCCACGTATGTAGCTACTAGAATTCGGACTTTTACCCGGGTACCCGAGTACCCATGAGATACCCGGGTATCTCATGATATAGCCGAGTATCCGGGTACCCGGGTATCTTATAAGACATAAGTCATAAATGATTTTGTGCAATTTAAAACAATAACGAAAGTAAAAGAACGTTGATATATTAATTTAAATTTATTAAAATCGTTCAAGAGAATACGTAATGGTAATATATCGTCTGCTTTTTCCTATTTATGCAAACGATTTTTACTTTGCATGAAGATCCGCAGTGTATTCATTTCTGGGTATCCGGGTAATGCTGTTTACCCGAGTACCCGGGTACCCGAATAATTTTTGTTTACCCGGATATCTCACGGGTAACCCGGGTACTCGGGTATCTCATAAGTCACAGCTCTAGTAGCTACTTCTATTGATTGTGAGTCCGGGAAGGAGATTAATTTCAAATAGGTGGATTGAGAAATAAAATAAAATTTCCAAGAAATGATTTCAATAGAAATCTTGACGAAGAGATCATCGCAAGCATCGGTCGGTTGGACGAAACCTCGAAATTCGCGTTCGCTTATGCGATTCTCTCGGAGACCACCGGATAACCTGGACGCAAGGTTACTCGGAATCGGCCGTGCTCGCTGGCGGCCATTTTTCGCCGATTCCGCGATCGTCGACGGGGCCCTGGTTTCCACCAACTACCGATACTTAGGTAATAACCCGGTAATGACGGGTTCCGTTCGAACAGATTTACTTTTTCTTCGGTTCGCGTGTATCTGCGCGACCAGTGGAGCAAAAGGGGGTCCGAGGCGGTCGCGTAAGAGGAGGGGCGGGAGGGGGGGAGGCAAAGAGGGGGACGAGGTTGCAGAGCAAACACGCCAGCGTGGAGGATGATGATGATGATAATGATAATGATGATGACGATAATGATGATGACGATGATGAGGGTATTCACGCAATCCGTCGGTCTATATAGGATCGCTACATATTTATACAGATCGCTGGGAGCCGTTGAAAATTCCATCAACACGATTATTACGCGGCGCTATGTGTACGCGCGACCCTGTGTATACTAGAATCCGCTAGTCCCTCGTCGGCTGCGTTTAGTATCGTCGCTTTAATTGAATTAATACGATCGGGTGAACAGGCGCCATTTCCTTCCCGCTTTCCAGTGCGCACGATCTATCGCGGAAGAGAAGCAGTAGCCCGACTGACACGTGAATTATGCCAGCGAGATGCACAACTACTGCAAGACTGATCTTTGTGCAAAATAAAAATTACCCGTACGAATTGAACGAAACAAGAGCCAAAAAGAAATTTCATTCTTAGTTTAATGATTTTAATTAGTACAAATTAACTTGTACTTCCACTGACGATTTTACGTGAAAATTTCAGAAAAATTAGAACAGCTTATGCACAACTATTGCGAGACCGATCTTTGTGCAAAATAAAAATTATCCGTACGAATTGCACGAAACAAGAGGCAAAAAGAAATTTCATTCTTAGTTTAATGATTCTAATTAGTATCAAATAACTTGTACTTCCACTGACGATTTTACGTGAAAATTTCAAAAAAATTAGAACAGCTTATGCACAACTACTGCGAGACTGATCTTTGTGCAAAATTAAAATTATCCGTACGAATTGCACGAAACAAGAGGCAAAAAGAAATTTCATTCTTAGTTCAATGATTCTAATTAGTACAAATTAACTTGTATTTCCACTGACGATTTTATGTGAAAATTTCAGAAAAATTAGAATAGCTTATGCACAACTATTGCGAGACCGATCTTTGTGCAAAATAAAAATTATCTGTACGAAATGCACGAAACAAGAGGCAAAAAGAAATTTCATTCTTAGTTTAATGATTCTAATTAGTATGAAATAACTTGTACTTCCACTGACGATTTTACGTGAAAATTTCAGAAAAATTAGAACAGCTTCCTTACGTATCGTAGAGCTTCCTGGAATATTCTCCGGTTGTTTCGTATAATTGTACAGGTTGCGACAAAAAGTGTAGAATCAAGCTGACCGGTGTCCAGCTAATTTCCATGAAGAAATGGCGGTCGCACAAAGTAGGTAAACAAATCGAATTGAAATCGACCAAAAAGGATTTCAATCCATGCCCGCAGTTCCTCGGCACACAGGGATCGAGCGAATCATAATTTCAGGTACACGGACGGACCCGGCAACACATCCGCGGGAGTGATTAATCGATCAATTCCCTCGACCTCAGTCGATACTTGTCCCGGCGTAATGGCTTCGGATTTCCTTCGATTTTGTTCGATCGGGTTCTCGGGCCGGATGTCGCCGGCCGTTCTCATCGCGACCATGCTTCTTCATCTAGTTCTGGCTAAACAGTCGTCGAACGATCGACCAAAAAGAACCATGGTCATTCGATTCGAGAGGATCGCGGGATTCCCCGTGCGCGCGTCTCTTCGTCCACGCTCATTGAACCGAACGTATCATTACCGCGGAGCAATTAGTGTTCTCGGCTTCGGGGCGGACGATCCTTAATTGCAACCTAATTACTTTGTAATGTCGGTCTATTAATCTCCGTGTAATATCGCCGTCCGATTGCGTTTTAGGTGGTTGAGCAGACCTCGCGCGTGTAAACTGTTAACGAGCTGAATCGGTCGTGGACCAAAACGATCGTACCAACTCCGGACGGACGGGTCCCGCTTCGGCGAATGTTATTGAATAGATTTTTCCACGATTCACCCTTCTTTGCGTTCGTTTTCTCATTTTCTCGATCGCCACCGAGGGAGATAAAATCTTAATTGAACCGCGGCTCCGCTATTAGCGGATCGTGCAATCTGGATTCCTTCCGTCGAGCGTCGCGAGAGATCCATTTCGACATCCTGCCCGGTCTGGTGTCGTCGGACCTTCAAATGACACCAGGAACAATTCATTTATACAGTACAATTCTTAGTAGAATTTCTTTTAGAAACATACAGACAAAATACGTTACAAATCCATTTTTAATTAGCAAGAAAAGAGTGAGAAACCTGACTGACACATTGCTTCAGGAAACGTGGACTAGTCTATTATTTATTTAACAAATGAGATCAGACTTGCCACTGTGTGCTTCGCGGCATTGCTATTAGTGGACCGTGCAACTTCGATGTCCGTGTTGTTCGACTGTCATTGGACCTCTAAATCACGTAAGCAACAATTAATTTTCACAGTACAATTTTCAGTAGGGTAAGTTGAGACATTTTTCAGAAATGTTCTTTTAGGTACAAAATCCGTTCTGAATTAACAAGAAAAGGGAAGAAACCTAACTGATGCATTGCTTTAAGAGACTCGAACTGGACTATTATTTATTTAACGAATGAGATCAGACGCGAGACTGGGTCCCCCGCAATCCTGAGGATTTATGAATTAATTTGACTGATTTCATGGAAACGGATCGGGGGTATTAACTCGGTCGTTCGCTAAACCACCCTCTATGGGGTGCAAACATTCCCCGGGCATGAAAAGAGAAAAGAAGAAGTAAGAAAATATGGACGAGAGACCGGATGTCCCAATGGGCCAATTATAATCGATCCTCTGGATCGTTCGTGGATCCACGGTGTCCGCGGGAGACGTTACTCAGGGTCCATGAATATCCATGGGGCCCGGGGAGCAAATCGTGTGGCTGGCGTGCTCTGATGATAGGTAACCATGTGTAATGGAGTGCTAACTACCGGCCACCTCGCGAACCAGCACACCTTCTTCTTCCATACGGCTAGCGGGGAAGAACGAGGGGAGTAAAAAACGAGAAAGGGAGAATCAGAGAGAATGAGTGGGAGAGAAAGAGAGAGAGCGAGAGAGAGGGGGGGGTCCAGGGGGAATAGGGGGAAGGAGAGGAGAACCTGCTGGAACAGGGGAGAGACGAAGGATGATACTGGAAAAGAGAGGAACCGAGGGACAAGCCGAGCATGCGCGGTGCAAGCGAGACGGTGCATCAGCGAGGAGAAACTGAATGCCTGGCCTCTTAGTTTCTCAAACAAGGGGGCGGTACCCTGCAGACCAGTGGCAGTCAACCGACAGAACTATTTGCCGCAGACTTTCACCCCTTAGGATCCAGTTTTTCGTCGCGGAATTTCCAGAATTCCCGGCCTCGAGTTATATGCGAGCCACGTCCCGGATGTTTGCGCGCTCGCTGCATCCCCTATCCGCGGAGCACTGACCAAATAATTTCGAAATGAATTTAAAACTGCGGATGACGTCTCGAGGAGATGTCGGAGCGGAGATATTTTTATCTGCTGAAAAATTTACGAATTTTTGGTGACATTTTCTGACACAGTGCTAAATTTAATAAGATAAACTGGGATCCACATCTATATTATAATCTAACAAATATCGAAAGAGTTAGGGAAGCTCGATGGCGCCACAGGTCTCGATCCATATACCTCCCGAGGATCGAGAGAGGAGGATCTCTATTTCTCTGTCTGAAAGGGACGAAGAATTATTATCGAGATCTGTCTCGAGCGACCTTCCCGTGGGTCTCTGACCGATCTCAGAGTCGAAGATCGTCGGAGTCTCTTCTCACGATCGTAGGCCTCGCGAGGATCATCTCGCGCTTCCGCCTTCGCTTCGATCCTTCGGCCGGAATGCTCTTTTCTCCATGGTCGATCCTCCCCTTTCCCCATCCTCTCTTTCTCTCTCTCGATCGCTCCCCCTTCCGCGTATCTCTACCCGTGATCCATGGGATTTCACGGCCGGGAGAAAAATCGAGTGCGAACACGGCCGATCAATTTGCCCTAAAGAGTCGTTAATTTTCGGTTGATGCACTCCTACTATCTTCGTGCTTGTCGAAAATTATATTTCGCCGTCGAGGAGGGCCGACGGGGAGCCAAGGAGGAGGTCTCGGGCCACATAATAAGCCCGATCGGGCCCCTTTAATGAGCCATAATGGGCCAGCAAGTATGCGTAATCGCCGATGATGGCCTCGAACACGATTCCATCCCGTTTTCCTCTCCGCTTCCATCCCCGCCCATTTGCCCCCTCCTCCACCCCTTCTCGTCAGCCTTAATTTTTACTTTTCTCCTTTTGCCCTTTTTTACGAACTCTCCTCTCCCTCTCTCTCTCTCTCTTTCTCTCTTATTCTCTCGATCACTTTCTCTTTTGTTTCGCGCAGCCGCTTTTTGCTCTCTTGCGAAACACGGCGCTCCCCGGCTCGGTCAGACTCTCGACACATACGTACATTGTACCGAGGGCCATGATGATGGCTCTGTGTCACCTAATTTCGAGCAATTACTTTTATACCCGGCCCCGGGACCGATACCTCGCCTCGATATTGGGCCTGATTACAGAACAGTGGGGTAATAACGCGCGCCGGGCCGACAATTTCGCGGTAACCAATGAGACCCGATCCGGTCCTCCGTGTCGCCGCGCTGCGCAGCGACCGATTAAAAACGCGCCTTCGGGCGCCTCGAAGAATTGGTCAGTTGCTGGGCCTTTGACATTTTTCAACTTCTACCTTTCGATGAGGTTCTGGTCCGTAACGAATAATAATATATGCTTAACCTTTGCATTCGGAGCTACTACTCGAAAATTAAACATTCCCTATGATATTTTACAATTTGAGAATATGAAAATGGTACATATAGCTCATACAAAGCTTTTGTGAATTTTTGCAGTCGGAGCTATTGTTACTTAAAAATTAAACATATTTTCCATTCCCTATGATATTTTACAATTTTTGAATATGAAAATTGTACAATATACCTCATACAATGCTTTTGTGAATTTTTGCAGTTCTACCCTTTGCAGTCGGAGCTATTGTTACTTGAAAATTAAACATATCTTCCGATCTAGAATAATTTCATTGTATATGATTTCTAAAATTTTATGGTTATCAAGCGGTAAAAATTTTCGGGCCCTCAAGCTCAAGATAGAAATAGAAGTTGCAAGAAAATTCTCATGACCTTATTAACAAAAAAGAAAAGTAATGAAAAATTACAAACCGTTACACGTTAAATAGATTTATTTAAAATTGGGGCCCTATGGACCGCTTAGCCCACTTACTGTTAGATCCGCCACTGCTCATACAGCACCTATCTGTTTAGCAATTAATTAGATCCGGATATATTCGATAATGTAAACAATATTTTTAATGCAGAAATCTTTAGTGGTGCCAGAGTCATGAGGGTTAGAAAGAAAGAAGTTCGAATAGTTGCAGCTGCAAGGAGCGATTTCATGGCAAGTATTCATCGAGCAGAGTTGCACCTATGAATTCCCGCAAATCAGCAGCATCTGCTGGGTAAATCGGCCTATAAAAATGCAGATTGTCGGCTGCAGTAGGCGAGCGAGTTGAACGCGAACCGTTTTCCAGCGGCGTTTCCGCAGAATTTTCCTGTGCATAATATCGGCGAATCAGCTGGCAGGATCGCGGAACCTAACGTCGTGTCGTCATGCGCTCATTTAAACTTATTTACTTACCGGGGCAAAACGGTGCCCAGCCTCGTTTAATACCTGCCTCCATCCCCTCCGGCTGCAAACTTCGCCATCCTCCTCGAGCGTTCGAGCTTGCGAATCAATTTAATCGGGCCCGTCGGTTGTTCCGAGAAAATCATAGGTGCCGGCCGGTTATTTAAGATACGGAGACCCGCGAATCGTCAGTGACTCTCAGCCAGCGCCATTCGAGCCGGAGTTTTTTCATTCTCAACTCTCAACGACAGAGTAGAAATTGGAACTTTACGACAGAGTAAACACACATGGTATTCAGATAGTCTGTAACTCTGGACTGAAAAAAAGGGAGTTCGAAAACTCTGAATTCCGGAGTCACATGTTAAGATCCAAGTGTACACTGCAACTTTGAATTTTAACACGTTCGCTGGCAGCATTTGTTTCGTTGCTTGTCTTCCTTGCTCGAAAGTTTTATTAAATGTACCGTACCCAATTTTAAACGATTAACCCTTTGCACTCGGAGATATTTTAACTCAAAAATCAAACGTTTCTTCTGATCTAGAATATTTACGCTCTCTATGAGATTTTAAATTTGGTAGATGTAACATTGGTATAATACCTCATGCAATACTTAAATGTTTAATAATTGAGCATAAATTAATGATATCGGCGAATAGGTTCGATCAATTGTTACTCAAAACACTATTTGCATATTAACACAATATTATTTCTCAACGTTTCGATCTGCATTTAGATCATTTTCAAGAGAATCACATTAACATTGCGTCTGTAATTAATAATTAAATGCATAAATATATATATATATATATTGTGAAACCGTAGAAACTGGAAAAGAACAACAATATAAAACAGAAGGAATCGTTACTCACTTGCTTAGTGTTGCAAAATAATTAAACTTTAAAACTTAAACGTTTCTGATTGACCCACATGATGCTGTTTGGACAGTCAGCATGGAAGTGAAGCAACGTGAAGACGTTTAGAAACAAATATGATTGATCGCATTGATCGGATATACATTAGGCGGTAATTTTAAACCTATATTTACTAAGAACATAACATTTTTTCTTTTTTTTACCTAGGTACCACTTTTTTGTGGTATTCCTTTTACAGGATTAACATTCAATTTGATATAACCATTTCTATATATACATTTTAATGTATGTGTGAATTAATGCATAAAGTGAATTGAAAACAAGGATATACTTTAGAAAATTAGTTTAATAGTTTATTAGTTTAATAATTGGTTAGATACCAACATCTCTAATAATGTAAACAATATTTTCAATAACAGGACAGAAATTTTTAGTGACGCCTCAGAGGCGCCAATCGAGTGCTAAAGGTTAAAACAGTTTAGCAGAAAAAAAGTCACTGGATTCTCTGAAAATTATGAATTCTACTATGACTTTAAACAACGAAGTGCATCAAATTCATTTGACTGTTTTTAAGTAAACTGTCAGATTATGGATGTCACATATTTGTGACGATGACAGCGAATATGTTCCATGTTGGGTTGGCAAGTGAGTTCGTTCGGTTTTTGTGGTTTATTCCACTGTAAAAAACCGAAAGAATTTATTCGCCAAGCCAATATTTGAGTTTTGGTAAAAAAGAGAATAATTTCGAAAACTTACGTTTCCGGATGTAAGGATAAACGAAAGCTGGCGCACCTAGGATGTGCTGGCATTCAATTACCATCCACTTAGCGGGGCAAGGTCTTCTACGTACCTGCATCCACTTGATCTGGCCATTTTCAAACTAATCGCCCTTAATAAGGAATCTCGAACACAAGGGGTTTGTTACTCGCAGGTACCAACCGGGATCAATATCCTCTCCTCGAGGCTCTCTGATCCTGCGCCAACAACAGAGAATAGCGGATAATGCAGTTGACATTCTGGGATTATTTATTGGTCGATCTGATCGATTGAGTTTGTTGAGTACGAACAGATCGTTTTAATGATAGGGTACAGTTGAAAAGGATCCAAAAGCAACACAACGTTAATATAAATAGATTTAAATCAGTAAATAAAAGGTATTATCAAAATGAAAGTTGATTTTCTAGTCTAATAGCTTTCTGATAGTAATCCAGTAACAAGAGGAATTTGTTAAACAGTATGTATCAACACGAACATTCACCGACTATTAATAAACTGTTATTAAACTTAACCCTGACGACCAGTTCCATTCCTGTTTTCGTTAAGCGAGCCTTCAAAACTGAGAATCCGCGCAAACATGGCCGTCTATTAATCACTGTTCGCAAACACAAGAAAAAGGAATCGGGAGGATAAATGATCCAGCGATTATAGAACTGGTTTAAGCCGCGTATTTTTCTTTGTTAGCTGCTTTAACTATTACGTTTCTACGAATGGAAAACTACTGTTGACATGATGATAAGAGTAAAATGACGGTCGTATAATATCCCGCAAGAACTCTTTAAGAAAATCTCGCACCTGAAATTTTCATAACAATATAGTAAAAGCTGTCTCACTAGAACGTTACCGTACGTGATGGCAATTAACGAATCAGTGTCGAACAGTTTTATTCGAGATTGTTTCTGTCACATTTTGTAAAAATTCGTCCGGTGACGTTTCGTTGATTTTAACTGCAACATATAATTTTTTTATATGAAAATTCAATATTAACATCAATTTCTAGAATTAGAATTGGGCACTCAGAAGTAACCCATTCGTTTTTGTTAAGTAAAAAAGAAAACATGATCTGTGATATATGTAAAGTACCAGTTAATATAAATCACCTTATACTGGAATGAAAAAAATATGAAAATGAAAGGAAAAATGCTAAAATTTGTTCGGTGACATTTCGTTGATTTTAACTGCAACATATAATTTTTTTATATGAAAATTCAATATTAACGTCAATTTCTAGAATCAGAATTGGGCACTCAGAAGTAACCCATTCGTTTCTGTTAAGTAAAAAAGAAAACATGATCTGCGATATATGTAAAGTACCAGTTAATATAAATCACCTTATATTGGAATGCAAAAAATATGAAAATGAAAGGAAAAATGCTAAACTGCCTAGATCTTTAGCCATTCTGTTAGGTTCTGAGGAACACATTGTCTTGCCCAATATATCAGAGATACTAAGATGTACAAAATATTGTAAGAAAATGTACCGTGTTGCGAATGACCTTTGATGTTAAAGCAACATTAAATAAATAAATAAATTTTAAAAAAACTTGAGTAAGTTTTCGTTGTTAACATGTTTAATAGGTAGGGAATAATAATAGTAATATATTTTTCAATTCTTCTTATCTGTTCTTATTGTTTGAAATTACACTGTCCAAAACAGAGTTGCGCAGAATTACAATTGAATTAATCCAGAATAATACTTACAAAGTAATTGAATTAAATTGTAATTCAATTATGTTGTAATTTATAATTCAGATCTTCAGTCAATTAAATTACAATGTAATACGTAATTGCAATGGAGCACAATTATAAAATACATTGTAATTGAATTAAATTGTAATTCAATTATGTTGTAATTTATAATTCAGATCTTTAGTCAATTAAATTACAATGTAATTCGTAATTGCAATGGAGTACAATTATAAAATACATTGTTTTCATGTATTGTATTGTATTGTATTTCAAGTATATTGTATTTCAATTATATTGTGTTTCAATTATATTGTATTACAATTACAAATCTGATTGAAATACTTAGTAATTGAATTATATAGTAATTCATTTACGATGTAATTGAATTACTATTTATCGATATACTATGTAATTCAACTACGTAATTGAATTATAATGTAATTGAATTAGCACAACTCTGGTCCAAAGATCTAGCTCCCAAACTTTTCGGCGATCGATCGGTTAATCGAACCCGGTCATGATCAGTAGCATGATTCCACCGCAATGTTGCACGTATCCCCACCCCGGGGGGCATGAATGATCACGGGTAGAACTTAATCCTTAGAAATGATCGACGAGACACCGCGCACGGGCACAATGGGAACGAAAAGAAGTCGACGCGCGCTTAAAGATTACATTACAGGCAAAATGGCGTGCTTAATCAGGCCATTTATTCGCCCTGGGGAACGGCCGGTTCCCGATGTGAAAAGGGAGGGAAGGTTTTGTGGTTCCCTACCCACGGGCAGCCTCGCATTTTCTGCATTGTGCCCGGTCGTCCGGGCATTGTCGGGCACCCGGTGCCCGGCGTATCGATTACACGATACAATTATAATAATCTGGTAATGCCAGAGTAGTGCCGATTCCACCGGACAGAAATTTTCGAGCGAGAACCGCGGGAAAAGACATGCTTCGTGGCCTCTTCGTTCGTTCCGCATTTACGACGCACACGCTTTATTTGCGTTGAAAATGTTTGATTGCCGGTTAGCCGAACAATGATCCCCTAACACTGCGAACGAGTGGACTGTAATCTTTGGTTTAAACTTCGGACACGTAAACAAATAACAATGGTACCGTGAGATAATACACTGGCAGGTTTTTAACGTTTCTTTTTATTTCCAGGGGGATATTACCGTGGTGAATTAATGATAATCGAGCGTGTAATCTGTGGGTATGCTTTGTTATTACCGTCTGTTGAATGTTCGGTCTTTTGAGTTCGAATAAAATAGCTTATTCTCAGGTTAGAATGAATGTCCTTTGTACGATCAAGCTCGAGACATCTACAATTTATAAGGTGATGAAACTTGAACGAAGATGCGAATTATTGTTCGCTGAAACAACTCCCAAAGGAAACGATTTTCATATCACTGTCTTTACTAATAGATTGCGGATTTTTTGTACTCGGCAAAAGTGAGTGCATTATTAAATGAAATACTTCTTATTAAACTAATTTTTCCATTTCGTAATGCCCTCCATTTTTGCATGAATATCTGGTAATTATTGACTTATAACGAAAGTGTATACACGTTCCACTGGCCACCCTTTCATTCAATTAGACTTTCTATTGTGCCGATTCAGAGAATAGTCAGACGTTTCTTTAGACGCGTTTTTCTCTCACTTCTGTGAAATTTTCAAGATAAATCGAGAACGGCGATTGGCTCTCGTTGGGAGCGTCGCGAAAACTTCGCGTAACCGTTTCTCGTCGGTTTTTTTTCGGTTAAATTCGAGCGGAAAGCGACAAGAGAAAGCGGCAAAAAGTTCATTGTCGTGGAGGGTTTCAAACAATGAACGGCACAATGGCGGGCAGGATCGACGATTGTGTCGAGCGGTATTTCTTCTTTCTATTTTCCAGCAGCAACAATGACGCTGTAACGAGTCTGCGAGCGATTTAATCCGTCCGTAACGGATTTTCCAGTGAACCAAATTTTTTTCGGCGATATCAATCCTTTCTGAACGAATCGCTGGTTCCCGTACAATGACTTCGAAACGAGTCTGGAGAACGATTTCGTTTCAAAATCGTAGATTCTTATAAAAAAAGTAATATCAAATCAGTGATGAAGTTCCTGAACAAAATCAGATAAATATTATTAATTTCCTTTAGGCCGGAATAAAATTCTATTTCGTTGTTCTTAATTATATCCATTGAAGACCATATTGGCGTGCAATTGATACGTTCCTCTGCATCTAAAAATGAAATTCTATCTCGTTATTAATGTACAGCCATTGAAGAATATATTCGCTTATAATTGATATTTCTATCTGCTTCTATCTGCTTTCGATAAACCGTGTAGCAAGGGGTTGATAAATTTTCGAGGCAATTTGCCATTGAAGCAAGTCGATCAGTATCTGCTTACAGGTCGAACAGAAAGCGAGCAGCGGGGAAAAGTCCCAAAAAAGGCGAGCCAGCCTCGTGGACGCAGGCATCGAGGTATCGATTTCCCTTTTCCCGTTGTAACTCACAAACAATCGACTTCCCGACAGGTCCGGGGATCGTTGTCGAGGATTCCCAGCCCGTTCCCTTGTCTCGTTTTCTCTCTCTCTCTCTATCTCTCGGTCCTCCCGTTTTGTTCGATTTTCGTTGGTTTCTTCCCGGCGAGCGCGCACGACCCGTAAAAATCATCTCGGCGGGCGTCCGAGATTTCAATGGGCTCAGAATGGGATTTACAGGTGTGACCGTTGGTGTATACAGATGTATACCGGTGGACGACGGGACCGATTCGGGTTTCCGGCAGTTCGAGGCACAAAGTGCATGCAAATTTTCTAAAGGAGACGTCCGACGTTTTATTTCGGCTCGTTTGTCCGAGCCTGTTTTTGTTCGCCGGGGCCCGATACTATTAAATTCGTGGCGTATTAAAAAACCGACGACCCCGAAATCTTACGGCAATGGTTACGCCACCCCTTTTCGTCATTATGCCTTCGTTTCGAAACCGCTGGTAACGAGACAATTTTGTTTCTTCCTTTTTCAGAGGACCGACGCAAACGGGACAATGAATCTCGGATTGTACACCGGGCTACGTCGGGCCCGTTTCGTGGGTCCTGCGTCCCGATCGCGGTGTATAAATATTTCATGACACCATAGGCTCTGGGATTCTTCTGTGAATGTTACCTTAATCAAGAGTGAACGGGCCAATTGACTTTCTCACCCTTTGTGCACGCGAATACCTCCTATTAAATTTTCCAATAGGTTAAACATGATTTTTGTTTGAAACAAGAACATTCGAGATAACCTCACGAAAATTCTTCGAGGAACCATTTCTTGTAAGAACCACAATTTCATCTTTATAAAATATATTATCGCGAAAAAATATGAATGAGCAAAGTTTATTTTTATTTATTAAAAGTGTATACGCATACACCGTGGACTATAATAGTCGTCGTAATCAATTATATTACTTCGTGTAAGCAGAATACGCGAAGAAAGTGCGAGGTGCGCAATCACGGAAGAGCGATGCAAATGATTTCGGCCGGGATAAAATGTCATGATAAGAGGCAGAGTGTCGTGCTCACGGCATTAGGATGAATCTTGCCCCCACCAGCCCCCCGTCAGGATAACCAGCCCCCATGGCGGAGCCGTTGATGCGCGATTTCTCGCCCTACCGAAGACGATATTGCGACCGGTATCGCGTTCCCAACACCTGTGTAGGTGTACGGACACGTGGAGCGGAAGTGGGGGTATTCAACATGGCGACTCTGCACACATCGTACACAGAGGTGCACCAATGCGCGAGCAGCGAGCACGCCCGTTCCCAACCGTTCCCCCTTTCCTTTCTTCTTTCTACTCCTGTTCACGACTCCTTCGTTTTCTTCCTTTTCCTCCTCTTGCATCTTCGCTCCTTAACCTCCTCTCCCCCCTCTCGCTCTTGCTAAATACCTTTGAACATTACCGTTCTTATTCACAGTCCTCGACGAACGTTCGCAACACTTTCCCCCTCCTTTCTATGTTTCTTTGTGATTTTTAATATTCTGTTTCATCCTCCCTTTTCTTCATTCTACTTCCTTATCCGCCTTAACCTCCGCTCCCCTTTCTTCTTGTTGCTAAATATCTTTTCAACATTACGCTTCTTATCCACCGTCCTCGAAAACAGTTCGCAACACTTCTCCCTCTCCCTCTTAAGTTTCTTTGTGATTTTTAATATTCCGTTTCATCCCTTCTTCCTTTCTTCTTTCTACTTCCTTTACCTCCCTCACCTCCTTTTCCCTCTCTCACTCTTGCTAAATACCTTCTATCCACCGTCTTTCAAATATGTTCGCAACTCTTTTACCCTCTCCCTCATAAATTTCTTCGTGATTTTTAATAATCTGTTTCATATTTCCCCCTTCTTTTTTTCTTTCTACTTCCTTTTCCTCCTTAACCTCCTCTTCCTTTTCTAACCGTTGCTAAATACCTTTTCACCATTACCGTTGTTACCCGAACATTCGCAACTCTACCTTTCCCCCTCCACCCCTAACGTTTCTTTGTGACTTTGAATACTCTGTTTGACGGCGCGACATCTCTTTTATTCTTGTTACCCTCAGTCTCCTTTCCCGCACACCTGCTGCTAAAAGCCCTCTCAACATTGTAGACTCCGTTCCACGGAGAAGGAAGAACACCGATGATTGCCACCCTTCCCAATCGCTTCTCTTTAATATTCTGCTACCTATTGCGACACCATTATTTTCTTACCGTTCGTTCTCTTTAGTCCTCATTCGTTAACTCTCTCGTTCAACCTGATACGTGTACTAAATAAGTAATGCAACGTTGCTTATCCGACAATCTTGACGAACAATAATTGATCACTTCGAATCCTTCGAAACACTTGAGGCAGTCATATTCCTGGTGACACTGTCATCTTCTTCAGCCGCCGCTAACCTCTTCTTTGCTTCTTTTCTGTTACTGTCGAACAATTCCCTTCAGCTTGTCTATCAAATTATTTGCACACGAGACATTGCTGTAGGTTTCTACTTTGTCGGATACTTACTAATCGATTTTTATTTTTATTATTATTATTTAACGTCGCTTTTTTCATTCTTACGTGACAATTATTTCGCGACGGCTTATTAATCGATTCTAAATACTTTGCACTCGAATGGTGACAACCCATGCAAGACAGCTTTAACACGATTAAATTGATCTGTTCTATGAACTATGAGAAAACAGGTGCAACTCGATGTGCACAATGTAGAAAAGATTACACATGCAGAACAAAAATGAGTTGAAAGGTCTTGATCTTCGAATTAATTTCTCGAATTGAAGTTGACAGCCAGTCTCGCAGCTATCCGTCGCGTCCACTTGTCCCCGTCGGTGTCTCGAATCCTTGCGTCGCTATTATTATCAATTAGACTGCTCTCCTTATCTCCCTGAAAAATCGACAATCCTAATTTATGCGAGAATGCGCGAGTCTCGCGGTAGCCTAGGTTCGAAAGTGTTTCTTCGTGGCGATGCTAATCTGTGTTTTCTACCAATTAACGGCGACAATCGAATTAATCAAATCCGGATCTGATAAAACGCTAACGGGACGCCCGGGACGCCGCTCGCGAAATAACGGGGTACAAATTGCAGGACAACATACTTGAACATAGTGGAACGTAGCTCGACTCGTTGTGGTAAACGGGGCTGATTGAAAAAGTATGTCGATCTATTTTTGCTTTACGCTACCGTCAGCGATTACCGCGAACAACCGGGACTCTTGGAAAATGACGCGGCCAGATCACTGGCATTACAATGCTAGCCAACGGTCTCGCGTTCCTCGCCAGCTTTCAGAAAACAGAGAAAAAAACGATGGAATAAACCGAAATCAAACGGGGCATTTCGCGCGGCAATTTCAGCGTCCACGGCGGCGTAGGAAAGAAGATATATCGGGTACACCGATTCCGCGAATTATCCGCGGCTGGGTAGCAATCATCGGGTTTTAACATTTTCCTTCGGCTTTCCAGCGGTTGCTAGACTCCCGACGATTTCGAAGGACTTTCTACCATTAACCGGGCTCGTTCGCCAATTACGGTATCAAGAACCGATGTAAGAAAATCGTAGAAGAGCTGCCGAAGCTTTTTGCTGTCGATGATGATACCCGGCTAATTGACTCGTTTCTTATTGCTAATTAGATTAGAGAGGCCTAATGGTTATTGCTTGTTTGAAACGGATCGACGTCTGCGGGATCCTTACGCTCTCTGCGCTGAATTAGCGCATCGAGTAATTGGACTCACGTGAAATACTTGAGTAATGGACTTTCTTTGGATAGGCCACCATGTTCGTTCGGATCTACGGAGAAATGTTTTAAACACGTCGCCGGGCTAGTGGAACGTCGGAATTCTCGGCGTTTATGAACTTATCACATTTTCGGAGTTCTTGTACTGCTGATTCATGAAGCCATTTCAAAATTCAATTTCACACTTTTTAGGTAGAAGGACGTAGAGTATAATTTTTGGTTATAAACATGTGGCAAAAGGATCAACATGATTGTTAAGAAGAAATGTACATTTTTTTATTTAAACAGATCTACGAAACGCATCAATTATATTTGTGCTTAGAAGACGAATTACGTAAACGATCCATAATTACGTCGACCGTATCGCGTAATTTCTCGCTACGTTTCGACACCGTTTCTCCAATCTACCGGATCATTAGTGTAAAGTCTAAACACATACATTAGCCAGGCCACGTCTCTCCAGATTTCGAGTTCCCGAAGAAAGTGTCACTATGCACGCACCGACAACTTAATTACGTGATCACGTCGATCATGCTGTGCAATGATCTATCGCGGTAATTGCCTGTTAGCACGGTGGAGATCAATTACAGTTGATTTAGAAAGTCCGATTCCGGATCGCTCTTCAATCAGGAAACGCCAGTCCGAATCTGGAAGAAAAATCCTTCTCGAAGATCTCGAAATGACCGTTCAATAATTGTTTTGAAAAATTCTCAAATAAATGATTTTCGTTAATCATGAAGCTATTGATCCAATTGACATTCCTGAAGAATTCAGAGAAAGGAAAACAGCGAGGAATCTTGTGCCATTCTATCGCGATCTAGTTCACCAATGGAACATCACAATGGAGATTCCATAATTCACCACCTAATAAAATCGGAGCCGAAGAACCTTGTTCAACCTCTTGGTACCATTCACTCAGGAAATACCAATCTCCATCTGGAAGAAAAATCCTTCTCGAAAATCTCCTAATTGTAATTCAATAATGATTTCGTAAAATTCTCAAATAAACATGATTTTCGTTAATAATCAAGCTATTACATATTCCGAGCGGTCGTCGACGTCCCTGAAGAACTCAAAGAAAGGAAAACAACAAAGATTCTTGCGCGACTCCAACGCGATCTAGTTCAGCAATGGAATATCACAACGACACGTGAAGCTCCACTTTTTAGACCCGGAAAAAGTGGCCACCTGGAAGACTTGAAAATATTCACCCCCCTAATAAAATCAGAGCCGAGGAACTTTGTCCAACCTCGTGATACCTTTCTATCGGAGCCCCACTCGCACGGTGCACCGCGGCGAGAAGTATACACAAAGTCACCTCGAGGAATATCGTCGGAGAACACTTTTCCCGGGTGTTCCTCCTCCTGCGGGGCGAAAGAAAGCGCGTAGCCGAACGAAGACGGGACGAGTGGCGAGAAGACGGTTTCCGTGGAAGAGGGATAGAGAGGCTGGTCTGTAGAGAGGGGGTGGGGGGATAGAGGCGGTGGGGTAGGAGACGTGGTCGTAGAGGTGGGGGTTCCAGACGTATTAATTAAACGACTCATTTTCATCGCACGACAAAAACGTGAGTTTAACGCCCATCGGCGGCTAATGCGTCGCCCCTCTGCAGCCCGTCGGTACCCCGAGGAATCGCGGTAGCGAGGCCCGAGCGGAGCCCGAGTGCGGGCACTTACAGTGGCGGACCAATCGCGCGGAGGCTAGTACCCGCCCAGTCTGGTCGTCCACGGTACTCAATCCCGCCCCCAGCCGCTCGATCGTCCCCCCCACCAGCTTAATCCCCGATCCTGTCGGTGGGGATGGCGAGTGACTCGCGGCCCCCACCACCCGCCAAGAGCGCCTCGTTTAGCCTGTAATTTGCTCAAACACTAGCAAGCTCTCGTGCCAGAAACATCCGTCAGAGCCGCGGAGCTCTGTGGCATGCTGGAGTCTCGAACTGTACGCGGCGGCTCCTTACACTCTTGCCAGTTTGGTCCAAGTTAAGCGAGCCGGGTGTATTACTTATCACTGTACCGGTCGTCGCGCGTCGAACACGATCATTTCGAGAACCGTCCCGAAGATCGGCTCCCGATGGAGAGCTGGTTCCCAGTGAGTGTGTACCGGAGTGCCGTGGATTCGAAGTGGTGAACTCTCTTTGCTCGATGGTTCGGTGTCATCGTGGACTCGGGTGATCCTTGCGGGGTGACATTCTACACGGCTGTTCACGATGTGTGCTCGCTGGTGCTGGGAACCGAGTGTCTAACGATCCAAGTGTTGTTCCCGGACATGGTACTTGTCTTCGTCGACTAAGATCTCCATTGATCGAACGACCGGGTGCGAAAGGTAGAGTTAGTGTTGCAACGAGAACCAAGTGGGATCCGAAAGTGTTTCTAGCCGTACGATCGACAGCTGACGTGGGTGGTAGCAGGGATGCGGCGGACCTGAGTCCGCGTAGCCCGCCTGTAGTCCTGCCGTCCCGCCGAAGCGTCTCTATCCGCCAAGCGTACGATAATCGTACGATGATGCCGCTCGCGCCGACGCCAATCGTACCGGTGCCGTCGAAGCCGAAGATCGGCTTCAGCATCGACTCAATCGTGGGCGGCGGTGGTCAGGGTGGTCGAGAGGACCGATTGGATCGGGTCGAGATCGAGAGGGATGGCAGCCCGATGGACGTTGAAGGCTCCTCTTCACCGCGGAGTCGTCGGGTCACCGCGAGATCACCTGGTACTCATTCCGAGGGCTCCGACAGGCCTGTCTCCCGCAGTTCCTCGATAGAATCGTACCCTAACTCCCGGAGGACGCCCTCCCATAGTCTCCACCACCATCACGGGAATCACCATAGCCATCACCATCACCTGACCGCCGCTACGCACCTGGACTTTAGCAGGACGACGGTCCACAGCCACAGCGGAGGATCCACGCCCAACAACAGCCCTAGTCCACCTCACAGGATATCGCACGGAGACTCCCCGGTTGGCGCACATCCTCAACCACCTCCAGGGGTTGTCAGACCTAGTCCAAACTATCTCGCGCCGCCACCAGGCGCAGCAACCGCCGCTGCTGTGGCCGCGGAACAGCTAAAATCTCTTTACGGTTTGCCCGGACATGGTCCAACGGGCCCGCAAACCGGCCAGAACGAGTATCATACCCAACAACTAGCCCTGGCCGCCAACCTAGCTGCGGCACAACACTTCCAAGCCGCGAACCTCGCGGTCGCGCTTCAAGCACACCATGGTGCTTCGCCTCATGGACCACCTCACGGACCATACCCCCATGGAGGCGCACCCGGTGGACCCCATCCACCGCCGCATCCTCATCAACCGCCCAGAGACAGTTACCCACTATACCCGTGGCTAATCTCCAGGCACGGACGGATCTTCCCGCACCGGTTTCCGGGAGGTACGTACTGTTTTTCTTTTGCACCCCTGCTGTCTTGGGACTCGACGTAGTCCACTAGGAATTCGGATATTCTGCTTTACAACCTCTTATCTGATCATCGGCTGCTTCGGTCCCATATTCCATTGTCTCGAAAGTATCGTTCTCCATTAACGTACACTAAACAGATTCAATGTGCTTTCCAGGATCTTACCTGATTGTTAGATATAGGTGCATATATACATAGAGAAAATAAGTAACTGCAAAGTTATATCGGTAGAGGTAGGAAGTGTTTACCGTAGAACATGTTCTACGCGACATCTGTATAATTATCGAAATATTGACATGCGTCTAGATCACTCTGTTCAGTATCTTAGTCTGACGTGAAACGACCAGCAAAGTGCAAACACGTTCCTAATTAAGATTGTTACCATACAAAAAATCCTCCGCTTAATCAATTTAATAATTATAACACCGGATAGTGAAATATTGACGAACAAATGAAACATGTTGGAGGTGAAAATTACGAAAGGTCCTTTCGAGACGACCTGATACCATAATTACACAGCGAACTCCGATTCGTAGACCAAGAAGAAGGGTTCCTACCTGTTATTCTTTTTACTGCCGCGGACCCCCGCTGTCTCGAGACTGAACCTATTCCACGGGGAATTGGGATGTTCAGGGTTCTCTTCTTGATCTTATCTCGTCAGGGAAGTAGGTTTCTTCAAGTTGTTGGGCGGGATAGCGACGAAGTTAGCGACGGTAGCATTGTTAGAGAAGATATTGATTATCGAGTGCTTGGGAAATAGAGGTGTGAAACTGGTACTGCGTTCAGAGTCGGTTAGTTCGGGTAGGATCTGTTGATTTTTTACGGTTACAAGTAGGATCCGTCGATGCTCGAGTGCTGAGTGGGGTACGAGATCTTGTTAAAAGGTTTTGATGATGTATTGGCCTGTTTCGAGCGCGTGTAACGAATTTAGATCTCGGGGCGTTCGGAGTGGAGTGTGTTGATTTACGAAAACAAATGGACAGGTTTGATTGATTAACTGGACTCTGACTCATGAGCTTATTCATATAGAAAGCTTGTTCATTATTCATACAGAAACAATAACTTCATTTCGAGCAAAGATGTTCAAGTCGTTCGGTGGGGATACTGGGAATCTACATAATAGATATACAACTAAATGGTGCATAACAATGTAACAGCAATTTAAATATTTGTTAGCTGTTCTAACGTAGTTGGTAATACATACGAATGTAATCGAATTACATGAATCAGAATGTGGAGAATTGTCAATTAAATTGTGTTACATGCAAACTGTGTAATAAGATTATTATGTCACATGGTAACCACGTCTTCAGAGTACCGTGTCACAACAGTATCGAGCGTAGAAGTGTGACGATAATTTCCTAAAAGTAAAATTGTAAATTCACTAAATTGCATCTAATTCGTATACCTCGTTCGCTCCAGCTAATTACGATAAATCGTGACTCGAGTAATTACAAAAACGGTTCTCAACAGGAAGATAAATCTTTCAAGAAATCGACTCGGGCATAATTAAAGCTCCGAGTAAAATCGTAATGGTTATCGATCGGCGATTAATATCCCCTCTGAATCTGCACCGTCAACGTCTTTAATTATCGTGCGCGGTTCGCGTCGTGGAAAAACCATCGTCGCCGAATCGCGCACTTTCTCTCGCGGGATTTCTTCTGACAAAGAGGCATTAGCCTCTCGGATTTTTCCCATAGCTGCGGGGCGAGTTCCTCGAATTCGATTGGGTCCGGTTAATTGCTCAGCTTTAACGAGGTCGCGTCTGTGAAAAAGTGGGCCCGGTGATCACGATCGAAAGATCCAACCCGGCTAGACCACTCCGTGCGAGAGAGCCAGGGTCCGGGGCGAGTTAACTCGTCATTTTCAGGCGAGTTAATAAACTCGCGCGCCGATCCTTTTTTTCCCCGGGGCTGAAACCACGCGCGACCGGTTTCCCGCCGCGCAGAACGATCCTCGAAACTTGCTTGCTCGTCGATGTAAACAGCGCAGAATCGCGCGTGCACAGACGAACGATGAGGAAGAGAGATAGGGAGAGAGAGAGAGAGAGAGAGAGAGAGATAGAAAGATCGAGAATGCTCTCGCTTGCTGTTCACGATAATTACGCGTAAAAGTTAGTAAATAACGACGGGTCGTAGTAAAGACGTTACGCAAAGATTTCGTAACCGGGCTGAGCGCGCGCTGGTTTTGTAACGTTGTTGTCCGATCTGCCTCCCTCGTTATCGTCCACGAGCCACACCGAACCAAAGACACATAATTGATTCATTCGACCACCGATAACATCCAATTATGAATTATCCCGCGATACGGGGTATCGGCACTCCTGATAACGTTCTATCCAGTCATCTTTCAACGCCTGGATCTCACGGAATGCGCACAGAATTTCGGAAAACTCGGTAATCGAACTAGGAAATCTCGCGATCTCGTCATATTATGAAACTGTTTATTATTAGCGTCAGAAATTTCGTGGTGGTGACGTAACCATGTCGAAGAAGGGCTCGTTCACTTGGGATTCTCGACGTCTTCCAACAGCGAAGAAAATTGACGATAAATCACGGACTTCGTGGTAAACAACTGCTCGTCTCGGAAATTCAATCTCGACGACGAAAAGCAGCTTTTAGAAACGATTTCTCGAATCGATATGACAGGTGATCAACAAAAAATTAACGCAGCGTAAAGAATGTTCGTAATCGGCGAATACCAGTTACCAGCGAGAAAGGATAATAAAATCCTCGGAGGCAAGCAAGAATAAATTATCGTCACTTTCACGGATGAATACGATCCAAACCGACCACGGAACAAAAATCGTTCGTAATGGCAGACGTTGAGGTCTCAATCGTGTGTTCCGGAGCTACCATTTCTTGCCACCAGTTATCTCATCGGTATATAATCAGGCTTAATTAACTGCGACAAGTGGATTATCGTTAATTCGCTCGAAATCGACAATGTTCCGCGAAACAAATTTCCCATCGGTTTTTTGTTTATAGAGGGGGAAGAAGATCCGAGGAGGATGAAAAAAGATGCAGAGTAACGTTGAGCGCGCGAGCGAGCTCGCATGATCTTCGAGACCGCGGTACTTCGAATTTTACGGCTTGTCGCCTCGTTCATCCGTGGCTGCCAGTTAGTTTTATCTGCGATCACGGCTCGATCATAAATCATCAATCGTAACTTGTAATGGTCTAGGCATTAGCGATGGAATTTTGTTGCAGACGATGCTCGTTTATTTATCGGCCGTAACTCGCGGACTTTTGCTCGTCGAATGTGAATTATCGCGATGGTTTCTTTTTTTCCGCGACAGAAGCTCACGGTGCTCGGACTCGCCGATTTCTACTGCTAAGTTTCAATCGTTCTTCAGAATTGTCTCGAACGTTTCTAGCACGGTGTATCATTTTTATGTAGTTCCTACATCCTCGGAAGTACCCAATTAATAAATTTAATTACTCGAATGATAAATCGTCTGGCAATATATATGTATATTAACTCTGCCTCAATTTCGCAATTAAAGAGCTGAAACATTTCGTACACTGTATAATTTTGTTTTCGAATGCAGTTCCCACATCTTCAGAAGTAGCCTGTGTCCTTAGTTTCGGATTTAACGCGTCGCGACCAATTAAAATATTTCGAAGAATAGACCTGCTATTAACCATCCTTAGTGTCCGCTTTAATTTCACATTTAAAGCATCGTCGCGGTGAGCTGAAGAATTTCGCACGGTCGATTAAAATTTGCTTGGTGCGGTCGCGGGTTCTCGAAATCAAAGATACCTCGAAGCACGCCTTTCAGCGAGGCAAGAAAATGTCTCCGGTTCCCATAAATTGCCGGTCGCCGATCGATATTTCCATAAGTACCCGGGGTCCGCATTAATTTCGCGTTTGTATCGCGGTAAGAAGAGCGAGGCGAAGAAAAAATGCCGGTGGAAAAAAATGAGGCGAACAATCAGCGAGAGAGAAAGACCGTAGTGGTCGCAACGAGCAAACATGGCGACGATTTTTTCTCTCGTGAAACGAGTTTCTGGACGCATTTCTCTACCGGGTGGTGGTCGCTCGCGCCGTATACGCGATCCCGGGTAAATTTATGGTAATTGTCTCTCGGAGCCGGAGACGTTTCGCCTTTTCCCTCGTTTCCCGCTACCGGTTGCTGCTCTGACCTCGTAACTAACCGCAAACGAGCCTCAATAATGCCTGATTGCCACCCGATTAGGTATCGTAGTCCCTCGAAGACCGTCTCCCGCCCTGAAAACGGGCGTCGCTCTTCTGCGTTTCGTACACGCGGTACCGGAAGCTGTCGAGGACCATCGAACGATCTCTCCAGGTGCCATTTTCCGGTTCCATCGGTTCCACGGATCGTCATTTTTCGATTGAGCGATTAATCTCCGCAGTCACGCAGACGGCGAATAATTCGTTGAAGCGAAAAATAAATGAGGATGGCAAAAATGGCCGAAACAGTTCGCACGCTATCGCGCGACAACCGACCGTAATAAGAGGACCACTCTCGGATAATGACATGGCCAACCAGCTAAATCTTGAAATTATCGGTTATGTAATACGAGAAACGCGATTTTGACAGAGATCGGACGGTTCGACGCCGCCTGGAGACGTCTCGAATGCTCCGAGATGTTTTGAACGTCGCACGAGAAGTGGTCCTCGCGTGACCATTGCGTGCGGACCTCTCGAGAATTTTGTTTACGCGGACTTTTCGGGGTTCTCGAAGTGTTTGTTTATATCTGATTAAGACCCCATTCGAGTTTTCGATCGAAAACGACTTTGCGCTTCTGGACGCAGCGTTTTGGTTCCTATAATGCGATTTGGTATGTCTTTCTTTCCCTGCTTTTCACTTGCGAAGAAAAGAGCATCGGGCTAACTGAAACACGTGGCTAATGAGGTGTGGCGAATGGTGTATAAAAGGTGCTGTGACAGCAAATTATGCTTTGTTGGAAATTCATTGTGTTACAAATATTGTTGGTCAGAATTTTTATTTCGCATAAAGTATTTCCCTCGAGAGTACCCGCTGAACACTACAAGATATTAGACGCAATTTAGATGATCGGTGAAATCAATTCTGAAGACTACGCAAAGGAAATTCATTCTGTTGCAAATATTGTTGGTTAGAATTTTGATTTCGCATGAAAAAACTCCCTCGGGAGTACACTCGCTGAACACTACAAGATATTAAACGCGATTTAGATTATCCGTGAAATCAATTCTGAAGACTCTGCACAATGGAAATTCATTGTGTTACAGATATTGCTGGTTAAAATTTGTATCCCGCATGAAGAATCTCCTTCGAGAGTACCCGCTGAACACTACAAGATATTAAACGCGATTTAGATTATCCGTGAAATCAATTCTGAAGACTCTGCACAATGAAAATTCATTGCGTTACGAATATTGTTGGTTAGAATTTTTATTTCGCATGAAGAATCTCCCTCAGGAGCACACCTGCCGAACACTACAAGATATCAAACGTGATTTAGAACATCGGTGAAATCAATTCTGAAGACTCTGCACAATGGAAATTCATTGTGTTACAGATATTGTTGGTTAGAATTTTCATCTCGTATAAAGAATCTCCTTCGAGAGTACCTGATGAACACTACAAGATATTAGACGCGATTTAGATGATCGGTGAAATCAATTCTGAAGACTCTGCACAATGGAAATTCATTGTGTTCCAAATATTGTTGATTAGAATTTTTATTTCGCATGAAGAAACTCCCTCGGCAGTACACCCGCAGAACACTACAAGATATTAGTGGCGCTTTAGATCATCGGTGAAATCAATTCTGAAGAGTCTGCACGATTCGCGAAAGAAGAAACGACACGTTTCTAACTTGAGCCTCAACATTATCATCGAGTGTCCATTTAACAAGGCCAGGAATTTTTCATCTGTAGAAAATGACCGGTTTCGCCGGAAACTTTCCACGAACAATGCGCCGGCCGTTTAAATGTTAATGTGCGCGTATACGTTCGAACGACTAGCTGGGTTCGTTCCGTGCGAATACGCTCGATGCCATCGCGGTGAAATATTCGAGCGATTTCGTCTTCGAAGTATAAATTAGACTGTCGAAAAACGAACAGCGAATAAGAGAAAAAGAAAGAAAAGAACGAGTCGGAGTTCTCGAGCACGCCTGCGGAACAGGTAACGAAATAATACAGGCGTGTGTATCTGCGGATCGGTTAGAAAATGGGTATATTTCATGTGTAACAGCCTAATAGACAGGAATTCGAACAGAAGGCAAAATGTGGCCGATCCACGGTCGGTCCGCTTGGCGAACGTGTTTCGCCCCGCGGTTATGTTCGCGATGCAACGTCCACTCGATGTTGTTGTCCCCTTCTTTTCCCTGGGTAATTGAATGTTCCGCGAGTAGAGCGATCGCATAACTTCGCGGCCAGGCTATCCGTGGAAAAGAGATCGCGCGAGATTTCACGCGTCCCGAGAGAGGACGCTCTCCGGTAAAACGATATATAAGATCTGGGAGAGCCCCGGCAGAGATCGGTTGATCGCGCCAGCTATGCAGAAAAGGCAACCGCTTATCTAGCAATTAGTCGGTATCGGTAATTACCGTTGTGGAAACCGATCTTCCGCCCTTCCATTCCGTCTCGTTACATCGTTGCCTCGCCGAGAGCCAATCATGAAATTCTCAGGTTCCATTAGATGGTTGCGGCTTCATCTCGTCCAGCTGCCATTCCGTGACATTGTGGTTAATTAATGGCAATTTCGGACGCTGAAATCGCCGATAAGCCGCTTCGGGCATTTAGAAAGCCTCGATCCCCGAATACTATTATTTTCATTCGCCTCGGAAGACGCGAACATATCTCCAAGATTATGCAATTATTTTTCAACCCTTGTAATTCATAGTTACCCGAGGATGTAACGATTTAGAAAAGTTCTTCAGCCGAAAAACAAATGAATAGTTAATTAATGGCAATTTTTAACGCTGAAATCGCCGATAAGCCGCTTCGGGCATTTAGAAAGCCTCTATTAACGAATACTATTATTTTCATTCGCCTCGGAAGATGCGGACATTTCCCCAAGACTATACAATTATTTTTCAACCCTTGTAATTCATACATACCCGAGAATGTAACGATCTAGAAAAGTTCCTAAGCCGAAAAACATATGAATAAATTAATAATACTCAGAATGTCAACCGTGTACACAAAGGCATCCGCGTTGTTTGCGCCACTTTGTGCGAATTAATAGAAATTGTCAAGAATAATGCAACTATGGAGCAATTAAGCGCAGAAATGAACGGTTCGATGATTAAAGTTGAATTGAACGGGACATTCTCGCGAGCGTTGCATCATGGAGGCGCAATTTGTTGTACGTACGAGGAAAAACGGAACGGCGTGATTAGCTTAATTTATTTGGGAATTACGTTCGGCGACGATAACGCTACAATGTAGATAACTCGACGTAACGATTCGTGACGAATCCGTCCCGGGGGCTGACTTGGAGCCTCGTGCCCGTGTGTGCGAGCGTGGCTTTGGCATCGAGTGATTTTTTAACGACATCCGCGAACACCGAACGAACAGTTGCAATACTAATTACCTCTAATACCCGTGGTTGCGCAAACGGAATGAACGTGATAGCGGGCCCCGGAGCCGGTTCTCTCCAGTATAGCGCAGCGTCGACACTGTTTACGGGGAATTGATATTACGAAAGGGAATTACCATTGTAGTTAAGTCACGAGCAATTACCATTAGCTATTCCGAGTAATTACTCTTTTGTTAAGTGAAACGTGCGAGACGCCGGAACGGCACGGCCGAGGTTCGCGAGGCGTGAACGGAGGACCCGGTAGGCTTGAAAATGGTAATTTTACGGCAGGTTTGACGGTGACTGACAGTTTCCGAGAAACAGTCGCTCCCGAAGACTTGCACATTGTTGCAACCACGGCCCCGTGGATGCGTCCATTGACACGCTCGAAATGAAAAGGTGTTCTTACTGCTCCATTGTCAGCGCTCGCGGCGAAACACAATGGCCACTCTTTCTCGATGTTTAAACGGATAATGGGGTGAGGCTAATAATCGATATTATAATACCGTACACTTGTTCTACTCGTTCTCTTATGAATATACGAAAATTTACCGACGGGTTAAAATGTCACGGATAATGAGCTAATGGCGGCTTCGAAGTTGCCAGCCGTGATTTAAAGTGGCCATTTTGCGCGCGGTCCGCGATCTATTGCGAAAACTTCTCAACTATTATGGCTACGATTTTATGAATCGGCCTCGAGATTGAAACATGAAATTGTCTTTTTGCTGGCGTAACTATTGCGGGGAATGGCCGTTCGAATTGCGGAAAATGGCACTTTCTTCGAACAACTTTGTTGGAGCTAATGGCGGTGACCCTTTCGAGTTTAATGGGATTACGATAATCTCGGACAAGGGGTACTTTATTTAACACGCTTCTCCGATATTAAATGATCAACGTATTTACTAATGTAAACAATGCTTTGAATAATGATGCGGTTATTTTTAGTACCGCCTCTGAAACTTGAAGAGAAATTCAGATGAAAGTTGCAGATGAGAGTCGCTCGTACCATTATCATCGTCGAAAAAACACCGTCGAGCACAATGGCGAAGTTAATCAGCATTATTAAAGCGTCGTTTACCCCCGTGACGTCCTCGCCATGGGGTGTCCACCATCGTCAATGGTGTTCGGTAGCCCCAGCATCATTTCTTTCGAGGGACATCGTCGATTTCACGGGTCCTCGTGCTCTTCACACTTTTTTTCGCCTTTCGATTCGCCGATCGAATAAGTTCCCTGTCGGTGATCTCGTTCGCTGACAATGGCGCGCTATATTTTTTTCACTATATCCATTGTGAACGCGATTGACGTCTTCATTGGGATCGTCACACTCGATCGCGGATCGGTCGACCTTGTCACGGCTTTTCTGTTCGACGTTTCATTTCGGAATAAAATGTGATCTCCCGAATCTCCGTTGAAGAACCAAATGTTCTTCAGAATTTGTGTTTCAATTGTCCTGTTCGATCGTCATAAAAATTATTAGTCGAGTCGGTTAGAAACTCGTGAATGAATTTTGCAATCGTTCTTCGTAGAAGATTTGTATGAGGGATTGTTGCAGAAATTGTTGTCGCAATTTGATTTAAGGAACTTATTAGACGAGTTAGTTAAGAGTTTCGTCGAAGTCTATGATTCACGGCTGGTATTTTTATCAGCAACAGCAATTTTAATCATGTGCCAACAGGTAACGCGGAGTAACGCAAGCTAATAATTTCGTTGGAGGTTCTCTCTGATGTATGGCAATGATTCAGAGTGACAAAACTATTAATCAATTTTCAACCGGCGAAATAAGTCAGCGGTATATCTGAACGGTGGATGCAGCGTTTTCTTTCTGGAATAATATTATCGGTAGTTTATCACGTTTGTAATATTTATGTTACACTTTTGTCACGAGCGTATATAGCGTCGTTTATATCTGTTGTAGACATCTAATTATACATTCGAGAGACCGTGCCACGAGTAAATCGAATCGCGCACAGGTAAAATGTGTAAGACATCTGGTATTGCCTACCAGCATCCCCTATCACGCATCGCACTGAAATTATAGCCGAGCCGATAAATATTACTGGTCGTTGCAGCCGATAAGATCGAAACGCCCTCAGAAATGAGTTATTAAAATATTTCCCAGCGAGACAAAGGAGAACAATAACGTGTTCAAATATCGCCGACCTTTACCACAATGAGTTTGATTAAATTTTATGCAATCGCCGCTAATCTTAATTAAAACGGAATTAATGCGGAACGTAATTGAAACCAGCTGGAGAAACACATTCGGAGATCGGGTCCAAACGATGCAAATACTTATTTTCACCTAAGCGGAAAATATGCTGTTTCTTAACGTTTCATTTCGAATTTATCAGGTCGTTCGGAAAATCATTTCGTTTTCAAAACTGATTTATAAAATCCTCAACAGAGTAATCTCAGCTTCAGTTTCTGTCAACCAGTCTATAAATAATCACGATAGCACGTAACTTGCGATCTAAAAAACTCCGATAATTATACAGCGGATATTTATGCACTTTCCAGTATTAGATAATAAATTAATTGCCATAAAACGCGAATTCTTGTATCCCGTCCGAAGAATTTATACCTGTTAAGGTAACTAAAAACTGATTAGCAACGTTATCGTAACGATCATGTTATTGGCTTCCACTAATGTTTCTCGGTTAATAAGATCGTTGAAACTCTACGGGGGTTCGAGTGAAATTCAGATAGAAAGTTGTCGATGAAAATTGCTCGTGTTTTAACGTCGTCGTTGCGAAACTGTCAAACATAATGATACACTTCGTTAGGTGCTTGTTTCTAGAATATAATGTTTAACGCGTGGAAAAATCTGTTTGTTAATGCTGACGAAGAGAACAATCGTTGAAAAGCCATGTCAGAGCGGAATAACACGTGTCAAGCCTGACACATCACTTTATTAAAACGAGGAAATAAGGACGGATAAGAGAATCGTTCATTAACAAAGATTCGCGAGCCGTTGTCACGCTAATTACTCGTTGCCTCTCCGCGCGGCAATTAGGAGCGATTACCGGCGGCGCGTATGCAAATCGCTGGTATTTTCAATTCCGCGCACGCCATTGAAAAATCGTCGCCCGATATCCGGTGTCGTCCACGTCCATCCAGGTAATTAAATAGTAATCGCTCATTACAACGGTTCGACGGCGAACGTCCGGTCTCGATAGCCGATCGAGAGAACAAAATTCCGAAACAAAAACAATTTCCTTGATCAGAAAACACATTCATTGTTACTTTATAATAGCTTTTTCAATATTTGACTATACGATTCGAACTTTTTTGAGAAATTAGAGAAATTAGTTTACCACAATTGCAATTCGTCGGAATTGTAGAGGAAATGCCAAACTGTTGCATTTTACAATTACTTCATGTAGATGTTTACTGAAAATTTTTAGAATACGTTCCTTATTTATTTTTTTTTTTAGATATCTGTTTGGATGAAATTTTCAGAATATATTTAATTGATGGGCTTATATTGAAAGTTTTTAGAATACGTTTCTTATTCATCTATTTTCTAAAATACCGATTTGAATGAAATTTTCATAATATGTTTAATTGGTACAGATCTACGAAACGTGTTTTTTCTATATTTTCTATATTAGCCCACAGCAATATTTGTAGAATACAATTTTTAGTATTTTCTCCGCAATTTCGACAACTCGCAGTTTTTCTAAAGAATATTAAATTGCTCTGACTTCTCAAAAACATTCAAGTCGTACGGTGCAGTATTTAATATGTTATCGTCTATTTAAGAGTGTTCGAATATGTAAACTTGCGACAAATTACCGTGTGTTTATTTTCACACCTACGCGAGCAAATGTTTGCACCGACCTCGATATAATTGCACGTTGACGTCGCATTTAACGCATCGATTACCATAATTGTCATCGGACACGGCGCTACCATCAACATCAACACCGATAAATTACGCGAGTTACGCTTTTTCACGTATATCAATTAATCGCACGGTATTAATAGCGAATGCATAAGTATGCGAATAATTCTCAACTGCGAATTGTGTACGCACTCCGCTCTCGTGTTAGCGCACTCGGCTGTTAAATCGAAAATATCAGGTCGATCTTTCGCCGTGCGGGGAATGGTTTACGACGCCGACGCCTGAAAATTATTATTAGCGACGCCGTAGAATTCGATTTCCATTAAAACACGACTACTGGTTTCGTCAGAGAACGCCGGATTGTTTATTGGTACAGCTTAGAATTAATCTGACTCGGTCGGCCGCGTGTGATTAATCGTCGTCGCGGACCCGATCTATTCAAATGGTAATTCTGCAGTAGTCTTCCCTTGTTTCGTCGAGCATTACCAGGCTCAAAGGTCTCAATGAACCGCGAGAAAATGCGTTTTCTACGACGTGGACGGACTCCTCGAAGAGCTGGGCGTGCTTCAATAGGATAGGACGTTCGAACCGTCAGCCGGCACTGAAAACCGCACATTTCTTCACGGCTTCTTCGTCTAAATATTAATGCGAGCCTTCGGGTCTGCACCGCCACTTCGTAGGCCTTGTTTGGAAATTTTTCTCAACAAATATTGAGACTGGTTTGTATCGAGGTCTTGTACACATATTTTCCACTGTTTCAACTATACGATAAAATTTTTTCAAGTTAAAATATTTACAATTCTCTGAGTTATAGGTTTTTGAAAAGGTATATGTAACTGATCTTGAATATCATTTCCTGGGCCTCGTTGAGAAATTTTTTTTAAAGAAATCAGGAAATTGTTTTGTATCAAAATTTTGCTGACATATTTTGTACTATTTAAACTATAGGATTGAATTGTTTGAAGCCTAATTAATTGCAATTTTTGTTTTTTGAAGACGAGTATACAATTGATCTTGAATGTCATTTGGAAATTTTTCCTACTATTGGGACCACACAATAGAATTGTGTCAAGTGAAAATACTTAAAATTGTAGCCTGGAGTGCAATGAATAAATACAGAACTCGTTAATCGATCGGCCGTTCGTTAATCATCCGCAAAAGTTGCAATCGAAAACCGCTGGTGTATTTTCCAAGGAAACGACCGCATAATAAGCCGAGAGTATCTCTAATCTTTTGTGTCCAACACTGAAATTCTACGGATTCGCGTTATCGCTTGAAATTTAATGTTATAAGCTTCGGCGTGCAGCCAGCTATTTGATATACCGAAATAATTCAAGTGCAACTCGCCGCGATCTTGATGGCAATTAATCTTCCGTTATGTTCTGAAAAATGAACTTACCTCTAAGTATTGTAACTTCGTTTAAATGGTAATTTTTTCCCCTAGATCTCCCACCCGCATGGAGCTCTAAAGATCGCTCGGTTTCGTTTTAATTGAGAAATTTATGTGAGTGAACATTTTCTTACTGCGCTAACAAGTTTCATAATTAAATAAATCATTGTAGTGTACAGAGTCAGAAATTCCCTTTTACGGCGAATGCAAACCGTGGGAATGAAGATTTCATTCTTTTTGTTAGTTCCTTGCTGTTTGAAAGAAAGTAGAATTATGATTCGCGAATAGGTTGAGATTTGTATGAACACGCATAAATATATTTGATAGCAGAGTTGGGCATTATCAGTGAATAAAAATTATTCAAATAAGCTTAAGGTAAAATAAACTGTATCTTTTGTCTTTTATTCGAAGTCGGATGCAGCGCGAGAATTTATCTGTAACTATCTTTCAAGCGCGCTCGAGAGTTTAGAGAGTTTTTATTAGAAACTTTAGAGAGTTTATTCGTCTGTCTCGCCGAGAAATTTTCTGGTTATATTTAATTTCTAGAGAGTATCGTACAGATAGACTGTGTCGAATATATGTTTCAGAAAAATAAGTACAAATAAAAGGTAACTTTCGTTTATCTTTTATTAAAAAATTTTAGATAAATAATTGCCCATCTCTGTTTGATAGATTAGTTAAAAATTATCTGAAACTTCACACCATTGAGATTTGACGTACCTCGAAGAACATTCAGTTCATTCGAGTAACCGAGTTTCCGTTCCAAAAATAAAAATATCTCCTCGATCCTAGTCATCCGAATTGCCACGCAAACATCCCGATTTCCTCGAGAGATTGCAACCCAGTTACGGTCTAATAAAGCAGAACCTCCGCCATATTGTCTCCCGCAGTTTCGGCTCATGTAACACGTCCTAAGTGTTTCAATGGGTTGTTCGGTGAGTTAACGCGTTGGCAATAACTCAACCGACAGGCCTCCGGCCTTTTTTCACTGTCTTGTCGTGTATTTGGTTAACGCTCGGCCGATTGTTGTCGCGGATTTGCATAATTACGAGCAGGCCCGGTAATATACGGCGGCTGATTTGCATACTTAATTCCGTAATTGGCGCTTCTTAATTGTTTAGTCCACTGCGTAACTCACTTGGCTTATCCCCCTCTTTTCAACTCTGTTCGATGTTTCCTCGAGAAAAAGATTCAGCAAAGGAGAGACGGTTTTTTAATCGAGCTTGAAAAACAATTTCTGTTTTTAAGCCATACTTTGAATGAAAGAAATATTTACAAGAAAAGTAAACGTGCCTTTTCAATTAAAGCGTACAATTTTTATTCTCCATAAAGAGCCTGTGTTTTCTATTTTTACATCATTGAATAAGTTGCTTCGATATTATGTGACTCTCACGAGCTGGGGTGGGAGTCAACGCGTTGATTGGAGACGGTGACGCGACTGCCTTTTAAAAACCATCCAGTTTCGTTGAAACCAAGTCGTTTCGCTTTGTCGAACACGAATTTCTCTGTATCGAACTCTCGAAGACGAAGGCACTCTTGTACCTTGCTAATTTTGGTCGTCGTTGAAACTTAACGGTACCCGCGTTTATCATTCTTCGTTACACAGCATTTACATTTTCGCAGCCGAGCGAGAGCCTCTTCCGACTGTGTCCGATCGCGAGATAAAAAAAATATATCGTATATTTATGCGTGTGCCCGTTTTCGCGGGACGATCTGGTCCCCGGAGCTCCTCGAACACTGCCTTTCTTGATTACGATTCACTTCGCGGCGTGGACGTTGAATAATTGATTGTTCGCTCGGGCCGTAAAGTATTTTCAGCGTGGGCACTGAAAAATTCGGGAATATTGCGCGGAAAGAATTATTGGAGGAAGTTTGCGGAGAGAGCAAGACGAGCAGGAGAATTAGTAAACGTGAATAATTTCTATGGGGTTGTTTGCACCCCCGTGAAATATTTTACATCTGTGTCATGAATGACGATTTTTAATGTAAAATGAAAAATTTCCATCTGAATTCTGACGAGTTGGAGTGGCCAAAAATTCATTTTCTATTTGAATATGTTCAATGGTTTTGAGATAGCATAACACTGCAGTTTCTAATTCTTTTAATGTTCCTGTAATTAATAGAATCGACTGTTGAAACATTTTACCCTTGTGTTATGTACGTYGGRTTTTTCTGTAAAATRAAAGATTTCCATCTGAATTCYAAGGAACTGGAGTTTMAAATTAAAAATTCACTTTCTATTTGAATATGTTTAATGGTTTTTAAATAGCAYAATACTGCAGTTTGTAACTCTTTTAGTGTTCCTGTAATTAATAGAATCGACTGTTCAAACATTTTATCCTTGTGTCACTTACGTTGGGTTTTTCTGTAAAATAAAAGATTTTATTTAAAAGAAAAATTCATTTTCGACTTTAATATGATTAATGTTTTCAAAGTAGCATAAATGTATTTTGTAGCTATTCTAGTGTTATCATAATGAATAGAATCGACTGTTTGGATCTGTCGCGCTGCAGACCACCCTTAAAACCGTCGGGCTACAAGTTTCGCACCCCATGCTGGACGTCGCTCGACGCGAAACCACCCTAAGGTTTTATGCGACGGCTTGCCGGCTCGCGAACAATTTCCCATCGCGCGAAACCTCCGATGAAAATAATCCGCGTTATCGGTTGTATCTCGACGGTCGCATTTGCATCGGCGGTCACGTCGCGTTTACGGCCGCGTTTTGAACAATTAAAAACGCATTAGGCGGTTGAGGTCGTCGGCTTCTTAGACAGGTGAGATGAGAGGCGGATGAGGGGAGTAAAACGTGAGGGGGTTGGGAGGTTGTACATAGAGGGGGAAGGTGTATCCCGCGACGTGTTGGAATCGGCCCGGGATATAATTTGATACGTTTACGATTTGCTCTTGTTTTTCAGTAATTTCGAGTCGCTCTGGGCGGCTCAGCTGCGAGCGCACACACTCGAGAGCGTAATTACAGGCCCGTCTAGGCCCTGCGAGGCCCCCCTAGCCCTTCTGGTCCCGATGGGCCCCGCATGGGTCTCGTTTTGCAACCCCCCTCCCCTTTTAGCTCGCGGACTCGTGGCAGCCGGGAACACCGCCCCCGGCGACGTCTAGGAAGCGCCTAGAGATCCGCTAACGACGGAACCGACGACTTTCGGTCTGTTGGAAATGATAGAGACCGGATGAAGGATAGAGAGGTTAAGTGGGGGTTTTATGGGGGAACGATGAACGGATGGGACGCGATGTTCGGGGCTGGAAAATGCACTGGGGATTAGGGAGATGCAGCCAACCGGCTCCGGGGAATCGAGGCGTCGCGAAGGGAGGAGAAACGAGGGTGAGAAAATGATGGTGTTGTCGTTTGACGGGTTAGAGGACGGTTAAACGGGCCTGATAATGCGATCAATTTGCAATTTCTGAGATGTGCAGCCTTTAGCAAACGTGGTTGTAGTATCGAAGGGATAGAAAGAAAATAGAGAAGCTTGGAAGTGAAGAAAACGTTCGCTTTTTAAGAGTAGACGTGGAATAAAGGTTGGAATGGAGACGAAGAGGTGACGTAGACCGAATAGGGGACAATTCAGAATAACATACTCATAGTTGTATGACATACATGTCATTTGCGACGCACACTGCTATCTAGAAAAAATAGCAAGTCGAATGATGACACGACCATAAAATTGGTTCTTAAGACATCGATGTATCTACTGTCTGATACGATACTTCAATTTTTATCTTCTGGTAGTGAAAAAATCATGTTAACATCATCGTACAAAAATTATAATGCATGTATATTATAATACATTATTATATATATTATGTATAATACATGTATTATAATATAATATAAAAATATGTAAATGTATGGGATTCACTGCGCAAATATGTTTATAAGAATAGAACTGTATGCAGAACGAGGGATGAAATGAAATTTTACTGAAAAATATCATCATTTTATGCAGACAACATGGTGTCAAAATGATCATGCTCCGTTGATTTCTCGACGTCGATGATTACGACAGGTAATAGCGCTTGTTCGTATGAAACAAGCCGTGTTCAGTAATCGATTAATAATTACGACTATTATTCGATGAAACCTGTCGAACGATCAGCGCCGTTGTTCCGTGAAAAGCCCTGGCAATCGATCGACACCGCGATTCATCGCGTCGACCATGAGCCTCTGACATTTCTTGCGGCGCGGTTCAACGAAAAATTAGAGCGCCTCTATAAATAATAAGACAAAGAGGTCTTTATAAGAGCATCTTCTAGAGAGCATTGTCATCAATTATTTTGAATCCGCCCCCAACTATAAGCGACCGTATAAGAACTTTGCCAACTGAAATTGATTATATGTTATAAGAAAATTACTCCAAGTGTGAGACCCAAGGAATTCTACCATTTTGTATCGGCAACTTCCGCAACTAGGCGTACGACATTTCGAGATCGAGCTATTTGATAGAAAGTAATATGAACTATTTCTTCTATAGTTCCGTATTAAATTCATGTGACGTTTAACACTGGTACACATGAACTTTAAGATTGTTGGTAAACTTTAAAAATCGATGATGTCCATGTACGATTTCTCCTTTGTTGAAATCATTGAGGGAAGAAACAACATTCAATTTGGTTTCCATTTATTGCAATCGCTGCAGATAATTTTTATTTTGAAGAATAAAGGAATTTAGTTGAAGCTTTAGGAACTTTTCTTTTTATTTGTCGATCGTATGTTTAAACAAAATTTATGTTTTTGGCGCACTGGTTCGATCACTTTGATTAAACGCAATTTTGTAATATATTAATTTCAACGTTTGAGTCTTTGTTTAGACCCTTCTCGAGAAAATAATGATTGCGTCTGTAAATTATTAAAACAACATAAAAATAATACTTTAAACACTTTTTGAAATATGTCAACTTACTTGCTTATTGAAATAACTTTAATAATTATACAGGAACAATGCCACGGCTGTGTTTATGCTTGTAAGATATTGAGACAAACAATGAAACATCTGAAGTCACGAATCAGATAATCGATCAATGCGTAGATGGATCGATATTCGGCGGTTATTTCAAACTTTGAAAAGTCAAATCCTAACCACATATAAAGTCTCTGTATACCACGTTGTCATATGGTAACTTAGAGTAATATTCGAAATTCGATTAATAAAATATAGCAAACATTTCCATTTTACAGAGACTTTATTTTGACCTTATGGTATAATCACGGTTAATGTAATTGTTTGGAAATTGCGGCAAAAAACATCAACTTTGTAGAAGCGTTAGGTATGAAAGCTATGCGGAGTAGGTGGGTTTTCATAGAACGACAGGATCGATCGTGCCGTTGACAAGCGATCGTCGCTCGATCGGGATCGCGATCCATTGTTTACAGCCGGCCAAGGCAGCGGCGATCCATCAAGGATGGAGGAATGCAACTCGTAAGAATGCTCGCACGTGGAAACGCATCTTACTTAAGCTTACGCGTGCATACGTGATGTGGCCATTAAAGCGGGCATCTAGCGACCTTCTGCCACACGAGATATGCGTACCGTGCGTGCGCCTAAAGACCCAGTTAACATTTCAACCATTTGCCCGAGCCTTTGCATAGCAATGCGATCATTGAGGACGTCGTAGACAGTATCCGGCCGGGTGGTTCGATCGTTTTATCGATCCTTTCGATCCTCGTTCTCCAACCTATTTACCGATTTCGCTATTTAGCTCCCCAGTAAACGCTACCATTACAACAACAATTTCGTTGCGTTTATTGTCACAATTAACCCTGGATCGACAATGCGAAAAAATTTTTACCGTCTCAAAATTGTTCTGTTCCCTTTCTTCTTTTTAGTAATCTGCTGGTGTTAACCCTTTGCAGTCTCGGAGCTATTTTAACTTGAAATAATTAATTAATTTGTTATCGATCGTAATTTATCTTCAGGATATTATGAATTTTTATTCGCGGCGCAGAGGTTCGATCATTTACAAAAACAATTAGCTATTTTTGTAGGAATATTAAACGTCGGATTTGAACCTTCTGGTTCAAGAACCACGTTAGCTATTCAAATATTTTAATACGAGGAAAAGAAAGGAGGTGTTTTGTCCTTAGTATTCCTACAAAAATAACTAATTGTTGTTGTAAATGATCGAACCTTTGCGCCGCGAATAAAAATTCATTTAACCTGAAAATTAAACATTTCTTCTGAACTGGGGATGTTTATGCAATTTTCAATTTTTGTAGAGGAATTTTGAGAAAGGGGAATAAAATTGAATCTTCTGATCTGAAATAAATAGAAATTCTACTAAATTCTGTCGAATTTTATGATGTACTCTTTCTTGAAAATTCTGTTGACTAGATACGAACATATTTAATAACGTGAACAATATTTTGAATAATGGTACAGCAATTAGCGGTGACTCGTATCACGTAGAAATTTATTTACCGCAGTCCGAAGAATATTTAGCATTTCTATCGGCGTTGAAAAATTGACAAAAGGGACAGTGCTACATACAGAAAAAATATGGATCAATAAATCTAATTAATATCGAATTACCCATTCGTTAAGAAAATGTTGAAATCCAAGGACGAATCTCTGCGTTTGGTAAGAGACCAGTCAAGGGAAACTTCATAATACGGAGAATCCGTTGTTCCCGATTGGCAGAAGGAAGACACAATGAAAGATCAATGATCCGTGGAAAATTTCGAATTCAACGGAGATCGCGGAGGCAGCGGTCTCGAGCCCAGCGGCGAGGATCGAGGATCGAGCGATTTATCGTGGCGAGCTTTCCGGGCACAGTATCCTCGGCCGACTTCCGGCAGACGTGGGTATCGGTCGATCGACATGACTCTTTCGAGGCGGAATACTCAATTACCCGAGCGGACTTCTAGGTACTCGCGCGATCGCTTCGCCTCGCCTTGCCTCGACTTGCCTCGCCTCGTGCGCCTCGTTTTCTCCTCCGTTATATGCATATCGGTCTGCTTCGCGAGCGAATCGCGCGACCACCTCGCGTGTCGTTACTCACCCTCGTGACGACAAGCCGACAGGATCCGCGATGACGACGCTCAAAAATTAATTAGTCCCTAATGAATTATCCGGGAATCGTCGCCGGCGCTCTCCACCGACACAATTCCAAACCCTGGAATTTCTTTCATCTAAGAAAACACTTCATTCCACATTATTTATACCGAATGTCATTCTGAGTTGTATCATAATTATTCTACGTTACATGATCGATCTTAAAAAATTATCTGTTTCAATTAAATAAATTATCTTTGTTTGAGATTCCTTTCAGAAACGGATTATCTCGGTGTCTGTGTGTCGTAAACACTTTTGTTCACTCTTGTAAACTGTTATTTGATATTGGATCATATCTTGAAAATTAAGATTTTTTATCCTCTACGTCTTAGTAATTTTTTCGACCAGACAATTTACTAATGCGATGCAGAATCAATTCATCTAACAATTCGAAAAATGAATTTATACGAGACTGACAAGTCGTGTAAACATTTTTGTTCAGTCTTGTAAACTGTTATTTGGTATTGGATCATATTTTGAAAATTAAGATTTATTATCCTCTACGTCTTAGTAATTTTTTCGACCAGACAATTTACTAATGCGATGCAGAATCAATTCATCTAACAATTCGAAAAATGAATTTATACGAGACTGACAAGTCGTGTAATCATTTTTGTTCAGTCTTGTAAACTGTTATTTGGTATTGGATCATATATTGAAAATTAAGATTTTTTATCCTCTACGTCGTAGTAATTTTTTCGACCAGACAATTTACTAATGCGATGCAGAATCAATCAATGTAACAATTCGAAAATTGAATTTATGTGAGACGGACAAGTCGTTTAAACATTTTTGTTCACTCTTGTAAACTGCTGTTTGATATTGGATCATATCTTGAAAATTAACTTTTTTTATCCTCTCCGTAATTTTTTCGACCGGACAATTTACTAATTCGATGCAGAAGCAATCCATCTAACAATTCGGAAAACGATTTCGACAAGACCGACAAGTCGTGCAAAGATTAAAAATTAAGTAAGTTTGTGCAGAACACGGTTTCTTCAGGAATGAAATTGTTTCAGGTCCCGACATACCCGGGTTCCTTCTACAACCGTTCAGGAAGCCGAAGAGAATAAGGACAGCGTTCAGCCCCAGCCAATTGCTGAAGCTCGAGCACGCGTTCGAGAAAAATCACTACGTGGTCGGCGCCGAAAGGAAGCAGCTGGCGCAGGCGCTTTCGTTGACGGAAACACAGGTACCGTAGTGTCCTGTTCTCGCGAATTTGCTGCCATTTTCTCGCACCAGACCTCTGACATTCCACAACATAGATGGATCGCACAGAAACTCTAATCCTAGACCACAATGCTTAGAAATAAACCTTCTAACGTCACCTTTGGAACTGAAATGTCCATTAAATGAACAATAAATTGTTCCCAGTTTTTCTCGAGTAAAAATATTCAAATTACATAACATAGCAGTCATGAGAACCTGAAGAAGCAATAAATCTTTCTGAAGAATGAATTTTATCAAAGTTTGTTTACATTGAGATCGCGCTCTGCTTTGAGATCGCTGATTGTAGATCCCTACTAAGATTTATTCTTTCTTGTTAATCAGAGGGATTGCTGGAATTGTAAGCGAACTAGAATCCTGCCGGAGATAATTGCATAATTGCACGATAATTAACCGAGTAATTACTCGTCGGGGGTGCGAATGAGCCTCGGCCGGCCTGAAATTATATCGTTTAGGAGAGCGAGTAGTCAATTATCGAGAACGCAGACAAAATTCCGCGTTTATCTCACGCACTGTATCGCGAGCCGCCCTTCACTGCACGTTCTAATCATCGATTAAGTGACTGAAGTACCGTCGGATAGCCTGTTCCACTACCAATAAGTAGATCCAGCCGACAACGAACAGACGAACTTCCGTTTGCTCGATCACTCTTCAAACACAGGCTCGAACGACGCCTCGTGTACATATCCAGTAAGGAAAAGTAACCTTCTTCTAAAAATTGGATCGTTCTACTATCTCCGAAATGGCGTCCCTTCATGGATCGATCCTCGTTTGTTCCCAAAATTAAAATATTTCTAAACTCAACAAACTTTTGTGCGAAACATCGACGTCTGTATTATTTATTTGTTCCATGAAAATCCTGTCTCCACGGATTTTACAACTGTCGTGACAAAAAATTTTGAGCACGAAGGAGAATGGGAAATTAGGGGAATCCATCAAGGGATTAAAGAAGGTTATCGATGCTATTAAGCAAAGCGCGTCTAAAAATTAAATTTTTCAATGACACCGGGCCATGATATTCGCTCGTAAACCAGCCCGGGCTGACAAACAAATTATCGAACGTTTTCATCGTCGGTCGCAGCATGTAAGAGGCAGTTGCGCGAAATTTATTTGAAAGGTTACGTAACACGCATTCTTCGCTCGTGATTGTGAAGTAGCCTTCAGCCCTTAACGGCGCGTTCCCAACGTGGCCAGGCCGGGTCTCCGAATAACGAGGGGATTGATATGCTAATAGGGGATCGAGGGGTGTACGCACGCGATATTCGCGGCGATTCGCGCGTGTGCGAGAAAGTGCGTGCCGGACGCTCCAGATGCATTACGTGCATATATCACAGGCGTCGCGTTACGTATTCTATGGGCGTAACACGCTCCGAAAAAGGGAAAGAGCTAGAGGGGAGTCGCAGGAGGGTGGTATTGTGAATCGAGGAGAATGGAGGAGCCGCGACGCCATCTTGGAAACTGGCTTTCGACATACTCGCACCCTCCTCTATCCCCGTTTCATCTTCGAATCTCGGCGTTTCTTCAAACAGTTTCGAAAACAATCTTACTTCTACGACGATTTTCACCTTTCCTCACTCTTCTAAGACATTTCGATGATTTTTCAGTTTTAAACTACCCCTATCCGCGAGCTCTATGCCACACAGTGGGCCGGATCGAGAAATTTAGGGACATTGGTGCATAACTTTTGAACCATTCGAGATATTGAAACGAGGTTTGAACTAAAAAATATTATAAAATAATCTCTTTCGAAAAATACGTGTTAGAATATATTTTTTGTTTAATTTTTTAGTTAGTTGTTTTTATAAATTTTTATGTAGCTGTTGAATCAATTGCTTTCCTTAAGAAAAGAAATAATTTTTTACAATCTTAAGAGTTCTTGGGTTGTCCGCTTTAAACAACTATATTGTTGTTAGTCGGACGATGTCGGAAATGATTCTTGTACGGTTATTTAAAGGAAATTTTAACGAAAATATTCCTCTTTGTTAGAGCCTGTGAAGTTTTGGGGAAAAAAAGATATCCTTTGACAAATATGCAACTTTTTTTTAATCAGTTATGTATCGTTCAGCATTATTTTTTAAATATATTATTATTCTCTTATTGGGAAGAGATGCTCTATATCATACAAAAAAAAACTGAGAGAAAATATGGGACGAAACGATGAGGACATCGCAAAGAATTTGAACAATTCTGCCTGGTGAAATATGCTACTTTCAAAACGCTCAACTTTAAATGATCAATGTAATTAAAATATTTATTCAATTTCGAATGTCCCTAAATATTTCGATCCGGCCCACTGTGTGCCAGAGATGTGGAATAAGATTATTAGAAATGTAATTTACTAAGGTAAATAATGCCTGTAGATTTCCATTCTGGTAGAAATGGCGTCGATTTGAAATACGACGAACGGAAGCTGTTCATATAGGCTCGAATCATAAAGTAATAAATTATTCATTGATTATCTGCTCACTGTGTAGGACAATGAGAACAGAATACTAACTTGGTAATTAGATTATAGATCTTTATGCAAAACAGCAGTTCCCTGGAGCAATTTAATGTACTGCGAGAATTCTGTTAAATTAGGAACGACGTAAAAACGCTGTTTCGACATACTATCTAATCACCGGTGTTTCTCATAAATCCATGAAACCGAAAGTCTAATAACAACGATGTCGTTCCTTAACTCTACCGTGTAAAAATGTACGAAGAATATGTTAATCATCGCGAGTACGCGCATCCTATTAAATTACCCTCCGTCTAAAACATTTCACATTGAATTCATTGCACGGCATTTTCTGGAATGTCGACCGCTTCGAAATGAATTCGGGTTAAATTGAGCCTAACAACAACGGAGGGGTTCGGTCTTATCAAGCGCCCTCCAGTGGATTATTTAATGACACACCGAGCTGTACCGCTAATATGGTTCTTATTGCATGTTTACGTTGCTCTTCGTGCAACCGGCCAGGTATTATTATTACTTTTTAATCCGTTGCTCGAAAAAAGTTGGAAGCAAACGTACCGTACGATGTTTCTTTAGCCGCGAGGGAAAACTGGTAGCCGTCTATTCCGCAGCGAGAGATTAGAAAAGATTGGCCTGTTAAAGTTATGTTTCGAGCTTAATTAACATCGTACAAGTCGAGCACAAACCACCGATTTACATCCCCCCCGTGTTTGTGCTAGAGGCTGCCCTCTAAACGGCAGCTGGCTCGCGTGTTACACGTTGTAGAAGTCGGCCTCTTAACTCGGCCGTTAATTAAACTTATTATGCACGCTTGCAATTTGCGCGAGATAAGCAAGGTAAACATTTAAATCAGTTTATTCCCCGGTATTTTTTACGACGCCCTGATTGCCGATGTCACATAATTCCTCGCGTTTTCTCGTTACACCAGTTCCACGCTTTCGACGGTTCAAATTGCTCCTATTTGTCAGCCGGACTTAACGCACTGGCCACCGATAATTCAAATCCAGCTGCCGCATTGTTTAGGAAATTTACTTCCAACCATTTTTTGGCTTCTCTGGAGAAGTTTCTATTTAGCTGACTACCATACACAAGATCAGAATAATTCGACCAATCAGGAAGGTTAAGTTTCATCAATGTGGAAGTGACAATTTTAATTTATTTCACCACCGGAGACATTTCGTTTAATCACCTCAATGTCCACAGCATAATTCTACATTCCAATTAGATTTGTTTCTAATTTGCTGACTGACTGTCGTAAACAAAATCGGAATTAGTCGACAAACCAGAAAGGTTAAAATTCGTCAAAGTACATGCGACATTTTTAATTAATTGTCACCACCGTAGAAATTTCAGTCGGCGAAATAAATATTTTCTTCAACCACTCCAATTTCTACAACATATTCGAAAATAACAGTTTGCAAGAATCATTACAATTGAACAATTACTCTTCCTTAACTGAGCATGAATGGATTTTCTGCTGTGTCTCGAACTATTTAAATTTTCGGACAAATTGTAGTGTGTCGCCGATCGAGCAATCAATTAATAAACTCGGCAACGGATGTTGACAGTTCCATTAAAGAGCAGTGACCACAGATAAATTGCACATATATTGTTGACTTTTCCGGAGGAAGATTAATTGCAGCTGACCGGGCTTGCGTCGTAATTAATAGGGCGCTCGGTGCTGAGATAAACACTGTTACAAACCGATCTGAACAAAGACGATTCTAATCGTCGAACCGGCGCGGCCAATCAACGTTCAGACGCTCCTTAATTAGCGGTTGCGCGGCTTGATCTCGAATATAGCAACACGCGCGAGCTGCAAGGGCACCGTGCGCCTTGTTCTCGCGCTTGTTCGGATTCATAAAGCGGAGCGTGCGTTACACGCGACCCGGTGGCCCTCATTAGGAGCCTAATTACGTGCGATTAGCCCCGCAATTACCCGGGGAATACATTAGAGCCGTGCTTTAGAGGCGGCGAATCGCGATCACGCAGACGTTCCTTCGGTTTTCCACTCGCGTGTCACGAACCGGTCTCTACCACATCGAATTCGATCGATTTATCCCATAGGCGACGGCTGGGTCCCTGTTGACCCGTATTGACTCCATCTTCGCTCGACATTCATCTGAACGTTGAAAGATTATCATTGCTCTCATCGTTGGATTTTTATGCATTTATAGTTTCTAAAGATTTTCAAAAAATGCAAGAACATATCCTTCGACAGAATTTACTCAAATTTTGATATACTTTCGATCTACAAAGGGTTACTACTGTAGGCAATTACATAGGCGTACTGACACCCGGCACGATTCGGCAGTCGCTCCACAGTCGTTAAGAATGAAAGATAGCATAAGTCAATTAGTGTATTAACTCATATATTCATATATAAATATACGTGCTTATATTATTTAGTTAAATATATTAAATAAAGAAATAAGTATTCTATACCACATTAAATACAACAACTACCACTGAAAATAAGATCTTCTTTGGTTCACCTTTCGTAAAAATCGTCTGGAAAAATTATAAATAATTATAAGGAAATTACACGGATAGAGGCGGATGAGAGGAAGAAGAGAGGATGGAAAATGTATTTGCAACCCTGAGGGGATCAAATAAGGATTAATATGTAAGAAAATTACAACAAAAATCAGATAGAATAATTCTCTCGGTTAATATAATAATACCCGGGGCCGTTTTCCTTTCGTGGATCGTGGACATTACGCACACCGATAACCGGCACACTAAACTTAATGAAACTTAATATTTCTAGCAGTTCGGTCGTAAATAATTTTATAGAATCCCGGGCAAACAAGATTGCTCCCGTTTCCCTCGGCTCACGGCCGGCCACGCCGTGCGCATTATGCAAACGCACTTTTATAGTTTTTTATTGCCCGCCGGGCAACGAGTCTGCGCATCACAATTAGCGGGAGAGCGCGGTGTGTTGGCCTTGCGCAATTAAAAGATGCCTATTAACAAAACAGATGAGAGTCTCGTGATAGGGGAAGCAGGTGGACAATGGCGGAGCTCGGAACACGTTCCGGATGATTGTCATCGGTGTTCCGATGAAATTACGGATATTTAGTGCTTAATGTCGTTCATATTTTTTTCTCGGATCACTGGATTGATTGTGCTCATTAATATTCAATTAAGAGTGGGCTGCAAGTCGGAAGTAGACAGCAAGAAACAAATTGGATAGATTAAGCGGTGAACACAGTAGCGTTCGACAGTACTTTGTCTCTGTTAATCAATAAGGGACACGATTTTAATTTAGTTTTATCAGCCTGTCCATTTGGAAATTTATTACTTTTTGATTCCATCTACTATCTCGATGCAGACAGACTATAATTAACTAGGCGAAATTTACAGCCCTTTGCACTCGGAATTATTTTAATTCGAAAATTATAAACATTTCTTTCGTCCTAGAATATTCTTATCCGTAACGATTTTTAAAATCTGGTGGATACGAAGAATTAATATAATTTCCTGGTACAATACTTAAACGTTTACTAACTGATTGGATGCTAACGTATCCAATAATGCAAAAAATATTTTAAATAATGGTAGAGCAGTTTTTTTAGTGGCGCATTAACATTTTTCCTATTAAGTTTTCGCGTGACGCGAACATTGAATTAAATGGACGAGACATAAACGCTCAGCACTTTTTCATGAAATATTTAAAACAACTGCCTCGAAGGATCCTGAGGACAAGCAAAAAATGATACCGATCAATTTTCTTCGAGAAGATAATTGAAAGCTATTAAACCAGCTATTACACTCGCCGATGCAAATTAGCTCTCCTCCGAAATGATCTATACGGTCGATGCGGGGAAAAAGATTTTCCGAGTACGTTCGTAACACGCGACTCGAGGCACCGCAGCGCGTTATCTGTATTTTTCGATGTTCGCTCGCCAGAACCAGCCGTCAAGCGTAATTCCGAACGAGACTGTCCTCGAACTATTGCAGCGCGACCAACAAGACCTGTTACACGGTTATAAATCAGAAGCAAGTGACCGGACCGAGAGGACATGATTGACATCAGCGGAACCGAGCACAACGAAAAGGAAACACCGCGAAGAACACCGCACACGGACGCGCATAGGTGTACCGGTGTTCTGACGATAATTAAGAAGACGGGGTAGCGAGACCTGTTGTTCAACTGTTGCCACGACCTTACTATACCTTTATGGTGTGCCATACTATACAGCGCGACTTAAAAGAGATGATCCTGTCGTATAGGTTCCTACATGTTCGGAGTGTACGTTCAATCATCAGAGGTCCAATTAGAAAGTGTTATACAGGGCGATTTATCTGTAAACAGCCATTTAAACGTAACCCAGACCTGTACAAAATTGGCTCCTTTATAGAAATGTTCTAATAGCTGTCTTCATTGAACACATTACAAAAAGATCTCCAAAATAATCTTTAAAAGAGTCATTAACAATATTGTCTTGTCTATAAGGATTTTTAAAATATTTTCTTCTTAGAAAGGATCTTTAAGGAGGTCCTTTAAAAATTGTCTTTTTCGAAAAGATCCTCAAAAAGATCTTTAAAAAATTGTCCTCTTTCAAAGTGTTTTCAAGGAGGTCCTTAAAAAATTGTCTATTTCGTAAGAATCTTTAAAAAGATCTCAAATAGTTGTCTTCATTGAAAAGTTCTTTAACAAGGTCCTTGAAAAATTGTCTTCTTCGAAAGGAGCTTGAAAAGGATCTTCAAAAAATTGTCTTCTTTGAAAGGACTTCGTATAGGATCTTTAAAAGATGTTGATCTTCATAAGGATCTTTCTAGAACGGAAATAGTCTTCTTTCCTGAGAAAAGTCTTTCTGTAATTTTATGACGGAAGCAAATCCAAGCGAACAATACGAGTAGCAGCATACTCCCACCTGCACTATGAGCCCCCACGCTCTCGAGCGTCGTAGAGTTGGGATTAATGGGGCGAATCGTCTCGATTTTAGAGTGGATACAAGCCTGACGACTTTAATTGATTAGGAGGCCGCCGGAAGGCGATAAAACCGCCGGCTCGGGTTTCGATCAGCGTCCCGCCTGATGATTAATCGCGGCCTATTCCTGCGTACCGTTGATGATTCGCGGTGTACCCGCGAGACGTGTCGCTTGGAAAATGATCGGGCCTCGCTACTTTCTCCAATAAATCCAGCGACGCAGACACACACGCGTCGCGACACGACGAAAATGAAAATGAAGAAGGGGAAAAAGACGAGCGACCGATGATTGATCGCGTCGCGTTGCAGCGAGACGCGGAACCACCGATATCGCGGCCCGGAACCCCAAGGAATCGCGGAACCAACGATTTTTCGTGGCCGACGCTTAATCCGCGGTTTGACCCTAATCTGTTTCAGCGCGTTCATTAGTTCGGACATCGCCGAGTCGTTTATAATCGCTGCACACTCGCCGGGAAGCGATTTAATCAATTTGTACGGTCCGCCGGTGATTAATCGATCATCCCCGACCGGATAAAGTTTCTTCGCCGCGAATTAATTACAAGTTTGTCATGACTGTAATTGGCTATGCGCTCGGGGGATGGAACTCTTCTGCATCGACGACTTCCGGGCTGTCGTTCCGGCTCGACGAATATCGCCGAACTTCCCGGCGTCCTCAACGAAGTCTCCTGCTTGCAAAATGGTCGCTGAATGCAAAAATTATTGACTTTATTCAACTATAGATTTCGTTTTACATTCTCACTGCTCGTTTGTACTTTTCTCTTACGTTCCTTACTGAACATATTTTATGTTTCTTCAGTTTTCTATTTTCGCGAATCACACAGTTTGCTTCTCCTTCATTGCTCACCATTTCTTTGCCTGCTGTTTTGTACTTTAGGGCGATGAAATTACTTCATCGTTTATAAATATTTGAATGTTATTGGCGCGCTGGTACGATCATTCTTGACAATAATTAAGCAATTTTGCAAATTTACATAAAAAAATTTCGACGTTTCGATTCAAATATTTATAAACAATTGTCGATCGAAAGAAAGGAAAACGTTACTTCATCGTTGTTTTACGTTTCTTACCGAATACATTTTGTACTTCTTCATTTCCTATTCTCGCAAATCAGACAGTTTGCGTCTCGTTGACTGCTAATTACTCGGAATTCGAATTGCAAATAGAAGTACGCGTACCAATATGGCGGGCGCGTCGCTCGATAACGCCGAAATTTCGGATGTTCGATCGCGGGTCGCCATTAACGTGCATAATTAAAGAAAAGAGGGTCAGCAGTAAATCAGACTTGGTCGCGGCGCCTGTTCGCCTACCTGTCCGCCGCGCCGTTTACAAAATAATCGGTCGAGCATGGCCAGAGCACCGATCCGTGGCGGGTCCGTAAATCATTCGGTTAATTACTGGTTATCAGCAGGACGACTGAACTGTCTTTTCGCTTTCGTTGTCACAGGGGACAATGGCGATCACGTGTGAGCGCCAAACGAACGAGCCACTCTTACAAACGTATTCGTGCATCATTCCCTATGATAAAAAAAAATCCTTGAAATAATTTCGAAAATTAGTGGCCAATTAACACTTCGCTGCAAGCGATGTAGGTACCAGTATAAATGTTACAAAATTTTCTAATTCCACCTTGCACTTGTACGTATTTACATTTACTTTTTGGAAGTCTGCAGGTGCAAGGTGAAGAATAAAAATAATGCAAGAGGTGTTTCAATGCCTCTGGAAGCTTACAGATGGTGTCCCGCATAACATGTGTTTCGACGATCGCTAATAAGATAAAGCTGTGGGTTGTATCCTTGACATCTACGTATATTACAGAAAATTCCAGCAATTTGTTTGCCCCAGGAATGCGCAACAACTGCGGTCCAATTAGATTATTTCTATAAACATGGAGCTTGTTTAAATTACAACAGAAGAGTGGAACAGCGAAAGTGATAATTAGACAGCAGGGAGAATCGTTGGAAAAAAATTGGCAAATGATGCTGTAAACGGTCTCGAAGATCGTCGGCCGTGTAGTTAAGAGAACGGTTGGAGGATTCGAGGGTTACGAGATCCGGTAGAAGTAAAAATGTTAAAACGGAGGTTAATGGTACAATGTAAGGCGTAACAAGCTCGAGACTCTGTGCAAGGGCTCATCAGTTCCGCTGGCATATCCCGTGCAAGAGGCAACGGCGCAAGTCGATCGCGGCCTCCGATTTTCCATCACATTAGGCGCATTGAAAAAGAAGAAGCGTCGCGGTCTCGCGGGCAAAATGAACGCGTCCTCGGCCGGTATTCACGGCGCGGATCGCTCGGTGATATTTACTGGAACGTTATTAGCATGCCGGCCTGTATATTACGCCGTAATTTGCATCGAGTTTCAGTTGGCAGAGAACAGAACCGCGCGCGTCGTTAACAACCTTATAATCTCGCGGTCCGCAGCCGCGGTTCTTTTCTTCGTCCTTTCGTCAAGGCGTAATGCTGGGTCCGCATGGACCCGCGAGAACATTGTCGATCTTGCTCAAGGCGCTGTTTCCTATCTTCTTCTTTGCTTCGTCTTCCTCTTCTTCCAAGTCGCTATTCTTCTCTTTGCCCTTCTGCTCCCTTCGTTCTATTTGGATCTTTTCTGCTCGCGTTTTCTGCCAACACCTCCGGCCAGATCACCGAGACGTATCTAATCGAATTCGGCTGTTGAACAGTGGTGCAAATTGGCGATGATAACGGGTTTGCCACCCGGCCAGCCTTTTCGCTGGCTCCCCATAGGCTAGCCCCCTCCTTATAAACGGTTCATGATCCCAGTCATGATAGCCTGATACATTGTCTGCTAGTTCGTTCTTTTGTTGAACCGTTTCCAAGCTGTTTACCGGATTAGCTGCTAGCAGCCTATCGTTTTTTAAGTGAATTTTTTGGATGCCAAGGGTCCGACAGTAGCTCTTCGCTTTTGGCGTCTAAATCATCCGCCGGATATGGTGCTTCGCGTAAATTCCTGGGTTAGAAGATTGATGCTGTAATGACGGAATTGGGGATTTTACAAATTGCCACGTGCGCCGAATGCATACAAAGCAGCACATTCATGATTACGTGCTTGGGCAACGTTTCAGAGTTTTGTTCCTCAGTTGTGTCAATAGCGGAGACTTCGAAGCGAATATTTAAGCTAGGATGATAATATTCGTGATTACTTTTGTTTGATGACGTGCTTGTTTTGAGATCGGAAAGTTTTACAGAGGTTTGAGATTCTTCATATTTATTTGTGATTCTTGGATTTTCTTTAAAAAATTGTTTAACGTTCTTCTAACATTGTCTTGTTTAACGTGTGGATCATAAATTGATTTCTATTTGAGATAGTTATAAACGGCAACATAAATTTGATCGCAGTAGGTGTAATAATTTGGAGTCGGCGTTGTGTGTTTTAGATTACGAAGTTATGCACACGGTTTGTTGTTTGTAGCGGCGATTACGCCGTAATTGGATGTCACGATTGAAGAATTAACCGGTTATTGAAAGGAACGATTTACTAGTCATATTTCTCGTAGCTGTAACACACGATGATGTAGATTCTCGTTTCTCCGATTCCTTTATCCCAGCGTCGACTTAATAGACCACATCGTCGCGATCTTTCTCGAATTACATTCAAGTCAAACGCCATATCGTTAAGAAACAATGTCACAACAACGCCGGTGAATTACTTGAATACAAAGCAGCGAGCCGGGTAACTGGAAAACAATGAAACATCGCTCGACTACTTTATTACTTTTAACTGCCACGCGAGAACGGTCGCGCGTGATTTCTATATGCTCGCGCGGATCGTATAATAGAAGTGGACAAATATCAAGTCACGTTGTCAACAAGCGTTTGTAAAACAACATGAAAATGATAGTAAAAAAATACGTTAAAATAACACTGGAGAATAATATTCAATGGTTCGACTATCCGGACGAAAAGAACAATGTGATGAGAAACTTATAATGCAATTGTAAGAACAATGTAAAAAGAAAATTCGAATGAAGTTGCAAGAAGAACGTGAAAAGACCCTAGTAGCACAAAATATTGTATACACATTCATATAATATTAAAAAGAGATTCAATCTTTTTTTTAATATTCAAATATAAATACAATATTTGTTTAATATTAGGTAACAAATATTTTTTTGCAGGAACATTTTTTTCTAAATATTAAATAAATCTTTATTTCATATTAGAAGTAGAATATTTTTTTCTAATATACAAATAATATTTGTTTCATATTATGAAAAAAATGTTTGTTCCTCATTATAAAACAAATCTTTAATATTAGAAATAGAATATTTTTTCCTAATATACAGATCATGTTTGTTCTTTCACATTGTACATGTATACAATATTCAAATCCAATATTTTGCAATATTTGAAAAAAATATCCATTTAATATTTTTGTGGTACTAGGGGACAGTCAGAATGAAATTGCAAGAATGTGAAAAGAAATTGCAAGAATAATGTGAAAATATTCAATAAGAACTTTTATCGAAAACTCAAGATCCAGAAAAATCGCCGTAACAAAGCAGAAAATGATTCTGATAGAAATTGATATCGCTATCGACGGTGCGGAACGTCGACCACGTTCGGTTGCGCAAGAGTCTCATTGTGATGCCGCAGGAAAACTGTCAACAGGAAAGAAAGTGAGACAAGTGGGATTAAAGTAAAATAAAATTATATAATCGGCGTAAGCAACGTTAGAAGGAAAGTTACAGTTACGTGCGACGGTGTATCTCGGACGAAGACGCGACGGAAAAATTTGCAAATTCAGCGAACGAAATCGAAGGAAGGTCTGGCGGGAGGGGATATCCGCGACGGGTTTACGCGTTCGCGGAATACGTCTCGCTCGATGAATCACGGCTTGTACCGTTCGGTTTCTCGAAATTCCGCGTTCCCGCGAGCGGGTCGTTGACGGAGGAGGCGAGGAGGAAAGAGACGAAAAAGGCGAAACCACGAAACACAGAGAGGGGGAGAGAGGTAGAAAGAGAGACAGAGTGTGCGTACACGTAGAAACGCGATATATGTATAATATCGGGGAAGACCTGTTATTCCCGTCGAATCGTGCGTGTACCCTTTCGGGCCGGCGTATTACGTTCGCCCATGGACGGTAATGGAAGGAGTTTTGCATATTATGCAGGCCGCGTGCGGATTCTCTATGCATAATGAGGCGTGTCGTCGCTGGACTAAGAATAAAGCATTGCGAATGCGCTGTCATCCAATATATTGTATGTGAACGTGGCCTCCTCTTCCTGGCCGCAATTATGCGACCGATTCCGCGGACTGCCCCCACCATTACACGCTAATTATAGTTTCGATTGGCGCGCTCGCGAACACCTTGAGGATCGTCAGCGTCACGACGCCCTCGGCTTCAACAGGAATTAACGATCGACGGACGGTTGCAAACCGTTTTAGCCCGGCCGCATACCAATAAGTTAATTACTGTTATCCGCTAATTGTCGGTCAATTCTATCCTCTTTTTTTTCTGTCCCCTCCCGATCCGGGGACCCTACGACAGGCTGATTGTACTGCTTTTTCTCTTCGCGTGCGAGGCTTGCTTTTTTTAATGGAAAATTAAGTATATGTATTTTTGTAGCTGGCGTATGCCTGCGAGGTACGCGGATGTTGTTTTGTTCCAAGTATTTTCAGAACGACGTTTAGTGTTCTTGAATTTTGAGGAATAATTAAAATAATCTAGTAACGATTTGGATGTAACCAGAAAAAACGGAGGAAATAACGTGCAGCTGCAGTTCCCCGTAATGGATGCCGACAAATTTTATTTAGCATAAAGATCGACGGTCTGCTAATAAGCAGCATAAACATTTTTATTTCGCGCTGAGATTCCGCGGTCTAATTATAACCTGTCCGATTTTTCTCGCGCCTCGATCGAACGATAGAGGCCTTATGTGTGTCACGGGGGAGAGAGAGGTGGTCCGCCATGCAAATCCCGCTTTAATTACCCATTGTTCCTCCGATCGTTCCTTCTCCCGTGGCCGCGGACCGTAGAATACGAGACAGGCAATACCGTTTTTATTGCGGGACGTTAACCAGCTCGTAAACTGTCCGCGAGTCAATATACATACGTAGACAGAGAAAGAGAGAGAGAGAGAGGACTGGTCTCGTTTCGAACCAGCCGCGATAATGCCCGGTAAATACGTTGTAGCGATTAGTCGCGAACGGATGCAAATCCACGGCAACCATAATCGTTTCCCCGTTCGATCGGAGTACCACTGCGAGCATTCAAGTCTCCGCACGAACGAGCGCGCTACAATTATCTGCACTGCGAAGACGATACCCTACACTGAGTTAGTGTTTCCTTCTACCTTCCACGTTTCATTCAATTGTCGTTTTTTTCTTCTCCGCACTTTCGAGTAGCTACTTTCTGGAACCACCGGATCGAACAAGCAAAAATGTAAACCTTTCAATTTCCGTGAAGCGTTTTTCTGGAAACATTGATTCCAGTCTGCCGGAATACTTGTTTCAGCACTTTGCACTTCCTTTTCAATTATTCCCACTCCGAATGGCGTATTGTAAATAATTTTGGAGACTGGAAGCATTGATTTAGAAAAGCCGATTGATTAGCCGGTAGAGTGTTAATATTCTAATTCGAAAACCAACATATGTTTTTCCTGACATAATACCTCGTACAATACTTCTAGTAATTTATTAAAATATTAAATACATTTAGCAATTCATTGAATATTTTAATGATTAACGCTAAACCTACCACTGCCGCTTAAATCATCGGTTTCACATTGTTCATTTCACAATTATTGAAATGACGTTGCTTGCATGGAAATTGATTCGGTAAATTTCTTTGTGCGAGCACATACTCTGACAAAAATTGCACAAAATCGAAACAAAATGGAGCCTTATTATTTCCGTAAGCTGAAACAGTTTTAATCGCTTTTAGTGCCAGGCAGGTGTAACGGGAATAATTGTAGAATTGTAGACCGGGGGTCAATTTCGAGATGGGCAATTGTGGAGCCGGGGAGTAGCGTGATTAGGCAAGGTATTTTCGAAGCAGTATCGCCGATGGCGGACGCAGAGCATTGTGCCGTCCGTATATGGCCGACGCGTCAGCGAAACGTGTTAACGCACGAATGAAGAGAGCCCCAGCGAGATCGTCCCAATACCAAATATATTCTTTCGAAAAAGTCATATCCCGTAGGGGGGCATGGTCGGTTTCCAAACGATCGGCGAATTCAAAGGGTGGACCCCGGTTGGTCAAAGGGGACCGAACCGCGAACGATTCCCGATTCGAACGATCGGCGTAAACGATAGGCGCGGTGGCTCACCAGCTCGTCCATGATGCCGATCCTCTTTTCTCTGTGTTCTCGCTCCTCTCACATCCTTTTTGGCATGGGACGAGGCTGTGGCGAAACACGGTGGGGAGGCCACCTTCTTCCTCGGTTTGGTTTTCTCGTCACGATCCTGGCATGTCACTGTCGTGTGTCGTCGACTTCGTGTGCATACTGTCGGCCTCGACCACTCGAGGAAGCAAGCCGAGAGCCGATTCGAGATCGGGAGAAGAAATCGTTACACTTCGGGACGAGAACGCACTCGCGGGAGGTCGATCCAGACTTTGACCAATCGCCCGAACCAGATTTCTAACACCGCCATCTTGCGTCGAAATCCTCGATTTTGCACTCCGCAGAAAAAACTACCTACATTTTTGATTGGCTATTTTAAAAGCCGCTCGTTTTCTCAAGGGAAAATGAAATCCAATCGTTTACTATTTAGAATAAGTTCTATGATCTTTCGTAGAATTTCTATTAGCAAATAATTTAGTTGATATTTCGTATGGAGAACGGTAATGCAAATCATAGTGCAAGGGGATAGGAAGGAAAATAAATGTTCACTCGAGTTCCCTGCAATTCGGATGGGATATTTTTATTTTGCACGAAAATCCTCACAAAACGGGAAATGTGAACGTCACTTGATGAAAATTGGTTTTCGGTGAACAATTTCTTTCGTCAAATAAAAAAGTTCTGTTTATCGGCAGCTCCGCGTGTCGGATTTCGTACCCAATAAATTAAATTACACGTCGGCAGGATAATTGTGTTTCGGTGTTTGTGTAACAAATATTGACGTAATCTTGATCATCCAGTTTTTGATTAACTTTCTCTGCACGTTTTTATCGGTGGATCGTGTCTCCGCACCAATTCCATTTTCTTTTCTATACATAAATATTGACATTATTATTGACCGAGCTTTCAAGACCAATATTTGATCAGTTCTCCTCCATTATTGGCTCGCTGTTCTCTCTCTACGAATGCTATACCTGGCTAATCCATGCAGGTGTCCACGTCCCGATCGGAATCGTCACGCTCCCGGTATTTTGTTAGCAAAATATCATCCCCTATTTTTAATCCTCTCTGAAATCCGGCCGTTTTATTCGCGAGAAAAAAAGAATTGGTAAATACAGACCGACGGGGAAAAATGTGATCGTCGGTGTCCCCTTTCCGGCGTCGCGTCGCTGGATTGGTTGGAACGTGTTCAACCCCTGCGGATCATCCCCTATGGCGGATGTTCAATAAGCGTACAGATTCGTTTTTTTTATGGAGATCAAAGGAAAATTCCGAAGAAAAACCCTGTTGTCTCACACACGATTCAGACAACTAGAAAAATTAAAAATTTTCGGTCGAAATACTTAATTATTTTTTCGAAAATATGAAATTTAATTAGCTGGGGACAGGATTTATAGAAAAAATATCCATCTCGGATATCTAATTCTGTCACGACATTTAATTATTTTTCAAGGAATATAACATCCGTGTTGAGCTTCAATTTATTTGAGAATTTAGAAAAAGTGCTGTAATTTAAAGGTGTAGTTGGACAAACTTTGAAAAATGACAGGCATATGGCCTTAATATTGCTTTTATATGTGTCCATAATTATGAAATTGGCTTAACTAAAAATTGAAAAAAATAAATATAAGTTGAATGACTTCAATGTAATAAAAAGTGAACCGTTAGCAGTGCTTGTTATCTCAATATTAAATTCATTTAGTGTTGAAGTAATTATGGGCGCGCATGGAACAAGGTTATTTAATTGTATCCGACATGTTAAAAAATTAATCGATGAAACTGTATGCTGTTTAATAGAACCAGAATGAGAGAGCCGTTATAATCTCTGTCTTATAATTTCGCCATTAGCGTAAGCGGCTCATTTTCGCGATTATCGATCAGCTGGAGGCTGTTTACGAGGCCGGATTTTCGAAGGCGTGCAATCCTTTCAACGAGGAGAAGCTGATTGAGCCTCGGACGTTGGTTCGATCGTTTTTGTTGGTGCGTTCGCGCGGATCTTAAGCGATTTTCGCACGCGATCGTTCCGCAGAATCGAACGGAACGAATGCCGATTCCGGTTTGTCCGGGTGATAATAAAACGGGCGCACGCGGAAAGGTGTATCCGGGTGAAATTGTCTGGCATTCGCCGCGCGATCACGCTCAATTTCGTCCTAACAAAACACACGGGCATGGACGGACGCGCCGCCGTCCCCGTGTGCCCGTCGACAATTGAAAAATAATATCCTCCGGTTTATTTAGCCGTGCCGATCGCTCCTGGGAGGCACAGGGGGTTGCATGGCCGTCGATGTGCACAGGGTTGCGTATAGTCAGCGGGGATTAAAAATAATGTTTCGAGCGTGACTGGCCAGCCCCCGGGGGATTACGGGTCAGCGTAGCACGCCGCGATTGGCCAGGGGGGTTGCAACCCCCGAGATTTTATTCGGCCGTCGGAACCGTGGACGCAACGCCCGAAAAAATCCACTACTTGCTGTTTTTCTCTCCTGTACTCGCTCGCCAGCCTGTCCGGAGTGGGAAGGGAATTCTTTCATCCCTTATTTTACGGTAGCGTCAACCCCTTCAATGTCGCGAACTGAATCTGTCTGTAAAAGTACCGACGCAATCACAAGGTAAACAGTACTTCTCGATGTTCTTCTATTCAAATTCGTGTGTTAACATTTTTGAAAAATTGTGGGAAGCGTTTTTACTTTTTACGAAAATATATTTATTGTTTCTTTTCAACAATAACTTTGTGCTGTACAATGATGCTGTCGCTACGACCTTTACGGTGTGTCATGAGCTACTACAAGAAAATACAAAACAGGCATATGTTAAGAAAGGTCTCTCAATTACGAAGCATTTCTGTTTATATTTAAGAGATGTCGTTATCGATAGTTTTACAGTTACCTTCCTTAACAATTTCCAATCTTAGGTTTGACGGATATGTGTTTCAATTAAAAATTACGCCTCAACAGTATACGCCTGCACAACAGTATAACTCATTTCGGGAAACCTGTGTTTGGAACAATACTGAACACACAGCTGTTTTCATAAAGCTGTGACAATAACATGCAAGCGAATGATGAAAATTACGCCTCGTAAATTGTAAATGTAGAACTTTTGGCTACTGAAAAATCCCACCGTTGCATTATCGAGAAACGAGAAGGCGCATCCTTGCAATCCTGGAATCGAGGCTACCCCCAGACAAATTGACACGAGGTACGGATGAGAGTTAACAGGATTTGCCGGTGAACTTTGGTGGGTTCGGCTCAGCTGCGGGTTGCGAGCAAGGGCCAAGGTGGTGAAAAGCTTGTGGCCAATCAACCCGTCCAATTACGCCGGTTATCAAACGTCTGAGCTCGCGGTATCCGAAACGCAAATATGGCTCGAGTCAGCGGATACTCGGGCGGCTCCTTCCTTTCCGGATGACGGGGGCAGGTGCCGTGTGACGGCGAGTGAGGACTCTCCCGTTGGCACACAGCTGTGCGTCCAAAGAGCGTTCCGACGCTCGTCCCAGACCTACACTCCGCGTCCAAGTCCTTCGTCGAGTCAGTAAAGGTAAACAAATGCACTAGCTGCGATCCTCAGACGGTTAGCAGAGGATGCTGCACCGAGTATAGTGACGACTGTCACGTGTTCGTTGGTTACGCGTATAAGGTGTTCACCTGTCACTTAGACGCGTTCCGGGAACAGCTTCAATTACGCGGCTCCCGGCTGGATCTGTGAACGTGATCGCTTTTCGAGCCTCTCATCCTGTGTACGTACGTACACGCGTTATCCTAACTCGTTATCTGTTCGCCGGGATCGACGTTTTCTGTTCTCCGCCGATCCGTTTCCTCAGACCGCGATCCAGGTTTCTCGGTTGTCTACGAGGATCGAGGAAGGATCAACGAGCCTCGCTCGGTTTTCCGATCGGCGGCGGCGGCGGCGGCGCGGATGTTTAACGCGGCCTGATCGCCGCCGATTGATATTAAGGCACGTAATCCACCAGGTAATTCGATCGATCGAGACAGAACCACGAATCGCCAAACGTGTTCCATTGCCGATCGGTTTATCTGCCGCGGAATCGCTTGGCCGTTCCCATGCCGGCCCCCTGTTTAGAGAAACAACGCCGACCAGTTGCGATCGCTATATACACGCTGATGTATGTATGGAAAGCTAGAGCTACCGCTAAGGCGGAATTGCTTGGACTTCCTTTGACGGGGACCTTCGGGCGGTAGCAAAGAGGTGTACCTTAGTGATCTTCCTTCATCGTTCTCGAATCAGCTTAATTGCCTTACGATATCGCGTCTGACTCGTGACGACGATTCTGAACAGATTCTTATAAAAATGTATGTGAAATTCTGGTTTTGTTGATATATAGCTATCGGGAAACATATGGGCACACAATTTATAGAGGTTTTAATCAGTGAAACCGTATAATAAATTTTAGTTGATCGATTTTACACCACTTTCGTGTCCCAGACGTCGCCCACGGGAAGCAAATTAGCATGAATTTCTATGCCCGATAAATAACACGTAATGCCCTATTAGGATCGAAGTGGACGTACGAATCCGACGAAAAAGCGAAATCCGGAAGCGGCGCAGTTTCTCTCGTCGAGCGAAGAAACCCGTCGAAACGAGCGTGTCTCGGAGCAAGGTAATCGCGGGATTCAATTAAGTCCGATTAATAACTCATACGCTAATTGCGTCCGCGTCCGGTCGATCTCGTTCCATCTCGCGAAATCGTCAAACGTGGCGAGGCGTGTCCGAGCGGCAGGGAAAAGGGAGACAGAAAAACGAGAGAGAGAGAGAGAGAGAGAGAGAGAGCGAGCAATGAATAAAGAGGAGAAAGACGGCAGGGGGTATCCGGGCCTAATCTATCGGAGCCTTTTACGTCCACTGTTAAATATAATTACGTTTATTGGCGGCGCGAGCGCGGCGATATTCGCTCTTTTCGACGCGGTGCTGCGCGCAGGAAATTGGATACACGCTAATGGAAATTAATACCGCGATTGTGCTCTCTCGCGCGAGCTCCGCAGTTTTCTCTCCGACCGTCGATCTTGAACACTGCCGAGAGAGAACGAACCGTCTCGAGACGACCAAGCCCGCCGGGTTTTATCGTAATTAAACCGGCGGAGACATTGTCGCAATTTATTGAACCGCGTTTCCATAAATCGGGCCAAGATGGCCGCCGTCGGACTTTATCGCGCCGCGTCTCTCCAGCATCCTCCGTGTCTTGTTATTGGCCGCGATTTATACGGAGATGATCGTCGTCCTGTTAATCGCTTAGCGGAATTATTCTTGCCTTGAGTTTTATGGATCTCACGGATGTCCTTTAATCGCCCTTGAAAACCACACGATTTCTGGACCGTCTCTATTACTTTTACGATATTCTAAAGCGAGCTTGATCGTGCTGCACTGGTTTGGCCTAATTAGTGGGCGGAATTGATAGAGAGAGAGAGCTCTAGTTCCCAAAGCACGCTCGGACCAATTGAAACTAGTCGTAGGATCGATACAACAAATTTCTCGCGAGCGACCGGCGAGCCTCGGCGGGTTCGGCATCGGCCGCGCAATCTTCGCCGGCGGATAAACGATCGCCTAATCCCGGCCGGGGGTATAACCGTCTGCCAAATACCACGAGCAATTAGCTGCGGAATTAATGGCGGCAGCGAACGAGGCCAGGCGAGAGAGAAAGCACGATCAACGGGAAATTTCTGGGGTTGTGTGCCCCGGGGAACTTTTCGAGGATTGTGGCACTTAACGGATGATTAAGAGGGCAAATAGTGAGCGGCCCCGGTTAACGACGCTCCGTGTGCAGCTCTCCCATCCCCCGGTTACCCTCTCGGCCCGGCTTGCCTAACACTCCCAGCAGGACCCTCGTCGCACGGTTTAATCGAGTTACCCCCATTTCGTAATCACCCTGTGTCCCCCGAGCCGGTTGCCATGGTGACCACGAGCGGTCCTGAAACCCGATTGGCGGATCTTGACGCACGCGGAAACCCTGGCCACCCCTTTCGCTACCCCCAGGATCAGCTCGTCGCCTGCCTACCCCTCTACCGTCCCTTTTCATCCCCCTCCTCGGTCGCGCAACTTGTCCTTCCTTCTCTCATCCTACGGCTCTTGCATTCTGTTAGCTTCTGTCTATGTTGCCACCCTCTTACTCTCACCCCTTATATTTTTTCTACCCTCTGTCTCTATTGTTCTCGTATGACTCTGTCGCCGTCTCTCTGCCGATGTCTATGTGGTTCTCTCGACGAAACTAAAGGTGGATTTACACACTCGTGCCAGCTGGATTTACACTCGGTTTAACCGAGTTTACCCTCCGTCACCGGCCGCGTAGGAGAGTCCCGCAATCCACGCCAGTATTTTACGGGGGCGCGGGCTGTAAAAATCGCATAAAAGCTTCCAACAGCTTCGACGATTTATGCCGTCATACCTACCAACGATTTTATTCGACCGGCCAACGCCAACGCGTCTCCCATCCAGCCTCGTTTTCGGCAACGCTACGGCGAGTCACGTCTTCGATCAAACGGAAACAGCTGAATATTCGTTCAGCTACTTTCTCGAATGATACTTGGTTATTGGCTTCACGCGAGAAATCACACCGCAATAAAACGTAAACGGCGCTCGTCGTTCCGTTGATCGATTCACCGAGTCGAACACAAGTCGAGGGAACCCTCCGCGCCAAATTAAGTGGCAACTAGTTAGGAGCATCCAGGGTGTGTATCGAAGAGCCACCCCTAAACGGAGTGTATCCGGTTACAATGGTTCGGGTTAGGTGACGCGGAACCCCGCCGCGAAAAAAGGGGGATGAAACCGGCAGCGAAAGGGCAGTGCCTAACCCTGCATTGTCCTCGAATTGACTGTTAGATACGCATTGTCCTGGTCGCGCTTCCTGCCAGAGAAGGGTTGAATGGACTCCATTTTCGAGCTATCAACGCGTGAAATCGGCATTGTCGTTTGCGACGCGAAGGGGGTGGAAGACGGGGCACGAATGTTTGGCTAACAGAGGATCCGACGTGGTTTTGACAAGACCCGGATTAACCGGCGGCGGATCACGCGTGCAGTATCGTCGACGATCGTCCTGCGACACTGTAGAAACTGTTTATAAACATGCCTTGTGTGCATTGTAGCCGAGACAGTGGAATTCGAGGGTGGATCGAGTCCGGGTGGCTGTGGACCGCTAAATCTACTTCGAATTTTTATTAGGGGAGATAATTATCGAAACTGTGTAACAATATTCTTTTACAATTTATTCATTTGGAAAATCCGCACACCAGCAATTAGAGCTCGCGATAACGCGCCATTTTCAATCCGGCGGGGTTTTTGTTCTTCAACCTAATACATATTTAATAAAGAAACAAATTTGACGTAATGAGATAATCATCTGTAATCACAGCACTTAAAATTTATAAACAAAATAGAGAACAAAATCTAGATCTACGTAAGTTTAGATTCAAATAACTCTTTTTTTAAACAAACTGTTATTGAAATATTATACGTGTAATAATTAGACAATGTTCAAAAAATTCTGGAATCAAAAATTCGACAGAATTCAGCGAAATTTTCATTTGTTTCACGTCTACAAAGGCCACTGACAATAAGATTTCATTTTATTTATTTATTATAGACGGACAGAAGCCCTTTACATAAGTTTTTACAAAAAAAAGAGAAAGATACAAGACTACTTGTCTAATAAGAAACAAGATACATGCACAAACAGACAAAGAAAAAAAAGAGAAAGCAAAATAATACTGGTACATTTTATTCGACTTGGAGTTTATCTGGAAAAATTGAAAATTGTATAAACATAAAGAAACGAGGAACCAACATAGAACTAACCACGGTGAAATTGTTTCTCGTTGCAGGTGAAGGTCTGGTTCCAGAATCGACGGACGAAACACAAGCGGATGCAGCAGGAGGAAGAGGCGAAAGCTCAACAGCAATCAGGTGGCGGCGGAGGTGGCGGTGGTGGAGGCGGAGGAGGTGGAGGTGGGGGTGGTAACGCGAACAACAACAGCAACAACAAGAACACGCATCACGTGAGCAAGTGGCAGCAGGAGACCGGTGACTATCACCACGAGGAGGAGGAGGAAGAGGAGCACATCGATCCGGAGGCGGAGGAGTGCTCGAGCGGTTCCGAGGCGTAGCTAGACGTTCTCTGCCTGGACTAAGGTGCCAGATATCCCGTCTGACCGACGAGGACACCGTCGCACGAGATTACGATCGTTCGACAAGGATCGAACTCCCGTGGAATCGCGATCCTGGCAGAGAACCAGCCCCAGTGTCGGAAACAGGGACTCTATGAAATTGTCAGGTAACCGCGGATGCAGATCGCGTGACACGTGTGGGCTAGAGGATGGAGTTGCTGGAATTGCTTCCAGCGAGAAAATTGGGAATCATAAATGCCAGATCAGAAGAGAGTTTCAAGTTGTCGGAATTGCAAGCTGACCGTCGAAATCGGTGCTCGGTGCAGACAGTTGCAGCAGAATGGCGTCCCTGGAAGGTTTTCTGAGAATACCAAAACATCGTGGGAGTTGCAGAGGTTCTACGGAGTCGTCGGAACCGCGCGAAATCCAAAGATCAAGAATCGAATCGATCCGAAAGAGAAGTTCGAACGGGCGATGGTGCAGAGCACTTCCAAATAATCAAGTCCCCGAGGAAATTGCCGATAAGCCGCCGAAAGCTTCGAAAGACTCCGTTGTCAGTGAGACTGACATAGTTCCTGGAACCGATGGAATTGCGCGAGGTTAGGGCAACCGCGGAAGCTGACTAATGGAGGCATTGTTCCCTGGGAAGCTAAATGGACGAGTTTCCGGCGGAAACGGGGACGCTGTAGAAGTTCGAGTGTCGTCGAATCGATTCGTTCCCTTCGACGGAATCGCCGCCGCTCCTTTCATACTTTGACCATAGTTCCTCAGTCGAATGTTCGTGCAGAAAAGGACACCGAGAATGTTTCCGGAATTTCCCCGACGATATTTGATCAACCCGAGAGAGAGAGAGAGAGAGAGAGAGTGAGAGAGAGAGAGCGAGTGTGTGTGAGAGAGAGAGTGTAAGAGAGAGAGAGAGAAAAGAAGGGGGCGGCTTCCGGCCGTTCGATCGTTGTCGACGCGTCCGCGCAGTTGCATCTTGCCATAGAACACATTGTAACCCCCATCCAACCCCCGCGTCCCTCCCCCTTGATCGTGTAAATAAATAACCGAGAAGAATCGAAGACTGTGGTCCGTGGCTGTGACCCATGGATCGGCCATCCTGCGTCCTCCGAAGGGCGAGAGGATCTCTTTTAATCCGAGGATAGAGTGTACATAGTTTGACAGAACCTGGTGAGAGCGAGTCCTGCGAATAACAGAGAACGTATGTATGCTGTGCGTGTATGCGCGATCGTGCGTGTGTGTGTATGTGATGCAAAGAGGGAGGACAGAGTGCCAAATTTCGTACCCTTAGGGATCATCCCAGTGTAAACTCGAGTTGTACTTGCGATTGTATTTAACGTCGTTGTCCCATGAGCGACCAGTATTCCCTTTGTCGATCGATGTCTCCGAAATGTACTGACGATTTAAATTATTGTATCGATAGAGCGTTAGAGAGCAGCCTGACGACGAGACGATCGTCCCCCGAGGAACATAATTATTTCCCAGTCCCTTCGATCGGATCTCCCAGACTTCCTCGAGGGGACTCGGAACTGTTCGACGCGTGGAGAATCGATCCAAGCGAGATTCAAAGAGTCACGAAGCTAATTTGGGTCGATCGTCGATCCTCGACGAACGATCGAACTAATCGCCAGGCTCCGTTTTGTATATAGATTGTATATAAAAGAATTGTGATTTTACTCGACGTGCAAAGGCGTAGGATTGTACGATCATCGGATGACTCAGTTCGTGTTCTAACGATATAGCGAAATAAATTATATCATCTCTTCACGATACAAACTGTCACGTTTTCTCATTTATTTCAACGCCTTCTTCGCTGCGCGCGTGAACTTCGGGATCTGTAGCAAGTAGAATACTTGTTCAAGAGAAACAAACGCATTGATAAGAAAAATCAATTTTCTTCCACGCTGTCGAAATCAGAATTGATAACCCGTAATTTAAAAAATTCGAAATCCACGGAATTTAATACGGCTTTTAATTTAAATGTCTTCTTCGTAAATTGCCATGACCGAATCATTAAAATTAAGGGGCACGATTCAATCTTGATAATTGTCGGATATGGCGAGTAAGAGCAAGAAAAGTGTATCTCGAAGAAGATATTTTCAATGTCGGTTCACCGGTGATTATGTAAATGCCGGCAGACGAGGTCAACATGCAAAATGTTTTCGACGGTGGTTATTATTCCTTCGACAAATCGTTTTCACGGAAATGTCCTTTCGCGGGGTCCGACCTCTCTTTCACAAGCTACCGACCGATTCTTGTCGATAATCGCTTTATAATCGCCGCCTTCGAGACGAATAATTACGCCAGCTCCGGCTGACTCCCCCGTAATTAACCGGGCCCGCGTCTACTTTCGTGGCCGAAACGGATATGCAGACGCGCCGAGACTACAAAGAGTCATTATTTTTGCGGGGGCACCGGAATCGACGGTTACATCCTTGAATTTCGTGTAGGAACATCTCTCCCCCTACAGGAAACACCGTAACGGAACCATTTCAGAGAGAACTCTAGCTCCGCCATCTTGAATGAACGCTTCACTTCAAGTATTAAATTCTTGATATCTTCGAAACGAATGCATCTACAGTGCTGACACTTTGTATAGGGCTTCAACTCGACAGCAAGGTAAATTAACAATGATTACATTCTCTTGCAAACCGATATATTATTAAACAATTACCGAAAGATGAATGCGCAACTTCAAGGCACTCAATCGGAACTTCTTCTGACTTTGTTGGAAGATAAACGCTTACGGTACCGACGCTTCTGTGTTTCCGTGACGTAATTAAACGTTCCATTAAACGTCACCCGGGAAATAATTAAACGTCACGGCGTAGATCGCGGGGATCACCGATAAATTAAGCGGTTCGATTAATCGCCGCGAGATCGGAGTTACGACGGGGTTCCCGGTAGAATCGGCCGCGGGGCGATAATTAAGCGCGTTAATTGGAACGTTGACCGAGGGCCGATAATTAAACCCAGTGGGGGGCATGTCAAATCGACGCGTCCCTCGATCGGCAATTAATAGATCTCATTGTTCACCGGGCAGCTTTCCCCGAAGAACGGAGACTTCGTCGGCGCCTCCATTCCGAAAACGTCTCATTAAATATTCGTGGGCGTGGCGTACTTAATCGATTATTGCCCCGTTTGATCTGGCAATTAGCGCGCTGCCCGGTTCCTATCGATCCTCCGTATCGGCTGGCTATCTCGTTCCCGGTGATACCGATGCTGTGTTCCCGGCGCTGAAAAGTAACGGGTTCACGGAAGAATGTTGAAATCTCAACGTGCCTCGAACACGGTACGTTCGTCAGCCTTAATTGGAAGGAGGGAATCCAATGACTATGACTTTTGTTTTGTAGCGGGACCGTAATTATTTCTCCCCCAGCAGTTTCGAGAATAATTAAGGGGAATCGGGATGTGTTGCCTTTCGAGGCAACTGTGCAACATCTACGGTAAGACAGAGTTGTTTTCTCCAGTTCAAATTGAAACATGGACGGCCGTTCTCCGAACAAAATTATTTCGAATCGCCCAATGCCTTCTACGCGGTGTCTACTAGGCTTGTAACTTTCGAGTTTCATGTTACGTCATGATCTTCCACGAATAAAAATATGAATAAAAAATTCAACAGAATTTTCCCGGAATATAAATAAACGATAACGAAAACGTCAAACTTCAATCTTTTGTAGGAGTCTCCAATCACTTCTCACGCTCACTGTAATCGTATTGAATGCAACCTAGCAGCGAAATTCGGAAATTCGAAACTAGGTTTGTAAATTACGAGTTTCATGTTACGTCATGATCTTCCACGAATAAAAATATGAATAAAAAATTTAACAGAATTTTCCCAGAATATACATAAACAATAAAGAAAACGTCGAATTTCAATCTTTTTAGGAGTCTCCAATCACTTCTCACGCTCACTGTAATCGTATTGAATACAACCTAGCAGTGAAATTCGGAAGTTCAAAGCTAGGCTTGTAACTTACGAGTTTCATGTTACGTCATGATTTTCCACAAATAAAAATATGAATAAAAAATTCAACAGAATTTTCCCGGAATATAAATAAACGATAACGAAAACGTCAAACTTCAATCTTTTGTAGGAGTCTCCAATCACTTCTCACGCTCACTATAATCGTATTGAATGCAACCTAGCAGCGAAATTCGGAAGTTCGAAACTAGGTTTGTAAATTACGAGTTTCATGTTACGTCATGATATTCCACGAATAAAAATATGAATAAAAAATTTAACAGAATTTTCCCAGAATATACATAAACAATAAAGAAAACGTCGAATTTCAATCTTTTTAGGAGTCTCCAATCACTTCTCACGCTCACTGTAATCGTATTGAATACAACCTAGCAGCGAAATTCGGAAGTTCGAAGCTTCGAAGCTCCGTTCACTTTAATCTTCTAATAATTAACTGCGGAAGATTGAAATTCGAAAAAGTAACAGCCCCTAGTATCTACGTGTCCCGAGCCACCCCAAAGAGCTACCTCAACATCAGCGATCCGAACACCTCGGAATACTTCGGAGTCGCACAACACGGCTTCTACGAGGCAGCGAGTGTCATCGAGGCAGATCGGCAATGAAAATATCCATCAGAGAGGCGAGGTTTTCATGCGACTAAACACTGTACCCGGGGTACACGCGCGTCGTTGAGTACCGGTTATGACGAACGACCAAGGAGAGCCGGGAGGATCTCGTTCCATCGAGAGGGGCCCCCAAGATCTCTGGGTCTTCTCCCCTTCTTCGGTCCCGGTCTAACGTCGTCCGTCTCTTTCTCGAAGGAAGTAACAGTATCCGAGTGGATGGATTCCGTTGCGAGGTGTGCAGGGACCCGTGTGGATTGTGTGCAGAATGAACGCAAACTGTGAGGGTAATTTGCAACACCGGCAATTTACATAATTAGCAGTTCTGAACTCGCGGCCCTCGACGACCCCCACCTTGCCAACCCAACGATCTCTCTCCCTCCCCTCTCTCTCTCTTTATTCCCCCTCCCCCACGCCTCGTGCCTCACCTATGGTCACGTTCGCCTCCTCCCTTCTGCTCACCTGTCCTCCCTTCTTCGGGGATCCTGTTCGTGGCGAGGTGTCCTTATCGGAGGGACAGGGACAGCCGATAGAGCCGGCCGTGTGTCCTTATCGGTGGAGGAGCTGTTCATTGTTCTGTACCGAGGGAGGACTCGTTTCTTTTTTATTAGATATCTCGCACGAGGTTCATTATGCCATTAGGGGTACGTCCCCTAGTGTCGCCACTCAACGCATATTTCCGACGGCCATAGTTAGACCATTCAAACCTTTACCAATTTTATTCTACATATATTTTCTTATTGAAATTTTCTTTTTTTTATTAAGCTTACCCAAGCCCCAAAAAAGGAGTCTATGCAGCTGAACCTAAATCGCATTATTTTACTTGGAGTTACAGAAGTTACACATTTTTTCAGAATTTTACGGTTAGTGTATCAGTTAGCAGACTGTTTAGCATGTTAGGTTATATGCGCAAATTGCATTTTTTCAAAAACGTGAAGATACGCAAACACGCCCTGATATTAAGTTTGGTAACTTATTAAAATTAATAGAAGTAGCTAGCAATACGAATATTCCCAAAAACTTTTAAATCCTCCTTCTATCGCGTCTTATGACGTGTACAAATTATATTTTCAGTGGAAGTAGTCTTCGTAGATATCAAATAAATAGAAATCTTACTTTCAATTTTTATGCGACTGTAATCTTCACCTATAGAGATTATTAATTCTGTCATTGTACACTAACTGTAAGACTACTGTAAAAACAAAATTGTTAAAGCCGAAATAAATCTATAATAGGTCTCAGTAACTCAATAAAAAAAAAAGATAAAAATCTTACTAAATTCTGTCGATATTGTATTGTATCCGCATTCTACTTGTCAGTTACGAGGCGGGCTTAGACGAGAAGGAAGCGAAATTCGAGACCCGCGTCGCGAAAAGCGTCGCGTGCTTCGTTCCGCGGCACCAAACGACGGATACGCTAAACGATATCGATACTCGCAGGTGTACATGCGATTCCTTTCGCTGCCAGCGGCGCCAAACTGTTTCTACGACTGGCTGGCCGCTCCAAGAAATTCCGTGGCTGCTACCACCGCACCAGGGTAATGATACGGTATTCTACTCAATCATATCGACTCCACGATGAGTTGTTTAATGGAACTGCGCTGTCCAACCGGTTCCTATTCGACGATCCCCCGAAATACAGCTAATCATATAGCATTTCGAGCGATTGTATTAATTTCCCGGAGACGCTGAATTTCATTAGACCTTCTCGGTCGGGTTCTCTGAAGACATTCTACGCTGCGAACGGTCCCACGGACGCCATACTCGTTGCGCGCATTATAATAACAGCAATCGTCGTAACGATCCTCGTTACGATCGTGTGCCTTTCATTCGATTGGACGATTTATCGCAACCTTGACGCTGATCGCTCCGGATACCAGGTTTTATTTCTATAGAACAATCGACCCTCCGCCACAATGAAATTACGATTTTAACCCTTGATTTTGATGTTTATGCGAATGCCGATGTTTAGGATCGTTTAGATCGTTGGGTATTCATTTTGTCGAGGTTTTGCGGGTACTTTCGCGACCGAGCCGGCTTCCAGTTTGAAGTAATCGCCAAGGGGATGGGTGGATGATAGAGCTTAGATGGGCCCAGACATCATCATCATTCATAGGTTAATGTCTGCTGTATTCTTACACAATCTCGTTCAGAAGATGAAATAATCTGCAAAAGTATTTTCAAACATTGTTATTATGGCTTTAGAAATTAATGGATTCGATACTAGACATCTATATTCCACTTATATTTAAATACACGTGCATTAACGCATCTGCTTTTTAATTCGTATCAATTTTTAGAACAGAGTTACTAATTTTTTTTCGAAAGCAGTGTATGGGCATATGAAATAGATAGAAAGTTAATTTGAAAATCATTCCCGTAAAAAATTTTAATCGACTAGCCTCTAGTTTATTATTATTAGACTTCTTTTCGCATACCAACATTCTTAGCTGTTGGAAAACACCATTCTGGAGCGACTATTGTTGACGATGTGTTTAAATATTTTCTTTGTTGGTTATACAATTCTCAGATGTTCAAATTAATCGTTGTACTAACAACCGCGGAATTTGTGAAACCATGTAGTCTGGATACGTACATTGATATCAGTGTTCTAAATATTGTGTAAATTAAAATGAGAATGTTTACACGTTAAAAATTACGATCTCCACTAGATACACGATCCTGACGTCATCGATATAGTGACGTTCATCGGTGTTCAACATTTGCATACCAATATTCTTAATAATCAATTAATATTCTTAACTGTTGGAAAACACTATTCTGGAGCGACTATTGTTGCCGATGTGTTTAAATATTTTCTTTGTTGGTTATACAATTCTCAGATGTTCTTTATTGTTGTACTAACAACCGCGGAATTTGTGAAACTATATAGTCTGGATACGTACATTAATACCAGTGTTCCAAATATTGTATAAATTAAAATGAGAATTTTTACACGTTCAAAATTACGATTTCCACTAGATACACGGTCCTGGCGTCATCGATATAGTGACGTTCATCGGTGTTCAACATTTTCTACGAAGATAATAAAATCTTCGAACCATGTACTCGAACGAAGCAACCGTGCAACGCCGAGTAAAATTCCTTTTCGGAGGAGGCTGTTTTAATTTTCTTGACGTCCGAGGGGCCATCGAGGACATCGCGGAAGCTGCCGGTCGGTTGTCATTGTCATTCAAATCAAGCTGGTGGCCGGCGGGTCGCATTTAGGGACACGAAACGGTGTTTTCTCGGGGCCGTACGTAAATTAGGGTGGATAAGTGGCGCGTATACCGTCCACGACCGTGGAATGAAGAAGTTCGGACACGGAGGCGCAAGGCGCTCGTTCTCCGACTCGTTCTGCAAGCGCTTGATGCGTGGGTAATTGACGATTGCGCATCCCGACGCGCGGCGCGGCTTAATGCTGGCTTATACTGCTCTGGAAAACAGCTTTTTGTGGATGAAACTCGACGTTCCATTGGATTGGAGCCTTGGTAATTAACTGGCTCCGAGGTTGCTGCTATCAGAATTCAAAATGGTGAATTCTTTACGCTGCAATTACGTGAGCAATCTCACTAGATATTATCACCTCGATTTTACTATTTTGCTTGCAATAAATATGTACATGATTTTCACGTGCGCTTATCCTAATTTTATCGGCTCTTTCGCGGGTAATTAGTAATTTATTGAGTAATTAACAATACATTGAGTAATTTACATTATACTGTCCTCTGGTTACATTGTATTTCGATCATACTCGTGATGTAGTCGTGATTTGTTCTATATGTTTTTCTTCTTCTCTTTTTGTTACGCAGCATGTAAGTACATTAATTTTGTTTATTGACCTAGCTGTGTTTTTAATTTTATTTGCCATATTATAATTCTGTTGCAATTTTTTTTAAACGCAATATATGTTTTTTATGAAAATGATCCACATAGGGATCGAAACGTCAAGATACATGTTTAAATAATTGCACATTTGCTGTTTGTGTTAAATTGATTGAACCTTGCTCCGAAATCATAAATTCATATTCACTTTCCGATCGAGAAACAAACTTCACCTTTATACTCGTGATTCGCGTAATTAGCAATCTCATTAAGGGAAAGGTAAATGTAATACTGTGCGTATGAATTGCGTTATTTAATTACATTGTACTTAAATTAACACGATTCAGGTTATATCTAACATATAGTCGAGAGTCCGAGGAATTTTTGTGGACGGAGTCGCAATGACTAAAAAGGGACAGCGGAAAAAATTATCGACAAACCGAAATGAAACGGGGAGCGAGTCAAGTGGACCATGCACACGAACAAATCGTTTAATCGAAGCCGGTGCCCGATCGAGGTAATGACGGCCATAAACTGCAGCAACAGAAGGGCGCGAGGAACAGAGAAAGCCCAAGGTTCGTGGGTCCGAGCGGAATTGGGCCTGACAGGCGAAATGGGTTCCGTAGTCCCGGACCAACGTATACCTGGGCCTTCTCTCTCTCCCTCTCTTCTCCAGTTCACTTTCAGCTTCTCTTCTTCTCGCTCGTTTAGTTGGTTCTCGCTCTGCCCGTTGCAACGTGCGTGTCTCTTTCTCTTGTTTCTCGACGGACGTGCAACTCGGATGCCACAAGCCTGGGATCCCAGATGGAGAGGATCCGGTTCCAGGAATCGAGCGTGTAAAACATCGGTTAAAGCCGTGCTTTCCGAGCCAGAATCGATGGGAAAACAATGGGCCGACAGGTCCTAAAGTGTCTGACAAATGTTCCACGCGTGTTCGCCGCGACCCCGCTCCGGGACACGTCGCGGTGGCCTACACGACGGTTCTAGGTGAAAAATATCCGAAATTTTCATTGCTTTCTGTCACGTCGCGAGCTGCGTTCAATTGCAATTATAATTACATTGTATTCAATGATTTCGTTATTCGAAATTACGTCGCGTCAGTCAATCACGCTGCAATGTAGATTGCAATTCTGGTCTCTCAGTCGACCAAAGTACAATGTAATTCGTTTTATAACGGACATACAATTGCAAATTCTATAGTGTAATTATTCATTAGTATCGCTGATAAACATGCTGTTATTCGTAGATTCATATTGTGTGATCTTTGGTACTCTTAAACAATTTATTAGAACTGTGTTTCTTGATTATCAATCGTAAGGTAGTTTATAACAAGAAGTGTAGATGATATCGGCGCAAAGGTTCGATCAGAAATTAAATTAAAGCAATTGCGTTAATTTGATTAAACTTTCTGCGTTTCGATCCTAATATGGATCTTTTTCAAGAAAGAGGAAACAACTGCGTCTGTAAATTTTTAAAAGAGTTTTCAATAGTAATGTACTGAAAAACAGATTTAAATACAAAATTCAAAATAACGGTAATGAATTAAAACCAATTTATTAGAACATCTGTACTTTTCAAGGACTCTTTACACACTGATGTAATCGCATAATTGCCGGTGTAATACCTAAATAATTTAACTAGGTATCGCTAATGTTATTCGTCGACACCTGTCACGATTTCTATGTTGTATCCCGATAACTCCAATCATCAAGCCAACAACACGTCAGGCTAAACATCCGAGTCATTAGGGCTCGATGATACTGAGCAACCCTTGGACCTTTTCGCCTCCGTGTCATTCTTTCCCTTGCACATCTTTTTTCCACAATGGATCTTTCCCACTCATTGCCATATTTTCCTTTGCAATACAATATATGTATATAGCAGATCACCGAAACCAGGCAGTTCATTTTTGTCTCTTGCGAATTCAAGACCAACAGGTCATTTTGTTGTATCTTATTTTGTTACGGTGCATACTTCTTAAATAAAAATTATTTACGATTTATAAAAGTGTTGTACCCGATTTCGAAAACACGGAATCCAACACCTACTCTAGTCTTTCTCTCTCTCTCGCACTTATTCACTCACTCATGTGTGCACACGTGTGTGTACATATTGTAGCAACCGTGTAAGAATGTATATACATACACGAGTGAGCGAGTGAGTGTGTGTGAGAGAGAGGGACTACAGTAGAAATCGCGACAGGTGTCGACTAATAACATTAGCGACACCTAAACAAATTATGTAGACATTCCACCGTCAATTGCGCGAGAGGAAGAGTGTAAAAGGAGCCATTGTAGAATAACGATGCATAATAAATTGTTGAGAGCACCGCAACATTATTACATTGGTTACTATAAAACAGAAATAGGCTTGTTTATTACGTTCGTTTCAGAAACGAAATCCAATTTTTAGAAACACAAAGAACAAAATTACGATTAAATTTGTGATCTCGGCGCAAGGATCGATCATTAAAAACAGCAGCAAGTTTACAAATCAATTTAACAAAATTTTGTTATGTCACCATACACATTCTCTGTACTTGTTAGTGTAGAACAGTTTGCTTCAGTTATGTTGCTTTCAAATTTTGCCGCCTTGATCATTTTGAATTTCCACCGGTCGATACCTATGAAACATCATAGATAGATATCGTTCGATATCGCATATATCTTTCAGCGTCGCAGCGCTTGTTTTCAATTACGTATCTGCCACCCTGGATGATATCCATGTATACTGTAACTCATTATTTTGTATTATTTTTTTCTAATTATTTTGCCACAGCAACTAAGTGTTATCAATTTTTAGTTCATACATGTTTTCCACAGCTGTGTTCAAATTCTCTTTTTGTTTTTAGTTTTATAAACGTATTAATTTTTCAGACGCAAAAATGTATAAATATTAAATAATATCGATCGTAAATTGGTGTAAGCATAAATTAATGATATCGATGTTGATATCGGATGTTATAACAATTGATCGAACCTATGCGCCGATATCATTAATTTATGCAAAAATATATCTCATGAAAAGTATTCATACAGAGATCGAAACGTTGAGTTAAATTAATTTGCAAACTTGCTGCTATTTTTAATGATCAAATCTTGCGCCGAAATCACACGTTTAATCTTTATTACAATTTCGATTGGAAATATTTTCATTTGGACAAACTTAGGACAGAAACAATGTAACACTGTTTAACACGTTGAGTGCCACGCGGTTTTATAGCGACTTCCCCGTCAGGCTGCGCGCGCAGGTACCGTAGTACTGTCAGTCACCAGTGACTGACGTGGTATGAACGGAAATGTCGGTGTCAGTCATTGGTGACTGACGTGGCACTCAACGTGTTAATAGGAAAGACCCGGAGTTGGAACAAGAAGATGCCGAACTTGATGATGCACGGATGCATCCTGTTCCAGATCCACAGTCGCAAATTAAGTAATATTCAAGTAATTCCGCCTCGAGCCGCACAACCCGCAGCTATTTGACTCGTAGCATGTGTGCGGGACACTTGAACCCTGATGACCTAACATTAAATGGGTCCTCAGTTACCTTGGCCGGCACAAGTAGGGTGCACGGGAATCCCGAGCAATCCCGGGAAACGATCTCGCTAGTCGTAAAAACATAAAACACATGTTTCCCGAAGAGCATGGAGGTTACGTAGAAAGCTCCACCATGAAATTTCTAATTTCCGACGGAGGAAGACTTCTGCCCGTTTATTCCACAAAATTATCCTGCTCGGACGCTCGGAAAAATGAGCATGATGCTCCACTATTTAATCATTCCCCATAATTTTTTTAACAAAAAAGGGAACATACATGCAGCTGTACACACTTAATTATTACCTATCGTAATCAAAACTTGTGTACACTTGAAACTTTACTACAATGTTAAGTACAGGTTTCATTAACTAATTATTTGTCAACGACGTGAACAATCTTGTTTTAATCTCGCCATCTTGCTTAATGGACACTCCAGTTCGAGTTTTAAAATATCAACATCTTCGAAACGAATGCATCCAGAGAGCTGATAGCTTGTGTAGGACTTCAACTCGATGGAAATGTGGATTAACAATGACTACATTCGTTTGGAAACCGAAGCATTATTATTAAATGATTAATTAATTAGTTATCGATCGTAATTTATCTTCAGGATATTACAAATTTTATATTTACAACAACAATTATCTATTTTTGTGAATACTAAACGCTGGATTCGGATTTGAATCTTCAGGTTCAAGAACCACGTCAGCTATTAAAATGTTTTAATACCAGCAAAAAAAAAGGAGGTGTTTCGTCCTAGACCCACTATCTTATTATTAAATAATAAATAATCGGTTAATTTTTCCTCGGAGTTAAATGCACAACTGGAAGGTATTTGAATTCAATTTCGAAAATTCTCTCCGTCACTGTAACTCTAACAATCCTCTCCGCAGCATCTGCTGGGTTTCGAAAATTCGTATAGGTATAGGCACTACCGCGAATTACTCGCGAATTCCACAGATCTTGCTAATAATCTTGCAAAGAGGGTCGATCTCCCGGCTTCCTTTCGCGCGGTCCGAAGCCATGAATCTATAGACTCGAGGGATCAATTTCGCAAGGGGCGCGAAAAAGCGACGAGCAAGAGACGCCACTGGGAATCCGCTTTGGAACGCGGTTCCCTAATGCAGGAAGCATCAGGGGAAATTGCAGAGGCCGTTTGCGATTTCCACGCGGCGAGCATGGAGCCTATCGATCTCGGTCTTCGAGTTCTCGCCTCTAATCATATCGTTGCTAACGTCTTCCTCGATGTTGCTCACCGTACCGTGAACGACGATCGGTGACTCGGATCCGTGAGGATTGCTTGACCCCGTGCTGCCGAGATTCCGGGGATCGTTGGATCCACCGCGATCTAGCTGGATCCACCCCAGAGCTTCCTGAGACGCTGGAATCCCGATTTGTTCGCGATTTAAACACGTTAGCATCGATCCCCGAAGATCGAAGCTAACTAGATGCTCCGCGATTCCATGATCGATGCTGATGATGGCCTGGATCTCCGCTGGAACCCACCCGGAAATTTATTTCTTCTTTTAACCCCTTGCCGCACCTTAATGAGTCAAACTCCCGATGGAGATTTCAAACAAGGTCTAACAAACGTGAATGTTACGCCTTTCTTTTTAAATAAAATCAGAGTTTAATTGGTTCGTAATTAATATTCAAACATTCAAATGAATGTAACCATACGGGAAATCTAAACTTTTCATAAAAAAGAAAAGCGTAACATTCACATGTGTTAGACTTGAATGCAAAATTGTTAGAAAATTTTCATAATTGAAGATGTTAATATATATCTCCTTTATTCGGGAAGAAATAACATTCAATTTAGTCTCTATTTCTTGCAATCGGCGCAGATAATTTTTATCTTGCATAAAGATCCGCAGTTTATGGAATCTTCAAGTTGCCCGAAATGTCGCAAAGGATCGTAGAACAAAATGTTACAAAACTAATTTAATTATCCCTTGAGAAAATTAAAGGGATTTCCGAACAGCCTAATCCATGGAACTTGAAATCTAGAAATAGCTCGGCAGCATGGTGGCCGATCTGCTGTCTGGATTTTTGGGCCTTGGGGCCCCGGGGCACGTGATCCACGGATATGGGGCAGCGGCCGCGTGATTCCCGATCGAGCTCGCCAATAAGTCACCGGCTGAGTTAGAGCCGGTGTATGCATTTGAATAACACGCGGCGCGACACGACCTTTTTCCACGAATGTGTGCCACGAAATAAATCCGCCGTGGAGGAACCAGGTGAAACTGGGCCCGGACCACCGCGCCGCTCGGCTAACGACGCTCGTAAAGTCCAAATTAAAGTTGGATTAAGCGGCCCCGGGACGTGAATTCGACGATCGATCCTCGCGGCGAGAAACAACCGCGAGAACGAAATCGGCTTTCTCCTTTTCCGGAACGCCGATCGAGAACCGATCGGAGAGCATGATCGGCCGATTCCCCTCTCGTGAGACTCGTGACGGCTGACCGGAGCCGATCGCGAGCCGAGATCGAGCCCGGGACTGTTAATTTGATCAAATATCGTTCATCCCTTAGACTGTCAGAACGATCGCGCGCTCGTTTTCACGCTTGGATGGCTGAAAACGAGACAGACTGTACACCTTCTTGCTCGATTAGCCTGCTCCAAGAGTCCCCGCGAGAGAAAGTAGCGGCACAATGTTGCTGGTTGGCGAGCGTAGATTTTGTGGTGTTGGGAAGACATCCGACAGGATGGTCGAACTTCTATATGTTCAAAGTACATTTTACAAGATTTATTTGCGTGGTTCGTCATACATAGGAACTACACTGAATTTTGGCGTGAAAAAAATCGAGCATATAATCATTTTTAAAAATTTTTTTTATTAATCTGTGAAACCCCACATGGGATTATTAGCAGCATGCACATGGCTGTGCATGCTAACATTACAAGGATAACTTATGAACTAGAACTAAGGAATATGTTGAACATTTTCGAATGCAATATTAACATTAAATAAATAACTGTGAGATTTAAGAAATGTATGTATAAAAAACAGGGGACAGAGAGAGGGTCCGTACAGGAAGGAATCTATCGTATAGGGTGGAAAGTGACGCTGGTTGCAAAGTTTGCGAATCAGAGTATCTATATTATTATCGTAGATCGGACATTGCCATATCACATAATTAGGATCCTGTACCAGACAACCACATGGACAACTTGTGTCATCAGCAAGTTTAATCTTAAAGAGGGAGGCCCTCAGTTGATAGTGTCCAGAACGAAGTCTCTTAACCCAGCAAATGATATCTCTAGGAAGTCTCAGGTGAGCAAACCATGGTTTGGACCCGGAGTGATAAAAGGAACTGAAAAATTTTACGCCCTTGAATTCTGCTTCTTTAAGAATATGATGTTTGGTTGCCTTTTTAGCTTGTTTTCTAAAACTATTGGAAAAATCAGAGTAGCGAACGAGGATATTAGTAGAAGAAGCCAGCAAGGATGAGCATATAATCAAGTTTCATTTAAATAACGCTTATGATTTCCTCGTAAGAAATTCTTGGAGACTGTCCCTTTTCGGTCGGAACGTAAATAGGTCCGATAAGAATATCAATGTTGAAAAGAACTTTTGGGAGAGCCTAACGGATTCGGCCGATGGTCTCCGAATTTCCCACAAAAAGGTACGAGGATCCGCGAGTTCAACAAACGCGTGGCCGCGTGTCTCGAAAACGAGGAGAGTACGAGGAGCAGAAGGGGCCGGAGGGTGTTTGGGCGAACTCGGCCGAAAACACAAATTTGCGTGTCCCATCTAATACCATAAATCTGTCATCCAGCGGCGGGGGAAACAAGCTCGTTTGACTCTTGCTGCTTTGTCGGTGTGGAACGCGACGGAATTCGCAATTTAGGCTCGTCGCCGTGGCGCGCGTGTAAGAATCAGTCCAATCGAGGGATCTCTCAGCGCGAGCCTCAGAGGGAGCAGAGCCGCTAAGAGAAAGAGATATAATTCTTTCGGGGCCCTGTGGCCGAGGCCCGTGTACGCATGACTCTGCCCGTGGACAAGCCACAAGGTGTTTTCGTTCGAGCAACGAGCCCTGGCCCCAAGTGTCCGGGGTCCTACCTTCCAACCGGTGGGACCCCTCTAACCCCTCTTTCTCTTTCATTCTCTCTCCCTCTCCCTCTCTCGCTCTGTTCCGGTCAGATACACCCCCGACAATATTGTAAACAAAATGGTACCACTATTTCATTGGTAACCCGACACCCCTTCGCTGAACCCACACGCATCGTCTTCTCTCCCGCCTCCTCGTTTATCCCCTGCCCTCTTACTCCGACCCCTCCATTCACCCTCGCCGTTCGCCTTTTTTGATCGTCTTGTTCACGGTGTTTTTGGGGTTTGTTAAATGGTGATCCTCTCATTTTCTTCCATTTTGCCCAACACCGTTGTTCCTTGCCGCTCGGAATTGTATTAAGTTCGAAATTAATGGATGTTCGGTTTTAGAGGCTTTTCGGCTTGATAGCATCCAGGTGATAAATAGTATGCGCGCTCCAAGTGTTGTTAGTTGAATAGAGCGAATATACCAGTTAAACACCGTGCTGCAATTTATGAAAAAATTCAGAATTATAAAACATTAAAGACATTCGAGGAATTTGATAATACTGCTAAGTTTGAAATTAATCGATGTTCTGTTTTAGAGGGTTTCCGGCTTGATAGCACCGCGGAGATAAATAATACCAGTTGAATTAGAAGTATTTAATAATACTGCTATACTATTTTCAAGCTATCGAACGTATCCAGAAAGAAACTAATTTTCTATTTCACTTTATACTTAGCACAAAGAAAGAAGCTGGTACCCAGATTTTCCAATAAGCTAGTATCAATTCCCGAGAAAACAGGATCAATAACAGCAACAGGTGCAGCAACGAAACAACCCGATAATTCACAGGCAATTGCAGTTTGCCAATGATGAACAGACATCTTCGAAACCCGATCTCCAATCAGGGCGAGACACGGTCTACTTGAAGAATTAAGCGATTGCCAAAGATCCGGAAAGAAAGCGATCCCGATAGGTGTCCCTCAATTTTACAGGGCGATGGGATCGATCGGGGAATCTTAGAATCGATCGAATAAAGGGGGAATTATACGGTGAAAACGATTCACCGTATGGGGTTCGTCGTCGAGCGAATGTAGACCGGGACACAGGCTCGAAACCACGGAAAAGGAAAGGAAAGGTCTGTAACGCCTAATAACCGAGTATCATCCGACCTGGGGAGGGATTTCTACGATTCCAGATCTCGATCCGTGGATCTGTCTAATGTGGCCCAGCCACGCGATCCTATCATAACCTGGGCCAACCTCGACCACCTAACCACATGTTTGCCCAGTTAAGCCTCTTCTCTCGCCCCCTCGCAGCTGCACCACCACGGTTTCCCGTGCATTTGCATTTCTACGAGTGAATGCATCCACGTTCCCGCGGGAGCAACGATCCTCTTTCCCTCTCTCTCACACTCTTTCGAATTTTTTAAACGACCTCAAACACGATTGCGAATCGATTTGTACGATTTCTTCGATTGGATGTTTGCCGAAGATCTAGGACGACCTCGGGCCACTCTGGAACGAGAGATGCTAACAGGGTTAATGATTTATGCAAACTGATCGATTTCGATCTTTTCTTTCGGATCACTGGGAACAAGACAGATGCCGTTGGATCTTCCACTGAATCTGTGGGACAACAGTTACTCTTTCCTATTATTTTGTGGAAATAATGAGAATATCTTTTCGAATTTTCTGGCATTTTTTGGCTAGACTGGTCGTTCGGAAAGTCTTTTCTCGAGGGAAGAAGAAAGCCAATTTTTTACCATTTATTTTTCTCGGGATACTTGGAGATCCTACATTCGTAGAAATACTGTTTTTCATATTATTAAAAGATTGAGTTATATAACTCATTTTATTATTATTATTTTGTGGAAATAATGAGAATATTTTTTCAAATTTTCTGGCATGTTTTGGCTAGACTGGTCGTTCGGAATGTCTTTTCTCGAGGGAAGAAGAAAGCCAAGTTTTACCATTTATTTTTCTCGGGATACTTGGAGATCCTACATTCGTAGAAATACTGTTTTTTTCATATTATCAAAAGATTGAGTTATATAAATTTTTACTCCAAAGAAGTTCTAACCACTGCAACAGTAAAGCAAATTTTCATAGTGCAAGTGGTTAAGAAGGAAAATACATTTCTCGTTTATTCCAATTCCCTGCAATGCGGATGGAATATTTTTATTTTGCATGAAAATCCGTAGTTCTATCCAATCGAAATCATACTTCGTCAGTTCTCGCAGGAAAAAATAAGAGAAACACACCGTTGACCTATGGGGAATTCGTGCTCATGTTTCTGCGAGCCCGGACTCGCCTCGAAAGAGGAAAAGAAGATCCGTTTTCCATGATTCCGCGGTAATAATATCCCAACCGACGAAACAGTGCTCCATCATCAACGACCAACTCCTCGAATCAACGGGTGTCCCAGAAAAATCTGGACACCCGTGTTCGGCGTATAGCTGGTTGCACGCGGGAGGAAAGAGGGCTGGAAGGGGTTAGCGTGCGCGTATGTGCTCGGTTATGTTTGCCGGAGTGGTGGATCGAATGATTTTGCGCGAGCACAGCTGCGATAACTTCGGAACGAATGGAAATGGGAAGAGCATAGAGGAAGGATCGAGGGGGCTCGAGAGGGAGAAGGTGTAATCAGTTTGATGAATAGTCGCCCGACGTAATTATGGCCGAGATCGGAGTGCGGCGATCTAACTATTCGAACGGTAGTCCAGAATTTTTACCGAAAAATTATTACACTCACGTTCACGGTATCGAGCTCGAAAAAATTATTTGTGTTTCACGTTCCTCAGCAAAATCACTTCAACATGTAGTGACAAAACAAATTATGGCCATTGAAGATTCGGAAACAACTGATGAGTGTATTCAGGAAATTCAAGAAAGCTATAACTCGGCCGTTGAAACCGGCAAATCCATTACCTTTTGCTGGATTCCATCGCATATGGGTATACAGGGTAATGAAAATGCAGATAGAGCAGCCAAATTGGCAGCATCAAATACAAAAATGAAACAAATCACTCATTATACGAGACTAAATGACCTCAAAAACCATATAAATGAAATATTCAGGAAACATGTTACTGATAATATTAAAAGAATTTATGCACTAAAGTACCATAACGAAGGAGCGGATTTTGAGTGGCAAAAGTTTCCAAGTCCAATAATAGATCGTCAAATTCAAACGTCAATTTCTAGAATCAGAATTGGGCACTCAGAAGTAACCCATTCATTTTTGTTAAGTAAAAAAGAAAACACGATCTGCAATATATATAAAGTACCAGTTAATATACATCACCTTATACTGGAATGCAAAAAATATGAAAATGAAAGGAAAAATGCTAAACTGCCTGGATTTTTACCCATTCTGTTAGGTTCCGAGGAGTACATTGTCGGTCTTGCCCAATATATCAAAGATACTAAGATGTACAAAATTTGATGTTAAAGCAACATTAAGTAAATAAATTTTTAAAAAACTGTCTATGTATACATTGCAAACGTCCTCCTCTTTTTTAAATCGATCGATGCATATAAACTGTTATAAATTCGTCTATGCTGTTCCCCATCACAAGGTAAACATTAACCCTAACCCACTCCACATGTAACATATAAGATATATTCGATTGTAAACTATGTGGTCGCTAATGACCTAGCTGCTAATGTGGCCATATTAAAATAAACCATAAATAGTAACTAAAATTATCTATATTTAAACTCTGATAATTTCGTAGAAAATGTTCATGCCACGATAAATCTAGACTTCTTTTAATCCCTTGAACGGAAATGACGAGTCCAGCTCGTCATAAACTTTCCTGAACAAACTGACAATGACGAGCTGGACTCGCCAGAATTATTGAGGTTTGATGCTTTTTGTGAGAGCAGTATCTGTAAGTCATAACGAGTCTATTGCTTTGATATACTTATGTGCATGCTTCTAGTTACCGTTAGAATGTAATTTGTATAAATCTATGCAGCCATTATCGCGTAAAGTAAAATCACGTACTTACTTTCGTTTATATACTATGTAGAACTGTAATATTTTTGTTAAACATTAATGAAGAATTAACCGACACTAATTATATATATATATATATATAACAATAAACATTCATATAAATGTGTGAAACAAATATTATATTTAATAATAACAAATTATTTGAGCAATAAAACTGTAAGTTTTTATATCAATCCCTCCTCTTAAACTAAGAAAATTAAATCGTCTGCCAGAGCAGTGCTGACTGAAAATAAATTGTCGTTCAAGGGGTTAAAGCTGAAAGCAGTGTTTATTTTTCTCCGAGATATTTTCCCATGACGCAGCAGCTGGGAAACTAAAGGCCCATTTTTACTTAAAAATGTTGCGAATTCAAAAAATTGTGGAAATTTTGACAAATTCTTCTCGGGAATGAAACTACCTGGGATTTACAGATTAAAGCTTCCTCTTCACAATGGCACTTTAAAAGTTGATGTACTATTGTCCTTAACCGTTTTATCAAGCTTTCGATGAGAGAGCTTTATACGGCAGAAATTCGTTCTCACATTTGTTTCGTAAAACAGTGAAAAGAAATCGTACATTAATTTTTGAAGTGTGATTGTGAAGATATAGATACAAATAAAAGTTGTTCGAAGATTAATTTTTGAAGTGTGATTGTGAAGAGATAGATACAAATAAAATTTTTTCAAAGTTTCCACATTTATTTGAGTATTCAACATATTTCAAGAAAAACATGTCCTCAGATTTTCACCTGCTATATCGTGCACAACTATCCTGAGAAAAAATGAATGGGACACTTCGAAAGTAGAGACTTCAAACTTTACAATGAGCCCAGACTCGTATTTGTGCCATTCGTTTTTACGAAACGATCGCAATTGCAATATCGACAATTTTTACGTGGTTGCAGAACCATTTCGAGTCGACTTGGTGCAAAAACCAAGTAATTCTGGATTTGGAAAATTGTTCAATTCCTGCGATCAACGCTGTGTAAAACCACGTAAAAGCGTACATTACTAAAAAAAGTGGTCTGGCTGATTTTTTGCAGCGAGACATTCAATCGCAGGAAGGAAGCATTGATTCAGGATCGTAGTCTTTCTACGAATTCTATTTGTACAGGGAAAAAATTGTGTAGGCTCGAGGACCACTGAGCAGTTTATGAGAAGTAGATGTTCGTAACTTCCATCGTCGTTTATTAGAACGTACACGGCGAAGAATAACGTAGAGGACAGGGCCGAGGATTTTTACGTGTTCGAAGCAAGATAAATGAAATCCTCCTAGTACAGGGTACGTATTAGAAATGGCCGATAAGCATCTACCAGGCAGTGAAGTGATCATCGATTTCAACATTCCGACGATAAACTTCTCCGGATTCCGTTCGAACTGATTCCAGTTCCCCGCATACTTTAGCCCGTTTTAATGCATCGAAAAATCCTCCTCGCTCGGACGGAGATGCTCTTCCTGAGCAACTCGCTTCGAATTTCCCGGAAGCCGATCACATACGTCGGGAAAAATCCTAATCGGCCTCTAAACTTTCGCGGTACTCCCGTGATTACCATCCAACAAGAAATTTACAACAAATAAATTTCTCGTAATTATACTCGTTCGACTGATCAAACTACCTGGAAGGAACATAACAGGAATTATTAATAAATTACGGGAAAGGGGACACAGCTACCTCTGAATTTAATTGCAGAAAATTAAAATCAATATTTACCGCTGCTGCGACACGGACGCGGTCTGAGAGTAACAAATGTTGGAACTGGATCCACGAAAACGATCAAATACAAATGGCTAACGAGTCGTGTCTGTGATGTTACGAGTTCAAATTATAGTTTTTCATTTGATGGCATTATTTTATATATCTACAGTTATCTTTATCAGTACAATTAATCAGTACAAAAACTGTAAATTTTACAGACTCGAACACTACGCATTCATCGAGCTCGATCAGTCTCATATCCGGTCCTAGAGTAGACAAAATTCGTTACCGAAACTGTTTGCTATAAAATTGTTCAACATCATTTTTCTCGAATATCTTCTAAACTATTTAATGCGTTGAAAAATATATTAGGAAAAAACCTGTAGATCTGGACAGATGAATGTGGTTTCACTATATTTTATCAGTAAACATTACCGAAAATTCTTTTTAACTTACGGAACCTGCCTTGCGTCTGCTTCGGCTGCAAGGGAGGCGGCTAGTCTCACTCTGGCGCTACAGTGAGATTTTACTATAACTTTTCAACTATAAGAGATACCGAGATGAAAATTTCACTGTAATTCACCAAAAAATTATTCCTATCTACTGATAATTATCATAATAAATATATATTTTATAATTCATTATAGAAGCACATACAATAAGAAGTATAGATGATATCGGCGCAAAGGTTCGATCACAATTAAATTAAAGCAATCGTGCTAGTTTGGTTAAACTTTCAACGTTTCGATCCCAATATGGATTCTTTTCAAGAAAGAGGAAACAACTACGTCTGTAAATTTTTTAAAGAGTTTTCAATATGAAATTCAATCAAAATCAATCAAAATTCAAAAAACGGTAATAAGTAACATACAATAAGTTATTTCATAACATTCAATTGAGTTTCTATTTCTTGCAATCGATGCGGACAATTTTTATTTTTCATAAAAATTGCAACAAGTTCGAATGAATTGCAGAATGGACGAAACAAGGGTAGAAAAATGCGTGATCGCGCGTATGAGTCAGCCTGTAGATTAAATTTCACAATGATCGATTTCGAAAAAGCATGGATTAAAAGGCTTATTTCGTGTAATATCGATCCCATTAGATAAGGTGAAAGAATGATTTGTCTGCTACAGTGTTTCGCTGGTTATTATTACGTGATCGCCGAAGGATTTATACGCGCGATCTATTTATCTAAGCTTGCCCGATCCGCTTTAATATCTCTATTACTCGGCGCTGGTTGCGAGACGTCGGTCACAATGAAGCGTATTTAATTCTCGACCGGCAGACAAAAGGAGAACGTTATTAAAACGTTATCGGGATCAACGATCTACGGCGAAGATCGATCGCGGAATAGGATCGGAGGACTCCGAGAGTTGACTTCTGGCCGGATACTAAACTACACGCGCGTCCGATCGATCGATAATGAACACGTGGAAGTATTCGAAACGGCTACGTGACCGTGCATACGCATGGATCCGATCGTGTTTTATCGGGAATGCTCCTCCCGTGTCCATACATCTCGATCGGATGCGTTATAATCGGCACGACAACGTCGTGACATCGGCCAAACATTTATCACCGATTATCCTCGATCCGAAGATCGATCGAGCAATCGAATCCTTTTTAATAACTGCGACGTCGCGGTATAAGATTTTCTCTGGACCAATTTGGCGGTACTATCTACACAATTTGTTGCAATTTCGATGCATCTTCAACTCTGTGTTGGATTGCTTAATTTAACGGGCTTCAAGTAGATTCCTCAAAAGATAATGCACATGTGTGAACATTATTTGTCCAATAAAATATTCACCCTTTGACCTGAAATAACTTTATTGTACACGATGTTTCTAGTTTTATGGACATGAAATTGATGTAATACCTCATACAATATTTCAATCAATTTTCCAATTTACATTTTATTCACATTTCGTGAATCATTCTGACGATGTACACGTGTGAAAATTATTTTCCTAATTCGCATTTTGCAGTCGGAGCTGTTTTGACGTTAAAATACTTAATGTGTAGTCAGACTACAATATTGAAATGTGTATTAATTCATTAGATACCAACATATTTAATAACGTAAACAATAGTGTGAATAATGGTACTCGATCCTAATGGTTAATACTTCTAAAAGATTTTTTCCTGCAATGTATGAACCGCTTTGACAAAGTCAGGTGGATTGTTTAACATCTAACACGAACAAATCTTACACTGAAGCTAAAAAATAATTTAAAAAGCAAACATTAAAGAGATCTGGTTTTTCAAACGGTTCTAAAGAAATGGCGTCAGCAATCGTGAAGCTAAAAAATAATTTAAAAGGGAAACATTAAAAAGGACTGGTTTTACAAACATTTTTTTTTAGAAATCTAACATGAACAAATCTTACACTGAAGCTAAAAAATAATTTAAAAAGCAAACATTAAAGAGGTCTGGTTTTTCAAACAGTTCTAAAGAAATGGCGTCAGAAATCGTGAAGCAAAAAAATAATTTAAAAAGCAAACATTAAAGAGGTCTGGTTTTTCAAACAGTTCTAAAGAAATGGCGTCAGAAATCGCGAAGCTAAAAAATAATTTAAAAGGGAAACATTAAAAAGGGTTGGTTTTACAAACAGTTGTAAAAAAATGGCGTCAGAAATCGCGAGCTGCCGATTGAATCGCCACGAAATTTCTCCGACAGCCATTTCGATGGAAAGTTCGGAACAGTGATAGTCCTGTGTGGGTGTATCACGAAACATGCGACTGGGATACACAGAGAAACAGCCATATACGTTCGCGAAACACATGCACACGGAGAGAGACGCGTATCACGCACATACTCTCAACTCCGCCCGGCTTCTCCAAGCTGTCCTAGAAGATATACTCGCTACCATTAACATTATTATGTGAGCCAACGCTCGTCAGTGGGGATAAGTGAACGCGGCCGGCTTATTAAATTGCTGGTGTAACATTACGATTTACAGGGCAATAAGAGAGTTATCCAACCAGTGGCTCGCGAGTACACGCGCGTTAACGTTTGCGTGTCTCTCGGCTATAGGGTGTTCAATGTTTAACGGGCTGACGGGGCTGTGGAATTCGAAAATCGTTTTTTCGGTCATCGACTGATCGACCGTGGCTGCGTGCAATTCTTTACGAGTGCTCGAATCGTCATCCGTTAACATTTAACACTAAATGTTCGACTATATATTTTTCATCTTACAATTATTGAAATTATAAAGTCGCTTGTCATCGAAATTGATTCGATAAATTTCTTTAAACGAGCCTATATCGCCTTGCCATTTCTGTAAACTGAAACATTCCGTTTAAAAAGGAACATTCAAGAAGAAATGGATCATATTCATTCTCAAAAAGCAAGTATTTCTCAATTTTTTCTTGGCATAAGATTTCAGAGATTTAATTAGAATCTTATTCATTATTGTTTCTTCTTTGAATTAGACCTGGACTGTACGATATTTAACATTTGCAGTCTTTACTATTTCAACTTTTAATGGTGCAGTAATTTCGACTGCCAAGGGTCAATTGAGAAAATGTGAGCATCACATTGACGAACAAAGTTCGAGCAAATCGTAGCATAGCTTTAATAGTGATGGTATCGAGCGTGCTTCCCAATTGAGATAAACAAATGTTCGGCACGTAATAAGCCCGCCGGTAAAAAAGTGTCGAGAGTTAAAAGAACAAGGTAGAATTTTCCCTGTAACAAGAAGAGGCGCAGAAGAAGAAAAAGAAGAAGAAGAGGGACGCGATGGAAAAGGGACTGAGGAGTGGATCGTAAAAAGAAGAAAACGGGAAGAAAGAAGAGGAGGTGGAGGAGGGGTGCAGAACTGCGAGGAGGGGGGCAGAGGAGAGGTTGCAATGACTGCGAGAGAAGAGCCAAGCTCGTCTAAAAGGAGTCCTAGGCGGGTTATCGGTCGGTAGAGGCCGAACAACGTAGCAATTATCAGCCATTCCTCGCAAATAGCTGATGGTTAGTGATAATTATCTGCCGAGAACGCCACGCCATTGGGGCATCATCGCGTACCAACGATCTATATACCGGGTGCCTAAAGCGAAAGTGTCCCCTCCCCTCTTTCTGGTTACCATCGTCCGAGGCTTTATCTCTGTTGCAGGCTCCCTCCCCCACCCTCTCGTTACCTCTTCGCATTCGGAACTGGCAGCGACTGTTATGATAATTCCTGTTCTTTCGAGCGGAGGGACGAGATCGTTCCGTGGAACTCGAATCGAGGATGTTGCACCGGATCCTTAAACGAGGCGGATTGCTCAAGGGGAACGTCCGCGGGGGCATCGTTCCCCCCTACTGACATCAACTCATGATATAGTGTCATGGTTGCTCGCCACGGTCCTAATTCTCGGCCTTTGTTAACACCTTAGCCAGTACAGGTTGAAGCTTCCTCTTTTTATCGCTGTTTCCTATTCTTCGTTCCCCAATCATAAGACTACAAATATGGTACTTTAAATAATATCAGATGGACAAGACAGATTTTTACGTTTTCTGGTACGTCATTTTTACATCCTCTCTTATAAAATCTTTTTTTTCATTAATTCACTGATGATTGACTCTGAGGTACCAAAATATATTTTACATTTTAAAATATATTTACCCTTGAGACCATAAAGGGTTGACTTCCCCATCCTCCAATAAATAATCTTTTTATAATTATAATAATTCATTGATGATAGACAGACTCTCTGAGGTACCCAGACATATTTTAGGCGACTCATTGAAGTCTTGCTACATTTATTAAAATATATTTACCCCTGAGATCATAAAGAATCGACTTACCCACCCTCCAACACAAAATCTTGCTTTTGAAGCAAGGCAGGAAGACCCAGGTCAAGCAGCATTATTAAATTTAGCGATGGCCGTCGCAAGGGAGGCCGGTCGTTGACATAAGCATCGAATCCGCGCGTGTAACACTGTGTTAAGTACTGGCATTAGGGTAATAAGCGTGCATAGAGAACGCCGTCGGCCTAACGGCGTCCAGTCGAACTGCACAGAAGTAAGTGGGCGCCTCCACCCACTGGAATCTCTTCCTCGTTCGTCCTTGTTACGCGAAAGATTCACGATATTGCATTCGCTAATTCTACGGCTCGAATGAAATCGATCACGGTCCCACAAGAGAAAAATTCGTGTTTCCTTTGGCGGATACCGTTCCGTACTTTCCATGAATTATGACACCCTGTAAATATTATCCAGAGTATAACTATAAATACGAACATGCGTATTAATCATGTTAAACACAGGCGTGCACGGAATAATTTATATAATTGTAGTTTTATATTCATTTAATTTCATAATTTATACATTCTTCTTTTACAATCTAAATCAACAGATAGTACAATATTGGACACGATTTTTTAAAACTTGAATTAAGTATACGATTTATTTTTTCATTTAATGAATGTGTAGCAATTTATCAATAGACTGATTTTATGTAGTTATGACAAAAATGAGTAGATACAAAATAAGGCAGTGGACATGTAAAAAATATTTAAGGACATCAACATGTTAATTTCAGCTTAATAGTAGAATTAAAAGAAAAATACCATTTTTATTTAGTTCCTTTTTTGAAATCAATACAAACATTGTTTATACTGCATAAAAATCCGCAGTGTATTCATCGGATACCTACATATTTAATAACGTAAACCCTTCGATTACTAAGGGTTAACACGTCGGTAAGAATGTATAAAGTCTTGAAAATTGAAGGAAGAAAATGTTCCTTTCGCATAGAGTTTCGTCAAAAATTTAAAATTATATTATTAATGCATTTTATTTTCCAAAATTTCATACCTGTAACCCACAATTAAATGCTGAAGTTCAATAAAAATTTATAAAAGTTGCTTCTTCTAAATTTCTTAGAATATCGTTTCATTTAGGACGTTATAACTGAAAGTGTGTTTCAAGACGAACATATTATAATATATATAACCATAGATTTTTTGATTCTTATTAGTTTCAAATCGTCACGTTTGCCCAGTCAACGTGTCACCGGCATGGAACCAACATGCGTTCTCACTTATTCATTGATTCTTATCAATCAGCAGAGAAAGAAAAAAGAAAGAATATAAACAATTATAATTGTATGAATACTCACTTGCTTAACACAAATTAGTTATTAGTTTAAATTCTTTCTTTTTTCTTTCTCTGCTGATTGGGTTTTTAAGGTATTGTTTTCTTTTTGTGCGTTTAGTCTAACAATCATGTATTAATTAGAAACGAATTCTTACAGACGCAATTACAATGAAATAAGTTTCTTGAAAATGATCCAAATGCGGATCGAAACGTCGAAAAATTTTATGTAAATTTGCAAAATAGCTTAACTATTGTCAAGAATGATCGTACTAACTATGGATTTTGTTTGTTTTTTTTTTGTATATAGCACCTACAAACATTGGTGAAACAAAGAGTAATTTTCAAGCTTGTTTCCTACTCAAATAGAGTTATAAATCGATTGCCGTCGATTTTTGTCCGCGTTTTTCTTGTTTCAACTCACTGTGCGGTGGCGCGTTGTGTGAACGCAGCTTAAGGGTCCCGTTCGCAGCCGTCCGGTCCGCTGAAAGCGCAGATACGATCTGCCGGTCCAAATTGTTTCGGATTGTTGGTTAATTGGGAGCTCGTTTTGGTCATGCAGCCTCCGAGCAGCTTGGACGACCCGAAGAGGAAGAAGAGGAAACGCGGAGCGGAGTGAAGCAGAGCCGAGCCGAGCCGCGCCGCGCCGGCCAGGGGAAATGCCTCGCCCACCAACCCCGTGGTGAACCAATAATCGAAGCTCGATACATAGATGCCACCGAGTGGTTATCCAATCGTGAACCGCGTTCCCCAGCGATTGACACGTCCGTCCTGGACACCACACGAGCACGCAGGGTGTCGAAGGGGTAACACCATCCACAACAGAGAAAAAAATCGGATAAAACCCGATCGTATAAATCTTTCGCAAATATGTGTCGTTTTTATCCACTCGTGGGAAAAATATCGCTCGTCTATCAGTTTCTTCCATTTCGTATTTTTTTATTTTTTATTCGGCTGCGTCGCCTGTCAGTTTTCGAAATTTATTCGTCGGGGATTGTGCACGCTCGGTCCCGGCGAACTGTCTCGTTGTTTACGTGATTTCGCGCGATGGGGTGAGATTATAGCCATCGCGACCATGAATATGCAGTATTTTCTATTTCTCTGTGAGGGAGTGAACGATAGATTTTCGTTTTTAATTTTTGTCGCGCAATGCCGAACATTTCCACGTGGCGTAACATTTTTCGAAAGCTATTCTTATAAGTAGACTGTGGATCTTTATGCGGAATAAAACTCTTCTGTATTGATTGTGGCAATTAAGAACAAAGTAATAATTGACTTCATCCCTTAATAACTTTGTTACGTTAAAAACAATATTCTTGAATTTTTTTAATCTTTAAATTAAATTTTTAAATTAAAAACGATAGATTTTCATTTTTAATTTTGTCGCGCAATGGTAAGCATTTCCACGTGGCGTAACATTTTTCGAAAGCTATTCTTATAAGTAGACTGTGGATCTTTATGCGGAATAAAACTCTTCTGTATTGATTGTGGCAATCAAGAACAAAGTAATAATTGACTTCATCCCTTAATAACTTTGTTACGTTAAAAACAATATTCTTGAATTTCTTTAATCTTTAAATTAAATTTTTAAATTAAAAACGATAGATTTTCATTTTTAATTTTGTCGCGCAATGGTAAGCATTTCCACGTGGCGTAACATTTTTCGAGAGCTATTCTTATAAGTAGACTGTGGATCTTTATGCGGAATAACTCTTCTGTATTGATTGTGGCAATGAAGAACAAAGTAATAATTGACTTCATCCCGTAATAACTTTGTTACGTTAAAAACAATATTCTTGAATTTTTCTAATCAATTAGTATTACACATACACACACAATTTAAGAGGACAAATGGCACAAACGGCACCACAGTGAAATAATAAAAAGAGATAATTGTTTAACTCTAGTTTGTACAATTATGTAAATTTACAGACAGTCACTGACCACAAAGTTTACCATAATCCAATTCAAAGCTAGTACACTTTAGCCTATCGTTCACCTGTTGAGGCTATTATTAGAGTAAATAGAATGCATTTAACCTCGCTCTCTTGAAATTCACAGCCAAGCGAATTTGCATGTGCATTTGCAATCTAATGATATGACCGACGTACGTTTACGATTATTACGGAGTGGCGACAGAACAGCGAGGGGTTAATCAGAAACTAAAAATCACAATTTTTCCTCAGTCTTATTCAAAGTTTGCACTGGCAACGGTTCACAGTTGAAGAAAACCCGAGGGAAATCGGCTTACATCGCGGACGGCGGAAGAAAATTGTGCACACGCGTGTGGGAGATAAAGTGCAACGAGGCGAATGCAGGGCACCGTTTGCACGGTGATCGGCCACAACCGTTACATTGTAATGAGGGTTTGTCACGCGTCATTGGCCACGAGCTCGCGATGTATTATTTAGCTGCGTCCAGCTGCGCAACGAGTCGCACCGTTGCAATCAATTCCTATATCGGCCTAATTACCATTAATAATGACTCGGCTGTAACCCGGCCGTTATTAATGCATCAATTATTGATCCGTCGAAAATCTGTCGATTTTGTTTCGGCGTCTCTTAATTCATCGATTCGCCACAAATCAAACTGCGAGCGCGAGAATGCAAAAAGATCTTAATTGGTTTCTTTAATTCCTGATCGCGTGTCCAGAACCATTTCGAGTCGAACTTTTCGCAGGCTGTTGAACAAACTAATTATATGTAATTAATCTTTACCGGGAGATATTGCTAAACGATATCGCTCTTTTACGTTTTGTGGGAGTGCTGCCGCCAATTAGAGAATCGAGCGTTCCTCCGTTCTTGCCTGTAAAATTTAATTGTATTTTAGCGTTTTGGTGCAATTTTACCATGTTCATTTTATGCTTGTTGAACCGTCGCATCTTCAACTATTGCAAATGAATTAACGTAACTCATCGTACATGAAATATGTGAAATGAGAAATATGAAGATATGGGAAAGTTTCTTGTATATTTATAATGTAGCACACAAATATCTTAAATTCAACTAACCACACAATTAATTCACATTCTATTGTCTCCTTCATTCGTGTTAAACTGTCTAATTATCAACCATTCCTAATATGTAATTCTAACGTAAATTCATTCCTAATGTATACAATGTATACTTTTAATCACACAATTAATTCAAATTTTATTTTGTCCTTCATACAGGTAGCACAAAAACGAAGAAACCAGCAACGTTGGACCATTTAAATAATGTGCGTTTTGCATAAACATGTATTTTCGCACGTGGACCATAATTGCCTAGGAGATGGTGGTGGAACGATTTATTCACATTCTATTGTCTCCTTCATTCTTGTTAAACTGTCTAATTATCAACCAATCCGAATACGTAATTCTAATGCAAATCCATTCCTAATATCTATAATGTGTATATATTAAATAATATTGATCGTAAATTGCTTTAAGCATAAATTAATTCTATCAACGCATAGGTTCGATCAATTGTTAATGTATACTTGTAATCATACAATTAATTCTTTTATTTTGTCCTTCATTCAGGTAGCACAAAAACGAAGAAACCAGCAACGTTGGTCCATTTAAATAATGTGCGTTTTGCATGAACATGTATATTCACACGTGCGTCATAATTACCTAAAAAATGGTGGTGGAACGATGAAAGGTGCATCAGAACTGAAGAAGACGCGCCCGAGGGACAATCGTTCGGAACATCCGCGCGTGTCGTCGGCCCATTATTCTCGTCCGATGAAACAATTAGTCAACGGACCGATCAGACGGTAATTAGACAAAGGACAATTACCGTGGGTCCCGTCGTTATCTCGCCGGACGCGTGTAAGACAAGCTGTTATAAATAATCGTCTCCCCGGTGTACCGATCTATCGGTACGATAATTGGCCGCATCTCGTTACGCGCCGCTCGGCCTCGCTTCCTTCCCGAAAACCGGGGCTGAATTTTATGCAAAATCGCCCGGTTGTTTTATTATCCGGCCGACGATTTATCGCCCATCCACCCTTCACCCCCTCCCCCCACTCACCCAGTCCGTGTATATCCTTTTCCTCTCGATGACTTATCGCCTTTGCACTGTGTCGACGGGAGAGAAAACTGATTAAACCGCGATAAGTTCCGCCGAGGATTTAATTGTCGGAGGGAACGCTGATTCCGGGCGGAAGACGCCAAGGGGTGGTATTCTTTTTCTGTTCCGACTCGTTCCGAACAGGTCTTGGCCGATTCCTCATCTTGCAATTACTAAAACAATGCATCGTACGCGATGAATATTTATTAACCGACGGACGAATAGGAGAATTCAGTATTAGAGACTCGAGGGGGTGGTTATGTCATTCTTTCGAGAGGAAAACCTTCGCAATTAGGCCTCGAAAAATTACCTATTGTCACAAAAAGGGACGTGACGTCATCTTGCAATGACTTATATGAAAATATAAATTTAGATACTTAAGGGGTGGCTTTTCAAGAAAAATACCTTCGTAATTAGATTTTAAACAATTATTTCTTGTTTTAGAATCGGTTCCTCATGTTGTCATGAATAATTGTGTATTGTTCTCAGTGTTAATCGACCATAACATCTGAATTAAGTCCGTCCAAAACACCCGTTCAAATTTTCTCACCTCAATCGAACAAGAGAAGAAAAGCGTCCGCCAGGTTGCATCAGAGATTTCGTGCATCAGGTTCGAATAGAATCGTCGAAAGCAGGCAACGCAATCCCCGACGAAGCCAGAAAATCATTTATCGACGAATGGGCAACCCTGCGGGAGCATCGGGTTGCGATAAAATCAGCCGGAGTCTCGTTTCAGCGGCGCGAGGAACGCGCGATCACCCTCTCGCATTGTTTATAAACGGGTTCTCGCTTCTAATGCTGTCTGCCGGGGAGAGAGTGATTCTGTAAGGTGGCAGGGAACACCATCCGCGTATCTCTTCGTATATTTTTCAGCCGGGTACACGCCGGTACGCGCGTACAACATCCGAGACACTGGTGCACTGGCCCGAGCGGGCTCACGCGCGGATGTGTGCGAGCACTACGGGTATTCCATACGATGCCGGAGGCTTGATAGAGTCGTCATGTGCCCTCCGTGTAATCAGGGGCTCTCAGCTGCGAGCTTCGCTCGCTATACTTCGTCGTTTTCCTCGCGGAGAACCGTCAACCTTCCTCAAACCTCTTCCAACCTTCATCCCCCATAATTTAGAACACTTACTTGTGGATTTTTCATTGATATCTTTTCGATTTAGGCTCTTTTCTTTGTTATTTACCCTTGACGACTTTTCTTTCCTCACGAGGCACTATCAAACTTGCTCAAACCTCGTGCAACATTCACCTCCCCGGTTTTCGTGTACTTAGTTGTGGATTTTTTTTATTGATATCTTATCGATTTAGGCTCTTTTTCTCGTTCTTCAGTCTGGATGAAGTTCTTTTTCCTCGTGAGGCACCGTCGAACTTCCTCAAACCTCGTGCAACATTCATCCCCCCGCTTTTGGTACACTTAGTTGTGGATTTTTTTATTGATATCTTTGCGATTTAGGCTCTTTTGCACGTTCTTCAGCCTGGATGTAGTTGTTTTTCCTCGTGAGGCACCTTCGAACTTCCTCAAACCTCGTGCAACATTCACCTCCCTGCTTTTCGTACACTTAGTTGTGGATTTTTTTATTGATATCTTTTCGATTTAGGGTCTTATATGTGTTCTTTAGCCTTGATAACTTTTTATTCCTGATGAGGCACTATCAAACTTGCTCGAACTTCGTGCAACGTTCGTCCCCCGTTAATTTGGAACGCTGAGTTGTGGATTTTTCATTGATATCTTTTCTATTTAGGCTCTTTCGCGTGTTCTCCGGCCTGGATGACATTTTCCATCCTCGTGAAGCACGGTAAAACTTCCTCCAACCTCGTGCAACCTACTTCTCATTTTGTAAGTGTCAGAGCACACGTTTGCCTATTTCGCGCAAAACATTAAGTCAGATTGAACATTATAAAAAACACTTGGACGATCAAGATAGTTGCACATGCTTGATTCGACTGCAACAGGATTAGGACTCAAGCTGTTGAAGCAGAGTGGGCAGCTACCTGGTGCGTGGCATTGATGTAGGACAGAATAGTTGTACTAAACTTAATCCTGATCTACATCTTAACCTGCAATCTACGTGTAACATGTAGTATGACCGATGTTTAAACACTGATGAAATCTAGATGAACTAAATGCAAGTTAGATATGATTCAAACTGACGTGTGTGCGAAGTCTACGCAAAACGCGCGTTTATTTCAGACATGATCTAGATGGAACCCTATCTTGACTCGAGCCCAACCTCGGTAATGCCCTAAATACGATCGGATTCGGAGTTTATGATGTAGTTCCAGTTTTTAGCTTCATGTTTTAAATGCTGAACAATTCTAGGCTTCGATAAGATGAAATCTTGACTAACCGTAAGTTGCGATTTCCCTGTTGTTAACACGACATAAACATTCTTCAGCATCTTGGGAGTCAATTGAATGCAAGCTGCGTAAAGTAAACAGCTCGTATGCAACCGTGGACCACCTCGAGATGTATTATTTATGAGGTGCAGAGCGGCTGTGGTTGCGCGTGGACGTTGGCCTCTCTGTTTGGCCGTTGTTTGATTAATCTAATCGGCCCATTAATATTGAACAGTTGATTTTTGGCACCGGTTGTCATTATCGGCCGTGTAAAGAGCACGTTTGCCGATCGACGGACCCCGGCGAAATTAACGCTGCGACCGTGCGGCCTGAATCCTAATCGAAAGGGTCCTGGTCGATCGGTCCGCGCCAGCAAATTGGTTGTTTAGCTACCGGCCTACTGCCCATAATTAGACTATCAATTTCCTCGTAACGTCGTGTAATTTAGCAAACGTCGCCTCGCTACCCTCTCCATCCGCTCGAATTGATTTTCTCCAAAACTTTCTCCATTCTTCTTTAATCCTTTTTCACGTCTTCCGAAGCATAACTTAAACCATCGTTAGACCACGGACTGTTATATGAATTTAAAAAATTCTATATACTAAAACAGCGTAACAATATTTTTCGACTATTCTAATATTTTCAGTTTTGTATTATTACCTGTTCACTACATTAATATCGTAATGATTCTGTAATTTCTTTCGCCACTTCCTCATTCCTTCGAAATCAGTTCCACGCTGCAGAACAGCGCATGAAAATAGAAGGAGGGGAGAAGAGGTCCAAGTTATGGGATCGAGGCTGTCAATATGGGACAGTTGGCTTCACAAGCTCGTCAACGAGATTTTCCAGAATAAAACGTACAGGAGGTAAGCTAATAGATAGTAGTCGTTCGATGGTAAGAGGAAAAACGCAACGGAAAAGCTCGTCACCGTGAAGCGATCCACTCGACAAGCGTTCTCTAAAGAGCTGAAAACATTCTCGATCACGATCGGCGTCCACCGTCCGATCGTCATTCACCTTATCATTATTTAACCCTCCGTGCGATCGTCCCGAGTCGTCGGACTGTCGTTCGCTCGTTATCTACGACGGGATAATTGGCGTTGAACGGTTATTTCATTACCAATACCCTGTGCGACGAGTCGGAGAAACGGGGATAAATCTGGCGCACTTATCGGGACGCAAATTGTCCCTGGTAATTGACTCTGCTCCCTGACGTTCATCTTCTCCTCTTTTTTCCTCTCGGTTTACTCTTTCTGTTTCCGCGCCGCTGCTCCAAGAGGATCGAGGAGAAACGGTCGAATAAGAGGGGCCGTTATCGGCGGGCCATTACGCTCTGTAGATCATTGTAGACTCCCTCTCTCTTCATAGATTCGCCGTTGTCCTCTGTCGCCCCCTGTTTGCCCGGCGGCGAGAGACGGCCCACTCCGGATAAATGATCCCACATCGGGCCGAGTAAATGATACCATTATCGATATTAATATTGGGTCCGCGGCGACGTCGTTTCTGCGCCACTTAATCTTGATGGCGCGTCCACCAGACGGTACCGTTTCCAACGAGACACGCAACCAGCCGCGTTTTTCTCGGTTCTCGGTAGCTGCGTGCGGACGCTTCGATCTTGGTCTCGTGTCTTTGAACCCTCGTCCCGTTAACGATTCGATACCTTCCTTCTCCCGCTCCTCTTTGTTACCATCGCCATTTTATTCCACACAGGGTGCGAGGAGATTGGTCGAGAACAATGAAAATAGGGGGCGATTTCACTCCGCGAGTTCTATTTTAATGGGGACACCTCGCAACCACACAGTATACATTATTAGGTCGTTCGGAAAGACGTATCGTTTTTTCAAGAGAAAGTAAAGGCAATGTTTTACCAGTTGAAATAAATGTTCTGACATTTTGTTGTATCACTCTTTTTCCTTCAGACAGTATGAAGATCCCATGCTCGTTAGATGACATTTTATGATTTTAGTTTTTTTTTTATTATATAACGTCGCTTTTTTTAATTCTTACGTGAGAATTGTTTCGGGATCTACAGTTTAGAATAAAGGTGGGTTTCGAACCACCTTGGGCACCACAGTATTTAGATGGCACATGGAATATTTCCAGAGGTGCCGACGGTGGGATCGAACCCGCGACCACGACATCCGTTACGATTTTAGTTGAAATGAAATTTGCACCGCGCAAAAAATGTTTGAATAAATCGAATAAAATGGTAATCAGATGGCACACCCTCTTCTTAAACAGAACACAACTTTTTCTTCTGTGCAGTGAAGAATCGAACGACCTCCTTGCCGAAGAAAATGACTTTTCAAAACAGAGCAGCATAAAAATGATAAAGAATTGTATAAAAATGAGAAGAGAAGGGAAAAATTTCCGTGCAGAGGGCACGATGAATCGAGCACAGCGATGATGGCCGAAGTTTAATCTCCCGATCGCAGAAAACCCACAGTGCGCACCGTTCGGCAAAGTGAGTCCAGGCATCAATTCGCGTCGATTATTCGTCAATTTTCGCGTCGCCGGTAAGATCTCCCGCAGTATCGTCGAAAAAAAAGGACGAGAGGCATCGGAAGAAAGTTCGATACATCGATCGGGGAATCGATTACGAGCACGTAGACGCCGAGGCGTTTCGCAATTTGCCTCGAGAGCGTAGGCTTCGCGCAAAAACGCGCGTATCCTCTCCGCAGCGATAGAGAGGATCCTCGCGCGTGTTTCCGAGCGCGTATAGTGTGCGTGCGGCGGCTGCGTGAATGACCGGTGAGCGATCACTATTCTCTCTCTTTCTCTTTCTCTCCACCCGCCGGCCCTGACAACATAATCATCGGTTTAACTTCCACTAAAGCACGGTGAAACGGGCACCGCGGCTTGGGCCACCTAAAATGTGTGTTTAACAGCCACGGCCCTACGTGGTTGCTTGTCCCGGTTTCTTTCCTCCATCTTGGACGCCCCGTGTCTCGGATCCTCTCGTGTCTTTCCTCTTCCCCTTTCTCTCGAGTTACACTGTCATTATCATTATTAAATTAATGACAGGATCGGGTAACATTGTTGCGAGAAAAACGCCGGCGACGCGCACCGAGCGGTTCCAGCTTCTTGGACGCTCACCACGATTATCCTAAGCTCACCTTCTAATTTGTTTGCTAAACCACTTTTTGGTTAGTACTATACTCTTTGTGCACTTTAATAATCGCGTTACGTGCACACCTTCCGTTCGAAGCTCAATAAATCGGCTAGAAACAAAAATCGCACATCAGGTTTCAAGCATTCCTTGTAAATATTCCGTTTTGTCCGTGTTCAATCAAACAATCAAAACAAAGCAACTTTGCAATTTATAAAATTTTCCTCAACGTTTCGATCCGATTCTGGATCATCTTCAAGAGAAGTTTTACGTCTGAAAAATACTGAACGTTGTACTAAGTGTTTCACAAGATTAATAATAAGTATAAAATAATTTTTCACCGTACTTGCTATGTGTAAATTATCAACGTTTATGTGTGTCACTGTACTCCATGATATTAAGAATTAGACTGAACATGTGAGCGTTGGGAGAGAACCAGTATAAAAACAAAGGAACGACGTATATTGACGAAATAACCAATCAGACACCGCAATTGATAATAGGCGGTTAATTCAAATTGAAATTCCTTGTAAAGAGGAAGCTTCGATCTTCAATTCCACGGCAGTTTCATTAATGAGAAAAATTTTTCTAAGTTTCCAAAGTCGATCGAATTTGCAATATTTTTAGTAAAATGAGCCTTCGGTTTTTCAGCTGCTACGTCGTGTAAAAATATCTTTGAGAAAAATTACCACTGCTGTGCGAAAGTAGAGGCTTTAGGCTTTAAAATGAGTCCAAGTTTATCGTCGCGTTACTTTTTTTTAACGAAGTTATCGCAGTTTTAATGTAGACAATTTTTCAATATTTTTAGTGTTCGCATACTCTTGGATCCACTGAGTTGAATTAAAATGTTCCAAAACAAATGGTAGCTACGTGACAATTAATGTTCGACAAATCGTGAAAAAAGTTCGACGATATTCTCGATTTGCCGAGGAAAAATTGGAAATGAATTTGCAGGTGAACCTCTCGGTTCCAGGGAACGAAACGCGAGCGGAATAATCGCTCGTCGAGAGATAATCGTCGGCGATACGCTCGCGGCGGGTGATGCATCGTCGCGTTGCTATCACGACACGGGTTCCAGGAAGATTAGAGCAGCTAATTAATAAAGCGGGGTTATCCGCGTTACATCTCCGCGGTATTAGCCGGCCGAATGGCCGCTTCACGGAATCCGATATCTCGGGGCCCGATCGAGCCTTAATAAAGTTCTCCGCGAGAGGATCTCGGAATTTCGTCTGTAGAACGTGACCCCTAGCGAACGGAGACGAGAGAAACAAGAAACGAGAAACGTAGCCGCGGACGGGTTGTCATAATTCAATACTACCGTGGGCTTGTCCTCACGATGATTAATGATTTCGACGTAATTGTCGATCGGCTCGCGAAAAAAAAAACCAAAATGTCCACTGTCTCGACAATTGTCTTTTGTTAAAAACGCATAAGCACAAAGTCATTCGTTCTCCGAATCTTTAAAAACTGTAACAGTAACGCCTGTAAAGAATATTATGCAACTAGACTGCAAATCTTGGATTTTCCTTTACTAAACAGCCAATTTTATACACTTAAAAACGAGTAAGCGCAATTTTAAGCAAGAAAAGTATTGGAAAAACTTAAAAATACTGTTATACTATTTTCTATAAATTATTCTATAAATTGTAAAAAGCTTAAATGTGCACAATGTAAAAACATTATATATGCAAAAATGTTCTGGGTTGAAAGAAATGATTTTGGAATTAAAATTGTTAAGAAACAAAATGAATTTCTATTTTCATTTTTATACAGGTCCGGTGTCTATTACGAATTGTTCGCTGAACATTTTGTTAGTTGATAGTTACAATTTTAAGCTTGATTCATACCGAAGCAACAACGAGGAATAGGCGGAAGTCGATTTCTCGATCACCCAGTAGATCGATTTCCCCTCCGAGCCACGAGTGCCTTTATCCGCGATTTATCTTGTAAACGGAACGTCTTTACCGGCGTATCTAGAGATAAGTATAAAAGATAGCCTACTCGGGGATGCATTTTAATTATTCATACAGGACACCCGTGGATATATCCTTGCTCGACTTTAGCCGGTCACGTCCATCGATCTCGATCCCGAGGACCACGGTCGCGTCGTTGTCGTCTATTCGAGAAAATCACATGGTACCTGTTCAAAAATCTTGACATGGAGGGGGATAAAGGAACACAGGAATGCCTGGTCTCCTATAATTTATTCAGCATTTTGTAATTTAAATGGCCGAACCTGTGTAATTTGGCCTCCCGAAATGAACACGCTGCTGCTTCGCCCTCGTACATGAAATGTTTCTTCATTATTAAGAAGACCGTGGTTAACAATCTGAAAGAACGTGACTCTTAGGAATTTTTCAGAATTAATGAGCTGTTTTACGAAAGGTGCACCTTATTTAAAAGTACATATATTGTACTACTTGTTGCAACTTTTTCTTCGCTGAAAAAAATTCACAAGATGCAACAGCATCTTCCCTGAACGCTTCGCGACGCTGCTCGATGACCATAATCATCGCGTATCATCCGGAGTAACAAAATTATGACAATATATTGTTCATATATTATTTTATTTGATAGATAAATTATCGATATTAACCCTTCGCTGCATAGTCTATCATATCTGATACAGTTAACAAATCTGGTATATATTAAATTAATAATGTGTTTCCTTCTGTTTATTTTTCTAAAAATGTTGTTTCAATTTTTTGCGATACTTTTTCCTTAAATAAAACACACAAACTGACCTCCTTTCAATTTTTCATGCCAATTAAAAAATCATGCAGTGACAGGTTAAGTTCTTCTAATTTTATTTTTTTAAGTTCTTCAAACATTCAAGGATGTGGTAATGTTACTTTTAACGTAACAAACTCGGTAAAATACAAAATCAATTTTTATGTCATTCCTGCTTCCCACAATCAATGGAAAACATTTTTATATCGCATGAAGATCCACAGGTCTAGTGATAAGAATTAGAGGATCCGAGGGACATACGAAAATCCCGGCTTCTCCGAGGAGCTCCGCCGAAGTCGGTCGAGTCATCGCCTCATTAACGCTGCCGGATCGTCATTAATCATGTATAGTTCCCATTGTACAAGCAGAAGAAGCGCGAGGCCTCGCCACTTTAGACCAGAGTCTCCTCTCGGTCCGAGCGATTAGCAGCTCGGGAAAAAATCACGATCAGGATGGAAAGAGAAATTCAGAGAAAGAGAGAGAGACAGAGAGAGAGAGATGGAACCGGCCGTGAATCGACGGCAAATGAATTTTAATGACGACTGGCCCCGATCGGCCTATTCGAGTCCACGGCGATGATTGATATATTAAGTATGAGTGGCACGGGAACCGTGCGCCGCTCGTTCTTTCCGACGTCGAGAAATTCGCATTGATCGCGGCCCCGTTTGCTCCCGTATGCGCCAATACCACCCTCGCAACTTGCAATTCCGTGGACACTGATCTAACCGCTCTGAGAATCGCCTGGAGGCTCGCAGACAGTCTTGGAATTATTCTGAATCGTTTCGAATAGCGGAATCCGGAAAATTGATTCGGATCGATTCGTGCAATTGCCCTGCAATTCCAATACGAGGGAAAGGCGTGATTTTTAGCAACCTACTGCGGTCGAGTGACCGGTTTCAGACTTTTGATTTGGAAATTGCTGAAATTATAAAGATGGCTTGAATCGATTCAGTAGATTTCTTTATTCAAGTGCGTATTATATTTGTACAATATTATATCAAGAACATATTGTATTTTTAATTTTTAACCAACCATCAAGAGACATATCAGAACAAACTATTATATATATGTATTTGTCGGTTAAGTATTGATTCTTTCATTGAATCTCTTTGTAAAATTTTAAAATGCAACTACACAGGATTATATGATAATACCTATCGATTGTACCAGTATTATTTTATTTTGTTTGTCTTTTTGTGCATGTCCCTTCTTTCTAGTCTTATATCTTTCTCTTTTTTCTCGTTTCTTTATAAACACTTATGTAAAAAGGTCTTCTGTCCGACTATAATAAATAATAATAATAATAATAATTACAATAAATATCGCCCAACAAGAGACATGTCAGGAAAAATTCGATATGAAGTGTAGACCATTCTCCGCTGCAACTTCCGGTCCCGAGAGGTCCGCTGCATCGACTGGCAGGCCACATCGAGGTGCATCAAGCGATAAAAAATCAGCCCCCGCGGCCTTGCTTATCACGTTGCCACCCTTAATGCGCGCATCTGCATACAATGCAGGGGGCGCTTGCGGTTCCACGAACGCAATCGCGTCGGAATCTGGCGGAACTCGTGGCCCAGTGACTCGGCCGGATTCGAGGCTACCAGGCCCCTCCCCACGGGGGGCAAATTAAGTTGTGATTATCTGTCGATGCGATTTAGCCGACGGTGCTGTCCCAAAGATCGTTCCACGGTCCACGGAGCTTCCCCTGGCTCTTCTCGCGAGAAGACGCTTGCGGAGAAAGAGATCAAACCTTGCGGAGCTGAAGGAGAAGAAGATGAAGAAGCCGAGGTAGGAGAACACGAAGAAGGAGAAGAGGAGAGGGTCGAAGAAGAAGTGGGCTCGAGCGAGGAAGAGAGAAAGAGAAGAACGTGTTTCTTCGTCGAGGCAGAAACAAATAGCCATTGTCTGTGCGGAGCCACGGCAGTGCAGAGCCTGAGGAGCATCTATCACCTGCTTATCACGATTATACCACTTGTGCCTTTCCCTTCTTCCAGCCTCCGCTTGCCCTCTCCTCTATCCTTCGTTCTCCATCCTCTTCCACTTCTTCTTCTTCTTCGTCGTTGTTGTTGTCGTGTTCTTCTTTCCCTCTTTCTCTCTCTCGATCGTTCTCTCTTCTGTTCATCCTCGGTCGAGAGAGCGTTCCACAATCTTCAGCGGAGTTCGTTCCTCGCCGGAGCCTCAGGAGTGAGACGTTTCCAGTTGGAGAACCCTTTTTGCTCAATTTCGAACCCTTCCAATGACCCCCGGCCGACCGCGCCGGGAACGCGGATAAATAATTAGCGGATCCGGCGGAGGTCAGCGGCGACCACGCCACCGAGATATCCCGGCTGGCATATTTTATCGGTATTCAGGGGAATATCGTGTGTGCTATGCGAACGGGCAACAACGCTCCGCGCCGATTTGTAAGGGCGAGTCCCGGTGGTATATCGCGTGATCGCGATCGAGAATCGTTCGACGGTTTCTAGAAGACTGCCAGAGAGAGAGGGAGAGAGAGAAAGACCGGTCGGTCAGCTGCCAGACGATTCTCTCAGCCTCTTTCTCGCGTAGCTTGTTCGACCGCTCGGAATTGATTGCGATTATTCCGAAAAATTCGGATTCTTGTGCCGTATGGTTGCTCTGTTTGGAAATCAGAGGCGGAAACATTGCGCCGATTGATTAACTAGGCTGGCTGCTCCGGGGAATGTGACTGAAATTCTCAGGGTTCGTTGGACATAAAATGAATCAATTAAACGTTTTATCTAATTGTATTGTTCTACTTTTCGCGATCTTCTTGCTGAAGTTCAGTGTTGGAATTATTTATTAAATTCAACGTGTCATCCTTTCGAAATAGCGCAACCAATGGCCGTGTGGCCTAAACAGCGCCCCTTAATGTTTTTTCTTTGAAATAAATTTAACCCTTTGCGGACGAAGGTTTTTAAAAAATATTAACAACTAGCTGATCCGACAGACGTTGTCCTGTCGAAATTTCTTTTAATTTGTTTGTGATCGTTTTGTAAATATTAATTTAAAGCTGCGACGTTCGTTTTTTTTTGTTATATTGAAATATGTTTCGGAAAGCACTTTTAGTTTCCCAATTTTGCTTTTCCTAAAACCTTATTCAGACTATTACGAACATTAAAATAAGAAAACATAGCCAAATCAGCCCAGCCGTTCTCAAGTGATGCGCTTACCAACGAGCAGCATTTAATTTTTATTTATATTGCTCAGGGTAGTTGATCACGTGTATAAGTCTTGATGCTAGGGCAAAATGAAAGATTTTAGCAAAGAACAGACGTGGGAATGACCCAATTTTATAACGGGGCCGTGTACCTTAGTGAAAATTGGGACAGAAAAGTAGAGGGGTTCAGGTTTTTAGTGGTTTTACTCTCTTCTGGGGTGTACATAATGTATTTTCCCCCACATGCGTATAAAAAAAACAAGAAAGGGGAAAAATGTAACCCCCGTAGGATTAAAACGAAAAACTGCCGAAAATATACAAATACGAATAAGTTTATTTAAAATTTATTCTTCTCTTACGTAATACTGCGTACAGATTTTCAATTATTGGATGATTCAAATTGTAATTTGATTTCGCTAGTGAAGCCGCCCCTTACGGTGCCGTCAGATGCATCCACCTCTCTGCAATTAATCCTTAGCACTCGAGTGGCGCCTCTTAAGCGTCACTAAAAATTCCTATACTAGTATTTAAAATATTGTTTACATTATCAGATATGTCGGTATCTAACTAATTACTAAACATTTAGGTCTTGTATGAGGTATTATATCAACTTCATATCTACCAAATTTAAAAGATCACACCCAGGTAGCACTCGGATGTCCGATAAATGTTCAAAGTACGTCCGTATCGGACCTTCTTATGTCCCAGGGATGTCCGAATCATGTTCGTATGTTCGAGATACATCCGAAATATGCCCGAGATTTGTCCGAGAAAAAAATGTCAGAAATTTAAGTCCATCCGACATCCTAGGGACGTACGCAACGGATGCCGGGCGTATGGAGATAAACTGGGAATAAAACGGACATCCGACGGATGTACGGTGCTAATTGGGCAGAGAATGGAAATATTCTAGGTCGGCAGAAACGTTTGATTTTCGAGTTAAAATAGCTCCGAGTGCAAAGGGTTAACACGCAAAACCGTCCCAACGTCTCGTGATCCAGTTAATACAATACTTTCAGGGTGTCTTCGCTGGAAATGGGCTGCAAATAGAGATCCGTAGAAGGACGCTGGATCAAATGATCGAAAGAGCTTGTACAGCAGCGTCCATCCCCGTGTCCCGTCCCATACGTTCCGTCTGCTTCCCCTTAACAGCCCCCCGGCGGCTGGACATACTTGTTATCAGATACCATTTATTTCCATGATTTTTCCGCGAGAGAACGGAACGAGACGAAACAGAACGAAGCGAAACGAGACTGTCGACGCAGGATGATCGGCGCAGGTGATCCTTTCCATCGTTCCAGGGTACGATCGAACGGTTGGTCCGGTTGGCAGGCAGGGACGAACGAATCCCGCCAACAAATGGTCCCGGCCTGCAGATTCCTATCGTCCCCGGGCTCGTGGATATATTTATACGAAGAACTCCAGTTGGTAATGTACCCGAAGAAGTGCTCGTCGAACCCCCTCGCTCCTCCTCAGCTCCCCTCTCATCCACACAATTTAAGGACACACCGGTGTCCCGTCTGATTACCCTCGATCCCGATCCCGCCACCATGGATCGGGTTACCCTAGCCTCGGATCTCTGGTCCGGCTGGATAGAGACGTCTAATTTGTGAATGCGTTCCCCGGGGGATGGTAATTGCGCTCTCCGATAACCCCGGGAAATTAAATCCTGGATCCTCCGAACCGGATCATCCGCCGGACGACTGACAAGATAGCCACGGGAAAAGGGAAACGATCGCTATTCGCGCCGGGAAAATCGAGGATCTCTCTCAACAGAATTATTACCGAGACCGCGAGTCGATGGCTGCGGGATTTTTCTAACGACGACGCTGCTTTTAACGTTCGAATGTTTGATTGCCAAACCGGGCTCTCCTAGATTGCTACTCGAGGCAGAACGGGCGGCTGAGTGGACGCGGTTCGGTTTTATGGGGTGTACTCGATGGTTGCTGCAGGAATTAACACGCTCGCTACCATCGTTTATTCGGTGCTCGCCTGACTACTGCTGGAGACTGTTTTAGTAAATGCATTTTCACGAAATACATTCGCGCAGTTTTATAGAAGAAGATAGCCGCCGTTTGATTTTCGTAGGTGTTTGAACTAGAGCTCGGACTTTTACCCGGGTACCCGGGTATCTCATGAGATAACCGGGTAGAGCAAAACTACCCGGGTATCTCATGAGATAGCCGAGTATCCGGGTACCCCGGTATCTCATAAGACATAAGTCATAAATGATTTTGTGCAATTTAAAACAATAATTGAATTAAAAGAACGTTGATATATTAATTTAAATTTATTAAAATTGTTCAAGAGAATAAGTAATTGTAATATATCGCCTGCTTTTTCCTATTGATGCTAACGATTTTTATTTTGCATAAAGATCCACAATGTATTCATGAGATACCCGGGTACTCGGGTAATTTTTGTTTACCCGAATACCCGGGTAATGCTGTTTACCCGAGAACCCGGGTATCTCACAGGTGACACGGGTACCCGGGAATCTCATAACTCTAGTTTGAACTTGATTTATCGATTACGTCACATCGATAGTACTGCTGAAAGAAATGACTGCGAACTTTTTCGTATATCAAGTCGAACGTCTGCGGGACATCTAACTGAAAAATCTTCTCGAGACCACATTTCGCGAGAACTGTACTATAGTCCTCGAAAATTTATCAACCAGCCTGATCTGGACGTGAGCTCGAAAAAAGCTCAATCGTCGTCGAAAACATCTATATTTCAAAAGATTATCTTAGACCCTGGAAGATCAGGGCTGTCTCCGAACACCCGTTCGAAGAAATATCCTCGGCCGAGAACCATCGGACAATTCGTTCGAGGAAAGATGAAGAGAGAAATTTGTCCCGTTTGTTATTTGTGCCTTTTTTCAAATATTAGGCACGTTCTGCCTGATGCAAGTCGTCTATTTCAGAAACCGGACGAAAATTCTCGAATAGAAGCGAGAGAACGGCCAGAACTGGGACCGTTAAGTTTCCAAAACAAAAGGTAATTTGTTCGCCGAACACGTCCCTAAAGAGACTATAGCCGCAACGGTACCAGCGAGATCTCCCCCGGGATAGGATCGCATAACCGCGGGCCCGTCACAGTGGGTCTCTGGGTTCTGGACCATCCGAAACTGCTTCGTGGAAACGTATCTCGGCGAAGACATCTAAATCCAGGGGGACGTCGTGCCTGTTAAGAATCAACTGACCCCCGTCTCGACGATGGACCTTGCGACTCCTATCGAACCAGTCCCGCGTCCATTTTGGATCTCCGGAAAAATCAGGCTCGACAATAAAATTACATTGTTCAGTTTTTACAGCTTTCTACACGATTTAGTAGACCATCCGCCGTGCTGAAATTGAACAGGAATGGATCTGAAACGTTTTCAACCCTCGAACTAATTTATCTCTTAGAGCAGCTTTACCAGAACTAATTTCCTAATTCACTTTATGCGTTCTTTTACATTAATAAAGAGAATCCAATCACGTTTCATATTTCACTTTTTCACCTTCTAGACGTTTGAGGTTTATCATTAAATCGTTGCAACATTTTTGATGGATCAAGGAAATTTGTAAAACGTTTGCTGAAATTTCAACTAATTCGTCGCGTACAACATTTTGGTCGAAACAAATTTATTAATTCACTTTATGCTTTTCTTACATTAATAAAGAGAATCCAATTACGTTCCATATTTTACTTTTACCTTCTGGACATTCGAGGCTTGAAATGTACTATTAAATTGCTGCAGCATCCTTCGTGGACCGAAGGAATTTGTAAAATAATCATTCAAAATTATTGAGGACTTTATTTTCACTGTGGTTTCACAAAATTCATGATCGACCAAGGAAGACATTTTTTTACATGTTAGAACTATTTCCGAGTAAATTGTGAAGAAAAGGAGGAATAGAAAGCTTGGACCTTCGAATTGCATAATCGAACACATTATCGGCGATTTCGAGATGCCGATCCGCGGTTGATTGCAGGAAGAGAGAATGCGAACGCGTGAGAAATTAAGATGGAGCGAGTGCATGTCGAGCTTTAATTGCGAGCTACAATGTATACTTGATCGTACGCGAAGCCGGCGATCTCCGAAAGGTCTGGCAACTTGAGTAACAATCCTCGGTGAAATTAAGAGGCAATAAAAATCGTTTCGGTGGAACTTTCCCGCGCGAATCGCGCAACCAGCGGAAAGGTCAAGCCTGCTAATCGCGGGACGATTTGCGTGTCCAGAGGATCGTGTAACGATCGGTTTTGCGATCGTCCTTAGTTTCCTCGTCGATCGACACCACCAGAAGGATTCCCTGTGCTCGACTCGCCCTGTGATCGGAAGGATCTAGCGGAGAAAAGATTCTCGAAAGGTTATTATCCTTGTAAATGAAAAGGATCGTTGCACGTCGGATGTGGAAAGTGTCTCTAATTGCGGCGAGCCTCGATAACGGGGCTCTCGCGTACCAGTCATTATTTTTAATAAACGCAACGCGTCCGCGAGCAGGATTGTGTTTCCGAGGCTTGAAAGCCGCGATCAGGATTACGGCCTGGTTCCGTGGCGTCGCGCGCTTAAACGCCGCCGATTAAACGACGCCGATAAAACTGCTGACTTACCTGGTGTAGAATGCGCGCTTTCAACCTGCGGAATCGTCGAACCCGCCTTAATACAACTAAGGATCCCCTGAATTTTATCTCGGAATTTCGCCATTTGTTCGTTTCCCTTCCTTTCTCTATTTTTTATCCTCTTTATTTCAACCGAATCGAACTTGGAAGAAATCCGACAGAGGTGAGATAAAACTATTAAGCTGGAGGGAAAGTTCTGTCGTGTTTTAAATAAGTAAAATAATTTTTCTTTCGAACCTGACAGCATCATCGTTTTCGAGATACGGGAGCCTCGACTCCTCGCAACAGAAACTTTTTACCATAACTTTTTACCATAAAGGCCGTGCTACATGCTTCGTTAAAAACGCGGGGCGAAAACGAAAAAGAAAGCTATTACCATGAAACCGGGTACATTTTGCACGCCATCAGTCTCCGGTTTGACCCTTATTACTTGTTCCTCGGTGTATAATGTATCTCATCCTTCCCTCCGCTTTTTGCATGGCCTCGTTCACCAGCATCCTCTTCAACGATATCCCCAGCCAGTCCTTCTTTATTTACCAGCAATCATCGTCTCCTGAAAAGTTAGAATTTTCCCGGGGAAGAAAAAAACAAGAAGAAGGCAGCCGACGGTTGTGCGAGAGCCAGAGAGCATCGAGCAAGTGTGTCTCGGGCGTTCTCTATGCAAAAAGTCGTTGAAAGATGATCAGGTATCGCGAAGTTCCCGATAGAAGTCACGCACAGGACTATTCTTGCAGGACACATCGCGCGGGGCCGTTAGAGTCGTCGATGGAGCGTGGTGCTTGTAAGTGGTCACTTACGTGGAAGGATTCTGACGAGCGGCTGTCGGTGCGAGTTTATTCCTGCCGTGGTTATTGCCGTTCTTCCTCGAGCAAGGCGTCGCGGTCGTTACAGGACGACGATGCGACGTGGGCGTCGAAGCGAGGCGTCGCTTCAACGCCAACAACGCACACAACCAATCGACCGAGTGTTCTTCCTCGGGCTTTCTGCTCGAAGGTCGCTTTCATTCGCTCTCCTCTGGTCCCTTCGGTAAACCTTCATTTCTCATCCACCGATAAACAAATTCGACCCGGCGAGAAGACAAGAACCGACGAAGTTAATTGGGAATGAAGACCGATAGTTGCTTCGCCTTCCGTCTCACCCACGATCTTATTGTAAGTTACCACTTTGCATACAGGCTGACTCTTCGACGGAATACAGCAATACTTCCGCAGACTACTGCTGTACTCTTTTGTTGCTCGATAATTGTACGCGTCCTCGCTCCTTCGTTCTTCTTTCTGGGATGCAAATTGTACTTTGTGTTCTTTTAGGGGACTATGACAATCGATTTGCGGGCTCCATTGTTCTTCAATGTTTTTGTATATTGGTGCAGATGTACAGATTAGTAATATTGTGATGATCATTTAATTAATTTTCGTATATATAAAAACGAAGTCCTGACTCATTCACTCACATCATAAACGCCCAGGCTAAACCCCTGGCCCTAGAAACTTGAAATTTTGCACAGAGGTTTCCTTTATGAACTATACAAGATATAAGAAAGGATATTTCGAACCCTAATGGGGTGAAAAGGGGTTGAAACGTTTGTATAAGAAATATTTTATTTGTGGTCGAATTGCTTAAAACTTGATATTAATGCTCTTTGATATAATTAATCAAACATCTATTTCGGAATTTTAAAAAATTCATCCTCTAAGTGGGTTGAAAAGGGGTTGCAACATTTGTACGAGGAATATTTTGTTCGTGGTCTGATTTCATTGAAACTTAGTCTTAATGCTCTTTGATATAATTAATGAAACACCTATTTAGGCATTTTACAAATTTAAATCCCTAAGCGGTTGAAACATTTGTATAAGGAATATTTTATTTGTGTTCAGATTTGGTCGAAACTTTTTAATGTAATTAATCAAACACCTATTTCGTCATTTTAAAAAAATTCATCCTCTAAGCGGGTGAAAAGGGGTTGCAACGTTTGTATGAGGAATTGTATATTGTTCGTGGTCTGATTTACATCATACTTGGTCTTAATGCTCATTGATACTATCCGAATGGGATGAATGGACGGTTAAAAGGTTTTATGGAGAAACAATATCAATTTTCGAGGGCAACGAACCAGTAACGACACAATTCACGTGTGTCTGAATAAATAGATAATTAATTTAATTTTAATTTCAATTTTGCAAAACGGTGAATTTGGAGTTTGCAAAATCTATATAAAAACAGATAACTTCCCTTTTTATTAAAATACCGAAGTGATGACTACCGAGCACTTCTCAATGGTATTACTTCTTGAAACTATATTATTGTTCTTCGCTTCCTAATCCGAAGTGAAAACAGTGCACGCGTTCTTCCTTACTCTTTTCGTTGATTCTCCCACAATCTTAATACATTATGCACATTCCTCGCCTCCAATTTCAGCCAATTGGTTCTCGTTTCTCGGTCCTCGTCTTGAATACACACCGAACAAACGACTCATTCTTCTTTAATTCCACAATGATTCGCGTTGCCTCTTTGAGGTTCCCAATGCCGCGTACACACTATTCATTAAATTCCTCTTTTCGCGGTAATTTCGTGTCCTTCGCCCTTTCATTACCGTTCCGCCATCGGCCTCCGAAACTCGCGATCGACATCGCTTCTTTCTCGCGGGTAAGACTACAAAGTTTTCTGTTTCTTACATTCATCCGCTCCCGGAATGATCATTTCCCATCTCGGCCGAACTTATCCCCTCATTATTATGCAGCATCCTATAATTTCCCCATTTACTTAGGCCTCTGTGTATGCTACCCGCGTGCTGCTCTCCCCCCCATCCCCGGCGCTTTTCAATTACGCGTCGTCCACCGTCCGAATTGCACGCGAAATTGACCGTCGTCGATTCTTCGGTTTCTCGGCGTTTCGTTCTCTTCGTTTTATCTTCCGGTGAGCATCTCGGGCACCGGTGCTGCCTCAGAGTAATTACAAGTAATCGCCGCGATTATTCATCATTTTCGACCGGGGCCTCCGAAATGGAAGATAAATTGCTCCCGAGGGAGCCGCGAGTGGACGACCGCGCGTTACGACTATTTATTAACAATTACGAATTTCGTTCCGCGATCCTCGTTTTATTTATTTCTTTTTCTTCTTCTCTCGTTTCCCGTTGCCGTGGCGTTATTACCTCAAGGAGAGCCCATTCGAGCAAAAAGAAATTAGACGTACCACGGCATTCAACCATCGACACGAATGTGTAGCGTTGCTCCAAGCGTTTCCGCGGGACACGCCACCGACAACTGTCCCAAAGAACATTATAATAATGCGCCAGAAATCGCACCCGAACGGTAAACAATGTTTCCCCGAACAGCTGCGTGACGACCGGCTTATAAGAACATTATGCAATTCCCATTCCGATCCGGAAACGCAACGACCGCGCTCTCGCCTAACGGACGGAGAATGGCACCTATGCCGGACGGACGCGTGTCCGTCGCACTTATGTAGAAATACGGTACACGTATGTATGCCCGGGCTCGTATGAAACAGATGATCGAGAGTTCACGAATTATTCCGCTCCTTTACGGGAGAAAGTTACATTGTTGCGATCTCCTTTCCCTCGAAAAGGATTCAATGCATTTTAGGAGATCGCTCGCGGCGTGCAATTTCGCGAACTGCTTACCTCCTTTTCCGCTCTTTCGGCGAAGGAAGTCCCACAAAGAGGGACTGTTTATTCCATTGCTTTTTCTGAAGAAACGTTTTAATCTTCGGACGCCGTTTATTGATTTTTTTTTTGGAAATTTTTTTCCATCGGTCCAGGGATCGTTGCTTTCGATGTTTAACATTTATTTTACTGGCGATTCACTTCAATTCTGAAGAGAAAATTTCAGAAAAGTTTTATTTACTTTTAAGCTTTAGTCATGTTTACCTAGGTTTGGTTTAATAGAAAAATATAACTGGTAACATTTTAGACATTATGTTGAAAAATCCAGCAATTCTTGTTTCGTCGTCGAAATAGAATTTCCGTCGCTCGGCCATCGATTTCGAGGTATTTAAACTAGGGACAGGATTACCATTAAAATTAAAAGACAGAACAGACCTAAGCAGAAGAGAAAGAGCCGTAGTCCTCGTCAAAACTAAGTGGAACATTGCAATAACATCAGAATACATCTATAAAAATTTCTAACCGAGTCGAACCCCTATAAATTCCATGAGGAAAAGTGAAACCCATGGGTCAGGTTGTGAACCTGAAGCGTTCGAGTCGCGTGAAAACGTAGAAGAAATGATCCGAAAAATCATCGGGGAGTGGGGTGGGAGTGGGGGGGACCTCTTGGAACACGATCTCCTCCGGAGCACCGTAGGATGGAGGCCGGTGAAGAAAACAAAGGAGCATCGGCGGAATGATGCACGAGGTGTGTTTAGGCGCGCGATAGTGACGTGCTGCACCTCGGTACATCGCCACGGGAGCCGTTCGTAGCACTCGGCGTCTCTGTTCCGCCTGAACCGGCTGGAATTCAAGTATCTTCGTTGCCTCCTAACAAGACCGGGATAGAGCCGTCAAAGCCGCAGGGGGGCCACGCTGCCTCACCGACCCCCCGCTGGCCGCCATCTTGGCTTTTATTAACGAGAAAGGAGTCCCTTAGCCGGTCCCTTAGCCCGAGGAAGGCCAACACTTCTTACACGGGAGGGATTCACTACAGTGAGACGGAATTCATTAGAGCTACGTCTGGTTAATGACTCGTTCGGCTACCTTACCACCTTCGGCTTCATACTAATCCCCTTCGTCTACCCCCTCTCGTCTACGATCTCGACAGCGCACTGACAACTAGAGATGCGATCAAGTATAATTGGTCAGCAGGCTCCGATCTCCCTGAATTGTTTCGAATCTCTGATTTTTTACGTCTACTTTTATATGTATGTATATTTTTCCACGGTCTCCACCATGAGAACAACTATGTAACCAGACCACAATTGTTTAGTGTTAAGATGCAACCTGGACAACAATTTTGTACAAGATTAATGCTTTTGATTGTAATCCTTGCATTTCTCTTTGCAATAATGTAACAGGTATATAGATCCTGGAAAACTCTCGTCCAGCAATTTGGACGATAACAAAAATAATAATCCTTGAATATTAAATACGTCCTTCACCGTCCCCTTCGTATCGAATCAAATTTTCTTTCCAACAAATCTTCGAACAATTAAAGAACCATTATTTAAACCGACTGTGTTTCCTTAGTATTAAGATGCAACCGGACAATAATTTTGTAGAAGATTAATGTTTGTGATTGTAATTCTTGCATTTTTCCTTACAATAATATAACAGGTATAGAGGTCCTGTAAAAATCTTGTCGAGCAATTTCGACGATAATAAAAATGATAATCCTTGAATATTAAACATGTCCTTCATCGTCCCTTTCCTGTCGAATTCAAATTTTTTTTGCAACAAATCTTCGAACAATTAAAGAACCATTATTTAAACCGACTGTGTTTCTTTAGTATTAAGATGCAACCGGACAATAATTTTGTAGAAGATTAATGCTTGCGATTGTAATCCTTGCATTTCTCTTTGCGATAATGTAACAGGTATAGAGGTCCTGCAAAAATCTCGTCGAGCAATTTCGACGATGATAAAAATGATAATTCTTGAATATTAAACATGTCCTTCATCGTTCCCTTTCTGTCGAATCAAATTTTCTTTATTAATCTTTGCATTTCTGCTTGCAATAATGTAAGAGGTATAGAGGTCCTGCAAATCCTTGAATATTAAACATGTCCTTCATCGTCCCTTTCCTGTTTAATTCAAATTTTCTTTCCAACAAATCTTCGGACAATTCAAAAACTATTATTTAAACCGACTGTGTTTATTTAGTATTAAGATGCAACCTGGAAAATAATGTTATAGAAAAGTAATATTTGGATTTAAAATCCTTGCAAAAATATAACAGTTATATGGGTCCTAGAAAATCTTGTTCAATTTCGACGATAATAAAAATGACGGGGTAATCGTTGAATATTAAACGCGCCCTCCAGTTTCCCCCTTTCCGTCGAATCAAATTTTCTTTCCAATAAATCTTCGAACGTCGGACAGCTGCAACTTTGATTCCTGGTGTGACGCGTTTATTTTTGTAAATTGTACTTAACAGAATGTATTAAATAAAGTTGTCTCGTTCGGTTCTCACGGCGGACCGTTCGCAAAAAAAGGTTCCCAGACATGGGATCCCCACGTTGCATTGCGATGGATCAGGGATTTTTTCTTTGCCGCGAATGGTTCACGACGATCGCCGATAATAAGCTCTCCGCCGGAGACAGAATCGAGACGTGGAAGATCGATCATGAGGGACTAATGGAGACTCCATGTGGAGGTGGCTTAAACGGCCGGGCATATTTCACGCGTGAATTCTTAATTCTCCGTTGCAGCGCGAGAGCTTGGTCTCTCTCTCTCTCTATTTCTTTCTGTCTCTATTTCTTTCTCTCTCTCTATTTCTCTCTCACTCTCTCTCGCGGGTGTGCTCGCGAGCACGAGCGGATTGCACGCGTTACTTCGATATGATTTATCGAGGCTCGAACGGAGTTAATGAGGGGACCGTTTAAGACAGGCCCGGGCTTTTTTAAATAGCCTCCCCACCAGCTGGGACGAGATTAAAAAATAAATTTGTTTGGGCCTGGTTACGTTGCGCTGCGCTGCGCGCAAGAGAAGAAATACAACCGTCGAAAGGGCATCGTCGCGAGATAATTGGGGCTGGATGAAGACCTTCGCGGCATGAAGTACGGTGGAAAGTGGCGTGATGGAGACTTCGCGGCACGGTTAATTGAAGAAAGCTGGCGAACAGGAGAACCACTTTTTTATTTCTCGGTTGTCCGACTTGTGAAAAATATAATCCGACAAGCGCGGCCGAAGAAATATACTTTTGTTTAATGAACATCGTGCAAGCCGGACGGTACCGTGGCGAGGACGATGAAGAGAGGACACGATGCTGCTGAAAGATATGATAAAGAAGAAACAGGATATTGGCGAGATGAAATATGAGTTGGATAATCAACGGGGGAAATGAAGAAATTCTTCCTTTGGAAATTGGTTACCGAACAATTTCACTTCTGCGATGTGAAGAATCCCACAAACAAGAAACATACTTAACGATACGGATTGGAAATCGAGGAAACACCAGCAGCTGACAAACCATGAGAACGAGTGACACATTAGGATTCGCGAAGAAGAGTCGAAGAACAAGTATCTTCTTACCTGCAATTACCGGTAAAGAGACTTAAAAGAACGGAGGTATCGCGGACACGAAAAATGGCAGGCTGAAAATAATGAAACCGGTGAAAACTGCGAGGCGAAAGATGAAGACTGAGAAGAATTCCGACCACGCAGAAAGAAGAGTATCGTATCCGTAATTACCGAGGATGAGAATTAATGGAGCCGCGAAGAGGACCACCGAAGTCACAGAATACTAAAAATTAAGAGGTTGAAGTTATTCAACGAAAATCAGTGAAGACCCTTCTGGAGAGGAGGCACGAGAATTCCGTGCGAGGATGATGAAGAAGAAGAAGAAGAAGTAGAGAAGCAGGAGATGAAAAAGAAGAAAAGTTCATAGAAGGAAGAGACAACAACGAAGGAGGAGGCGTACGAGCATGGGTAGAAGGAGAAGGTGGAGGAGGTGGAATCTTTGGGTGGTGGAGGGTTCTTGGGACCGTGAGGAGGCGGGAGGACATCGGGTCTCCCTATCGTAGATGAGATCAGATCTCTCTCTCTCTCTTCTTTTTCTCTTCGTTTCTCTTTCGTTCCCACTCGACCGGGCGATCTGGGCCCGATGTTGGTATAGCAAAACACTGTCGGGTGATGAGCGTCATTACCCCCACCACAGGACTTGGTAGGCCAGGAGGGCCGTACAGGCGGCCATCTTGGATCGAGATCGCGGGCCTGAGGGCTCGACGAGTCTCAAACACCGCTGCTGACCAACTGGCCCCGGCTGGACGCCGTCCTCGAGGATCGCGTGCCGTCCCGTCGCGACTCTAACGGTTAATTAATTAGGGAATTACGCTCTCCACCTATCAGCTTCCTCCTACCCGCGTTTCTAATGCCCTCTCGCCGGATTTAACACTCCCCGAGCGAGACTATCTCGATAACTGCACGCTTCGCCACGAGGAGGAGCCAGCTCTACCGTTTACACACTTTTTCTCGTGGTTTTGCTTGATTGAAAGAATAATTAACGTTTTGCACTCGGTTTCCCCTCTGAGGCACCACTAAAAATTGCTGTACCATTATTCAAAATACTTTTTACATTATTGAATATATTGGTATCAATTACTAAACATTTACGTATTGTTTGAGGTATTATACCAATTTCGTATCCATAAAATGAAGAAACTCACAGGGAATAGAAATATTTTAGATCCAAAGAAATGTTTAATTTTCCAGTGAAAATAGCTCCGAGTGCAAAGGGTTAATACATTTAGACTGCCACCCTTATGCGAAATCAAAATATTCAAAAATTAATTTCATCTTGATACTCTTTTTACGCAAGACCACTGCATAACAATATTCTTAGATCTTTTACATTTCTCAATGTTTTATATTTCACATTGAAAAAGTTCCTAGATAGATACAAGACAGCATACAGTTACATTTTTATATTCTCTTATACGAGTAACATGAGATAATTATGTGGTAATGCATATGTGTATACTGGACGAGACAAAAAATGAAAAAAAATCTTTGTTGTGTAGCGGACGCTTCTGTCGATTTCATACTAGGACCTTTCAAATCCTTGTGTCTGTTCTTTGAAATGTAATGAACGCTTTCGATGATTTTTTCAAATCCTTACGTATATTTTTTTATGTCACGTACTACTAAAGAAAAGAAATTGTTTAATTACGAATAAGCCGCATCGAATTAAAATGTAAAATAGAAATAAGCGAAATCTTGTCTTTGCGGTGGATCCTTTTGTACAGCTATCTCCGAGAAGCGTACGGGGGTTGATATATGTATAATGTTATATTATAATATGGTTCTTTATGATTGACAGTAATATGAAGTTTCCGCGTGTCGGCCGGACGTCGCTACTTTTGTTCGTGCGGCAGCCTATCGTTTCATGGAACATATGTCGGGGACTACCTCACACGTGATCGTTGCCGCTAGCACGTCAGCGTTTCTTGACAAAGACGTCGCGTGAAATCAAAAGCGCTTTATGGAATTACAAGTTACTTTGAAACGTTTCAGAATTCTAAAGAGCTCCGACCGCAGGGTCTTTCCAAACGTAATTGCTCGGTGATCGAGTCGAAATTGTCTAGCGTATCCACAAGCGTTTATTCGTTTCACTTACTTCTGCATTTATCGGTAGCACAATTCAGGGAATTGTGCAGAAACCACTTCGAAAAATTCTGCGAAGTTTATAAAAAACAACTTACGGAATTGTCTTCATCAAAAGATGGACGTCAATAAGAAAGATTTCAATGACGTAGTTGTAACCTAACAATATTAATGTAACAAATGCAACACTAAGCTATATTGTAATGTGATCATTAGACTGCGGATCTTCGTGCATTTGTAGCAAAATTTTTTAATAATTGAAAATATGAATATATGATCTCACCATTATTAATTATTGCGTTGCTCACGTGAAACATCAAATAAAAAGTAACTGGCTTATATCTCTAAACACATAAATTTACATTGTTTTTCTGATCAAACATATGTGTATCTGAGAGATACAGTGCGACTATACTTGTCGGGCAGAAACCGTGAGTAACGGAAGGATAAAATTATTAACGGAAGAAATAACAATAATGTATATGCTATAAGAACCTTGTATGATTTAAAGGAATAAAGAAATAAAAATACACACAAAAATCTGCTGCACTTCGGGTTAAATTCAAATTGCTCGCGCATCGGAAGGTTTCCGATTCCGGGCTGAAAATCGGCGTTGTCGGAAGGGAAGATGTCAACAGAAAGCCGCGAATCTCGATGGAATAAAAAGTCGGAAGGAGACGAAGAGTAAGGCCGCGGATCGAGAAAAATGGCGGCCAAAGAAAGCATTCTCGCAGGCCGTGGCGTCCGGTTCTTTTTCATTCTCCGCCCTTCGGCCTGTTCGCTGGTTCGCCGGTGGAGTATTTGTTTTGCGGCGCAGATGAGCTCCCCAGGCTTCCTCCCTGCTCCTTTTTCCCTTCTTCTGCCGCCTTTCTTTTCTCTTTCTTCCGTCCCGTCTCTTCCTCTTCCTCTCGCTCTCCGTCTCTCGTCGTCCTCTCCGGCACACCGGGGAGAGAGAAGCCGCGCCTCGCGCCTCTCGTTGCTTCATTTGTTTATCGGCCCTCTTTATTACCTGCAATTTGGCGCTCGCTCGCGCGAGGGTAATTTCATATTGGTTTTCTGCCCTCCTCCCCCTGCCCCTCTCTTTCTCGCTCCACCCCTCGTCCTCCTTTTCCTCTTTTTCCTCCCCTGCACGCCTCGCTTGCCTCTCCTCCACGCGAAACCTGTTACCAGAAGGTAATGCTACGACCATGGGTACACCATTCGGAAATTTTTGTCGTTTTTCTACTCCACGTTCCTTCATTTAACACTGGGCTCGCCGAACACTATCTTCGGAAGTCCCATAAATTCAGAACAAATTGGGAAGACGAAGTTCGCCATGCTGGTGGCTGAATATTATCAAATATTATCAAATATATTATATAATATTATCAAATATTATATATATTATCAAATATATTATATAATATTATTAAATATTATATATATTATCAAATATATTATATAATATATTATCAAATATTAACGAACAAATACACTTCAGAATAACTACAAGTTTCTTAAATGTTTCAATTCCTCATTAATTCCATTCAATAACTCCGACCTTTGCAGTCGGAGCTATTTTAACTCGAAATACAAACACTCCTTCCGACCTAGGAGAATTGCACTCTAATATAAAATTGATACGGTATCTCATACATTGCTTAAATATTTAGTAATTGATTAGATGTCGATCAGATATCCTTCCAGCGGTTAACAATAATTCTGACAACGAAGTCCTCGTAATCAAACTGACATTACAATATTTAATATTCTGTGTGGATCAATGAGACCTCATATGAAATGTATATCCAGCAGTGTCTAACAACCCAATCAATCAAGAACATTTTCTAGAATTCTTTTCCTGAGATTGCTTTTCCTGTTCCCCGGAAGCGACTGATATGTATAACCATCAACCGAACACGCCGGGGTGGTTAATTGTTCATATTAATAATAGATAATCACGGAGGTAAGAACGGGCGTGGAAACGCTGAGAAAAAGTCGGAACTGTTAAAAAAAATCAAATTGCGAATCGTTTCCATTCCTCGATTCAGCGGATCGGTTCTCAGAATCGGATCGATTCACGGAATATCGATTAGTGGTCGCATAATTAAGAACGATCGTCGTAATCGTAGCGAGTGATGCACCACGGGCTCATTAAGGAAATTGATAATGCGACGCAGCATCGTGCGAACCGGCTCCTTTTATGTTTCCATCATGGCCGCGGCGCACTTTGTTCGTTCAACGATCCAACTGAATGATCCGCGGTGTCGTATCTAGATCTAAAAGTCCTCGGTAACGCTAGCTCAAGAAATAGTTTTGTTCTGGACGGAATTCTTCATTCTTGTTTCTGGATCGCGTTCGATCTACGGGAATGCAATCATGCGGACCGATTATTACTGGGATCAAGGGGACGGGAGGACTGATGGGTGATCGAAATGACTTCATTCTGGAAACTCGATGGATCGGATGGATCGTCGATTTTCTGAGATCGAAGTACGAGCGTCGAGGAATTCAATTTCGACGGGGGACACCTGCTCCCGTGTAATTGGAGCGATTACCGTTTTCGTCGATCGTGAGATACCCGGATCGATCGATCCCCGAACGATCGAGCGAGATCGATCAACGGGGTTGATTAATCGTTGACAATGTGACCAACAAATTGCTCCAAGGTTCACCGGGCTGTTGCTTCTCCATCGTCCGGTGAAACGATTTTTAAATTGTCATTTACCTCGCTAAGTGGTTTTTAATAAATGGCTATTAATTATATCTGTTTGCCGGTGATCGACTACGATTCCTGAATAATTCCAGCTGTTCGGTTGTTCTCGTGTGTACCCTTCTTATACGGTAAACGATATTATGAAAATTTGCGGTTAGGTTTCAATCGTTCGTCGATCGTCGTCAAGTGCACCCTTCCTTCTAAACGTCCAACGAGATCTGGTTTAGCCTTGTCTCGCGTGTTCTGATCGCATCTCAGTTATATGTTGATTAACTTCAGCCGCAACCGGTTGCCCTCGAGTGTCCCGACTAGATATCAATTAGGTTCAACGTCGTTTTGCCTCGGACGTGGTGGAGTCTTCTCTGGAACCTGGGGAAAACTGATGACTGTGCTAACTTTCAAGTAGACGCCGGTGCAACTGTTGTATTTCTTCTATGTTGCACAACTTGCTGTTCTGAGAAATTGTACAAGTAATTCTGCACGGGATTATAAATGCGCTCGACAAATATTGCAAGGGGTTGAAAGTCAATGAAAGTCCAATGACCTCTGCGCCAAAAATCGGAAGAGAACTAAATGGGGCAAATAAATATTGAAAGGGGTTGAAAGTTCACAAAAGAGTTGTTCAATGATCTCCGCGTAAAAATTGGAAGAGGACTAAATGAGGGAAATAGATGTTGAAAGGGGTTGAAGATTCACAAAAGAATCGTCCAATGACCTCGGCGCCAAAAATCGGAAGAGAACTAAATGGGGCAAATAGATATTGAAAGGGGTTGAAAGTTCACAAAAGAATTGTCCAATGACCGCCGCGCAAAAATCGGAAGATGAGTAAATGGGGGAAATAAAATATGCAATAAATATTCCAAAGAGTTACAAGTCCTAGAAAAAATTATTCTCCGCACGAAAATCGAAAGACAATAGAAATAAGAGTAGACTAATCCTTGAGTTGTATAATCCTTCGTCGGAACGGTTCGAAAGGATACGAACGAGACCAAAGATGGCAGTCGAGAAACCCCGAGAGGCCCTCAGCGGCGTCTCGACGCTCCACCCACGAGCCTCCTGACGTTTTAACAAACAGCACCGTGCCCAGAGCGGATAATTATTTTCGCGGAGGGCGCCTTTAGGATTACCAACTCGTGTCTTCATTTACCCCGGGCCCTTCTGTCTCCCTTCGTTCCTCAGCCCTCTCGTTTCTTCCTTCCCTTCGCGCACCCTTCCGAACGAACCTCCGCCGTACAGGTACCCAAACGATTTTTCGCGTTGAAAGCCGCCTCGCCGGCTCTTGCGCCTTTTTTGCACGGCCCTGGGGGCCCTCGCGGAGAAGGGTATGGGGCGTGGTGCACGTTCTGCGTTTTAAATCACCTCGAGACACACGTACGTACAGCCACGAACCACCTTCGTGGGCCCCGACGCCTCCATCCGCGATATCCGTCGATGATTCCCCTCGGAATTGGATATCCCCCGTACCCAGGACCGTCTAAATCATTGGACATCCTGCTCAGGGGCTTTGAGACCTAGTGGAAAATTCTAGGACCGATGCGAACACGATTTTAACATGAGTCTTAAGGCAACGGTACAATAATTTTTCTACTGTATTTCGCAACTACAACATTTGGGTTTTCCACAGTTTTCATTTACATGCTTAAGTATCTTTATTTACTCCGAACAATATAAATTTCCAGGTACCCGCCCACCCCTGGTAAGCAACGAGAGACACGTGGTGAGAAGAGATTTCTGTTCCGTTCAAGATTATTCCGAATAGTTTGTTAATATTTATATATATAGTATACGAAGGGTTGCGTGCACCAAGGGCTTACTCATCATTCCGGTCAAGGTTCAACGATGAGACATCAGGAGGCGAGGTATCCCAGCAATTACTCTAGGAACACGTGTTCCAAATGGCGGAACGTCGTTTGAATGAGCGTCTCTCGGCTCGAAATTTTCTCATCAATAGTCTGACGCCGTCACGCGTCCAAGGTTCGTCGATTTCCTTCGTTTACTCCTTCCTGAAACCTACCGAGGCCAGACAAGGGAGGAGACAGTCAACAGTACCTGCATTTACCATTCTGTTAAGGGGCTTAAGGGTGGGCGGGTATGTGATAATCGGCAGGTGACCGCAACAATCATTTCTCTTGGTGGTCGTTTACCGCAAAGACCGTTTAAAACGATGGGGAGATTTGTTCGTGAGGGATGGATAGGAATTAAGGAGACTGTCCGAGGGAAGCGAATGAATGCTCGCCTAAATCCGCAAGTTTGTAAACGTGTTTTCAAGAAGGCCCATTCCTGGCAAATCTTAAAATTATCCATTTAACTCTGTCGACCGATTATCTGGTCATTCCTACAGCCGTCGACGTCAATACCATAGACGGTCCTCCGGCGACGAAGTCAGCACCAGGTCATTTTTACGTTTCCTTGGATTATCCTCCGTTCGGTTAAGTTCGAACAAAGTTAAAGAATTCTACGGACTCTGAGGCGGGACCTAGCCTGATCCTGTGACTGTAGATCAAGGCAGAGTTTCCCTGTATTCCGTGATCATTCAAATTTTTCAGGGTGGATTCCTTCCGGCAGGTATTTAAGGGTTGGGGTCTTGTTTAGGTGGTTTTGTTGGCTGGTTAACAAGATAAGGCCGGTACCCATCTTTATTGTAGTTGCTGGAACCTCTTAATCCTATTTACTTACTGCAGATCTACGGAAGCATTGACGAGAAGATAGAGCTACGTATAACAAAGGACATGATTGCAATGTCACGGTTAGAAGCTTCTCGCTGTTCTTTTCATTCGGATCAATTTCATTTCAGTGTTAACTTACATTGTTTGAATTACTAAATATGTCGATGAATAACCAATTAGTAAACATTTCAATATATATATATTTTTTAAATTTATTTATTTAATGTTGCTTTAACATCAAAGGTCACTAGCAACACGGTACATTTTCTTAAAATATTTTGTATATCTCAGTTTCTTTGATATATTGGGCAAGACCGACAATGTGTTCCTCAGAACCTAACAGAATGGGTAAAAATCCAGGCAGTTTAGCATTTTTCCTTTCATTTTCATATTTCTTGCATTCCAGTATAAGGTGATTTATATTAACTGGTACTTTACATATATCGCAGATCATGTTCTCTTTTTTACTTAACAAAAATGAATGGGTTACTTCTGAGTGTCTAATTCTGATTCTAGAAATTGATGTTTGAATTTGACGATCTATTGGACTTGGAAACTTTTGCCACTCAAAATTTGCTCCTTTGTTATGGTACTTTTGTGCATAAATTCTTTTAATATTATAAGTTACATGTTTCCTGAATATTTCATTTATATGATTTTTGAGGTCATTTAGTCTGGTGTAATGAGTAATATGTATCATTTTTGTATTTGATGCTGCCAATTTGGCTGCTGTATCTGCGTTTTCATTACCCTGATTTCAATATTGTATGAGGCATTATATCAATTTAATTTATAAATATATATCATATAAAATGTATGTGTGGAATTATTCTGGGTCAAAAGAGATGTTTAATTTTCGAATTAAAACAGTTCCGACTCCAACGGGGTTAATAAAAATTTTCACTTTTAAATGACATCTAGTAATTTTTCTTCTAAATAAATGAAATCCAAGATTGTCCGCTACACGTCGGTTACTTTTAGCACCGTGTAGGTTGATCGTCAATGATCGTAAACAGAGTTCCCGAGTTCTTTTGCAGAGTAGCGACGCAACTTTATAGCAAAGATCGGTAGGGCCGAATTTTTGGTCGGCCCTGTTCCCCGTTCAGGATTTCGTGGCGCGTTGTCACCGATTTATGGGCCGGCGGATTTGCGCGACAAATTTTACTGCGAGCATTCGCGGATCAGGATCAGGGGCCCTATCCTCGAAAAAATTGCTGCCCTCGCGCTATCCCGGCTACCAACGCTCTGACCCCGCCAGCGGATGGACGATAAAAAATATTTATAGCGAAAATAAGCTGCGTTTAACGGCGGATTTCGGCGGTCCGCGAACCGGCCCTTCTACTCCCGTCGCCAGTTACGATTATGGATTATGCTTCCGCCTCGTTCCGCTCTTTTTGGAAACGCGTTGCCAGCCGCTTCCCGGGACCATTTTTGGCGATGAAGAAGCGGTCACGCCTTGTGCCTTCCCGATTACCACATACTTCCACGAGCGATTCTTATTATGCTGCGAAAAAATGTTTCGGACGAATGTTGCACGGTTTCCAGGCGAACGATTCTGCAATCTATTCATTGCTGATTTTCATTCTTATAGAAATGTGAGGCTCGCCTTCAATTTTCTAAATAGAATGATCAATATTGTTTCTGGAATCGTTAAATTTACTCGTGCTCAATAAATGCATAAAATCACTATCCATTTCAATCATATCTTACTGGTTCTCTTAATTTGTATAAAGATTTCACTTCCCTTTTTCGAAGAGTTCGAAGAGTTCGATTGAAAACAAAAATCTATAAAATGAACAAATTTTTCTAAATACAATGCCCAATATTGTTTCTCGAATTGTTAAATTTACTCGTGCTCAATAAATGCATAAAATCACTATCCATTTCAATCATATCTTACTGGTTCTCTTAATTTGTACAAAGATTTCACTTCCCTTTTTCGAAGAGTTCCAAGAGTTCGATTGAAAACAAAAATCTATAAAATGAACAAATTTTTTTCTAAATACAATGCCGAATATTGTTTCTCGAATTGTTAAATTTATTTGTGCTCAATAAATGCATAAAATCACTATCCATTTCAATCTTATCTTACTGGTTCTCTGTATTTGTAGAAAGATTACACTTCCCTTTTTCGAAGAGTTCGAAGAGCTCGATTGAAAACAAAAATCTATAAAATGAACAAATTTTTCTAATTACAATGCCGAATATTGTTTCTCGAATTGTTAAATTTATTTGTGCTCAATAAATGCATAAAATCACTATCCATTTCAATCTTATCTTACTGGTTCTCTTTATTCGTACAAAAATTTCACTTCCCTTTTTCGAAGAGTTCGAAGAGCTCGATTGAAAACAAAAGTGTATAAAATCAACAAATCCTCTGAAATGAAAGTATTCTGTTTGGAGTTGCAATAGCTGCGAACGTAGAGGGTTAGACTAGTCCCTCGGTAAATGAAATCGCAACAGTCTCGATAATCATTCGCCGGTATCGTCCACGAAAAAAAAGGGGGTTGCATCTCGTAAATCGAGCGTCGAAGCATCAATTTCGTAGAATGGAGTAAAGAGACGTCATCGTGAAGATAAAAAGGGACACAATCGCGGGACGAGTCTTACTTTTCGCATCGGCCCGTCGCTCCCCCCTGGCTCGTTGCCTCGAAATAAATTGGATAAACTGACGTTAAAGCGAAAACACCGGTCGTTTAAGGCGCAGTTCGGATATCGCAGTTAACGATGCCCGATCCTTTTGATCGGCCATACACCGTGGCGCGTTTCTTCGCGTGGAAACGAAGAGAAAGAGTGTGTGTGAGAGAGAGAGAGAGAGAGAGAAGAGGGAAAAGAGAGAGAGAGAGAGAGAGAGAGAGCCCCGTGGATCTGTATACACATACGCGCCCCTAACGCCACGGCCATATACCCGGGCCCCGGTGCAACGATGCACCATGATTACAAGCGAGTTGGTGCTTACGTTGGTAATATTAATGTCTCGAAGGGATCCTTTACAACCTCATACCCATCAGTCGCACGCACCATCGCTCCCTAACCAAGTTAAATAATACCTGGACGCGGCGGGCCAGTGGTTCTCATAAGCGATCCCGACACGATAAAGCCCGCTCGTTCGCCACAATGTTGCCTTTATCGCGAAAATTACCCACGCGAATCCCACTACCTTCCGTGAACTCGCGATCGATCGAAATTGGGGGTAGTTCACTTCTGGGGACTCCTTTCCTTTTTAAATCACAGCTGATGCGGACTGCTGATTACCTTCTCGCCATGCTTTCGTGCTGATCGCCGAACAATCTTGTTTATCCGCGGTACTCCTACTGAGAGGAACAACCGGAATACACGGAAACGCCGCCGGATCTTATGGGAATCTTATAGGAATATTTACAGCAATTTATTCATAGTTGTTTCCCTGTCGAGCAGGAGAACTGTATTGTTCTTATAACGTTATTATACACGTTATTATAACGTGCCACGTAGAAATGCATCTGGTGCAGAATAAACGAGAACGAACAACAATTTTGGATCTAACCAATTCTCCAAGAAATGTATCAAGGAGCGGTGTTTATTGTAATTCACTTCGTATAATATACAATTTCCAGAAGATCTGGTAACGTCTACAAGGTCTACAATGTACAAGCAGAACGCGGTGCCATTTTCTCCTTTGAGGTTAGCAAAGAAATATGAAAAAAGTGTGAGGATGTCTGAACGCGTTTCCACGCGAACCTCCGGAGCGATCGAATGAACGTGGATATTTGCTTGGAAGCGCGGGGATCGAATAAACAGCAATTACCAGGGTGAGAGAGGTAGGATCAGGCTATAATGTAGGTGCTAAGTCGGCAGAGCGAGAGATGTTGGCGACTACCGTTAGAGTGGACAGTGAGGAGCGAAAGAAACTGGAATAGTGGATGCAGCAGGTGCACATTGGACATAATTTCGGGATATGAGCACCTTTCGACCGCGAGGGGGAACCACACCGCCAAGGCCCCATGAATCACACCCTCGTTAACCTATCCTCCTCTTCTTCTCTCAGCGCGGACGCCATCTTGCTCGCTCTTATCATCCGCCACCTTCGAACGCCAGCCAGACGCCTTCTGATGATGCTTCTCTCTCTCTCTCTCTCTCTCACCCTTCTGCCGCGTATCTCTCCTTCCTTATTTCACTCTCACTCTCTTTCGCTTCTCTTTCTCGCTCGTTTTCATCCCGTCCCGCCACAAAATATTCTCCCTTTCGTTCCCCGACAGCCTCCTCGTCTTCTTTTTCTCATATTCGAACGTTCCTCCTCATCCTCTTCTTCGTCTTCTTCTTCTTCTTCTTCCCCCCGTGGCGTCTCTTTCTGTCTGCGCGGACGTTTGTCTTCTTGTTGATCTTCTTCGTGTGTTCGCCGGAGAAGATGCCCCGGGGTCGCGACCCGGCAACACCTTATTATTTTAATTAATAACGAGCCCCGTAATTGCAACAATTCGGCGCCGTGGGACCCGCGGGACTCGTGTTGTTATTGCCCGTGTAATCTCGACTGTTTGCGCAACGGCCACGGTTTTTCTTGCCGTTTCGAAAACGCCACCCCGGAGGGCGAACCAGCCTTTTTCCTACGGATTAGAATGGCTCCGTAAAGTGTCGGGGATGCTTCGCTACCGCCTCGAGGAAGATCCAAGATCGATACGGTTTTACCGCCACTTTGGGGTATGTAGATCGTGTGCTCGCTACGCAACCGGCCACGTACACCGTAAACACTTTCTGCTCGTTTTTAACACTGGCCACCGCTGTCCGGGTAATTTGCATCCTTTTACGGAAATTGCAAGGGTGTCCGGCGCGATAGAGTCTTCCTTTAACACTTGGCCCAACCCGGTAAGTAAAAGACATGCACTCCACGGTGTAAGGTTCATTTTATCGCGAGCATTATCCCCCTCCCCCTACCATTCACGCGAAGGTATTGCTTGAACGAAAATGTACCTTAATCGGACCTGTTCGTATCGTGCGCGGATCGAAGCGAGGTAAAAATTTGCTTCTAAAAATAACAATTTATTCGAAAATATATGTACTTCCGATTAATTCGCTAAAGATTACGATGAACATACTTCATTAATCACTTGCGCGATCAAGATTTTAATAAAGTCTGACAAATGTGAATGTTACGCGTTTCTTTTTCGATGGAATACAATATGATTCATTTGTGATGGATGGGAAAACATTTTTAAGTGGTTCCTGTATCGCGCAGCGAGTGTAGACAATTTCTATTTTGCATACAATCTGTAGGTATTTATTTATAAATTGATTGTGTTGGTAACTATCGATCGATTTACCCTTGATAACCGAGATTCGTTTGTAAAATAACATTGATAACGAATGTCATAATATAAAGAACTTTAAGTATTAAAATAATATATATAATATATATAATATACATAATATATATATATATATACAATATATATAATAATATATAAACCTTCTATAAATCAATATTCAAAATATTCTTTTCTCTTCTACGTTTTTCGGGAGAAAGAATTTTCTTTACCCTGTATCTGTAAAGAACGCGTTGCAGCAAGGGGTTAAAATTCATTATAAAAAGAGACACGAAGATTATTGCTTCTGATTAACTGAAAACTAAAAATCATTGGAATCGGTTTGGAAGTGTGAATTATACAGACGTACAACGTCCGATGTGTTTCATCCCTTGAAACAAGACTGTTTCTCTCGTCAAAATTATTGTTCGCCAAGCCACTGAGAGCCTCCAGGCAGCCGCGAGCAGCGATCCGCCATGATCCCGTGTTTAAGCCATGTAGAAACTCCGGGAATGTTGGTCGGCCCGGAATCGATTATCATAAATAGCGAGCGGGAACGTGTATCTTTGTTCGTGGCGCGTACGTAGGTGCGTGACACGCGAGATCGGCCTGTAATTTATGGAATCGAAATCGCTGACCCGCCGCCGTGACTCGCGCTCGCTGAACGCTTAGCGCAAAATGCTTGCGAGAGCAAAACGAAAACAGTATACGTGAAATATTGCTAAAAAAACAGGGCTGAGTATACTAATCTATACCGCATCCAACACATACGACTACTGATTCATTATTTATTGTGATCAGATAATCATCGATGAAAATTATTTTTTTAGAAAAAAGAGTGATTGAAAAATTTCGATAAAACGGCAAATGGGGCTGAACGTGTTCACGATCGACCAGTAACACGTTCACGCATCGTAATATCTCTCTCTCTCTCTCTCTCTCTCTTCCCTTTTCTTTGTAGCCCCGGCATCGCCAACCCCCTTTTTTGTTTTTCTCGGCCAATTAAACTATGATTTACAGCGACCGTTTAGACGAGCGTTTAACGGCCGTAAAAGTCCCTCGCTACTGATAATTAGCGGGGCATTAAACTCATTAGGTCCGATGCCGCGCAATATGCTAATTAATTAACGATGAACCAGCTCGTCAAACGGAATCGTCGACCGTGAAACCAGTCTGAATATGCGAGGGGTTCAGTCGTTTATGGTCTGATCCGAGTACCTTAGAAAGATCCTTACGAGTCCGCTACGGCTCGAACTCGCGGCTATATTAAGATTTTGATCTCAGCTCTTCGGGTTCGTTTCATTTTCGTTTTAATTTGATAGGAAGTCGAGAATCCGGGCACATTTCACTAAATTTTAGTAAGTTCAAACTTCGGAAACAGCATTTTTGAGATTCACACGAAATTGTCATTAACCAAGACTAATGAAATGTCTCGTAACGTAAAAATAGTTTTTAATTTATTCGAATGCAATCCTTTAAATATCTAGAAATAAGAAATACATACACGACTGCGGGACGTGTACCGTTGGGAAATCACGCTGCGTATAAACTCATTTGCTGTGGAAAAAATTCACCCCTGTTACAGCGATGTAATAATTAAGGGTAGTTCAGTAGAAAGCAGACTTTAGAATGCCTGGTACAACATAAACCATGAACGATCACTTTGGAATCTAGATTATGTTATTAATAGTGCAGGTGATTAAGGTTAGTAAATCCAAGATGGCTGTCGAATGGAGGTTATCAGAGAATGCGGACGAAGGTGAATGATTTGTAGAATGACTGCAGGAAATGCTTTCTAAAAATTTTTGTTCTGAAGATTTCACTTTACCGAAAAATTGGGGAGCCTCTGCTTCAGTTGGGGAATCTCGGCCAACCGAAAAGCCGACGTATTTCTCCGGGTACTCCTGCGAAGGTGCTGATGAAAAATTAATTCTGTGTCTCATTTGGGCGTATACAACTCTTTAAGCGGTTAGTCGACGCTCGTCACGGCCGTGCAGTAGAGAAATCAATCGTTCCGCTGGTTTATTATCATTTTCCCCGGGGGTTGGGGCGGCCGGAATTTATTTAAGAGGCTCTGCCAACTTAGGGGATTAAGGAGGCCGCGAAGGAAATCCATTTGTCCGTCGATGACGAGGCTGGCCGGCTGCCTGGCGCGCCTCGTTACAATCCGCCTCGTTTCGGCCGGCCCGATTGAAAAGTCACCGGTCTGACTAATGGACGCGGGCTAATTGCCAACAAAGGCAAATCAATCTCCATCCGGGGTTGCTAGTTGAGTCGTCCTCTCTTAGACCAGCGGAACGATGCGCGGCGTTGACAGGTATACGCACAGTGGCGTAGTACGAGCCTGCATTCGAATCCTACACCCTTTCAAAATAATTACGCCAAAACTGCGCAACGACATAACGCCCCATATAACGTTAGAGTTATTTGTCCCTCAAAAATGATGACTGCGATCGAAGTAATTCAGAAATAATCGAATGGAATCAATTAATTAATTTCCATCTGGAACGCTCAAGATCCACGTCTCTTAAATAAAAGTAAAAACAATCAAAGCACATTAACCATTTCACAATGCCGTAGGACTCTGTCAAATCAAACTCAAATCTATTTTAACTCGAAAATTAAACAGTTCTTTCGACCTAGTATAACTCCATTGTGTATGTTGATTCTTCATTTTATGGACATGACATTGATGAAACACATCATACTGTATTCAAATGGGCAGAAATTGATTAGATGATAATATACTTTATAATGTGAACGATATGTATTGCGAATTATGTTGCAGCAATTTTTGGTGATGAATCTGAACCACCCTTCGACTGTTAAGGGTTAATAAATGTATAGATACTGCATACTAGAACGTGACGATAATTAAAAATTGATCAAACGTAATTCTCTTACGACTCAATACTGCATTTATTAAATTCATAAAATTTATAGAATTCATCAAGTTCATACAATTATTCATAGAATTGATACGATTCATACAAATCATACAATACATAAAATTTATCAAGTTTATCATGTTCATCAAGTTCAACAAGTTCAACAAGTTCAACAAGTTCATAAAATTCATCAAGTTCATACAATTCATAAAGTTCATTGAGTTCATCAAATTCTTAAAATTCGTCGTTCAACAAGTTCTTAAAATTCATAGTTTAACAAGTTCAACAAGTTCATACAATGCATAAATTCATCAAGTTCAACAAGTTCATAAAATTCATCAAGTTCATACAATTCATCAAGTTCAACAAGTTCATAAAATTCATCAAGTTCATCCAGTTCATACAATTCATAAAGTTCATCCATTTCATCAAGTTCTTAAAATTCATCGTTCAACAAGTTCAACAAGTTCATACAATGCATACATTCATCAAGTTCAACAAGTTCATACAATGCATAAATTCATCAAGTTCAACAAGTTCATAAAATTCATCAAGTTCATACAAGTTCATACAAGTTCATAAAATTCATCAAGTACATCAAGTTCATACAATTCATAAAATTCAACAAGTTCATAAAATTCATAAAATTCATCAGGTTCATAAAATTCATAAAATTCATCAAGTAAGGGTCAATAAAACCACTGGTACAACGGTTTAGACATTCACGTTTACGTCGAGCACGCCAATGCGGTTTCCGAGCATTGGCGTGGACGCAGACGCCGCGTGGATCGCGCGAAGTCTTTCAAAAATAATTGGGACCGGAAAGCTGTGTTCTGCGACACGACTCGTAGGCCTTTTAAAGCGTATAATTCAATTCGAGACCACAACACCGCCGAGGATGATTGCCTGCGCCCCAAAGTGGCCATCGCCACTGTCCAATCCAAACACAATCTCCATCTTCCGACCCGTTCGTTCCCCGGCAAAAACAGCCGAGCCTTTTAGCGGGGCAAAAACGAGCAGGACGAGGGCAAAATGAAAACGAAACGCGATTAGTGAAAGGCCGTTTTATTTCTTCGTTTGCCGGCGTAATTACTCGAGCTCGCATTTTGCGGTTTTCGGGAAACCGTCGATTACGCCATTGCGCACACGCGAGTCACCGAGCGAAGGTGACGGGAGACGAGAGAAGGACCGAAAAGAGGTGAAGAGACACGCGGGAAGCTGTTACGGAGGGAACAGTGTGGAGAAACTGGCCGAAAGAAGGGAACAAGAAAAGAATTACACCGCGAAGTGGGGAGACGGTTTTTCGAAGGTGAAGGAGAAGGGGCGGAGGGATGAGTTTACTTTTTGCCGGACTCTAATTAGAGGCCAATTATATCGAGCAGGCGTTTGCCTCCACACAATGAACCGCGCGTTTAGTATCGATGTAGCGAACCGATTAACTCCTATTTGTTGCGCGTTTTGTTCCCTCCCGGGGCTCGCCGGAGCCGGTCGCTGAATAAATACGGGCTTAAGGGGCACGCACAACACCAGACAAATTTTCGGCCGGTTTTAATTTCCAGTACCCCATGATAAACACACCGACACACCGAATAGAATACTGATTCCGATTAGTCTGTTCACTCGATAGAGACGGTCTCGAGAACCACCAGTTAAGCATAGTAATTGGCATTTATAACTTAACATCTTGCAACACAAACAGGAATTTTGTAAGAGCAATAAAACCATAGAGCTGAAGATAGTATGCGAGTTTGATTTAAAGGCATTAGCTAATCGCCGACATGGTAAAAAAGCAAACTCCTTTACGACTTTGGAATACCACAATTACCGAGTAATAAAAATAATTTATCCTTAGCTGCGTACAGAAATTTCGAAAATAAATTTCTCGTATTTTTTTCATGGCTCTCGTTCGTAACAGGTGTACGAATGAATGAATATATTAAATGATTTCCTCCGAGAGAACCTTTATGGTTTCCTTAACCGTAAAATGAGAAGTATAAAATGACTTGTCTTGGGTCTGATCATTCTACGGTTAATTACCAACTAAAAATGCGGTATAATCGCGAATATACTTGTAGACAGCGCCCGTGTGAAATTGTAAATTTAGCGAGCTTGTTTTAATGGGGAAAGCCTTCGTAGATCGAAGACAAATAAAAATTGTATAAAATTCTACCGAATTTTATATTCCAGCCGTTTTCGAACATTTGCATAAGCTTTTTGAACATTTTCAATTAATTAATTATTTTCATAAGCTATCCGTGTCAAGTAATGAGACGGCAGACAAGGTTCTCCATCTTCTGAAAAAAAAATGGAATTGGTCTCTGGAAGGGTGAATGTGTTAATTAAAATTTGCTTAATGCTTGTGCTCGTTATGAATTCACGGTTCGGTAATGTGAAAGGAGAGCAGATTGTTCGCGTGCGAAGAATAAGGCGGGAATTTCGAATTAGGTAGCGCGTGAAAGAAACCTCGGCGGGGACCGTTAATCGGACAAGCTGCTCATTGAGCCAATTATAAGAACGTGGACAAATTCGAGGGACTAATCAGCTTACGGGTATTATAATGCCTCCGGTAGCCACAGGGGTCTGCGTGGGATCTGATAGAGATACCACTTATTTATTACGCGCACCCCGCGCACTCGTGACAGCGTATCTGCGCCGGTCTGCAGCCACGTGGATGCATTCCTGGTTCCCCTGTCCCTTTGCGAACCACCTGTAACAAAAATTTCGCTGCATTAATCTCAGCTGAATATTAACATGCCTGTCTCGCGTCGCATTCCTGCTACCGAATCAAATGTCCGGAAACAGTCGAATGTTGGATCTGTTCGTCGCAAAAGGTCTGGTAGGACTGTTTTCTGTTTGAGTCCGGCAAGTCACTTCAATGATCTTTACGCGTTTATGACATGACCTATTAAAATGTATTAACAAGAATTAATAATATTTATATTTTACTTTTATTACGAAGAATTGTCAATGTTTAACGAAGCATTTTAGCTTAACCAAGTAAACATAAATTAATGGTGAAGTTTGTTTCTCGATCGCAACAATAAATATATATTTATGGTTTCGGCGAGGTTCGATCAATTCAACAACAGCAAATGTGCAATTATTAATACAGTATCTTGACGTTTCGATCCCAATGTGGATCATTTTCATAAAGAAATATATATTGCGTCTAAAAGAGAAAACAAAGAAATTTTTAATATGGGAAATATATTGGGAATCAAAATGTGTCAAAACATAAATTAATGATATCGGCGCATAGGTTCGATCAATTATTACTATAACGTTAATAGTTTTAATATTTGATGTTGAAATTATTTTAATTTTACCTATTTTAAATTTATTAAATCTCTAAAAAACAAAATTAAAAAATTAAAAATAATTGATCGAACCTATACGCCGATATCATTAATTTATACTTAAAGCAATTTACGATCGATATTATTCAATATTTAACCAAGTAAACGATCAGAAAAAAGTCACTAAGAGATGAAACCAATTTTTATGTTATTCCTGTTTCCCACAATCAATGCAGAAAATTTTTTATTTTGCGTAACGATTCGCAATGTACTCGTTTTATTTTGTTTCTTTTCTAATTCACAACCCACACATCAACACAGAATTCTTTAGTCGACGATAAAAATCTACGTTAATGATTTACATCGCTTTCTTCAAAAATTAAAGACAATGGTAAGAAAACTTTGGTATCTTCGAGATTCGAGAGAAATTGAACCTGGGGCCCAAGAACGAAAAGGGCCCAGCCCTGGCAGCAGCGTCGCGCAGAGGGTAAACTCTTGAGCATCCCACTCTGCTGGATCTGTGTATAATACAGATTTCATATGCTAATTCCATGATTAACAATGCCGGGACGGAACGTTTCATCATCCCGCGCTACCAGCGACGTCTTAATACCGCGGATTTACATGCTAATTCGTCGAACGACGCGGCTGCCTCTCGCTTTACACGCCCGCGGACAATTTCTTCCCGTCGAATTATCTGGCCTCTGTCTAAATCCACCTATTATCCGCTGTCGTCTGTGAAATCGCCGCGATTTCACGCGGTTTCCGCGAGTTCGTTCATCTTCCGTATTTAGAGTCTGTCGAACCATTTGCTCACCACCCAAAAGGTCTCGAAAAAATATCAATTAAATTCATGAGACAAGTGCAATCATTTCAAGGTACAGCTTGTGGGAGGATGTTCGTTCATCTTCCGTATTTAGAAGCTGTCGAACCATTTGTTCACCACCCAAAAAGCCTCGAAAACATATCAATTAAATTCATGAGACAAGTGCACTCATTTCAAGTTACAGCTTGTGGAAGTATACCAGCAATTTCTAAATCCACCTATTATCTGCTTTCGTCCGTGAAAATCGCCGCAAATTTACGCGGTTTCCGCAAGTTCGTCCATCTTCCGTATTTAGAATCGGTCGAACCATTTGTTCACCACCCAAAAGGTCTCGAAAAAATATCAATTAAATTCATGAGACGATTGAAATCATTTCAAGGTACAGGTTGTTGAAGGATACCAGCAATATTTCTAAATTCACCTATTATCTGTTTTCGTCCGTGAAATCGCGGCGATTTCACGCGAGTTCCGCGAGTTCGTCCATCTTCCGTATTTAGAGTCTGTCGAACCATTTGCTCACTTCTCAAAAGTTCTCGAAAAAATATCAATTAAATTTATGAGCAAAGTGCAATCATTTCAAGGTACAGCTTGTGGGAGGATGTTCGTTCATCTTCCGTATTTAGAAGCTGTCGAACCATTTGTTCACCACCCAAAAAGCCTCGAAAACATATCAATTAAATTCATTGGACAAGTGCAATCATTTCAAAGTACAGCTTGTAGAAGGATACCAGCAATATTTCTAAATCCACCTATTATCCGCTTTCGTCCGTGAAATCGCTGCGTTTTTACGCGGTTTTACGCAGTTCGTCCATCTTCCGTATTTAGAATCTGTCGAACCTGTTAAAATTCTCTTAATAGCATGGAGGTGAGAGGTAAACGCCACGTGCTGAACTTTACAACTGTATATTTCTTGTGATTTACATTTAATACATTGAACTGAGTATCTTTATAATACTTTACTTTAGAAACACTTTTAACAGAAAATATTACTTTTACAACGTATCACTTACTTATATTTTATTACGCCTTTTTCCTATCGTGTGGTCACGGTTTGACTTTGTACAGTTCGCGTCTAATCAAGGAGTGAATCGAACGACGAATCGATGTTTTAACGGTTCCTGCGCAACCGATGATTGGCCGCTATGCCAGCTAACAAGATACAGGCCTGCCACTCACAAAATCATTGTTACAATTTTAACAGACCCATTTGTTCACTACCCAAAAGATCTCGGAAAAATATCAATTAAATTGATGAGACGAGAGCAATCATTTCAAGCTACAGCTTGAGAAAGGATAAGAGTAATTTCGCTCCCATTTTGCAGCAGTCAATGCATCTTTGTATCTGGATCTACGATTTCCCTGGATCGTAGAGCCCGTTCCATTATCAACGCGATCCGCGATTAGGGGAGTCGCGGGGCGAGCAAGGAATCGAGGATCTGATGGGTCCGGTCCCTTGAGGACTTACTCGCGTCATGCTGCGAGGGGCCCGATCACACCTCGACGCCGTGGGACGTCGAAACCCCTTTTATTCAATTACCAGCCACGGCTCGACGAATTCGACCCGGTGTCCGGCTGCGTTTTCATCGCTCGACGGGCATCCGCGGACGCTTACACGTCGGTATTTATCGGTGTCGTTTCGACAGGGGAACGTTAATTAGCTGTGCGCTCGAACTGTGCCAGTGTCGGCACCGGGTTTGCACCTGTTTCATGGATAACGAGGAATTCGAGCCTTCCCTACTCTCCAACAACAACCGTACTCGTTACGTTCGTTCGTATATTTCCTTGAAAATATTTAGCACATTTCTTCACGCGATTTTTATCGACGTTTCAATGATAAGAGCGAAATAAAAAAATGTTTGCAGGGATTGGAAGACACACTAGTCTATTAAATAGTCTTATCGAACTATTATAAATGCATTAAATCCACAGTCTAATCGTGCACAATGAAAATGTTTAAGATTGTTCATTATTTAATTTATCAATGTCTTTTTCCGGTTACAGCAGTTGTTCGTTTCATTAGCCTCCTAGAAGTCAGCCCCTCACTTGTTGGATTAAATAATTTCATCAGTTCTGCTGAATTGTGCTATGTTTGTGATATACTGTGCTTGAATATTACAACTATAATATAAAAAATAAGATGAAAAATTGAGGAAAATAATGTTTTGAGTAGCCCCCCACTTCTCATTTTTTTCAATTTTCTCAATTGTGCTAAGTTGTGCTTGGTTGTGCTAAGATTGTGCTAAGATTGTGCTAAAGTATTACTTTAAAAAAAATAAATAAAGAAGTTATAGTGAATAATCGTTTTGAACATTTAATTAACGTCTAAGTAAGTAACGATCATCCAAATAGATTTGTTGTACGCAGCTCTTCACGGTACGATACTATACCATTTGTGGACTTTCTGGTCATTCGAGAAACATAATATCGTATACCTGAGTTGTGCTTGTAATTAGATGTTCAAAACGATTATTCACTATAACTTCTTTGTTTGTTATTTTTTAAAAATAATACTTTAGCACAATCTTAGCACAACCTAGCACAACTTAGCACAATTGAGAAAATTGAAAACAATGAAAAGTGGGGGGCTACTCAAAAAATCGTTTTACTTAATTCTTCATCTTATTTTTTATATTATAGTTGTAATATTCTAGCAAAATATAGCACAAAAGTAGCACAATTCAGCACAACAGATGAAGTTATTTAATTCAAGAAGTGGGGGGCTAACTTCTTGGAGGCGTTTAATTAATTCACCAGTAGTTGAGTAATCGGATTGTACGAAGCTCGAGTTCTATCGATGAAATTAGCATCACTCTACACACATAAACTGTTTCGACGTCAGTCTCCTGTTCGCTAATCTGTGCAAATGGCTCTGGAAATCTGACCAGTGTATACCTTCGTAAATTGATAGGATAAATTAGATTTTAATCGACGAACGGTGACGTTCCCGTAGCTGTCCGTTGCACGAAGGGACATCGGGATTAGATCTGGCGGCCGTCGCGAATTGATCCCGTCAGGAGCAAAGACAAGGAGGATCCCGCGTTGGAAGGGAAGCCTCCAATCAAACTCCCATGATTCCGAATTAGCAGATGCTTTCGCCAGATCGAATGGGCGTCCCGTGGCGACCCTCGCACAGAAACCCCATGGAATGCGTGCCCGACCTTAAGATATTCACGACAACTATATTAGCCGCCTCAGATAGGATCGGCATCATACTGCGCCAGCGACACGCTTAACCCTGAAGAAGGTCCACGGCGTCTCTCTTTCTCTATTTCTCTTTCGAACCCCCTCCTCGTCCCGATAACCCTCCGCTGGGAACGCCATTTGATTTATGCGAATGATCGTCTTCCTTAACACTTTCGCTCACAAAATTCCCCCGGAGATAATCGTAGCGTTTTAGCCGAAGAACCAGAGAAGTAGGTTTGACTTATTGGCCGGCTCGGGTCTACATCATTCCCGCGGCGCGTTATGTTTCGGCCATTAGGGTTTTAATGTGTCTGGGAGCTTGTTCCACCCAGGGACCGCGCATCTCTTCGAGGAAAACGCGCGCCGATGCGATATTAATCACGTGTTTATTAGTTTTGTACAGCGGAAATGCACTATTGTCGACTGTCACGTGTTGATTGCCTGGTTACGTTCAAGTGTGATTGTCAAAATCGAACATGACGAGTTCGAGGCGATCCCTAGTACGTCGCTGATAAACTGAAATAATTATTGACGAATTGACAGAGCTATTAATTTTGTTAAAAATTAATTCTCTTCGTATTTTATCGGGAAGTTGAACTGGTGTGATCATTCAAGAGGAGATATTAAAGGTTGCAAGAGAAGTTCTCTCGTATTTTAAACGAGTTGAGAATTAGGGATTTTTTTCGATCATTTGGATTTTGTATATGCACGTGCAAAAGTATACTAATACATTTTAATTTATTTTAAATATATAATTACAAAAAAACGAAATACGCCACATACAAAACAGAATATAATAATTACAAAATAGAATGTGGTATATTAGAGGTACACAGATATTTTAATACAGACATATGATTAGTTAGAACAGTATAGACAAAACTTATACTTTAAGACCACAGCTCTTAAAAAATGATAACATGTAGTGACAAGCTTTGATGTTTGGTTTAGCTATTAATATTGAGACATCCATTGGAAGCTGGAAATTTATTTTGCTGAGTTTATTCATTAATTTGAGCCTTTCCTCGTTGTACAAGTTGCATTGCCATAGAACATGGTTCAGCGTTTCGTCACCCTCCCTGCAGCTACACTCAGGATTATCAATAAATCCAATGCGAGCCAGAGAAAAGGCAAGATGATAGTGATCAGATCTACGCCTGTTTATACTGACAATGTTTGAACGGGATAAGTTTACCTGAGAAAACCAAGGAAGTCTATTTTCATTTAAAAAATACTCAAAATATGTTTTGCCCTTAAGAAGACCATCAGCCTTTATAGAGGCGGGAGTGTTGTGTAGCACAATTTTGAAGAAAGACTCATTGACTGATTTTTCAGGGAGATCCTAGTTTTGTGCTTCTTAGTTAGAAAATACCACTTCGGAGACACGGTGGGCGAGGCCTAAAATGTTCCCACGATTTCTGCTAATCGAGGACAGCGAAGCATGTTCGTTTTCCAACTTTGTAGCATCCTGTAGAAAAATATCGACTGGAGTGTCGACCACCGGCGCAACCTTCGTCGCGTATAAATTTGCTCGTTTATTTTGTTACATTTAGTTTACGCCGGCGCCGGGTCGTGGTAACTTTTCGAATGACACGGCCAATGAGAAATACAGCTAGACCCGGCGTTATTTCACCGTGAAAAAGGGGAAGGAAGGGTGAAAGGGGGCAGGGGAGGAAAAAGAAACCGGGATAGAAAGCAATGAGATTCCGACGAGTCACCCGATACCTTTCTCGCGTTTCTCGCTGCTACGTCCCCATGAATAAATTATCAAAACACTTTATCGCGACGATTATCCGCCATTACGACTTATTTCCCCTTATTTCCATCCCCGTTTATCGAATCGTTTCTCGTGTATACGTATCGCTGCATCTGTTCCCGAGCGTAATCGTTCGCCCGGCCTCGAAAAGGAAGACATCCGTTCCACCATAATTTGCCGGCTATTACACAAAATTTGTCGAACTTCGCCGACCAAGACAGAATGTGGGAGAGAGAAGGAGAGACACGGTCATTTCGATGATTCGTAAATTGATCTTAATAAAACATTCTCGAAACGGACAGACCTCGGAGCCGAAGCAGATCGGATATTTTATTTAAACTAGCCGGAGCGCGAAATACTCGGTTGACTCACGCAAAATTGTCAGAGCTTGCGACAATGACAAAGGCAATCATGGCCGCAGGACTATAGGAAGAACGGAAGAGGTTAGAGCAGCTTATATGTCGTTATAGATGTCAATTTTTTAACAGGCTGTAGCAATTTTGACTTACCGCGTCGAAACAACGACTGGTGAATGATTGATTAGGGTCGGGCTTGTTCTAACTTCCCTTTATTTAAAATCATTTCTCTGGATATAGTCGATCGATAGTGAAAGCTAGAACATGATCGACCCTTAACTCTTCGCTGCATGATTTGTAATTGGCATGAGAAAATTGAAAGAAACTCAGTTTTTGTGTGTTTATTTACGGGAGAAATATTTTAAAAATTTGAAACAATATTTTCAGAAAAATAGACATAGTAAGAAAACACATTCTTATAGTTTACTGTATACCAGATTTTTTAACTGTATCAAATATAATACACTATGCAAGACTGTTAAAGCAGCTGTCTTAATTCTACAGAAAAATGTATTTCCAACTTGAATTATTTATACATTCTACTGTTTCGTTATTTTCGGAAAATCAATGGTCGACTGATAATTATGATTAAACTGCAAATTTTAAGCATTTCTGACGGAAATGAATGGAATACAAAACTGTGAGAATAGTACAAACATTTACGGACACTGCTATCTGCATCAGTTTTGATTTACTGGTATTATTGAACGCTAAAATATATTTTTATTGATCATTTTCTTTGAAACTCCAAAAAATAACACCATTCCAGTTCACGCGAAAAGCGTCAATTGAGCCCTTGAAACGACCACTTAAGGCAGAAGAGCCACTCAGAGGAAGACAATGGCATCGTCTGACATAAGCGACCACGTAATATCATAGTGCACGTTTCGTGACGCGCCGAGCGCATTAATAAATGAAGTGATCATCTATTTTTACTGCGGGAGCGTAAGGGATCGTTGTCGAATATGGCAGTTCGTCAAGAATTCCGGTGTCAAAATCGTTGTCGGTGCATTGCAGTGCCGAAACTACGGCGTGGCGAAGGTGGCACCTGCCACAGGCGTAATGCACGCAGATCTCGTGGGGGCGTTATGCCAAATTTTTTATTTACATGCAGCACAAAGACGCAAATTATTAGAAAATATACGAATTATCGTTTGAAAATGTATGTCCTAACATAGTCACAGCTTTGAGAATATTCTTGTGCATACTTGTAACGACGGCTACATACGAACGTTCCTTCAGTAAGCTAAAGCTTGTTAAATCATATCTGCGCTCCTCTTTGGGTCAAGATCATTTGGCGAATATGCCTATTTTGTCAATTGAGAAAGAAATAACAACCCGCCTCATTATGATGAAATAATCAACCTATTTGCTGAAGCGAAGTCTAGAAGAGTTTCGATATGAATAAACTATTACCAAAAATTTTGTAAAGGCTTATACATTCATACGTATGTTTCCTTCATTGCTAATAATTATACGATATGGAAAAATATTTGAGTTCAATATATTTTCCTATGATACTACATAGATGATAGGGGCACATGGTAGGTTGTTGCCACAGGCGCCGAAGCGGCTAGTTCCGGCTCTGGTGCATCGTCTCTTATTCCAATAAACGTGTTGTCCAGCATCGACATCATTGGACTGTCAAATTGGTAGTATTCGGGAAAAGGGCCTCTCGATTTGTATTCAAGCGTGTTCGATTCTTACGCGTTCCACAGGCGACTTCCTTCGCACGTGACGCGTCGCCACCGAAATAATCGTGTGGATGTTGACGAAAATGATCTATCGATTAGCGACACCGGGTAATAATGGGCCCCTCAGATTCCGTTTCTATAATACATCGTCGACTATCTAGCTTCCGGCTACTGAGGCTAGGTTCTCGGGTGCCACGATCTTTCCACCACGATCGAGCGCATTAACAATGCAACCGGCGTTCTGACAACGACTGAACGATGCAGACGGTGTCAACGGTAAATGGTTATGACGGGGACGCGTTGAATCTTTGATTTCCGTGATGTCACATTACACGGAAACGTCTTCGCCTACTGCTTTCACTCCGGGAACGATTAACAGAATTATTAACGATGCAGGTTGTGACTCTTTTTCAATTTTTTTGAGATAATCGCGAGGGTACATTCCATATTTCACAGAATTTTTTTGTCAAGATGAATGGAACTATTCTGCGATGCATTATATTCTCGAGAAAATATTAGAAACGAAATTAATGTTCAATCTCAACGTTAACAAGCCAACTAAAATGGTGGGAATATTGCGTTTAGAAAATGGAGATATACTAATGGCGATTATATCATATAATATTTGCGAGAAAGTATTAGGAACAAAATTGATGTTCAATCTTAACGTCAAGAAGCCAAATGGAATAATGGGAATATGTGCGTTTAGAAATTGGAGAAATACTAACGATTGAGAAGGCGATTATATCATCTAATATTTGCGAGAAAGTAATAGGAACAAGATGAATTTTCAATGTTACTTGCCATACGTTATGGAGAATATCTGTACAGGCACTGTTCAACAAATAGATAATAACGATTTAAAAAGTCACGTTTTTCTGTCGTCTTGTGTTTACAAGAAAATGTTCCACATAGTAACAGGTCAAATAAAACGATGGAAATATGTACATTTATTAAATGGAAAGAAGATCAATTTTCAATGTTGATACACCAAACACTACGAAGAATATTCGTGCAGGTACTAACGATTTAAAAAGCCAGGTTTTTCTGTCGTCTTGTGTTTACAAGAAAATGTGAGAACGAAGATGGACATTGATGTTTAACGTTCACAGTGACATAGGAAGGATTGTAATGGGAACGGTGAGATTTGAACATACGAAGAAAAAGCCGAAAACAATTGCGTTGACCGACACGAGCACGGAAATTCCTGCAGAAGCGCGATAAAAATGTTGGTCCCTCGGAACACTCGGAACTGGCTCACGAGGGCGATGGTTGTGTCGAGAAGGAGATCGGCCAAGCAGATTCGAGCGGGTTCCCCGGAGACATTTCTCGCATTTCGTGGCGAGCCGCGGACACGTGTTGCCGACACGGTTTTATTGGGATTCGCAAAATTTCTGCGATCGGTCCGCGCCCGACCAAAAATCTGATCCCCGCTGGATACGACCCTGTCCCGGCGAACGACCAACAATTCTCCCGTTCCTTTCTTTATTTTCCTCGATAGCGAGATCCGACGATTAAATTTCGAGTTTCAACAAATATCTTACCAGAAACTAATTCGTCGTTTAGCTCAACACGTACATTATGGTTGAAAGTATTTTTTTGAAAAATTATATAGATTGCAGAGACAGTGAAAACGTGAATAATTTGAGAAAACAATAATTTGAGAATATACAAAATATATTGTGGATTTTTATGCAAGAGAAAAATTGTTATAGTCATCATCGATGATGAATTGAATATTACATTAGCATGCGACACGGTCAGTATCCTCGAATCTCGCTGGCAAGAAGATACCCGCCGCTATCAATGAACAATATTGTCTCAGTGATAAATTGTGAGCACCACGCAATGGGTCATAAGTTATCGCAGACCTTCCAGTATCGGAGCGTAATTATCTCCCAATTAATAGTCCATTACGACTCTGTCACGCGTGCAGGACGTAGGATTATCGCTGTCATTCACTTCGAGATGGTTTCACATTATCTCGAACCGGAAGCCATCATAGTCTTATCTGCGGAGAGACTTCAAGAGAGAGAAAGAGAGAGATGTTTCGGAACATTTTGTCGAGTTTTGTAATTTCTTCCACACGCTCGATTTACAACCCAATCAAATTTCTTCAATGATTCACCACTGTAGTGGAATTATTTTGCAACAGATAGAAATTGGAGTTGATAAAATATAGTGTATCTATATGGCTCAATAAATAAGGGGTTAATGAATGACGGATAAAACAATATGGAAATTCATAAATGAGGGTTAATCAAATATAAGTTACAATACATAAGTGGTTAATAAAACGCTAATAAATGAGTTAATAAAATAAAGGGGTTAATAAATTAGGAGTTAATGGAACATAAGGCTTAATAAATAAGAGGTTAATGAAACATGAGGACTAATATATTTGGAGTTATTAAAATAAAGTTGAGTGAGGTTAATAAGATATAGGGGTAAAATAATATATATGTAAAATAATATATATGTAATATATATTAATAATATATAGGTGTTAAGAAATGTGGAGTTAATAAAATACAGGATTGTGTGAACCTGAATAGAATTGTATAAATAGAGATTAATAAAATAGTAATAAAAGGGTTAAAATAAGAAGATTAATATGTGGAAGGATTTCGATGACCACCGAATTTCGAAAGATGGCGTGAGTTCCTTCCTAGCGAATGTCGCCTAATCTCGGATGTCAGTCACACACGGCCAATATTTCACGTGGCCGATGGGGCCCCACGTCCATTGGCGCGTTTTGTTTATGGTGGTCCTAACTCGGTCCCCCCGAGTTAGGTACACAGGGCGTGCACACGATTCGTGATTAATTGGCAGGCTTCCAGGTAGAGGCGATATGCTAGCCAGTGGCGACTTTCGAAGTGCCAGCCAGCCTTCCGTTGGCACCGGCCATTGTTCCATGATTAATCATCCATTGGTAAGTCACCGTTCTTTCGTGGTAAACCCATCGTTTCGATGTTTCCCGTGTTGTTACGATCGATCGATCGTTCATCGGCACCGATTATACCCCGTTCATCCGTGACTACCATCCGTGATCGACACACCAACGGTCCCGGCTGACTATACACGAAGACAGTCGCGTGAGACTGCTCGCAATGGGTTTGTTAGCGATTCCCATAACGGATCGATGCTGACACTTTCGGATGCTACGGCGTCGCCTTTTATTGGCCAGAACGCGGATGAAAGGTCTGTTTGATTAACCTTTCGCCGCTCCGGCGACTGACGGCGTTTTTAATCGGCAAAAAACCCGTGATTAACGGCTGGGGATTTGTTAATACATTTCTGTACGACGATTACAATTGTAGAAAATTTTCTGGCTACTTTACAACAGCGGAATATAATTGTGTGAGGTCTGATAGAGTCCGCAGGCTAGTCGTCTTTGAACGAGTATCGTCGAATTGCAAATCATTATGCAAATTCTCTGTCGGGTTAGATCGTGAGGAAATTAAGAAAAATTTGTACTGCTGATTAAGTTGATTCCTGTGATTCGAGTAAAATAAAAATACCACAGTGAGCTTGTCCATGGAAATTTATGTTTCTGCAAAAATTATTCGAATACAAATGTGTCGGTAGATTGAAATTGAAATTTTTTTACATTCTATAAATGCACCAAGATCACAGTCTTTATAAGATTATAGTGTTGATCGACCTTCCGATTAGAGAAACAAGAATATTAAACCTGTATTCAAATTTGTGTAAATATTTATCTGGCTAAATTTTATGTCACGGTTCCACTCGTTTCCTTTTATAATTGACTCTTGATGGAACGATATCGCTGAAGAATCAAAGTGGCCCCGTCGTCGTTGCACAGTTACAGGAAACCAAGTATAATAAACGTCGAAAGAATTATGCCAGATCTCGCGCACTCTGGAACGATGAAATAAATGAATATATTGTCCATCTTTATATTAGACACGTCAAATATATCTATAATTTATGATTGTCCGATTTTATTACTATTTCTTCGTTTGAACGAATCCGATGAAAAAGCAAATAGAATTCAATATTATTTATGCCTCGACGATAATGCATTGAAACTATCGGCGCTGAGGATAAACTTCTGTTCACCTCGAGTCTCTATACCAGCAGAACCATGAGAATTTTCCTTCTCGCAAAGATTTACAGTCTATTCATTACGATTGTACAACCGGAGATACGATCTTAGTCTTACGATGCCGGCCGAAACATCTATTTCGTGCTTCTCGAGCGCATTATCATAGCAATCTTCGATCAGTCGGGCATGATCGAAAAACACCATTAATCCACCGCGTCTGTTCTCTTCATTGGCGACACTCCCATCTAAACGCGTCTTTAGAAACGGCGAAATCGAAGCATGAAAGCATCTAGTCATTGAAATTTTAGGACAAACATTTTTCCGAACATCATTAGGACAGAAGGGGACAGAATTGATCACAGTGATTAAATCCTTGAATTTTTCTATACTCTTCGATCGTAATAAAATTTAATTTTCTTCGATCTAAAAAAATAGTGTCACCTTGATGTCGCCGAATTGAGGAAGAAAAGTTACTCTTTCTCTCTGCTAGTACTGGAGTAGTCACGTGACGTAGAAGATGAAGGTGCAGTGGGGACACAAGTCTTATTTTAATTACTCCGAGCGTCCAAACAGGAAAGAACACGTCAGAACAGTTTCAGAGCACCGACGAGAAAGTAGGATTCCTGATTTTTTATCTTTTGGGCGGCTGTGGCGAGGACATCCTGATGGCGAAGCGTTAAAAATTAATTTCCGGGTCGTTGTTAGCCCAGCCGCGGGGTTACGCGCTGATTAAAACCTGCCCCCGGCGGATCTGCATAAACTGGATAAAGGAATCTCGTTAGTATTACCATAATGTCATCGAATTATCAACGCCTATACGGTAACCCGTGCGTGCCGTTGCTTGGTCGAGGGTATCGCCTCCTTTTCGATGTATATATCTTTCTCTGCACACGGTCGCTCGCATATTTGTGCACACATAGTCGGACGCACACATCGCACGAACACGCGTATATGTGTGCACGAGGCACGCGGCATCAGCCATAAATAATGCATGGGCATCGCCGTGTCCCGGTCTGTAATTTGATTGCGGAGGCGTCGATTTAAAAGTTTGGCGCCCACCTTCCTCACGGACGCGACCATAATGGCACCTACACGCACCATAGGTCGAGAACTGGGGGCCCACGGGGTCGCGGAATGGTTCCGACCATGCTTGAACCTAACTCAGGGAACCAGGGGATCATCCTCTCTCTGCGAGACCAACGTTGGAAGAAGATGCACCGATCGATGAAAGCTCTACGATGAACGTGCAAGACGAAGGGGACGAGGGGGATGAACGAAGAAGAGGGTGGAACACCGGTATCGGACGAGACAATCACACCATTGTTGCACCGGGGCCACGTGTAATTAACGATACCATCGTTCGGGAATTATTCATTTATCATCGATCGGGACTCGCCTGTCCTTTAAACCCGGCCGGGGTGTGACGAGAATCGCGAACAACATCCACGCTCTGCAACCCCTCCGACGTCGTCGCCTCGTGGAATCGTTGCGATTCATGAATTTGATGAACTTGATGAGTTTGATTAATTTTAAGAACTTGAAGAACTCGATGAATTTTATGAATTTTATGAATTTTATGAACTTGATGAACTTTATGTATTTTATGAACTTGTTGAACTTGATGAATTTTAAGAACATGATGAACTCGATGAATTTTATGAATTGTATGAACTTCCTGAATTTTATGAATTATATGGATTTGATGAATTTTATGAATTTATGCATTGTATGAACTGAATGAATTTTATGAACTTGTTGAACTTGTTGAACTTGATGAATTTTAAGAACTTGATGAACTCGATGAATTTTATGAATTGTATGAACTTCCTGAATTTTATGAATTATATGAATTTGATGAATTTATGCATTGTATGAACTGAATGAATTTTATGAACTTGTTGAACTTGATAAATTTTAAGAACTTGATGAACTGGATGAATTTTATGAATTGTATGAACTTGATGAATTTTATGAACTTGTTGAACTTGATGAACTGGATGAATTTTAAGAACTTGATGAACTGGATGAATTGTATGAATCGTATAAATTCTATGAATAATTGTATGAACTTGATGAATTCTATGAATTTTATGAATTTTATGAATTGTTTGAATTTAATAAATGCAGTATTGACTTGTTAGAGAATTACGTTTGATCAATGTTTATTTATCGTCACGTTCTAGTATGCAGTATCTATACATTTATTAACCCTTAACAGTCGAGGGGTGGTTAAGATTCATCACTAAAAATTGCTGCAACATAATTGACAATACATATTGTTCACATTTATCTAATCAATTTCTGCACATTTGAATATAGTATAAAATATAGTACAAAATGAAGAAACAACATACACAATAGAATTATTCGAGGTCGAAAGAAATGTTTAATTTTCGAGTTAAAATAGCTTCGACTGTAAATAATTAGGGATTGATTAAGGAACAGGAGAGTAAACGGCAGATTTTTCGAATTGTATGAATTTTACGAATTCAACGTACGTCATAGAAATTAGTTTAATCAAATCACAAATCAAAAGAAAGCAATTTTGTAATTTATAAAATTTTTCTCAACGTTTCGATCCAAGTATGGATCATCTTCAAGAGAAATTTTGCGGCTGAAAAATACTGAATGTTGTACTGAGTATTGCACAAGATCAGTAATAACCACCAAATATTTTTTCACTGTACTTGCAATGTGTAAACACTGAGAAAAATTTTATAAATTGCGAAATTGCTTTATTTTGATTTTTAGATCGAACATGTGCGCCGATAACATAAACTAATTTCTATTAATTCGTTACGAACGACAAAACGGAATATTTATCGATGTACATCGTAGAAAAATGTAATTGGTAAACGAACGACCTGAAAATTTGAGAACCACTGAGGGTGGTGTCTTGGCAGGATCGAGCGTCGCGCAGGATCTCTCGCTTGGGTTTTAGGTTGACGATTAGTCAATAACTCCGGCGGATGGCAGACATCACGTACCGATGGTTAAGCGTGTTTAACCATTATCGGCGTCGCTCGCATGACAGGAATATTCGCTGTTGCCACCCATGTCGCGATCGAGGGGAGCCACCCTGGCCGTACACCCTCGCACAAATATGCGCAGAATCGAGCGAGCGCCGCGCCTCGCATATTTACGGCGCAAGGTGCCCTTCATTAGGCTTCTTTCACAGTAAATCGATGATCTCTAGATCTCTTTCGTCCTCGCCTTCGCGTATTACGCAAGGTAGAACCGAGGCCTTTCACTAAGGGAATCTCAATTACCAAGTTCTGAAAAACTTTCATTAACTTTAATCAATATTAAGCATAAATTAATGATATCGGCGCATAGGTTCGATCAATTGTTACTCAAACACTATTTGCAAATTAGCACAATATTATTTATTAACGTTTCGATCTGCATTTAGATCATTTTCAAGAGAATCTAATTAACATTGCGTCTGTAAATTAATAATTAAATATATATATCGTGAAACCGTAGAAACAGAAAAAGAACAACAGTATAAAATAAAAAGAATCGTTACTGACTTGCTTAGTGTCGCAAAATAATTAAACTTTAAAAATTAAAGGTTTTAATCAATATTCAAAAATTCAAACAACACGACAGAAGTATACTAAAACACAAAGTTTCAAATGAATCAACTTCATTCGTTCTTTCATGAAAAATTACTGAAGATCCACGTCTATTAAAAAGATGACTCTAACGAAGTGCGGCTAAATTAATTTATCTGAGTTATTGTACAGATAGTGCGCAATATTTCGTAAGATCCTCGTGTATAAATTACTGTAACGAGTTGAGAGAAACGAATTTGTTAGGGAGACAATGGGAAGTATTTTCCAAGGGGGAGGGTTCGTTATATAGATTAATTATTTCGACCCGAGATCAACGCCGTATACCATAATGACCCGTTAACGACCGGTGTGAGAATCACGGCATTCGTTTCACGGTTAATTAACATTCATTTATGCACCTGTTAACGTGATGTTAATTGAAGACTTGAGGAAATGGAATTTCAGGTAAACAATTGCTCCCCAAGGCCGGCCGTTTCGTTTTGGTAGACCTACCTCGGACGTTGCCCGACATTTGATAACCTCTGACTGTTCCTTCGGATGAGCTTCGAGTCACTATAGTTTTCTGTAAATAGATGTAAATAGTAAATAGGATAAGCTCTCGACATCACGAAGAACACAAAAAAATGCCGTAAATTTTTTCGTCATACTTTTTATTTCGGACTCATACAAAAATTAAGAAAACTTAGTACAAAGATAATTAGTATATAAGCCATAGTTATAATATAGTTAAGACTGGTAGTATAAATTAATGTAATAAATAAAGATTGTGAGCGTCAAAATTGACCGGGCAATCTATAGTTCATTAAAAAACTTAAAAGCTAAGTAGATTATATCAGGACGTGAATCAATGTGAAACCTTTATGTACGTTGATTTGTTGAATACACTGTTGAAAAAAGAGTCACTATAGTTAATTTGAAGGACGAGCTTCTTGAATGTTTAGTTCTATTTGGAACTGTGTGACGCCGTCTTGGATGTGTTCCATAAAACTGTAAAAAAATATTTAGTCAATCCAATAAAAATGTCACCGCTGAAATTTCAAAACGTACGAAGTTGGTTTGGTTAATTTTAACTAAAAATAGTTATTGTGTGTAATAAAAATTGAACGAACGAATGGAATGCAAGTAGTCACTTCCGAGGAGGAACATCTTTTCGTGCGGGACAAGGACTAGAAGCCACAATAGCGGTGTAATTTTTAAAATTATTATCTCCGTAGTATCTTTCCTCCTTGTACCACGAATTCTCGAATACGGATGCCAGCTCGTCCGCAGGACGTGCGAGGAATTCGTGCGAATTCTGGGAAAGGACACGGACGAAAAATGAGAGCCCTTTTGGGAGGATACTCCCGAAAGGATACCCGATTCGCAGGATCATAAGAATCGTGCGTCTGCTTCTTACGTGTGCATCTTTTAACCTTTCATTCCCAACAATTTCAACCTCTTGTATCAAAATATTCTTATAATTTTACCAAATAAAATTTAAATATTACTGGACACTTATACAAATTTTGATGCAGACGTTTTTTTGTTAATAAAGCACTTGTATCCTGAAATAAGAATGGTACTCACCAATTTTTAATAGCTACGTCTAATCAAAATAACACAAACAAATGAAGCTGGAAACTTGTATTTCATAATTATCATTTTAGTAACTAGTTTAACTGAAATTAATTTTCACACAGGTGGATATGTATTAGAATTAGAGACACAGATGGTTAAGTAAGGCAGTTTGGAAATTTCGCAAATACAGGGTCAAGACAACGTAACCTGCGCCCACTTCTGCCGACAAAACCGATTCGAAAACGATCTTGAAAACGCAATGGGAATCGGCAAAGAGGCTCGAGGGTGGCCGTTGGCATTTTTTGGCATCGTCATTAACGACTTCGCCCTGGCGAGAGACGTTCGAGGAATCGATTATGACGGCGTCGACGCGTGCTGGCATCCCTGAAGAGGGTCACACGCCTCTTTCACGTTTTTAGACTCGATTCCAACCGGTGGGAGAGCGTTTATGGTGACAGAGGTGCGAGACGCCCACAACAAGGAAAACGATATGGAGGTTGGAATTTTTAGTTTCTTGCTCGGGGCCTGATACGGCAATAATCGTGTCGCGTAATTGCGCCGAACGAATGGGAATCTGCCGTGAAAATAATTTTTACCTCATTTTAAACAAAATGGTCGCTCGACGTCTGCAATCATCAAATGATTTTCTTGCTACGGAAAAAATTCAAGAATACACGTTCAAGAATGTGGCCGATCCTGTGAGAAATCTCCCAGAAAATCGTGCACATTGTGGACGCAGAACATCAGAAAATTGGATCTGTTATCCTGAGAAGCCGCGAAAGAGGCGAAAAGCCGAGAGGAAGGTGCAAACGACGAAATCGCTGAAGAGGAAAAAGGGATTCGGCCAAGCCTCTTAACTTTCCATCGAAGTCGAAGTTGAAGTCGAAGTCTGCGGGACGGTCGCATTGTCGCGGTTAACGAGATTATCGGCGGCATTCGGTCGGCATTCACGGAAAAAATAAATATTTGGAGGGGCCATTGTGGTGATCTCGTGCGAGCGCAGATGCGGACGAGCCTCGCGGAGAGGTTCGCGAGGGAGGAGCCGGACCGGAAACGGACAAAGGACGGTGCCATTCCGCGGTTTCTCTCCTTGTCGCCGCTGAATAGCCCGGGGAGATTGAAACGTCAACCCCGGACCGGTCATTGTTGGCTAATGTTGGTTTTACGAGCGGTGACTTCGGCACCGGAAATGTTCTCACGTGTGCACGAGCGGAACGCGGCAAAAGTCGATGCGAAATTGTCCCCGGGCCCTTTCAAGCCATCCCGACCGAGAGTTTGAAATTCTGACTTCCCTTTCACCCCTGTTTTGACTTTTTCCATCCCTTACCGCTATTCCTCGACCATTCAATACCGCACAATGCGCTCCGCAACAAGATACTAACCAGAAAGTTCGTTACAACGTTCAAGTATCGCGAATTAAAACAAACAAAAAACATTTTTTAATCCTTCTTTTTTAAACCTTCCAGTGTTTATTTTGCCATTATTAACTTGATGAATTTTATGAAATTGTTGAACTTGATGAACATGATGAACTTGATAAATTTTATGTATTATATGATTTGTATGAATTGTATGAATCGTATAAATTCTATGAATTATTGTATGAACTTGATGAATTCTATGAATTTTATGAGTTGTTTGAATTTAATAAATGCAGTATCGCATTCAATACCGCACAATGCGCTCCGCAACAGGATTCTAACCTGAAAATTCTTTACAACGTTCAAGAATCGGGAATTAATACAAATAAAAAATATTCTTTAAACCTTCTTTTTTAAACCTTCCAGTGCTTATTTTGCCATTATTAAAGTTACATAATCCGTGAGAAGTTCAGTATACCACTGATGCGACTAACTACAATTTACAAAAGTTTTTGTTTCGGAAATCGCAATAAAGAAGTCACATGCTAAAAACATTTTTTGTTTTTTAAGTTCATGATGGTAAAAGGAGGAGGATCGTTTGGTCAATATTTTTGATGGCAGCAGGATCAACACCTCGATCGCCTTTTAATAACGCAGAGAAATGGTTTTCGGAATGGCCATTGTCCTGGGCAAAAAGAAATTCCGAAAAGAAAGGGACGACGTTTAGGTTTGACGGCAGGGATCGGTTACCCATTGGTCCGTGGCTGGTGGTCCTTGCTCCTGCAGGACCTCTAATCTAATCCGACAGGTCACCGATACAACGGGCCTTCGGATTAACCGGCGTTTTGTACAGGTTAGCCTACCGATTCCGGTCCGCCCGAGAAAACATCCTCTCTCGAACTCGGGGAATATCTTATCTGGTTTTTTCTACCGTAGCGATTCGACTTTCGGGACACGACTTTTTAAACTGGTGTGAAACAGTGTCTTCAACCACTGGGAACGCGGCTTAACACATCGCTTCGGACGCTGAACACGAAGATTAACATAAACGAAGAATTCATTGGCCGAACAAATCTTCGTGAATTTTTCATGAACGTACTACACGAACTAATAAAAATTCTATAATAGTGCAACGAATAATATGAATCAATTTTTCCTTTATAATTGTTCGCATTCTAAAAATGTTTTCTCATGAAATTCTTTAATCAACTTCTTTATTCATTGTAGAAATGGTGCTTTATTCAGTATTTTTAGTATTAAATAATTCCAAATTGATTTCCCATGATGAAAGAAAAATTCTACACTATAATTAAATATTCTTTAGCTTCATTTTATAACTTCTTTGTTGCGAAAAGTAGTTCGTAGGAATTTTGAACAATCATTTTTAAGCGGTACAAAGGAAAAGTTTGAAGATGATCGACGTCAGTATGGTCTCGATCGTGTAGAACAAGATTTTCGAGAACGTGCGTATTGGCGGAGGGCAGGAATTCATATTCAGACGTGGTCACGGTTGAAGTATGTAAACAAGAGCCGACCAACGTGATCACCATCGACAATCGATCGATCGATCGATCGATCGATCTGCCCCCGAGGAGAAATCGCTTTCGCGGAACGATAAAATATAAGCGATGACTTGATCGCAAGATTAGCGCGACTCCCCGCGATGTCTTTTCCCTCCTACCTCATTCTTCTCTTCGTCCTTCTTTTACCAAGCTTCTGTTCGACGGTGATTTTACACGTTCGTTGACCCACGATACTCGTAAAAACCATAAAAATGATATTATGCGTCATACCGAGTCGTCTCAATACTCGCAATCCTTCGAGCACTGACTATACACGTTGTATCGTTTCATAGAAATGTTGAAAAATTCACTGAAGTCAATACAAGATCATTTTTAATGAAAACATAAATATCGTCATCATTCAGTTCGCGACATGACGGACAGACGATGGTTAAACCAGTGTGACATCAATGTACCATATCAGAATTAAAATGGTAAGACCATTTCTCTTTCCCTTCCAAGCATTTCTACTGGCTGAAAACCGTACGAAACATAATATTCCAATACTAAAATTCTTCTTGATTGAAAATGAAATATATAATAAATTTTGTGGTTCCGGGGCACAGTTTGATTAATTTTTTAACGTTTCGATCCCTATATGGATCATTCTCAAGAGAGACATTTTTACGTCTGAAAAATAATATTATATATATATAATATAAATTGAAAAAATATTGCGACACACCCGTGTAAAGAGAACGAAACAAAAATATAACACACATACTCTCTCTCTCTCTCTCTCTCTCCCGCTCTCTCTCTCAATTTACGGTTCCCCTTCGGAAGGCAACCAGCTCGGCGTTTTAGGGCGACAGAAACCACAAAACTATTTTATATAATAGAAAGATATTCCAATCATGCTTTTAATTTCTGAAGGTTTTTTCGTTAGCCACGACAACTAGTTTTGTTGTTCTAATCGGTTCAACGTTGAACCCACCTATTCGTCTCCTTTCGGCAGCGTCGCCGCAAGAAACAACGGTCCCATAGAAATGGGTCCCAGCAATAAAACGGCGATCCATAAAAATATTTCGACTCTTTCTGTTTATTTGTTGCGCGAGTTCGATCCCCATAAAGGCTGATTCGACCGTGAACGGTTCTCGGAGCACGCCCTCACCTTGGACGTCGAATTTTAAAAGCATGCTCACTGGCCCGTAAAAGTCGAGCTTAAAAAGTCCCCTTGGGACAGGATTGTTCGTTCGAAGAATACTCGAAATATACCGGAGGATAATCATGCTTGCGGAAAAAGGGACACGGGATTTTCGACTAAAAATTTCTTGGACCCCCTGACATGATCGGTGACACCCTCAGAATGGGGCCCACTCGAACCTTTCTTCATCTTCCCGCAAAAGTACATCTTTTATGTTGTCCACCAATGAATATATATATATATTATTTCTTTTCAATTATAAAATCATGTCAATAATAATTGATATCAATTATAATATAATTTTTTTATATAATATATTTTATATGATATATATTATATTATATCAATCAATAATCATAAGAATCAATAAAAATATATCTTTTCAATTAATTTTTCGTAGATTGACTTCTGTTCGAGATTGCCAATAGAGATTGTAAAAGTTTCTAATAAACCAATTAAATCCACGACAAATATGGTACAATTTGCATGAATTTTTTGGTCTAAGCAATAGCGGAAATCTCGTCTGTCACACGCTTCCGAGCAGGGAAACTGTCTCGTTAATAAAACAGCGAGCGGGGGCACAGGGTTGAATGGCGAGTTCGGTTCTGGTCCACATTGTTGAACCTAATTAATTAAGCAGGGTGCCGTGGCGGCGGCAGAATCATAAACTTTAATAGCGAGCTTCGTGGAAAGAAAGGAGAGCCCCGGGGGTTTATTTACATCGCTTCCGTGGCTCACGCGGAACAGAAAACGGGCGGGGGCGGCGGGGAGGTTAGGAGAGGGCGGTCATAAATGCCCGTTTATTACCGCGGTAATATTACCGTCCACTTAAGGGCCGCGCGTTTTATAGGTAATAACTCATTTGGGAATTAGGCTCTTTAACACAAAGCCCTCGGTTTTCGATAAGCATCTCTCCCTCTCGGGCCACGGTCAGAGGCCCGCAGAAAATGAGAGACGGCATAATCGGTTCCCGGGCACAGCCACCGATAGACGTCACCGCCCTTCTTTATCTCCCGTTACCAATTTTTCATTATTAAACGAAACGCCACCATCCCCGCTAAGTATTTCCTTCACCATTCCTCGGAAACAAGTGTTCATTCTTTCGTCTAACTATAATTGAACCCGCCAAACAGATAGACTGTATAGAATGTTTTACAATTTCTTTTGATAAAGGGAAATAATAGGAAATAATATAAATAATAGGGAAATAATTAATCATTATTCACAATATATGTAGGTTACATTATTAAATACGATGGTATCTAATCAATTACTACACATTTAAGTATTGTATGAAGTATCACATCAAATTCGTATCCATAAAATGAAAAACATTAATATCGAATGATATTATTCTACGTCGGAAGAAGTTTTCAAATATAAATAGCGCCGACTCCAATCGGTTAAGATTAGTAACGAAAAATATGCATTGCGGCAAGAAGATTTCCGGCAGATACCGTGCAAATAAAAAAAATTCCGTACTCACGGTGCGTGGAATCATTAATATTTTATCGCTCAAAAGTGGTATGGTGGAGCTCCCAAGTACTTCTTCTATGGTGAAAAAAGACAGGCACGATATTGGATGGAGAGGGGAGCACAGAGGGAGGGGATTTTTATACGAAGCTTTGTGACCAGCTAATTGCAAGTCGGGTAACGATCGAAACGGACCGTTTTTTGCTTTATCGGCCCCTTAATTCGCACTCTTACACCTTTTCCCTTTCCATTTCTGCCGGCCTATAAAGGGTTACACACGCGAGGACCCGCTCGGTAATAAATATGGTGGCATTTCGGAAACCCTCCGCCATTTAATGAGACTCTTTAGCCCGTTATTAAATTATAAATTATGACAATCTTATCTCCAATTTAATGAACCGGACGTTTTACGCTCGCCGTTAATATCCAACCGACACCTACGAGGCCCACGGGCTCACCACAAAACTGGTCCATAACCGTTTTCGGGTCCCTTCGAAATGAAATCGGTACCTGCCAGCCTCGAATTTTTGCGTAACAACGTCCACGTGTCCAGAGACAGGTCAGAGAGGCAACGACTGTTTCTTTAATACATACTTCTGTATCACTTGATTTCAAACGGTGCCATTTTTTTTGGTTTTCTTCATTGGTACCATTAAGTACCATTATCAAATTATTATACATGTAATAATGTTGGCCATTTTCGTTGAAAGCCTCTGATTCTGAATAAAATAAACAACAATTTGCTTCCTAGTCCCACTTCGTTGTTTCACAACGGCGTACGTGTAGAGTATCTAGTGAATTGAATGGTACAGTGAATATTAATGTAAATTTTGGGGGCAAACTTTAGAGATTGTTCTAACTGCTATTTTTATTAGTTTATCTTTTATTTTAGCATTTTCCGTGTCGACCCGTTTTTGCTCGACAATTAAACAAACTTATCAGTGTTATTGTTTACAATGCCTGGTACTTCTGGTGTAAATATGTTCTCCAGTATTAAACTTGCTATGAAATATATGTTTTCATGGATAGTTTAACGTGTACAGAAGGAATAATCGGTTACAGTGAATATTAATGTAAATTTTAGGGGCAAACTTTAGAGATTGTTCTAACTGCTGTTTTTATTAGTTTATCTTTCATTTTAGCATTTTTCGTGCCGACCCGTTTTTGCTCGACAGTTAAACAAACTTATGTGTTTTATTGTTTACAATCAAATATATGTTTTCATGGATAGTTTAACGTATACAGAAGGAATAATCTGGTACAATAAAAAATCGAAGCTGTTGTTCAGCGGACAGGTGACCGAACATTTTTCGGTCAGGCCAATTATTTAGTGAATTGATCTTTTATTGTTGCAAGAAGAGGCCCATTAACGGGCCCAATAAAAACGGTTCTATATCTGTCGATGGTACAGTTCGGCGAACCAGGGTACTGCGGAATTTCTTCGTGGTCGGTTCCGTGGCCCGATAAATTCTGTTTGTTATTGGCCTTGGAGGAACGAGGAGAACGGGACCATTTCCACCGATACGTTTCCATCGATACGGATCTCTCAGCCGCGGGATAATCCGATCTCTTCCCACGTGGCGCCCCGCCGTGTGGACGTGGCTTTATTAGCCGTCAATTGTTTGTTCAACATTCCCCAAAAACCCCCGTAAACGTTCGCCGGGCTGATTTACTGCCTGCTTCGAGAGTCCACGGGCGGAGAGTCCTTCGTCCCGGGATCTCGCAAAGATCCAGGTAAAAGAGAGAGAGAGAGAAGATCCTTTGGAACACCAGCCACAACCTGCGGGGGCGTCTTTCACCTTCAGGAAGTTGACTGGTATCCGAAACCCCCCGCGAATTTTTCTCATTACAAGTTCTTCCATCTCCACTCACCACCATTTTGTTATGCAATTTTTAAACTGTAACTCTTCTTTCGATAAATATGTTGAAAACACATTGTTGAAGTAGTTCGTGCAAAAATATATCTTTTTCAGACGATAAGTTATTTTTTCACTCAATTCATGCAACTTGAATCTAGAATTTATTAAATGTGACAAATATTTGTATACGTATAAATATACGTGGTTTTCCTTCGGTTTCGTATCTTTCATTCAATCAATTTTTACATTAACCACTCGCCATATTATTTTCATATATGACTACATTTATTTTAAAACTTAAACTTAACTAATTTTGGCGCAAGGTTCGATCACCAAACAACGTCATTCCTAATTTCATTTCTAAAAATGTCTTGAAAAAGAATATTTGTACTACAAATTCCTTGTTCACTCACCACAAATTGTTAAATTTACAAAATAGATATATGGAAAAGGTTCTAAATATTGCAATTAAAGACACACACAACTTACACACTGAATTATTAAACAAAATTGATGAACTAAACGAGGAAATTTTAATGATCGAACCTTGCGCCGAAATCACAAATTGAATCTTTATTACAATTCCGATCAAGAAAAACTTTCATTTGTTTAAAATCTTCGTGACGAGTGTGACTCATTAATATACGGCAAGGGGTTGATGCATAAGATGCATTTCTCAACAAAAATTTCCGAAGAAAGGTTCGAACCTCAAAGTCCGATAAGAATTTCCAGGACACCCGGTACACCGTCAAGGTGTCACCGAACAAAGAGGTACAAGTTGACCAAGAAACAGCGACCAGGGAGTTAGGTTAAGGACGATAAATCTCCAATAAGTGGACCAAGCTCGATTGTAACCCCCGTGGATCGGCTCGCGAGCGATCGAGGAGGAGCGTGCGTGTAACTATAATAAGCCACCGCGAGCCCATTAGTTTGATTATTAAATTTCTCTACGGTGGTTCTGGGGAAGGGAGAAGGGGTATAGGTCCCAGAGCAGGTTTCGCGTTTAGGCGACCATTAGCTCGAGATTTACGCCGAGCCGTAACTCATCGTACTCATTTGTTCCTCTTCTTCTCTATCCTCCTCTTGGGTCCGGCTGGCTCCAGCAACGGGGACCTATTCCCATCTCTGTTTCGGGGCCCTTTCGACGCTTCGACAGACTCCATTCACCGTGGCCTCGCGATTGGTCGATCCTTCATATCCTGTCGCCTATTCTTCGCCGTTGAAAAAAGATCCGCGTGTTTGTTCCTTCCGATGGCGCGACGGCTTCCTGGAACGTCCCGCTAGTGTGGACGCACCCATACTTCGGTCGTCTCTAATCTATATTTTTCACCATTTTTGCATTCCAGTTCTCTTGTCTGCCGACCAAATTATTTTTTATTTACACATTTAGGTACCATTAGTGCCATTTGTGACAAGTAAATCAAGTTTGAGACGGCACACTGTTGTCTGAAAGTCAGTTCTAGCGCGAATAAATTTAAAAAAAACCAACTAACGTAAATCTATTAAAATTTATACTTGTATGATAGATTGATATGTATACTACAATAACAAAAGCAAAATTAATAAATCACATCACCGTATTATTGTTGGCAAGACTGTCAACATTCCAGTAAGCACATTTTATTTTCCTGCGTTGCTGAATTGTCACAAATTATAACTTCAAAATATTACGTTTACGTTTCCTTCATACACTTTATGATATATTTTATGAACTGATACTTTTTAAGAAAAATTATTAGAAAGTCGTAAGTTTTACAAAAGTTGCACGCATTTGCACGCGTTGCGAAGTATTTAATTTGAAAGCTTACTCCATCTCCATTAACGGCAAACAGAAAACGCGAACGCCCGCGACCTCTCGCAATCCCATTAAAATTTTATTTTAATATTTTTGTAAACGTATCTACGCTCACCCGCTTAGAGTTGTTCGAAGAATGGTTCAAATTGAATTATTTTAAACAAAAGGATTGCGTTAGTGGATTACTAAAGGCTATTTTTACCGAAAGGAATGACTCCGACAGTGAATCATAATTTTCTATACTATATTTGTAACACTTAATTATTATATCAATAAACAAGTAGTCAGTATTGTAAATTATGTTTTATTTACTTTACTCAAATATTTGAAAGTAATTTTTACACAAAATGTCAATTTTTTCCTCGCACAATAATTAATTCGCGCTAGAACTGACTTTCAGACCACAGTGCGGCACAAGAATTAAAGGAGTTTTTCAACATCGATTTATTATTTCAAAAGTATCAGAATTATTAGCCCCTTGGTGTCTGCTAGATATGAATGTTATGCCTTTTTTTACGACGAAATAAACTTCATTTGTTTCGCAATCAATATTTCAACGGTAACTTTTAATTACTCGTATATGATACCAACGTCTCGAAACTTTGAATTTAGTGTTTCAAGCATGAACGATAGCGTGTCGACTACACTAGCTAATATTCATTTTGCATTGAAGAACACAGTTATTTTCTTCAATAAAAATTTATTTACTGTTCTCATCAGTGAAATGATTAAAGACGAACAAGTTGTAATTATTGCAACCACGAAGAAAATCGTACGGCGACGGGTTATGGAAAGGGAAAAATGTCTCTGATCCCAAACACTTTTTATTCCGCAGTCGATTGCTAATCTTCCAGAAAACCGTATAACGTAGAGTCGTAACTATCCGCGTAAACGATCCGTAAGGCCCAGTAAAGCCGCCTTTAAGTAGCGTTTTATTCAGCCACTTCGGATGTTTACTTCCCGAAATCCAGTGAATAATTTCGCGAAAAAGGATCAGAAGCGACCCGTGCGTGGATGTTCCTTAAAACACCTCATCAGAAGCTCTCGAGAATTCCGCGCGCCCCTTAATGGTCGCGTTTCTCCCTCGAATTGCCATCTCGGCCGCTATAAAACACGATATTTCGTGGTTCCCAATCGGCCGTTCTCTCGAAACCGAACCGATTTTGCCTCCTTGTTGCAAATATAACGATTCCGGCGCGGCCGTGACGGCAAACCAACAAATCATCCGGTAATGCCACGCCGAAAATAGCCAGCTCCGCTCGTTGGTTTTCGTTTTCCGAGCTCCGGCACAACCTTTCCGGTGACTTTATTACCCGGCACCTGCTCCCAAACCTCTTCACTCCGACGCACGCGGACACCTTTCGCGCGTTACCAGAACGCGTCGAGGATATCCCGTGACAACGAACAATCGACGTCTTCTCTGTCCCTTTGGAATCGATATCTATGCATCTCGAATGCGCGGAGAATATTTTTCCAGTAATATATCGATCCTCCTAACAATTATGCCACCTCGAGATCCCCGAGAAAGATATAATAATGAGGCCGAATAAAAGGTTATTTACTTCTGGCAACTGTAATTACAGGTAAATATGTTTCATCTATCGATCGTATTTGTTGTCAATAAAGAAAGATCGTTTATTACTTCTTATAAAGCACTTTAGCAAATTATCAAGTGATATAGACATTTCGATCTATGCTTAGATCATTTTCACGATTTATTTGAATTGTAAAATACATATGGTATACACTTTTCAATATCTTTTGTAAGATTAATTATAATGAATGATGTTTAGAACAATTATTCGCCTGCTTTGCGGTAAATTTAAACAATGTAAAAATGCGGAAATGTTACTTTCAATCAATTTCAATTATTTATATGTAAAGAAAGTACATGGCACTTTTAAATTATCCCGCGCACACATGGCGCGGTAGTAAACAGATGAGTAAGACAAACACCAGAGAGAGAGAGAGAGAGAGAGAGAGAGAGAGAGAGAGAGAGAGAAAGATGGAAAGAGAGGTGTGTGATGAAAAAGGAAACACGTGCTACGACTAACCAAAGAAAGTGAAAATACAGATTATAGATAGAAGTAAAGATTGTGTGAATAGGGAAAGGACAGTGAATTTGACATTTAATGTTGTTTCTCCTTTTCACAGGTAAGATTGTAAATAGTTGTAAATATATATAGGAGCATGAATAATAAAACCATAAAAAACCTCTTTTTACAGAGAAACTCAGTTTTGTGATTATTCTTGTCTTTACCAAACCATCCGGAAAATTGAATAACATCATGCGCGAATGGTATATATCTACTATAATTTTTATTTTATTATTTTTTTAAATATTATTTTATTAAAATTTATATCTACTATAATAATAATAAATCTTTAATTACTATCATGCACACGGAAATGTTATAGAAACATTATATTCTGCATAAAAGGTACAAACAAAGTATCAGTTCAACTTTATATAGATCAAAATTTCCCGGACAAGGGGCACCGATGTCAGAGCCCCTTTTTGCCTAATTAACTACTTTAGGCACCGGCGAAGAACGCGTCTCGTTCGAAGGTAAAAGGAGCCTAACCAGGAACGCCAGAAACTATTATGTCCAGCGGAGTACAAGTTTTTTTTTCGCGGAAGAACGCTAATCGTACTGGGAATGGCGGTCGTAATCGTAACGAGGGGGCCCTTAAACGCGCGAGAAGCGCGAGAACGATCATTCAAATGATCGAGCACAGCTTCTAAAGGAGAAGCATCATGGATGCGGTAACAATTGCCGAAGAACGATGGGAAGAACAGTGACATTTCCATTCGAAGAAGGCGTGAGCTTGCAAAAAGGAGGCATCGCGTGGACATCGCGGGCTGGAATGAAGCCCTCCGCGAATTATGGCGCAAAGAAAGACACCCGGCTCGCCATTTTCGGCTAATACACGGTCATTGGTTATACGAGGGCCCAATATCCGCGAATGGCGCGTCGTTATCATGAATAATTGAATGAACGACGGGAATAATCGATTCCCAGAACCGATTCACGGTGATTTGCTTTCAAGAAAACAGACTTCCAAAGCTTGAAAAAATTCTCGGAAGAATATTCTGAGTCGATATGAAAATTTTGGTTTGGCCGACACACAGGTGTTCAATATATTTCCTTGTTTCAGCAGTTTTTGCTATCTCGTGTTGCACCAGCTCGCTCTCGAAGAACTGCACGCGATTCGCAGTGTAATTATCGCGCACTGCGAACACGGATTTTATGGAACCCGTAAACAAGAGTACTACCATGTGTTAGCAGCAGTTTTTTCGGTAGTTAAACAGGGGGTTGGCAGATTGTTTGCCTCGCGCGCGAAGCAAGATGGACGCCGCGTGACGCGGCAGCAAGTGTTTACGAACGGTTCCGCGTATAAAAATCGTCCGGCGAGAGAAAATATCATCGAAAGTATCGGCTTAATGGCCACCGTCATTATTCTTATTTATTGCCGCGGCGAGTTCTGTGCTCTGGGCATAAATAATCTTAGGTAATTGCAGGAGAGCAGCTACGGAGTTCCCTCGAACCCTTCCTCGCTGTTGGTACGGTTAATGAACGGCGTCGAATAAAGTTATTCTTATCGAATATGACGTCTGATGGTAGCTCGATGAATGAGAAATCTCCCGGAGGCAATGGGGACGATCTTAAAAAAAATAAAAATATGTCATGTTCGCCAAATTAATATTTCAAACATCCCCTCGTATTACGGACAAAGATACTAACAAGAAGAGTGCAAGGACATTGTCACAGCGATTTAATTGGAACTCTGTATACCTATAGATCTCGATCTCCCATTTACGAATATATGTATACCATTACAGACGGTAACACTCAATAGTTTTTGAGATATTCATAAACAAAATTCTTACATTACTGCTTAAATCTGCTATTGTAGAGGAGGTATACAACGAATATTTATTTTAGAGATATATAACGAATTCATTTCGGCTAATTTATTTATAATTTATTTATAATTTATTCATTTATATAAATAAATGTGCAATATCTTACGAACAAGTTAATGTTATACAGCGAATTTATTTATAATTTATTAATCCTTTTGTTCTTCAACTTGTAATAAATATGCAATCTTACATAGACAAGTCAATGTTACACAGCGAATAAATAATATAAATAAATATGAAAAACAAAATTTTCACCAAACGAGAATCGAACCCTAGCCCACCGGGTGGAAGTCTCGTTGTATACCACTTAAGAACTTTGTTTATGAATATCTCAAAATCTATTGAGTGTTGGCGTCTATAATGGTACATGTTCGTAAATGGGAGATCGAGATCTATAAGTATACAGAGTCTCAACTAAATCGGTGTGACAACGTCCTTGCACTCTCCTTGTAAGAAATGTTGGTGCTTCTAGATTCATTATTTATGTAGAGAACGTAGAAAATGGATTTCACTTCTATAAAGACTTGATATATTTAATATACAAAGCATTATAATAATATCTAAGTTACAATACTCTCTAGAATTCCTCGCTAGACTGAGTATGCGGCGCATCAAGCACGAATCAATCGACACCATACTCCCAATAGATGGCGATATACTTCTGGTCGTAGACTATAATATGAATGACAACTTCAACAATTTAAAAAAGAATTAAATGAATGAAAGTTTGCGAACGACAGAGGGGAGCAGAAAATCGTATCGAGAGGTAATTAGATTTATAATGGCGACCGATTAATCTGGTCTCGCAATTTGCCCGTGGGAACGGCACCCCATAAATCCTTCGTGATTTCGAACGCGGCGTCGATGTCGGGACAATGTTTCCGCGAAGCGCGGCAATAAACAAAAAGGATCAGCTCCTCGAAAATTCCTGGCGACACCCGGGGCCCGCCGTTGGCGAAAATTGAGGGGGGTCGAAAGCACGTTTCATCGGCCGCTTAAGTAACGTTCGCGCGGACGTTACTCAACGGTGCCCCATTAATTCAGCAATTTATACACTGGACGCGAGGCTCTTGCGAAAGACGTCGTTTACGGTGATGACGCAAGATATCATTACAGGCGGTTTATCTGCTCTAAAATGACGCTGAAATTTCGCTGGGTCGAGCGAGAGAGGCAATAGCCTCCGAAGAAGACGAAGAGGACGATGATGAGAAGAAGAAAGATGGCGATGAAGCAGAGGAGAACAAGAAGAAGAGGATGAGTACGTACCGGAGATGATGAAGAAGGGGGTTGCCACGAAAAAGAAGCGGAGCAAGGGAGATTTTTACATGGCCGAGCGTTCGAGCCTGGTCTCCGATGATTTGTAAGCACGTCGAGGGTTGTTTATGACGGCCTAGGCAATTGTTTAACTTAATTGCACGCTGTTACGTCGGCACAGTTAGTCTCCCCATATAATAGAACGCCTCGGAGGGGCGAACCAACTGAGAAGGGAGGAGAGAGAAAGAGAGAGCGAGAATGTTACAAGTCGAGAGGATAGAGTTATTACCTGTCCGAGACTTTTAGAGCCCCCCTCGGCACGCCCTTCCAATGTAGCTGTTATTAGTAATGCGGACTATTAGGATTTTTCGTTGGCTTTTGCTCACCGAATTGCCCCTCTGATTCTGATAAATGCTCCATTCTATAAACGATACGTGGTCCTAGCTAGAAACGACGCTGCTCCTGGTTTTTTAACTGGAATTCACGTAATTCACTATGAAAATGTAGATTCTATTCTAGTGGGACTTATTTACGGCGCATTACCCACCAAATATTGGACCCCTTATGATAAAACGCGCGATTAGACCGTGGAGAGAGGCACATAAACTTCGACGATGTGAACCAAACAGAAATTTTTACGGCACCTCGTTCCGTTCTTGTTGCCGTTAACCCGCCCGGATTATTATTGGAAATAAAATTTTGTGGCCGAACCATAAAGCGATAAAGTATGTGTAGATACACGAATAGTCCATTTGAAATATTTGTAGTGATATTAGTAGACTGCTGTTGTTGAAGATTTTGTGGAATAAAATGCAATCTTATTCGACAGTGTTAGTCAGCCTTTGCAAAAAAAATAAAGAATTTTATATTCCACCGTTTTTTGAAAATTACCTGTGAATATTCCCAAAGCAGTGCAGCCTGCCGATTTTCTCAAAAGACAGCAGATTTCTTTAGAAAAATGAATAAAGCCAACGCAGCAACCGGCAGACACGTTCGTCGACGAGTGGCGAAAGGGGGAATGAAGAGAAATGACCGAGAAATGAATAAACGATCTGTGTTTCACGTAGCCCCGTTCACATTCCAAGCGTTTACACGCGGAACCTCATAAATCAGGTTGGCCCGGGGCATCGGCAGCGCAGAAACTCGAATTTAATAAAGTTCCCTCGGATCCTCGAAGTCCTGTTCCTGGCAAGAAGCACAAAGGGGCCAGACGAGCCCGTCCCCTTTATTGTAGAATTTTCTGCCCAATAAAGTACGCCGGGCGTGGAAGCGCACGTAACTAATGGCGGAACGACGCGTTTGAGGATCGCTTCCAACCCCCCACCTCACCCCGACAACGTCCCCCACGAAAACGAGCGGCGCTTCTCGCGACACGGATTTTTCTATGGGCTTTATGACGTGGACAACGGGTCCAGCTTTTAACTCGCGTCTCCCGTGGATATTCTCTGGCCAGCTGAAATTCTTCGCCGCCAGACACGATAAACTGCGCGTGCATAGATTTCTCGTGATTCATCCCTTTCGGTGCCGATTCTGCGTTTACTTTTCAACCCTAAAAAAATTGTCTCAACAAGTTTTCCTTAAAAAATTCTGTTAAAACTGTTTCGAATTAAAAACCATAAAAAGAAGTAGAAAATATTTTTTCTCTCCAGTGACTGTCTCCTAATGCGCGCCGGAAGCATCTCGGAAGCTTTGAAAATGGCGACGCTCCACCCCTGACTCGTACAAAGGGCAGACGTTCGGACATTTTCCAAATGAATTGGCCCGCGTCGTTGACAACTCAATCGGCCGGCGAAAAATCATTCACTCGGCGTGTCAAGAACGGAGAGAGAAAAAAAGGCGAATATTAGATACTCGTGAAGAACCCATAGAAAATTTGCCAGCATTCAGCGAGGCTCGCAGGTGGGACCTGGCGGTCTCACAGGACGAGATCGTAAGAAAGCGAGATAGAAAGAAACCCGAGAGAAGTCAACCTGCGAAATTTCCACACTGGTCTCATTGTCCCCCGAGTGTCCAGAAGGGGGCTTTGGGAGCAGAGGGAGATAGAGGGGCCACCTCTTTGTGCCCAGGCGTCGAGTGTGGATTTCAGGGTGCCCATTGTCGGCCCTTAAGGACCTCTTTTACGAGGTCTGAAAGCCGGAGAAGGACTCGTGCTCCCGAGGGCCATTGTCCAAGTCAATCTTTGCCTCGTTAGGCGCTTATTTTCGCACTTATTTACACGCCCTCGACAAAAGGGCATCGGGTACCGATGGACGAAGTCGCGAACGAGACTTGCGGCTCCCTTTTTCATCCCTCTTTGACTTTTCCTCGCCCTGGAAAACGACGGCCGACTTGAAAGGAAGACGGACGCGTTTCCAAAGAACCACGATCTCGTTGAGTGATCCCGCCATTGCACGACGAAATTCTACGAATTTCGAGAATGGGGAAACCGATACTCCGACATTCCCTTCCTCGGTTCCGGGGAATTTGTTTGCCGAGCATTGTTACATTCGTCTCGTCCCCTTTTCCGAAATTGAGCAGAAATGAGGCTATCTTCGACAAATCCAAGGAATTTATTTTCCCTGTGTATTGTACTCGACTGATTTCCTCGTTTCTGGAATTTCGATGCAACACCTGTAACAAATACTTCAAAATTTTTCCAGTAGTCAGTCTTCGTCTTTTAATGCACGTAACAAATGAACGTTCACCGGAACGTTGTCTCGAAGCTGGCCCGAAAAAGGAACATCGGGAGACAACGTTCCGAATACAGTCGCCTAATTTCCCCGGCCACTGTCACGCTTCGCTCCTCTCTGGCAAAAGTCAGCAGGCGGCGGAGTCGCGGAGGACCGTGAAGTTGGGGCACACCCCATGGGATCAAGGGTGAAAACGGGCCAGCATTGTCTCGACGTTAAAGCGGCACTAACTCTGATGAGATTCGTGCGCCAACGTCAGCAGGCCCTCGACCTGTCTTCCCGGAACCAGCCAGGATGACTGATGGCAGAATTAGGTGGGGTCTTCAAACCGCTGGGACATGAAGAAGACGAGACTCCGAGAAACAATGACACGCTAGCTTAGTGAAATTCCTTCGGACTATTAGCCACGGTTCTTGTTTTTCTTGTTTTTTTTTTTAATCTTCATCTGCTGAAAAAGATACCTGTACAGATACGTTGTACATTTTATCGTTGATTTCTGCGAATCCGCGAAAGATGAGCGATTCTATCACGGGGATCGCGTGACCAAGAACTCGAGGCTCGCGGAGAATCATCAGAAACTGTCTAATTACCCTCGCCTCTAATTAAACGCCGGGGCATCGGGGAATCAGGGGCTCGCGGGCCGTTAGCTCGATTCATCAATCGGGACGCCTCAATTAAAAGTCGATTACGGTCGAACCGGGGAACAGGAGGGGCGTTTAATTAGGAGCAACGGGCCCGAGCTACCCTTTAACGAGTCTCCGGTAGGTGTGCGTCTACGGGTTGGCTCTTTCGAGAGACGGGTGGCACACGACATGCCATACTTTCAAAACCCTGAGCAGATGCTCGTGGAAATAATGTCCCGCGGAGGCCAGAGGCCCGACAGATAAATCGACGCGCGTTTCCTTCTGTTCGTTCGTTTTACTCTCAATACGAGCCGGATTATAAAAAAGATCTTAATCGATCGCGGTCGTATTTCACACCAAATAGGCCCGCGGTCGCTAATAAAACGAGAGTAAAAGAACGGTGATCTCCCTCCGGTAATATCTTTTCATCGAGCCACGAACTCGGACGACGTAAACGTCCCTCCGGTGCCTCGTTCCGGGACGTTTTCGGCCGTTATTCAAATCTGGACTGGCCCCGCGTCCCGAGATACGCTTTTACGAGTCTCGTTTTTCGGTGAACTCGTTGCTCCAGGTGGTTGCCCATCCACAAACCTAATTAGAATATTGATTTAAAGGGAGCTCATCTTGACCGTATTACCGTTAAGAGGTGCCACGAAGCGATACTACCTAACCGATCACAGTTTACCCAGCATTCCCAAGTCGTTCAACCCTCGAAATCGTCGGACCTGCTCCTAAAAGAGTCGTGGACGTATTAACATCCTTATTCGAGCTCGTTCCCGTTGTTACTGCTGCACGGAAATTTTAAGATATCGGCAAAATTCTTGGAATCGCTAAAATCATTCTAGCACGTTCGAGAAAATTTTTAATCAGTCAACAATATTAAAATTATGAGTTTACAGAATTCTCTTATTCAAGGTTTCGAATTTACTAATCTCAATCACGCTTTGAATTTGCTAGGAACATTATAGCACGTGGAAATTTTTAATCAGTCACCAAGCTTAAAGTTATGAGTTTACAGGATTCTCTTATTCAAGGTTTCGAATTTACTAATCTCAATCATCCTTTGCATTCGCTAGAAACATTCTAACACGTGGAAATTTTTAATCAGTCAT